>OY728140.1:988162838-989412838 GCA_963277665.1 Viscum album
ACCATTCATATAACATAATTCATCGATCCCATAAAAACAAACATCATAAATAATTTATAAGATGAATTCCTCATCCTATTACTTAATTTTTCTTTCCTTTCACATTTCATCTATAGTAACATCATCATTAATAATATATATTCCTTGTATCACGTTGATAGTTCTCTTCAAGAGATATTCTCTTGGGAAATTGAGTTTCATAATGAACATTTATTCCAAACATAAAACACATAACCATCAATAATTATTTTGGGAGGCTAATAATCTCATCTATTTCATTAATTGAATTCTTCAATTTACCCTTTTAGTAACTTTTTTTTATTCATTTCCATAGTAAAAACATATTCTAGTTCCACTAATAAATTTACATAAGGGATTCCTTCCACATTCTTGAAAAAATTGAAATCTAATCTTCCTTCCACAATGGTCTATGTTACTAGAAATCTTAGTGAACTCTTTATTTCTTTTCCTTGGTGAGTCTGATATTTGGTTAAGGTACAATTTATTAATTATATTCTTTAAAAAATGATTAGGCATTATCACAACATCTTTCACTCTATTTATCATCCCACTTTCCTACTCGTCAGTAAATCATTCATCACATTCAATGTTTATCCAGTTCATTCATGTTCCCTCCAATGAGTAAAACTAGAAGCACAGTGTGAGCATTACTTATCATATCCTAAAACCAAAAAGTCATGAAAGTAATTACTTATATGATATCTAAATAATAAAAAATTCCTTAATCTATTACACCTTAGGTTTATCCTAGTTTATTCATTATCCTCATCAAATCTAAACCTTCATAATGGTCTATGAAGCGATTGTGAACTTCCATGGAATATACTTTGAGAGTTTCAAACTAAGTGTCTAGCAAGGCTCATTTTCATGTACCTTATTACCTTGATTCAGGCCGGGATCATCTTGTTGGAGTTTCCACCCCTAGGTACATTTTGTCCCGAACCAAATCAACTTTTAGTATCTAGATAGGTATGTATTTATAAGAAACCACTAACTATATGCTTTACCAAAATTCAATGACATTTTGATATAATTTTCCTTATCCAGACAATTATCCTAAGACATGTCCTTAGAGTTCTCACTATGATTTTCACATTATAGCATCCAAATTTAAAGTAAACCATTGCATTGATTCCAACTACGACAACCCTCTACTTTAATAAATTATCATTACATAACTTTGGATGATTACATAAATTATTATACAAACATACACCCGAAGATTGTAATTTTCTAGTGCCTTAGTAAATATAGAGACATAAAAAATGGAATATATATGATCTACATCATCTCCAAATAGGTTCTTCATGACTTGATAACATTTTAGAAACATCAAACATAATACATATTTTCATAACATGGGGGGAAGGAATCATAAAAAAAGTGACCTCAAATGCTCAGTAAAGGTGGAAAAGGGAGAAATGTAAGCATAATCATGAGCATAAGATTTTGAGAAACTGATAATGGAAATAAATGATTATCCTTTGAATATTAAATATCAAAAAACATAAACGATGGAATAAATATTGGTATTTCGTAAGATACTAATCAAGTGGAAATAAAGAACCTAAGAAATTAAATAATAACATAGGAATAAAACTGGGAATTATTCAAGATATATAGGAATAAATAATGATTTCTATTTTTGTCAAGGAATCGCTGCCAATTCCATCATATTGGAAAAATTCATTTTATGAATCAGGTTCGCACTCTATTCCAGCCCTGGATTACTGAACAAAGTTCACTCATCATTCCTGTCGGGTAATACAGATCTGATTTCATTTCTCGTACTATCCTTGTAATACTGAATTAATTTCATTTCATGTTCCAACCATGTCTATATACTGAGATATAAATCTATAACCAATTCATGGGAGGGAGATATTGGTCCCACCCTTCACATTATGAAATCATATACACTTGTTCCCCAAAATCATAAGCATTCTTATCATAACCCATGAAATGAGATGGGTATCATAAACATGTCATCATATCATAACATGTGGAACAGATAGGTTTCATAATCATTTCATCATATCATATCCTATGAAAGGAATCAGGACTCCAAATCATAAAAAATATAGAAGAGAAACAGGTGTCATAATAATTATTTCATCAAAACATAAACCATTCATGACAGAATATAAATGGAACGTTTAGATCATTTCCTATAATGGAATTAGTAACATCAACAACTACATCATAGACATAAAATAACAGGGAAAGATATTTGAAAACATATATTAATGAAAATATCTTTTCATATTGGAGTATTTTTAAAACATAAAAACAAATTGAAAACCGTTTTCTTCAAAATAAACCTGAAATCTTGTAATGATCTATTCGAAATTTTTTAGAAACCTCTATCTTTGAAAACATATAAAGAAGGCTCAAAAATGTTTTGAATACCCTTTTCCCTGAGAACTTATAAAATGTGATTGATTTTTTTAAATCAATTTCATTAAAATAAATCAAATATTAAAATAATGGTTTAAATAATTTTGAATACCTTTTACCTTGAAAACTTATTGAATAAAACTCCAAAAATTTCTAAACACATTTGTTTTTAAAAACGTTTAAAATGAATATTTAGAAAAAAAACTAATATCATTTCATTGAAAATACTTTTATAACCTATAAATAAATTGTGATTTTTTTTATAACGATATAATTGAAAATATGTTTTGAATAATTTAAATAAATCGTGAAAATGAATAGAAAACCATTTTACATCAATACTTATAAAAGAATACTGAAAGCATTTTGAAAAAATAATTCTTTAAAAACTACTTTTAAAATTTTTTTTTTAGAAAATAACCCTTTATAAATGGAATTGAAGCTTCACAGAAATGACTATGGGTAAATTTATACATTCCATATGAGGTAAAAGGAATATTCCTTTTACATGGTAAAATGGTATGAAAAATAACTTGTTCAGAAAGAGAAAAAACATTACATTGAAAAAATTGATAAAAGGGAAAAATGGTAAAAAATTATTTTAATATTTATGGGAAAATATTAGAATATTCTTGTAAACCTTTTTCATAAAACCATTTTTTGAAGAAACACAGATTTATGGGGAGAGAGGGGGAAATATGAACCATTATTAAAAAAAATCGTAACATACTTAAGTACCATATAGTATAAAAATGGTACCAATGCATTATTATATCCTGAATTACCATAGTCTATTAAAATTCATGAGTTTTCTTGAGATATGGATTATAATATTTTAACAAAAGAATTATAATCATAATCAATCACCAAAAGTAATGAGATTGTTTCAGTAAACTCTTATCATTTGGTACCATCAAAACAAACTCAAAATGTATAAATAGAAACTAAATGAAGATCAATATATCTTTTATGAAATTATATTCATTATATAACTTCTCAAAGAATGTATGTACACCACATATAAAAATATAGGTTCATAACATGGCCGGTGTCTCAATGATTGTAAATCGTGACAAAACCATCTTACCGATTTGGTAACTTTTGAATCATAAACCCCATAAAAGTAATATAAGAGAATTTGGTATGTATATAACCATAAATTTTGGAATTATAATCCTATAATACATTAATTTTTAGTATATACACCACCTAAAAGGAAAGAGTAGAGAACATGGTATGAATCTCAAGAAAATAAAAAGTGATATGAAATCCATTTACCTTATTTCATGACACTCTTCATACTCAAAAAATCATCTAGTATAATAATTTATGTTTATTATAATTATTTTAAAAAGATAATATTATGATATATAAATTAATATATGTTTTTATATTACCCAATTGTTAACAATTTTATTTTAATGTTTCACTTCGAGAAAAATTCACATTGTTTTCCACTTCTATCAAAAATAGTTTTATCTTTGGTCCTTAAAAAAATATATTGATTTAAAGAATTTAAACCATAATATGAATATAATTTATATTCATTATATTTTTATTATAATAATATATATAATATATAATAATAAAAATGTAATACACAATTCGTGGAGATAATATGTCTTATGTAAGCATGAATGCTGCGTCCTTTTTATTAGCGTATTGAAAGAAATAATGTAATTGAAATATAAGTATATCTCTATATATTATAATTCGAATAGAATTATTATATCATATATATATATATATTATACTTTTACTGAATTCAAATTTAATACATTCCAATTTAGTTGTGACCGAATCATATCCCTTTGAGGGGGAGAATGTCCAAACTTCCTCAAATGAAATTTTCGTATTTACAAAAAATGGAAAGTATAAATATATATGAAGAAAAAGTATTAAAGAAGATTAAATAAATAATAAATATAATATATAATTTAAATAAAAATATTGTTCATCATAATATACCCTAATGATAGGAAGAAATATAAAAATGAACAATTATTGTTTCGTGCGACGGTAGTTCACTATACAGGTTAACATTGTATTAGTTACCCATTAGAAGGAAGTCTGTGTAAAAGTAGGTTTATCCCTTTGCATAAAACCATCAGTTTACATTTAGGATACTTTTTACATTATAAAATCAGGAAATAATCACTGATTAGGGGGTGGAGTATTGAAATAAAATAAATGAACTTGAGGAAGAATGTTACCTGTTATTTAGGTAACACCTTTTTGTTTGGACCAAAGGGCTTACTTGGATGAATTTATTTACAAATGGAAGATTCAAGAAAGAATTGAGGTATTTTTAGGAGTGTATTAGGAAGATATTGTCCAAAACCTATCTGTTTTAAGGGTTCTGAGGTAGTGGTAGGAGATGAAGCCTTTTAATAGTGTAGGAGGAGTGACACTCTAGTAAATATTTGAAAAAATAATTTCACCCACGTTTTTCATTTTGAATGTGGATGAAATAAGATAAAAAATGTTGATAAAAGGGAGGATAATATTGCTATATAGCCATCCAATGGATTTTGTAAAATTCTCTAGGTCATTATGTGTCGTAGATTTATGTTATAGTCCTTTGTTAAGTTAATTTTACTCATAGTCCTTGTACTTATTTTTATTCTCTTTAACTGGTATTTTGTGTAAAAAACTAAGTTCAAATTATTAAAAATTCTAAATTATTATGATTAAAATTTGGAAATGTATTTTAATAATTCAGATCTCACAAGTGGATGAAATTAATTTAAATTTAATCCCACTGACTCGACAACACTGCAGTTTTTTAATGTAAAAATGATCGTAAGTTTGCTAAGATTTTATATCCAATATCATTGTGAAATTGCATAAAATGACCTAAATTGGATTAATTTATAAACATATATTCCAAATATTCGTTTTAAAATTATTAAAATATATTTTAATTTTATAAATAAATTAGGTGAAAAAAATTTTGAAGTAAAATTTATTATTTTATCTATTCATTAATAAATGAAACTTTATAGAAAAAACAAAAATATATCCTAAACTAATTATTATGTTTCCATTCATATTTTTTTATTTTTATATATTACATTTATAATTTTTCCAAAATATGGATTTAAAATGGGTTATCCATTAAAAGGTTGTCATTCGAGCATTATAAAAATATAGGTTTTTATGCACAAAATTGGGTATGTTTTTATCTTATGTATATCTACACTTATAGATGAATTTAAAAAATATTTGATTTTAAGTATAAAATATATATTAATTTAATATCACTAAATAATTATAATTAATATAATTCGTTAGGGAAAAACAACTTGATGACTATAAAAATAATAATATTTGTTTTATGTTCAATTATTTTGCAGATTCCTTTCTAATTAAATGGTAATATATAAATTCATATAATATGTATATAAAATGTTATCTTCATAAATTTGTTAGTACTATTCATAAACATTAATTTAATGTCTATATAATTTCTAATTATATTAAATAATAATAGTTTAATAATATATTATTGTTCGATAATCCTCATTCATCAATGTTACACAAGCCATAGAGGAAAGTTACTATCAATGTAACACAAGCTAATCTCAGTGTTCCTTGTAGATAAAGCTAACATTTTTGTTTCCTGTAATGCATGATTAAAATTATGTTGTGTATAACGTAACGTAAAAATAGTTCTTTAATATAAAATAAACTATTATTAGTGTTTCATTAAATGAAAAATACCAATAATATTAAAATAAATAGAAAAAAATAATTCAAAAAGCATCAGGGTGTTAAATTCAGGATAATTCAAAAATATATATCCAAAATATTTTTCTAGAACATCATTTCTATAACCACAGATGAACTCTCTATTTATTTTTAGAAAACACAGTTTTAATCTTTTTCAGTTAAAAACTCATTCTTTATCATCTTAACTGAAAATTAGCATCTTCATTTGCTCATGTTTTTCAAAAACACTACAAATTTTTAAAACATAGAATTTTCACCAAATACATCATCCAAATATTCTATCTGGAAGGATTTTTTCCATTCAATAAGTTTCTAATTCATCAAACATCATAAATTTCACAATTCTATATTTCATTCAATTTCTCTGTCCAATGATACATGTGTATAATTATAATTAACAAAACATTAACTTCAAAAAATATTATATATAATGTTATTCTACCCGTTAATATATAATGGAGGATCTGTGTCTACCAGGATACATTCAGTGGTCTACATTCGGAGTATCATCTGATGTTATGAATCTACAAGGTTATGTCTGTGCCATTATATCTAGATTTATCTATCTAGAAAAAATGTCAATATCATTATTTCTTTAAATGATTTTATCAAGACGTTTTCCATGATGTTTAGAACATTCAGATCAATAAAGAATCATATAACTTTATTCAATAAATTTCATAATAAGTTATAATTTCTAAAATCCTGAATTTATTACGTTCATCATCTCAGGAGGCCTTATTACCATCTATAATTTAAAAAAATATTCAGCTAAAAACATTCTTAACATCCATACAATCTATATTTATTCATCTTAGTAACATTCTTGACTTATAGACTTTAAAAAATTTCATCATTTATTCATCTATATAGATTTCTTCTTCTCATAACATTTTATAATAATTTTTTTGAAACATACAATAACTATTCATTTAATATTTTACAAAAACATTATTTAAAAATTATAGTCGTCAAAAAATGGAATACTTTTGTATAAAAACATCACAGAGGATCCTAATTATTGTCATAAATACCTATATGTATTAATTATCTATTTTTTCATTTTCTGCATTTCAAAATGAACTATATCATGTCACATATATATAATCTAGTGAACTATAATTTATTTAAAAAATTTCATAATTATCAATTTTCTATAAAAACTATAAAAAGATTCTTACATATTCAATAAAATATATTAATTATCACTATATATTTATTCCTTTTCTACAATTAACTATATATCATATGAAGAAAATATAAATCTAGTACGTTTCTAATCGACAGATCACTAGGAAAGTTTTAATGCCACAATTTAAACACCATGGTACATTTCTAATTTTTTAGCTTCAAATCATTATTGTTTATATATATTTTACTAATAATATTTTTTATCCCTATAGCTTCCAATAATTTTTCAAATTTTATATTATGAGAGTTATTTCTCTAGTATTTTCTAAATTTTCAACTCTAACATGGATTTCTTGGAATTCTACAAGCCATATCATATATTCATCAATCATATTTAGGGAATCACAAATTACTCAAATAAATATAAAAACAATATAAATGAAATTCAGATTTTCTAAATCATTCATAAATCTCTTCAACCAAATTCTCAAAGTATCTTTCAGCATATGAAATCTTCATTGCGTAATTCAATGAAATTGGTACTCCCTAAATTCAATTCATAGTTGTACTAAATATATTTCCCCAATTTATGGTTCTTTATTAATTATCACATTTTATAATACCTATATCATTTTTTACACTATTCAAATGTCCCAAATTGTCATCAGAAAATTTTTATGATGAACATATATTAAAAGCTTCAATTATGATAACACATTGATGCGTATTAAATATTCTATCTTTATTGATTATCCTCCAATATATACATTATGATATCTACTCAAAAGAGGTTAAATGTAATCTCATTATCCTTCCGCAATTATAACTGATTTACATTACACTATTTTCTAAAAAAATATTAGAATAATAGGTTTCTTCTTACAATGAAATATCTGAATCCTTTTATACATTCTACATTTTGTAAACATATATATTTCATATATACCATATGTATTGATAGTAATATTCAATACAATTGAACCGTAAGATTTAAATACTAAGTCTCACACCACCAAATTCTTCATTAATTGAAGTATTTACCATCATAAAACTCAAAATGACCTGACTCCTAACTGATACATTCAAAACATTTATAACCAATGCACAAAAATTCGTCTCTATACAATTGGAAAATCCAATCTCTTTTTATATTTCATAAAAATAACATTTATTTATATACATTTCATTATTATATTCTATATTATTCTACCACTTTTAATTATAAATTAAATAGTGAAAATAGAAGGTAATATCCAACTCATATCATGCATGTTGTTTGATTTGAATCTTATATATTATCCACTTTATTCAAAATTGATCCACACAATAAAAAGGATAATTATCATTTATCTATTTAGTGATCCATAAATTAATCAACTTCGCATTTATATAATCCTAGATCTATTTAAAAATTATTGATGATTGATAATGGCATAAATGTTTTCTGTAAAATTTCATAGTATGTGATTCAAAATTAAATTTCTCATTTTAAGGGTTATAAATATTTTATATATAATTTTATTTACAACACTCTATTTAATAGAGTCATCAAAATTAACCATGTGAAATAATATTACACCCAAAATAAAACCCCTTATTTCTTAACATTAAATCCCCATAAAAAATTTAAATTTCATAAATGTATAATTGTTTTTATAAGAGTTGATGACCAGAACATAGATTATTTTTAAACAAAAATTATAATGATTTTATCTTTAAACAAAATAATATATCCAATTTTTTTACTCTTCATATTAACTCTCCTCATGGAATTCACTCTATCATTTTTCATCATGGATATTCTAGTTTTTAATGAACACCAAAAATATCATTTATGATACAAATTTAAAATACTATAAGGATGAATCATGTTTCCAATCAAACCATTCCATCATGGATATATTTTATATATGTAAAATTGTTATGGATGTCATGAATTTCTCTATTTACATATATAGCCTTCAAATTAAATTCATATAAATTAGGAAAACATATATGGGAATCATGTGTATTATAAAAAACATCATAGTGAGAGAGTATTAAATGAAATTTTCCCATAAACCCAATAATCATATTCTTACTCTTCTAGTTTAGAAATACCACTTCATTATATCCCCTCCATAGATTTTTGAAAGCATCTACATATAATGGTAACATGTTATTCCCTTTTTTCACAATATTATTCTCATGTGGAATATTTTTTCCCGAAATATTTAAAATAAAATCCATTATTTCATTTTTACTCATTTTTAGTTGATATTCCACATGGTCTCTAAACAACCTTTCAGTTACACTTTTATGAAACTTATCTAATTCTATATCTAGTAGGTCTTATGGAAAACCAATCGTATTATTTATATCATGAATATATTTTTTCAAATTATATTATAGATTTACTTAATTATATATGATGTTCATGGAATATTTTGAAATGTTTATTAGTTTTAATTTTATCTGATAGTAGAATAATGTTTTCATTAGTGTGGAAGCCATTACAATCATCAGGACCATGATTTTCTATAAAAAATTATTCTCTAACATGTAACTTTAGGACAACCCATATTATTTTCATTTCACCCATCTATGATTTTGTGGCATTTTTAACTATATCGATACACGAATCGCTATATGTGTGTTTATAACATCATTCATCATTAGATGGACCATTTATGTTGTAAATTTTATAAAAAGTCTCAAAGCATCCAAATAGGTAATTGATGGATAGATTCACCATATTGTATATATATATATATATTCCCAATTTAGCTATGGTACCTCTTGATGTAGTCCTTATCTACTCACGTTGAATAAAAATTTTATTCCATCAATCAATTTCCTTATGTTTTAACCTTCCACCACACCCATAGTAGAAAATGAACCTTATTCTTTTTTCCTTCAATTTCAATATGGACAGATTTATTTCTGAATTATATTTAAAAATAAAAACCCTTATTTTGATTATATTTTTTTGAATAAACTTATCGTACACTTTATCAAATCCACCAATGAAGTATTGGTGGGATTATTATCATTTTTTGTCATGCATAGTTATATTGATTTCTAAAATGTACAAATAGGTGAGTACACATTACTAAAAAATTCTAGGATATCTATTATCATTTTGGTAGATATTTCGATGTGTATATAGAGAGAAAAATTAATGAAATCATTTCAATAATTTTTTTCCTTGTAGATGTTAGAATCTTATCACAAAATAATATGGAATATTTTATTTTAACTTCAAATTAGGATGTTTCATATTCTATGTATTCAAGATTTCATAGTTTATCATCAAATTCCTGACACAAAATTTTGAGGGAAATTATATCTTTATAAATTAATTTCATGATTTTAATCCATTTACTATTCACCTTTAAATTTTATCCTCTTGAATATGGGTATATTCATGTAATGAATACTAAAATTCATTAATTCTTTTAAGATTGAAATCGAATTGGATATCATTAATATTGACAGTATATTTGTGGGTATCTTCTAAAGAGTGTATATTCTATTCAAATGTTTCCCTTACCATATATTTATTGTAAATTTATTTTTAAAAATATTATTTAGTAACATGTCATTTTCCATGTAAAAACACAATAACTATTCTTTTTCTTCAATATATTTTTTATAGGTTTATCCATTCTATACATTTCTAGAAATGATTTATCGATACCATTATATTTTCATTATTTCTTTGATTTATCATCACATAGTTCATAAAACATTAATATATGTATAACAACATCAACATTTAATATTTTCAAATAACACCTAATTTCATTATAAAAAATTAGAAAGTGATTCCCTATAAACATAATCATCTCATCTTTAATATGATTCTTATAGTGGATCATTGTCAATTGATATTTTGGAAATAATAATAATTCAATAGCATTCTACTGGTTGTGAATCTTTTTTCATTATTGAGTCAGTTCTCCACATTAATGCATCATTATTCCTCCAATTTTCTTGGTTTTGATGAACCGTAAATGATTTTACAAAATGGTATGTGAAATAATTTATCAATTAGAGAAATATATAAATATTAAATCTTAAAATACATACATGGTTAATAAAACAACTAATAAAATAGATGTAACAAGGGGAAACATATATTTTTTCTAGTTCCTCATGAAATAGCACATTATAATTATTCAGTCCCCCTGATTGGGGGTCCATTATAGTAACTATTTTTATAGAGTTTGTTACTATATTTATATTATTGATATAATACATGATATTTTATATTTCACAAAATAAATTATATTCTCTTAAATAAAATCATTTCATTCATGATACATGTATGATAAAAAATAGTGAGAGAATGATACATAATATTTATTATAAGGTTCAATCAAAATGTGGGTACCTATTCATTTTTTGGGATTACTTCATGTATAATATATAGATATACACTATATAACACTAGTTAATAGAATAAGGCTATCCATTAAAAATGATAAACATTATCCTTACCATTTTATAATATCTAAATTGTGTTCTTTATACCAAATATATCCATTTTAAAAATATTTCCCAATTTAAAACCTCTTAACATGATATCCACGTTTCTCTCAGATTACATAACATAACAATATGTTATTCTTCCAAAATTTTACAGTTTAATATCCATATGAAAATATTCTTTTTCTTTTAGGTGGTTCTCTATATCTAAACCCATTCTCAATCGTCATCACAATGGGTCTCAACACAAAAAACAAGCAAATTAAAACCAGTTCTGATATTTCCACAAACACCTTCATCCTCATTATTATTGAGATTATATGATTCAAGGATATTGTAGAGAAATATTTATCTCCTAATCTTTTTTATTCCACTTTTCTTTTACAATTATTTTTCTTCCCAAAAATATATTATTTTATTTTTAAAATATTTATATCTTTATCTGATAATTAATATCTTCTTTTGAAATATAGTATCAGTTATCTCACATCTCACATATTACCTTATTATCATCCTCATATTTAATATATTCATTGAATTTCTATAATATATTGATTTATCATAATAAATATAAAAACCATTAAATATATTCCCATTAATTACTTGTTATTCTTGTTCTCCCAAACTAAATTTAACCAACACAAAATATTTATAAGACTTCGGTTATTAATCTCTTTATGCTATCCATAATCATAACAAATTTCTCTATTCATGATATATATCAACACCTATTTTTTAAATATTCATGATAACATGTTATGGAACAATCATGGATTGATGTAATTTATGATGATGATACCTATTTTTATTTTTTCACATTTATTAATGGAAACTAATATTTTAGAATTCAATAATATTTCATGTCATTGTAATTATTTTTCTGACATTCATAACATGTCATCTTGATATGATGGACTCTCATAAAAATATCTTCATCATGAACTTTAGGTTAACCATATCTCTTTTAATGGATCTATCTCTACATATAGAAACCACATTATCTTTTTTATGATCTATAAAGTTATTTACAAAATAATATTATTCTCTATGGTGCATAACTAATTAATTTAATTTATAATTCATAAAAATAAATATCTTCTTCATTGATAACATAATACTTATACATTTTATTATTTATTACTTGAAGAATATATTTGGACAATCACTTTTGAATCACAAGAAAACTCACACATTCTCAAATAGTAACATGGAGATGTCATATAGTATAATATGGATATTTAATACCTTATGAAGTATATTTTCCTAATATATAACCATTTCAAGTATTCTTGGTGACCCATTTCTGTCATTATGTTAACCACTATGTTTCACAATATGGATATCAGAATTTTTATGATTCTGAACAAAACATCATGATTTTATGATTTTTTTACTCATACTAATTTTCGTGAATATAAATACATTTTTATGTATGTATTTTACCTTTAAAGCAATTATATATTAACTAAAAATGTTTTTTTCCACTCTATGTATGACTCCTGTTTATTGGTTAAAATTTCACAGTGTTCACATTTAAAAAAATAATGAAACATATCTTTTCAAAATGAATCCTCAAAATGATATAATTATTTTCAATGGAATACATAATCATGATAGTCATTTTCTGGGATATACGTATAGAAAATAAAATTAATTAGAATGTGAATTATGATGGAATTTATATAATCAAGTCATTATAGGGGACTAGGGATGTAGGTAATTGATGGAGGTAATTGCTGGAATGAATTTTGAATGTTTCTATGAAGGTAAATCTATGGTTTTCAATCTATTTACTATTATACTTGACACAGTTGAAGATTTCATGGAAGAACAATAGATTGAACCTAGTTTTTTTTAATGTGATGAAAACCACGATGGATGTGAATCATTGATGGTTATAATGATGTTATAAATTTGGTTTTATTATATCAATAACATATTATATTACCTACTACTTTCATTTATAAAATCATTCAATCCTAGTAATCGTCAATGTGTGGAATCTACCCAGAAACCTCTATAGTATGTTCCTAAATGAATGAACATTTTTGGTGGATATTTTTGAATAGGAAAAGGGATTATTTTTCTGTTAAAGGTATCACATGGAAATAATTTTAGGGGAAACACGAGAAACCAAATAAAATGTTTTATTAATAAGAAATATATATATATATATATATATGGAAATGCGAAAATATTACACTGTACTTTATCATAGATTCATAATGAAAAATTCCAAAGCATAATTCCATTTTTGTGGTAGTGGGGTGACCATTAATGTTGTCACACTTCATTAATATTTGAGTGATGAATATGATGGGTGATTTAGAAAATATCTCTTTTATGATATTAGTCAAATATATTGGCGTACAATATTCTATATTCATCGATCGAGGCTCTAGATTTACATAATTTTTTTAGTTTTCCTTGTAACATCACCATGTAACTAAGTTGATAATGATAACACCATATTATCCTCAAATATAATTGTAATTCAACATCTAGAATTGGATATATCTATAAATTGTATCTGGACAGGTCACTACATGGATTCAAGTGTACCTCATCATACGTTAGATCCTATTGACTAGATGCATGGGTCTAAAGGTGGTAAAATGTGGAGACTAAACCCTCTACATAAGTAATAAATATAGTGGAAGAATCATAAATTTAGATCATAATATTAAGATGACAAATAGAGTTGTGTAATATAGAAATATATTATAATAATTAATAATTGAATAAAATAGAAAACTGTAAATAAAAAATTATGCATGTCCATGTGATGATACAGTGTAAAAAAATCCAACATTATGGGACACATAAAAAACAACAAAAAGAAAAAAATATCCAGGGATACCTACATCAGAATCAAGAACTATAGATTAGACTTATTCCATAATGATCTTATTGCAAACAGTAATAGAACAATCATGATCTCTGATCATTAACATAAAACCGTGAGGTCGGTTCATGTACGAAAGGGTATACCAGATAGGGTTTGAGATAAACTCAGTATTACACCACCAACGATGTCCAAATCTATTCATTCTGTGAATATATAGTATAATAGTGTATCAATATAACAAAAATAATAGTATAAAATTTTTCATAAAACATTCAGACTCATGTTCCCAATGGGACACAAATCCAACAATACCTACCATGGACAAAGCCATAATATCACTGAATATGTGTCTCTGAATAAAAATATAATCATACATACATATATATATATAAGTGTATAAATATATATGAATATATTTTAATTATACACTTAATAACATATATATCCTTCTATATATATACATAGTGATTAGTATGACCCGATATATAAATTAAGCATCGATGAATAACCACAATATTCTCATCGAATAATAATAAGGGATGTATGCCCAAGTATCACAATAAGTTACACAATTTATGGGTATAAAAATCAATAATATATTTCATGCTTGAGAATCACAAGAAGGTCCTCTATGTCAGAGTATCACAATAAAGGATATCATTCTTGAGTATCAGTGTAAGAGAAGCCATGACAAATTACCATAAATAAGACACATTATTTTCATGTACCATAAATAATAATCAAAGTAACTTTTTTGGTCATTCTAGTCATCATGCCTATGTATCTATAAAATTATAACCAAACCCACAATGAAGGTTTTTTTGGTCATAAAGAGGTGGCACAATGCATAAAAGTTTTTTGGTAGGACATGAATGTATTCCATACGACATTACCATATAAATATAAATGATAATGAAGTACTTGGGAATTCCCAACCCTTTTATTTTTTCAAAAAAACACTATTGGATTTACCATATTTGTTATAAAATATAGCATACCCCATATGTGGTTTTATTAGAAAAATTCGGACATGGATATCATTCTAGTGAATTTAATCAAATTTAAAGATCTACTACTATAGTAATAATTTAGTAAGCCTGAGAAGGATAATAAATATTAAGAAAATAATTATGATCAAAATTATTAAAAATAAAACACCTATAATCATGATTTAATTTTATTGATGAGAAATAGTTGTCAAAGGAATATATGCAATGAAGATAATAATTGGTGGCTAAAGCTGAGGAATACGACCTCTGAATGATGTAATTAAATGAAAAAGACGTAACTAAATTAACATGTCAGCATTATAAAAATTATTTTTTCATTCTTTAAGTGATGAATAGAAAATATCATGTTGGACACAATTGAATAATTTATATTTAAGCTAAACATTAACATAAAATACAATGAAAAACTACCTCAACCATAAGACAGTTCAGTCATCTAATATCAAGCAATGATTTAATCCAGTTTGAGTGAAAATAGATGAATATAAAAATGTCCAAAAAAGGAAATATTTACTAAAATTGAAATAGAATTAAATATATCTAATAAAACAATTAAATGAGTAAATAGGAGTCATATACTCACCTAGGGGCTTCCAACATGAAAAAAAGATGTGACTCTGAGCTCGTATAGAGGAGATCCATAGAAGCCTTGGAAGAGGAGATGGATTTTGTCCAACCTCGAATGTATGAAAGAAAATAAGGGAGAAAATTGTGGATTGGGTTAAAATACGGAGGTGGAAAGGGGAAATTTCAGCACATTTAATTAGGAGCATGGTTTATACATTTTTGTTTTCCAAATCACGTGTGGAAAATGGGAACCCACTACCTAATTGGTACTAAGCTTTTTTTTCGTGGGGCATGGTTTGTCTAATCATGCACAGCCTGCCTGGTCCCTTCTACGGTTTTCAGAAGAAACAATTTATGTTCTTTCAGCAATGAGTTAACTATTTAAAAAAAATTTGACACCCTCCTAGGCAATCATAGTGTAGGTGAACTCTTAGCAATAATTATGTGCTAACCATGTTCGTCCCTTTAACATTCAAAAAAGATGGCTTCAGAACCTAACTGTCCTGAAAATTATTAGAAAACATGAGAAACCACTTAAGCCTTAAACTCTATAAAAAACATAACTTTTGAGCATTACAAATCTCAAAATTATGTTCTAAAGAAGATATTAATTTTCATCCATCCACCAAAAGAAAAATTATAATTACAATAGAAATTATATCATGTCTAGAACATGGGATATTTTAATCTTCCCACCATTGAACGTATCATCCTTGAGAATACATGGGGAATATAGAAATATCACCTAACCAACATGGGTCCTGTAATTCTGACTAGAATGGGATAATTGGGTTTTAATCACCAGATATTCATGCAAGAAACACCTTACGTGTATGGTACATAATCAACTAGAACCCAAGCAATGTTCTTATACCCAAGACTTTAACACCGAGATAGAGAATACTTGATCCTTCATAACTAAAGATATTATCACATCATCCTCTCTTCCATTATCTTGATATTGGAAATTACCACTATATGATCTAACATTTAATAGAAAATTTCAATCCATCATACTATCCATCATTGTAATTCATTAATCAATAATCCATTTTGTGTCCCAAGGACACACTAATGATTCTTTCATAGATTTAGTCGATAGTCAATTCGCAATCGACCTCACTGGGCCTGGTCAATTAATGAAACTCCTCGACCGATATTTGGAGTGGACATCCTTCATCCCCGTGACCCAAAAGTGGTTCCACACCAACCAAATTTCACAAAATAAGAGGACTGAAATTCAATCCACCAAAGGTAAAATATATCATAAAAAATAATCTATAGTATATGATGCATATAGAACCTGATGATGATGCCAATAACCATGTAACACTTTGATATCAATTCATCCATGATCACTAAATCCCATAATTTGAATATGATGTATTCTCTTAAAAAACTAATCATTTATATTTTTGTTCCACCACATCAACTGATGTATATACCTGATGTATATCCATTGGATCAGCAGAAACTTAAAAATCAACTGAGACCGACCTAATGTATGGGGGGGCTCAGAATCAATTAATGGGGTTAAAGGATCTCATCCTGGGTATTTTTACTAAAAAATTTTAGTGTGAGACATTAGTATATAGTTGATACATCCACATGTCATGAACACATACAAAGACATGTAGAGGTATATAACTTTTTGTTTGAGTCAAGGAATCAATTGGTGTCTGAAATTCCATCCAAGGCATTTCTACTTATGAACCCAAGTATAACATAATATAGTACACGCCTCGATAAAATGTGAAATATCCATAGAACCACTTTCTAATGTTCTTTTTCTAAATCCAACATAAATTTGTCTATTTTGATTAGAATGATGTATAACCAAAGTTCCCTTAGTGTACCATGGATGATGTCATTATTTGGGACATCATCATCACTAAGACCAGATGACATGCCTCAGAAGTGTTACCTTCTAAGGTTCACTAATTCACCCTAAGATGGAATCTTGAATAACTAATCCACCAAAACCCATAACTATGTCCAATCTTGTGTATCAATTCATGGACTATAACATGAACTTACTAGCCTCATGGGATTCCAAAATACATTTAGAAAATTTTTAAATGGCATTTTTGTTTGAGCTACCTCAATATCGAATAATACACTAAAATATGTTTGATGTGATGCTACTAACATTATGAGTTTCATTGTCATCGTTTAGAAAGAATGGAAACTCATCCTATGGATGGAACTCAATCTACACATAAAAATTAGTTAATTATGTGTCTAACACTATTTTACCATCTTCTAAAATTAATGTATAATAAAAACCATTTAAATGATTTCTATATCAGATTTACTGTATAATAATGTGCGATGATCTACTGAGTAACGTACATTCAAGTCATTTGAATTATGTAAAGAAGTGGAAGTTATACCAAACAGTAATTATATAACAACCAATAAATTTTCAATTTAATTATCTATCTCTAGAATAAACAAATTTATCTACAATATAGGGAAATTATACTCCTCCAATGACCCTAGAATATAGCATAATATCTCATGAATGAAATAATTTTCACCAAACTCATACAATTTCCCACTACATTTTAAAGACATGATGGGTTCCATGTGTACTGATGTGTATTACCGGGATAATTCATCAACAAACATTCACTTCATAAGATAATATCAATAGGGCTATAATCCATTTGAAAAGTAGTATTGTATTTCCAATTAAATAATATTTTTTCACGTAGTCATATTATCATATACGAGTATTAATAAAGATGATGAACTCTCGAGTCACCCATGATTGTAGAATAATAATTTTCCCAAAACATACTAAGTGGTTGACCATTGCCTAGGCATGTATAAACTTATATATTTTAGAAATACATGACGATATCATGTATAAATGGCTCAACGTACCGAATGACCACCTGTCTATCTATGGGTGGCGTTGAATCATCGATAAGAGTAATGATTAGAAAAAATGACACTTAAACAACACATGACATCTGAAACACTTCATAATCATTTATAATGGTTTTAATTTATGATGGCCATACCTCAATAGGGAGATCCCATGAATAATATATAAATCACTGATCCTATAAATATTTCACAAAAAAGGTCACTAGGATTATTTTATGAACATATTAGTTCACTAAAAATAGATAAATAGATACCCATGAACAATGTAACCATTCATGTATATAGTAGAACATAGGGAACATTTTAATCAACCCTTACATGAGGGTAAAAACATAAAACACGACAATAATAATTCAGTCAAACCATTTTCTTCGATTCAAATTTTATATATAATCTTTCTAAAGAGCCTCAATTAAAGAAACTATAAAAATTAGTTATAAAGAGAAACTATTCCTTGTACATTATTTGACTGATGACTTAAGGAAACGATTCCATGATATATCAAACCATATTTTAAGAGTTATCTTGTTAGCTGGAATATTGGACCAATTTAGGAAAATTAATTATAAATTAATTTTCTTTTTTTTTATTTATCCATATAAATTTTCATATATATCTTAGATAAAGAAAATGTAAATTCCAAGCATAGATGTGAAAAACCGTTAGGTTTTAACTTATATATTAATGAACTAATTCCTTATAATAATAAATCTCAAAAAAGACTAACGGAGTCTTCCCAATTTAAAGAAACTAGTTCCGTAAGATGCTAGAAATAATTATACATGACACTGAATAAGTGGCTATAGACACCTTCAATTTCCATTCCATGAAGCATGAGTATACCACCAAGGGGTTAACAACTAAACACCTGAATACGTAAAAGTGACCTATGAGGGTGTTTTGAATCAATTCATGGTTCAGTAATATGGGAAACTATATCGAATTTATGTTTTCAGTGCTCTATAAATTAAAATTCCAATCCCATTGAAATTAAACAAATAAAATTTTTTCATTCAAGGTTTAACACTCTCTTAAATGGGTTTATATCCTAAAAAACATGCCCCATCTAACCTACTAATTCCATTTGTGCATTTTGGGATTTAGTCAAATGGTTCTTCATACCCAAGTCATATAGGTACATTCCATTATAATTGAAAATAACAAATCATTTTATGGTAACCATTTTTCCATTTAGAATTACAATTAAATATACATATATAAGAATACTGGCTCAGTTAAATGAATTATCATTCCTAATCTATAAATCTAAATTATTTTATAAGTAAATTTTTTTACTCAGGTAGATACAACTAGGTATTTATTTTTATTTCAGAATATAAATATATCATGTATGATGGTTTGATTATACGGGTCACCAATCCCAATTTATAAAGGCCCACACACTATAATTTTTTATTAGTTCCCATTTAATCATAATCACTAATGTTTCATCCCATGAAACAAACATTCCATTTCCCAAACATATATAAATTTATTAAAAAAGTCCCTCAATAATGTTATATGGGGATACAATAGTAATGATTGATATAAAAACATCACTAACAAACCATATATAATGATTATAACGAGGCACACTATCACTTAATACTATATTATGTAGCTATGCCAAGCAGTCTATCAATCAATAATGGAATAATAATAAGGATAACATATAATCAAAAAATCATGTCATATATTAATGCATTCTAATAAATCACCCCTCATGTTATACAGATAAGAATGATGATAGGTCACACATACATTGAATATAGTTATACATTCGAAATAATCAGGCATCATATAATATGACCACACAATGTATATCAAACATGTATCTTGAATTAAATAAATTACCTCTAAATAGAATTGAATATACATGGAATGTGAATCTCCGTGTACCCATAATGATTCATGTAACAATACTTCCTTTACATAGTGGTCTAGAGGTAAAATACCATAAATCTCATAAATTAGTAGGATGATGAAGTTATGTTAATCAATTGATGTGAAATAATAATAAACTACAATAAATCATAACATAAACAACAATCCCATTTTGGATTGTTCATCTTTTCCTCTTACATAGATGGATCACATCCAGAGACAAATATTTCTCAGGTACCAACACATTCCTAGTCTCATGTCTACAATCCAAAAATAGTTAGACTAGGAAAATAATCAACAATACCACTTTGAAACATTCCATCCTTTCTCACTCAGTATAGAGTATCTAGACCTATTTCTATGTGGCCTTAAGAGTCCATCCTCATATAGAAGATGCATCCTACTATTAGTGAGTTTCTAAAGTTGGTATAGTGGTGTGACTATAATCTATAAATCAATAATCGATACAGTAGATGTAAATATAAATTTTGTAATGTGGATGAAAATGAAAGAAGAGTACTATAAGATAATATTAAATTAAAATAAATAATTAATAAATAAACTATAGAACATGAAATACAAAACAAATGCATCCCCATGTGACGATACAATGTACAAACCAATAGAACAAATCATATGATACATAAAAAGTACCGAAATTCCAAAATCTATTTCCATGAGCATACTGAGCTCTAACTCAATCATGTTCTCCTAAAATACCATATCTGAGAATAATAGAAAAGGTATGATCTATTCTCTTCAACTTACAACCATGAGGTATATTTGTGTACCAAATATTGTCTCGGACTAGGAATGAAAAAAAATCATTATACCACCACCAATGGTGTAAAAATATATCCAATCATTGAATTTTATTTCCAAAATCATGCATGTATAAAAATAAATAAGTTAATAGATGATTATAAACATGTCATACTCCGATTCTCTAAGGAAAACCTGGTAGAAAATACTTACTTCAGCCTAAGTTGGAATATCTCTAATTATTTGTCTGTATATATTATTATATTTATATTTATATGTATACATATGTCTATATATATATATATATATGAATTATATATTTAGTAACATATAGCTTCATATTATTCTTGGCAGTCCACTAGGTGTACCCCCGTAATCTATTCTTAGTCATAAGAATCTCAGGTAATAATAATAAGGGAGACCATGCCTGAGTATCACAATAGGATGTTCCATGCCTGGGGATCATGACTTATAAGGGACGACATGCCCATGTATCACAATATGTGATAGTATTAATGAGTATCACTATAAGGGATACCATGACGAAGTATCACAATTACGGACACCATGCCTGAGTGTCACAATGAGGTACCCCATCATTGGGTATCAAAAATAATGTATTCAATTCACATTTATCATAAATAATAAGAAATTTAATTTTTTTAGGCCACATTACTATTCACACCCTAATATTTATAAAAGTCACACCAAACCCATTTAAAAGGTGATTCAGTTAAAAGTAGGAGGAATCGGGCATAAAATATGTTTCATAGACAATGATTGTAATCCATTCTATTTGATTATTTAAATGTAAATTATATGAAATTTCTTGATAAGGTCCATAACTTTTATCATTTTCAAATAAATCTACTTAAATATCTCTTTTCAAGAAATAAGACATCACACCTATATGTTTTTCATTACAAAACATGTAACTATTATCATACCAATGATTTTAATTAAATTTAAAACTTTATTATATGTGTGGTAGTTCATTAAAACATAAATGGATATGGAATATGAAATATATAATTATTTTCATAACCAATTAAAATATCACACCTATAGAGGTTATTTAATTTCACAGTGAGGCATATTGATCAAAGGAATATAAAAACACACCAAAAAGGGGTGGATCGAGTCATGGAAGACTATCTATTATGATTCAATTTAATTCACAATGGATAACTAATTTTGGATGTTAGCATTAGAATACATAATTTCACTTTTTTAATGTTACTAATAGGAAACATAGCATGTCGAACAATGATATAATTTATAAACATTCTATAATTTAATGGAATGTTCATAGAATACCTCCATAATTCGTAGGACCCTTCAATCATTCAATATTGAGTTTATTTCGATCCATTTGAATGAATATATAGTAATATATAAATAACAAAGAAATAGGGTATATCTGATCATATTAAAATAGTACTAAATATTTATAATCAAACAGAGAAGCATGATTGGGATTTGTATGCTCACTTAGGTGATTCTAGCGCATAGAAGGTGGGTGATTCTGAAATAGTTGGAGGAGGTCCATGAAATCCTAGGATGGTGAGAGGGAGCTCGAGTGTCCCCTTATTTTTAGGGAAATAGGTGGATGTTGGGTTAAATATAAATGGGAAAAATTGTAATTTTACCACTTTAAATCAGGTAGACTATTTGGGCACAAAATATTTCCATGCCATGTGCCAACCATGGGCACCGACTTCATAAATGGCATTGAATATTCAGGTTAATTTTTCTATTTTTCTAATTATGGGCAGCCCAAGTGGTTCTCTCTATAATTTGATAGAGACACCTCGCATGGTCATGTGTCCTTGTCTGCATAGTTTAACAAACTATATGACACCATCCTGATTCTACATGGTTATCACAAACCATTCTTTGATAATACACGTCCCTTTGGCTTCCAATAAACTACGATTTTAATGCTCGATGCTCCTAATAATCAATGAAACAATGAAGATTTTTCTTGATCCTTAAAAAATATAAAAAACATAATTTTATGAATAAATATTTATTAATTTCATTATAATTCTATGTATATGATTAACCCCATCCCCTAAAAAAATTGTAATTTCAAATTGAAATTTTGTCCAATCAAAAACACAGGAAACTAAATTCAATCACATCACATGATTCAAACCATAGAAGAAATTCTCAAAGATTTTTTGAGGAATTTAGATGTTCAAAATAAGGCAATCTATATTTATTAGAGTTTTCATATTAAAAAATTACCAGGACATGTCATAAATAAAATAGTATACAATATTTTATGTTTTTTCATTTAATTTTCCACTATCTTGTGTCAATATTGGGAAAACTAATCAATTGGACAATGTTTTGTGCATGAGACTATTATGAAAATTAATATGATAAGGAAAAAGAAGGAGATATCCTATAACCATAAAAAATACTATGTAGATAGTTGTAATTTACCTTTACTTTTTATTTTGAATGATCATGTATTCTTAGGTGTTTCCCAATGGTTGGGGAATATTCATTTGGGAAAGAAACAAAAACAAGGCCATTTATATGTTGGGTCCTTTAAAATTACATAATGGATTAGTGAATTTAACGTTTGGCATGAACAATGACTAAGATTCATTTTGGTTTGTAATATTTACCACAAAATGTAATTAAATAAGTCCAAATTTAGTTTCAGAAATGTTATTAGTTGGGTTAATGTGATTCTAGAGCTTGCTGAATTCATTATGCACTCCCCAATTTGTATTCTAGATCATATATACATGAACTTACAAGGATGATGGATATACTAGTTATGATATTTTTTGAAGCATGTATTGATGCGATAAGTTACATGCTAAGTAGGGAACCATACATTATAAAAAGGGTTGAAACTATTCCAAATCCTGGATGGTCTCAATATTTCTATGGAAGAATAGCCTAGTGTGGGGGGGGGGGGGGGGTTATCAGACACCCATGTTTTGTGGATTGTATTATTTTTATATTTTTCTTTTAATTATTGGATTGGTCTCCCTAAATCACTGGAAGTGTTTGGAAGAGAATGTAGAGTGGGAACTAGAATATGGATGTTGGAGTCGTACACAATGTAAATTACTAATCCAAAAATGAAAATTTATGGCATGATTTCCAAAAAAATCATTTTATTAGGTTCATGGACTTGAAATTCAATTCACATATTGAACTAGATTTACAAGCCCAAATAGGTTTCAAGAAATATAATTTTATGGTGACTAGAATTTCGGTGTGTGGGTGTGTGTCAATAATTTCATATCCTGAATTACTATTTCATTACATCAATGATGTTATATATATTGGATTTATTAATATTAGCACCTTCTGATTATAGTTGATTTTTTCACTTCTTCCCTCAAACTGCACAGTATCATGAAGAAATTTTAATGATACCACTCCCTATGTATACTAGTATCATCATGTCTTCATGTATCGGACCTCGATAATCATTATATTCATTAATGGGATAGAAAACTGATCCCACACAACAAACAATTGAATGATTATTTGTATTGATTAGTTTTGAGGGAGCTATTTTCTCCCCCCTCCATATAAACTAGAACGATACAGCTTGGTTTTTATAGATAATTTAATTGTGATTCTTTGTTTAAAAACATTAATTGTTCTCCATGATTTTTATATTAAAACTATCATTTCGAGGAATCTCTTAAATCATTTTTGATGAATTAAAAAGAAGATAAATTGATATTAAATACTATTTTCGATGTATTAACATGACATGGAAATGATTTTACGATACACATAGAAAGGGCCTCGTCTGGTTAGACAAGGTCCCATAATGTTTTGGGATCTAGGGATTTTACCAATAAGGGATTGTTTGTGTTCATTGGGATTGGTACCATTTGTGAGAAAGGATTTCATGGGAATAAATTGATAGGATATTCATTGGGTGTTTGAGATTCATCGGAATTTATCCCAGAAATGGTAAACCATTATACTATGAGTTGTATCGAAAGTTATGGATATCTATATATTTTACAGATTTATTATATTGATCACTTCTATTTTATATTAAATTTTAGAAAACATTTTATATTATAGTATTTTGTTTGAAGTAATCCTTCACGTTTTCTTACTGATTTGATATACTTACACAATTCATATCTATCTTGATAGAAAGACAAAGATTTTGACCATGATATAGGTATATTACATGTCTCATACTTTAATAATAGGTGCTTATGATACTATAGCCTTTTTATATTAGAATTTGATATTGTAGATGTATTTAAGATTATTGGTTTTATTTAAATTCCTTTGGATCCAAATTTTATATAGAATTATAATGTGTGTTTACTATTGATACTAAAATTTTGGTTCCGTTTTATTACAGCAATAGTTTTCTATAAATTTTTATATCGTGAATCATGCTTCATATATAATATTCATTTTCTTGGTGCTAGGCCAATTGTATCTATGTATGTAAGGAAAAACCACACCCTTATTTCATTTATGCCTTTATTATTTATTTATAGACTTCAGTGTGTATTGAATATCAAATAAGGAAAGGGGAACTTTTTTCCTTCCAAAGCTAATGTGTCTAGTCAAGGTATTAAAGAGTTTCCCATTTGGTTGATTATTCTATATGTCCATTTAATTTATTATCATACTCACACAATATTAGTATTCCTTTACTCCATTAACTTAATTTACAAAAATAATACATTTAACGCAAACCTTATGCAAATATCCACCATGATTCGTTTTATATTTTTAGAAAGAAGGATGATTGCCTTTAATTTTTACATGGGTTTTATTATTTCTAATTTTCTCAACGATCCAATTTTTCCTCTTTCTACTAAAACCGTAGGAACAATTATAGTCTATAATATACATTTCTATATAGATAGTATATTGATTAATTTCATCATATATATCAAATTTTCTTATAGCCTATCTGTTTTGAGGATGCTTTATTAAGACAATAATGAATTGATCAATTTTTCTTTTTAAGATGATGTTAAAGCCTAAATCCTTCCATGGATGTCTGGTGAAAATTTCCTCATAGGTACAAATTAATAAATCATCATCATTTTTTAGCATAAAAATTCCCTATCAATTGTAGTGTGAAGATATTGAGGGAAATTATTTTATAAAAATACATTTTAAAACACTTCATATGTCATGGTGTGAATTTCTTTATATTTCCTTGTATTCTTGATTAAGGTAAAACATTTATCACCTTTTCATTACAAATGACAAACTACCAAAAAAAATATCTAATGATGTAATAATTATAGGAATAGAAAATATACTTTATATAAAATTGAACCATTCTTTAGTAATAAGTGGATTAGAGATTCTATAGAGGGATGTTGAACATTTCATCATTAAAGACTATATTATTAGATGTTCCTTCCATTTTAAATTCAGAAATGTAAACTAATTCATGCTATTGTGTATATGTTATGTGTGTTTGGTGAGGATAAACAAAATATTACACAACCCCCCAAACATTTAATTTGGTTTATTAATAGGATAGGTATTTCATTGGTCATTAGAGTTATTGTTCATATGACTCCTTCTCGTTCAACCCATTAACTAAAAAAATCCATAGTGTGTTCATCAAACATTTTTAATCAAAGATACAAATAATATAATCCTATAAATAATTCCAATGATTTCAAAAATTTTGAAACCTTATTATCGACCTATGACCCATTAGGTTAATCCCATGTTTCTTTTAGTTTCTCATTGGTTGCCTTATGTTTTGTCATCATTTTCCACATAAACTAATATAAGAAATATTTACACTCTACTCTAGTAAAATTAAAATGATAGAATCATTTTACACCTATATAATATGTCCTTGTATATATATAATCTATAAACTACACAATGGGTTATTCCCCTGAACCATAATTTTTTTTCTTTGGAGAATAGATACATAATCAATGAATTTCATGAATGATAATCAGCATCCCCCATAATGTTTGTCTCGCATAGTAAACTTCTAAGACAAACAATATTTATATGATTTCTTCACAATTTGGGGGAATAAAAACATAATAAAGGCTTATCTGAGATTCTCATTAAGGTTAATTATTGAAGATATCAACCAACCGTCATATGTGGTCACAACATAAGAATAAGTGCATGATAACATGATCATAACTTAAAGAATTCATACCCAATGATTCAATTATCATTACTCATGAGTCATTTCATAATGATTTTTCATATAAAAAACATTATACATAACAGTAAAATTATTAATTATTAATCGTGATCCATGAAATCATATCTTAATCATAATATATAAGTTTGTACCATACAAAAATGATTTAAAATAATTCTATTAGTCACAAATAAAATCCCATGCTATCTTATTGGATATAATCCCATATTTTATAATGTTCAATCACTGTCCCATCATTTCATAGTCATGGATCACTTCCAATACTATCATAGAGGATGAAATATCAAATTAAATTGGGTCTGGTTGACATTCAAGTCTATACTATCTCGTGATATATTAGTATTTACCCAATACATTGGAGGGATATAAATTTTCATGTTCATATATAAAATACTTAAATCCATACATTATTGTTCAAAATATCTTAAAAAATAAACATACCATAACTCAGGAAGAATAAATGGATTTCACAATGATCTCAATGCATAATAATCAACATACTAGAAAGTGACATCTTTCATGTATTCATCCATAAATCATCAAATTAATACTGAATTAAAATATTAGATTTGTTTTTTATCACAATAAAATATCCCTAATTGATAATAAAAATACATACATAATTTTTTATTCATGAAAAAACATTTTTATCAAAGAATTTAAAGTACCCATTGAAAATAAAAAGAGAACATGCATTTTCTTTTAGAAAAAATTTAAAACAAAATGTTTATATAATTATGGAAATATAATTTTCTTTGAAAACCCGTATAATCTAATAAAGGAATTAAAAAAATTATGGATTGATATGATAGTTTTAAACAGTGTTCATGTTGTATACATTAAAAAAGAGATATTTATTTTCACACCTTTGATGAAGTGAGAATCAACTTTTTCAGAATACATATAAAACTATTCATTTTAAACGATTAAAAATAAATTAAATGATACTAAATGTGTATTTTTTTTAAAATCATATATAATTACTAATTTCCCTTACATTTTTATTGAACATGGAAATTGAAAATAATGTTCACTAGCCAAATAGGGTAAATAATGTCTACTCATCCTAAAAATAATTTATCTATATTTTTAAGTATCAAATATAGGATAATGAAATGAAAATATGAAAACCCCAGAAATAAAAATATAATAATAAAATAGATTATTTTTATAGTATAATAATCATGGAATATCTCAAAATGGAAATTTAAAATAGAAAATACCATTATGAAAAATAATAGTAACATAAATCCATTCATTAATCCACAACTCCTTCTTATGAATTCAATACAATGAAATTGTAAATATATACTTATTATAAATATATTCTAAAAAATATTTATATATAACATATTATATATAATTCCATTATATATTACATTTTCTCTTTTATTAAAGATTTGTTATTCAAATAAATACAAGGGTGAACATAGGTTTGTTTTCCATGATTGTTTTGGTTTAATGATTCCTGTACATATATCTTGGTAATGGTTTAATATAATATATAATGTAAACCATGTCATAAAAATTAAATTTATTCCTTTTTATAACCTTTATAACCATCCATATTATATGGGGATGAAAATGAGTTATTTCACCTCGTAGAGATGATTGTTTGTTTATAAGAAAGAGTGATGTTTCAGCTATTTGATTATAGAATGAAATAAAGGTAAATAATATTTCAAAATTTTAAAAAAATAATATTAATATCACGAATATTGTATATTTTCATTAAATATATCTTTAATACCATCCATGTAAAGTTTAAATGAAAAATGAATCATATCACTTTGTAGAAATGGTAGTCCAAATGTACATGTGAGTGATATTATCATTTTACAACTGAAGGATGGGTAAAAATAAAAGTAATATCATATATTTATAGAATAAAAATTTTATTATACCAATATTATATATGTTAGTGACATTATAAATTTATAACTGAAGGATGGGTAAAAATAAAATTAATATCATATATTTATAGAATAATAATTATGTTATACCAATATTATATATAAATTATTTTATTTTATATAACCATCCAGTAGGGATGTTGATAAAAAGATAAATACATTGTTTGATTGAGATGACAGTATGTATGTATAGAAGAAAAATGTTTTTTTACTTTTGGTTACATATAAAGGAGATCAAAAATGGATTAAAAAATAACATAACAATATTTATGTATAAAAAAGAATCTAATTTCATCATGTTAATGTGGATATATAATATTTTTACGAGTTAAATAAAGAAATAGACGTAAATGGATTCAATGATAATGATTGAATCTTATTTAAGAAACCATATTGGGATATATTCTGAAGAACCCTTGGATTGGGTTCTAAGAAGAGAAAACCTATAAAATGTGTGTGTGGATGTTTCAAATAGAGTTTGGTAGATTTTATTTGAGCTATATGAAATGACCAGAACTATTATAAAATAACTTTCCCATTGTGATTTAATTAAATTTCTTATTTTGTAATATGGTTATAAAAAAGGATGAAATTACCTGGTAATATAATTTGTTTCAAAGGACTGTTAAGAATATTATAATTGTTTATATAGCCGGTAAACAATGATCAACTGATTAATATAAATATAGGGTATAAACAAACCAAATTAACACAGACAAAGGAAGTGATGTCCTCATCCTATATGATTATACCCTACAAATCCCATTTATTTGATCTTATATGGGAGATAACATCTTTGATATGTTCCTTTAAACCATCAAAAACTAATATCCAGAAAATTAAGCATGAGGGAAAATCTTTACAGGAGAAGTTCATCCTCATCGATATCATGAACCAGACCATATTCTCTGAACTACCCCATTAAAGTATCAACATCAGGTACCTTACTCTTAGGGTGTGCACCAATGTAATAAATGGATATGTATCAAAACATTAATAATATTAAGATGTATATTTTTTATAATAATTAATTTATTTTAATTTTTATTGTTACCTTATAAATTATTTTGGTTTTTATTCTATTAAAATCAAATTTTATTTTTGAGTAACATTCAAATTCAATTAAGGGATTATTTTAACCAATTAATTTATTTTTTAAATAATTTGAAGTTTAATAATTTGATATTTTTAAATAAATTTTACAATAAATGTAAAATATTATTTTCAAAGTGAAAATGAGAATATTTTAAAAAACTATTTAGATAAAATGCATATTATTTATGTTATTATAACTTCCAAGTTATCCAATATAGAAATTTTCATAAATTTTTGATACCGTTGAATTTTTGGGTAAAAATTAAATACCATATAAATATACGATATGTTTTATGACATCATGATGACCAAAAAATTATATAAAAAATACAATAATGGTTATAATCATCCAAATTAATGTTTTCCCGTTAATATAATTTGATTTAATGTTTACTTGAATAATTTTATTAAGCATTTATAAATCCTCTAAAACATTTAATATATTTAAGAGTTTTACATTCAATTATTTAAAGCGTGAATCAACTCAACATATGTAATGGAATTATTTTAATATGTTTGGTTATTTTCCTAACAAAATAATAAAAACCACTCCAATTTGGAAAAAACAATGGGCAAAAACCATTGGCAAGTTTGTGGTTTTGAATATTTTATTATATAGGTTCCAAAACCTATGTTTTCCAAAAATTAAAGAATTACACACTAATTTATTATATAATCCCACAAAATATCACTATTAAATTCTCTAAAAATCCTATGATAATTACTACACTCTTCTCTCTCATATCTAGAAGCCTCCTATGTTACCCAAAGCTCTCAAGAAGCTGCGTCTCAACCTTTTAAATTCACAGACTTAAGTATGGGTTCTTTCCATTCTCATAATTATCCATGTATGATTATCCTGTTCTGCCATTTTATCTTAAATTACTAATTATGGGGTATGTCTTTTCACATCCCCCATACTTCCCTTATTATTTCTAAAATATTAGATACCCCTTTCTCCCTCATTAATCCCTCACATGTACACCTGTAACCAGGAAAAATTTGTTAACAATTCCTTCCCATTTTACTCAATCTTATTTGTTATCATATGCGTTAGTTTTATAATAATATAAGTGTTGAAATATACATAAATTTCCCTATTACTTTCAAATTTGTTTCTAAATTATGAGAGACCCCTTTCTCTCCAGTCAAACCATTTTATGGATTTTTTATGTGATGTCATTATGATAATGAATTTTCACTGTGACTTTCCATTCCAAACCAATTGTCTAACGAATACCATACCAATGTCTTATCTAGGGTGTTCACCTTTATTCACATATAAAATTTTCTATTTAGGAATAAAATTTATTTATTCTGCAAAAAAATGAATGTGGAATAAATTATGATGATGAATGTATCCATGATTTGCGATCTATGTGGCACAATTGAGAATGAGAATAAAATTAATGTGATGGGTGTTCATAGAATTATATAGCAATCTAATGAATTAGAGAATGTGTCATTTCATGATACGTCAAGTTGGGATATGTTTATACTTGATTCATTTATGGTAATTTTCCCACCATGATGACTTGGCTATTTATCCCTGAACTATGTTTTTGATACAATGTTTTTTGTTGTTTCCATGGTTACCATGTAATGATTATCATACTATATCATGCCTTGTTATTTGTGTTCCATTTTTCCTCAATGATATGCCTTATATATCATGCATTATTATCTTCATGTTATTCAATGTCAATTCCATTACATATCTCTTTTTCTCACACCATTCTTTTTTATTTCCCAACATGATGAAATACAATTTTAAGTTCAATAATATTAAAGATGTTTTCAACAAAGATGTAGTAATTCATGTTTAATGTTGTAATGTAATTTACCTAATTCCAAAATACAGTTGACTTATCGATATTTCAGATTTTATTAAGTTTAATTTTATGTAATTAAATCATGAATTAAAGATTAATAAATATAAGGGTTTTAATAGTCGGTATTTAAGGAAATGTTTAGTTATTTTTTCGATTAGGATTATAAAAATAAAAAATACCTCCGGATATGAATACGTAGAATAAAAAATCCAAAAAATTTTGGTTATTTTAGACTATGTATTTTATCAAGAAAATATATCCATATCTTGATACGATAACTGGATATGGTTTTGGAATATTTTTACCTTAGAGTAACAACTCTGGAAATGTTTTCCAGGCCTAACTCAGGGTATCCTAGTAAATGAAAACTGGCCTTATTGCACACCTGGTTTGACACATCCTGGGGATGTTCATTGATAATTCATAATATCATTACAAACCATTACTAATTGAGTAAAAAAATTCAAACAAGATTATATGTTTGGAAATCGATGATGGATAACAAAGACTGAATATTTGAAATCCATACGTTAACGAAATACATGTAATCTATAAGTTATCACTTTAATGTCATTAAATTACCATTTTGGGGTTTAAAATTTAAATATACTCATTATGGAATTCCTTCTTATTCTATCCAATGGTTTGAATCAGGAGGAATCAGATAAACAATCAATTTTTAGAGAAATGTGATGAATTTACTAAGGGAATTCCCTACCCAATGGGAGCATGAATCACACACTTCATGATGATCCTATCTCAGAAGACTCTTGTTATATACGGAAACAAGGATATGGAGGAGTGTCCAAACCCCCTAAGATAGAAAAATCTATACTCAAGAGCTTCATGTGTCAAAGGACTATTACATTCAATGGGACAACTAGTCCCTTAATCATGGAACAATGGACCATCATCATTGAAAATATCGTCTCTATCATTCAATGTTATGAACACGAGAAGGTTTAGCTACTTGTTTTATATATAGAAGATGAATATTATCATAGGTGGATATTGATCAAAAATATAATCCTAAGGAATAGATCAATGAAATGGGGTCAAATAATTACCATTTTTTGATAAATATTTTCCTCTCACTATCCGTCATAAAATGGAACAATAATTCCTTTCCATCATGGAAAACAATGATGAATCAATAAGGGAATATGTGGAAAACATCACAAGGATTACATGATAGGACTCTTTATTTTTCATTACCCTAGAGTGAAAGCTTTACCTTTTCTTTGGTGGGATAAAACCAAGCCTACAGAAATCCCTAAAGATCAATAAATTAGATAGCTATGAGGAAACCTTTTGATATTCCCTCAAAGTTGAAATGGATATTAGCGAATCATTAGGGTATCATGGGGATAAGAATCCAAAAGTGGATATCAATTTCGAGGGTCCAATTAAAAGGTCTAATAGCGCTATGAAATTTCAACATCTCACTTGCCAATGGTGTGGAAAGAAACACCTGGGAAATTTCATGAAGGGGGAAAGGAAATGATTTTGGTGTGGGAAAGAAGGGAACCTAGACAACAATTTATGATAGGAAAAACCTACTAATGATATGGAGGAAAGAAATATTCTGTTCAATCCAAAATGAATTGATCATTTCTAAAAGTAAACGTAACTATGAAACTTTTCAAACTAATGAACTATGCATAGGGTTTTTGGAGACAACCAATAACCAAAAGGAAGTAAGGGTGATCTTTTTCCATCACTACCACCGAATTGGTTCCTGAAAACATGTTGGTGATAGGTGAACTAGTTATTCATTCAAGAATATAGACTATATTTTTTATTATGGTTCTACACATGACTTTATATCATGAATGTTTATAGTAACTATACAAACACAATCATAAAGCATGGAAGTAGAGTTATCGGTGAGGAAAAATAATTGCACAATTATTACATCCCATGTATATAACTCCTCCCTTATCGAAATTTGGGGGATGAGAATCTCAAAAAACATTATCATACTCCCATTGGTGAAATTTTATGCAATTCTGGGCATGGACTGGATTTCTATATATAGTTCCATCAAAAAATTCCATGGGAAGGAAATCAATCAATATATTGTGAATCAACACCTAATTATATAAAACTACAAGGTTGAGGATGAATCTTATTTAGCACCATTATATCAAGAATTTATATTTTTCCACTATGATCAATTGTATCTATCTCAAATGATTGATACTGAGGAAAGAGTCATCCTTAAACACATGCTCATTGTGAAGGAATACACTGATGTGTTTCCCATAGAATTTCATGGTCTTCCTCCTCACAGTTATGATATATTTTATATCGAGCTTATACATAGGTCATTACAATTATCCATGACTCTATATAGAATGGATATTATGGAACATTATGAGCTCAAGAAACAATAATAAGAGAATCTGGATAATGGAATCATACACCCATGTGCTTCAGCATGGGGTGCACCAGTCCTCTTCATCAATAAAAAGTATGGGTCAATATGCATTTACATTGATTATTGTGATCTCAATTAGATCATGATAAAAAACATATATCAAATTATTCAGATTGATTACTTATTTGATTAGTTATGTGGAGCTCAACACTTATCCATGGTGGATCTATGTTCAAGATATTTCTATGTTAGGGTGAATAAGGAGGATATCCCCTAGACTTATTTTTGTACAAGGTATGGACACTATGAGTTCAGGGTAATTACTTTTGGGATCACTAATGCTCTAGAATGTGTGAAGGAAATGGATTAATAGAGACTTTATAGATTACCTAGATAAATATGTGGTAGTATTTATATATGATATTCTAATATACTCTAAAATTAAATAGAATCATGGGAATCATTTTAAAAAATTCTCAAGACCTCCTGAAAAGAATTTTTTTTTGACAAGTACAATAAATATGAGTCCTGGTTGAAGGATGTCTCTTAATTGAGGAATATCATCACAAGAAATAGGATATATGGGGACCCTTAAAACACTAAAGTAATTTATGGATGGTTTATGCCAACATCTATGAAAGTTATACATTGTATCCTTAGGTTATATGGTTATTATTTTTGATCCTTGAAAAATTATTTTTGATTGTCAAACCCTCTCACCAATATAACTCTAAAGGGATTCATGTTTTCATGGAATGAAGAATGTAAAGAAAGATTCAAGGAGTTGAAAAAGAGGGTTATCAATATGTGTTTTAATAAAATACACACATGTGGAGATAATTTAATGGTATACAACGATGCTTCGTTGAAGGTTCAGGGATGTGTGATGATGCAAAATGAAATAGTCATTGCCTATGCTTCAATACAAATGAATTTTCTTGAACAAAACAACCCAACACATGATCTGTAGTTGGATATAGTGATTTTTACCTTAAAAATAAGGTGGAATTATATATTTTGGGAGAAGTGAGAAATATATACGGATCAAAAAAATTTGAAGTATGTATTATGAAAAAAAAGAGGTGAATAAGAGACAGTGAAGATGGATAGAGTTGATCAAAGACTATGACTGGTCAATCCACTACCATCATGGGAAATCAAATAAACTGGTAGAAACTCTAGGCAGAAATTTTGCTAAATTATATCATAGAAGAGAGTTGAGAGGGATTAAATATTCTAATATTTGGAATGGATGGACATGTGAATCATAAAGGAAGAAACATCATCCATCCATCCACAAATTATTCCTCATATGTATCTTATAGATAGGTTAAATGATTATCAAAGAGTAGATGTAAGAATTCAGACGAAAGTAGAAGCCATAATGAAATGGAAATCCTTGTGGTTCAATGTCAATGATGAAGATGTTGTGAGATTCGGGTCAACACTATATGTACTATCAAATCCCCAGTTAATGGAGTTGTTAGATGTTGCATATAAATCAAACATCTCCATCAACATATGAAGTAGAAAGATGTACCGAGATCTCCAAGAACACTACTGGTGGGACAATATGAAAAATTGGATCATTGAATATAAAATAAAGTTTCTCATATGATAACAAGTGAATGAGAAAATGAAAAAATAAATGGGGATTATGAAACCACTACCCATACCTACATAGAAATGGGAAAACATCACAATGGAATTTGTCACATATCTTTAAAAGATATAAAGAGGGAATGTGGCCATATAGGGATTGGTGGATTGAATTAAAAATGCTACACACATAATTAGGATATGAGAGGAATTATCACAAGATCTAATTACATGGATATACACTAGGGAAGGTCATGCTGTATGTAGTACCACAACTGATTTTATCTGATTGATATCCAATATTCACCTATATGTTCTGGTAGAGTCTCTCAAATTCTATGAATACTCTATTGAACTGAAATAGGACCTATATTTCTCAAAAAATAAAAAATCTGAGTATAATATCTTGAAACATGTGGATATTTTGAGATCGTGCTCATTGGACTTCAAAGGAAGATGACATCAACATCCTCCTCTGGTAGAGTTTTCATACAAAAACAGTTTCTATGAGAGTATCAAAATGGATCCCTATAAAGCCCTGAATGGGAAGAGGTGGATGAAACATACATGCTAGGATGATGTTGGGGAATTAAAACTACCAGGTCAAGAAATGGTTGATTAAATGGTGGAAAATGTTTAGACCATTCAGTAACATATCAAGGCAACTCATAGTCGACAAAATACCTATGCTAACAATCATATACAAGACCTAGAGTTTGATGTTAGAGACATTCTATTCCCCTTTATATCTCCATGTATGAATGTGTAGAGATTTGGGAAGGTAAATATTAGTCCAAGATACATGGACCACAATGACATCATTGATTGCATCGAAGAGGTGTCCTATCAACTTATACTTCCTCCTAACCATTATTGAGTTCATAGTTTATTCCATGTATCACAGTTGAGGAATTACATACCTCACTCATCACATGTACTAAATATAGTGTTGGGACCATTGTAGAATGATCATTCCTTTGTGTATTAGCTGATAAAGATCATAGATCATAAAGGTAAAGTTCTACAAAATAATATAATTATCCTTGTAAAAGTGGTTTGGAGAAACCAAAAATTTGAAGAAGAAATGTTGCAATTGGAGGAAGTGATGATTCAAAATTACCCTCATCTATTTTAAGGGGGGTGAAATGGATATAAAATCTGTAAATAATTTCAAGGGGGAAGATTTTAACAACTCAAACTATTATAACAGAAGTTTACATTTTTAATGTATTTAAATGTCTTATTATGTAATATGGTTATAGAAAATACATTCACTTCATTAGTTATATATTTGGATTTAATATACCATTAATAGTATTATCATTGTTTATATAGATATTAAATAGTTATATGATGATTAATATAAATATATGGATTTAAAAATTCCAATTGAAACAGATTGATTAAGTGATATCCTCATCTAGTAGGATTGTACCCTTTGAAGCATAAAGATTATTTTCCATTGACCAAGACCGAGATGAGATCCAACAACTTAAGCATGAGTGAAATTGTTTATTACAAAATTTCAAGCTCATCAGGATCACGACCTGAACGATGTTTGTGAAACGACCCCATGAAGGTCACAACTTTTCCAACCTTAATTTTTGGGCATACAACGTTGTAATAAAGGGATATACATCAAGACCAAAATAATATGAATATTTGTACTGTATATAATAATGAATTTATTTTAATTTTAATTGTTACTTAATAAATTATTTTGATTTTGAATCAATTAAATATAAACAGAATTTTCATGAAATGTTCCAAATTAATTAAGAGCATTATTTTGATGAAATAATAGATTTTTTAAATAAATATTATTTTAATAAAATGGAATTTTTAATTATGTTTTATTAGTTATTAATGTTCATATAATTTTTCAGAAGTTAAATAAACATTTTATAAGGGTGAAAAACTGTTATTGTCAAAAACCCAATATTTCTCAATTCACGTTGAATCTTATTTTAAAATATAAAATGAAAATATTTTCAAATAAAATTATTTATATAAAATGAAAATTATTTTTCGAGTTAGAATATAAAAATTATCCAATAGTTAATTTTTCATAATATTCTGAGAGAGTTGAGTTTTTGGGTAAAAATTAAATATCGTAAAAATATATGGTTTGTTTTATGGATTCATAATGACCTGAAAATGATTTAAAAATTACAATAATGTGTATCCTAAGTAAAATATATTTTTTAACATTTAAATAATGTGAGTTTATATTTATGTTAATAATTTTATTGATCCTTTAGGAATCCTCCAAATCATTTAATATATTATAGAGTTTTAAATTCTATTATTTAAATGTGTTACTCACCTCCACATAATCAAGAGAATTATTGTAATATGTTCATCCCATTGTTTAATATTGTAATTAAAAAATTCACACATTTAAATGAAACTTAGGAAAAATCCTTGGCAAGGTTTATAGTTTTGAATATTTTTTAAATATATTCTAAAACCTATGTTTGTGAAATATTAAATAATTCCCTCTCATTTCCTATATAGCCCACCCATGAATCAACATATCTTGAATAAAAAACCATGTAGAAAGTCCTTAATCTGACTTAAATTCTATATAATCTCCCCAAAAAACCCCAATCTCTCATGAGACCCCTTTCCAGGCTTTTGGAGTCACACAATCAAGTAAGGACTATTTTCATATCATCGCTTTCTAAGTTTCTTTATATTGTTATGCCATATTATTTTCAATTACTAATGATGGGGTATGTTTTTGAACCACCGCCATAATTCCTATATTATTTTTAAATTATGATATACCCCTTTATCTTTCAATAATACCTCTCATGTACACCTGTTACCATGTTGAAATTTTGTAAGAATTCTTTCACTTTGTTTTCAAGATTATTTATCATCATATATCTTCATTTTCAACATATATATGTGTGTATATATACCTATATTTCCCTAGTACTGTCTAATTATTATAAAAATAATGATAGAACCATTTCTCTCTCACTAACCATTTTATGAATTTTTTTGTGAGGCTGTTGTGCTACCGAATTTGCATCGCGATTTTTCATGCCGAACTAAATGTGTAGTGAATACCATAGCTATTTTCTATCATGCGTGCTCAAATTTATCAAAATATAAATTTATTATAAGTTAATTTCATGTATTTATTCCAAACACTTTGAAATTTTAATAAATAATGGTGATTAATGAATCCATGTTTTATGATCTATGTGGAACACTTTAGTGTGATAATGAAATGAAAGTGACGGGTACCCCTGGAATTATATAGCGCTCCAATGCATTGGATAAGGTTTAATATCATGATATGTTATTTTGGGAAATTTTTTTTCCTGATTCTTTATGGGAATTTGTCCACCATGAATTTTTGGATGTTTATCCTTGACCTATGTTTCGGAAGTAGTGTTTTCAGTTGTTTCTACATTTCCCATACGATGATTATCTTGCAATATCCTTCCTTATTATTTTTTTTCTTTATGAATCATTAATATGATGTGTCTTACATGTATTATTATTTTCTTGTTCATACATGTTTATTCCCTTACAAGGATTTATGTCTCTCCCATTTTTTATATATTTTACCAAGTTAACCAATGCAATTTTATGCTCAAGCCTGATAAAGAAGTTGTCAATAAAGATATGGTAATTCATGTTTAAAGTTGTAATGAAATGTACATAATTCACAAATTCACTATAATTATTTATCTTTATGGTTTTATTAAAAGTAATTAAATATAATTAAATAATGTATTAATGTTTGATAAACCTAAGGGTTGTCATATATGTGGCTTAATAATAAGTGTATAAGGGAGGATAGGAGGTGCCATTTTTATGTAAGATTAGTGGTACACATGTATTTGTTATAAATATTAAAGAAATATATTAACAAATTTTTGAAAACATGATCCAAAATATCTAAAATTTTATGATGTGATAAAATAGGGTCTTTTTTCACTCAACCAATAAGAATTATACATTTGTTTAGGATATTTTAACCATATATATTTACTTTAACCCATCCTAACCATTTGAAAAGTTATTGTATTACAATTTTTTAGCTCATTTATTATTTATTATGTAAAAAATGAAATTTAACTATTTATAAATTTGGATATTATTATTTCAAATTTATATAATTAAATTCTTATAATTTGTAAAAATTAATTTAAAAAACTCATAAAACATGATGAAAACTATTTTTCAAAAAATACAATTTTCTAGTATAAAATGAACAAATTATAATAAATTTTATACTAATAATCATTATATTAATATCATATTATTTGATAGAATATATTTTAATAAAATTATAATAATGTTACAATATAGAATATTTTAATTTATTAATATAAAAATACAACGTGCACTTAATTAAATTTTCTAAAAAATTGCCATTTTATCATGAAATTATAATGTATTTGTATCAATTAAATTTATTAGAACTATTTTAATTATTATATATTAATTAATAATATATTTCATAAAAATAAATATTCTTTAGTGAACATATTATGAAATTTAAAGAAAAATAAATAATCTAAAAAATTTAAACTTTAATAAAAATTAATTTTATTCATAACATTTCAAGATGAATATTCATTTTCCTTTGAATTGTTCAATATATTAGAATTTAAGAAATATATTTGTGATATAAATAATAATTTGGTTTTTTTATTCAGACATTCTAATAAAATTACTAGATTATATATAATATAATATTTCATTTGCCGTTCAATTATGTTTAGTGATTCGTGTAATGATAGTTATCGAACACTTTGAATGAAATGTAATATATATTCTAAAATATAAATTATTATAGGGAGTCCATCTATATAAATCATTTAATATCCAGTTTTTCATTTATTAGGGTCATATGTTTTTTCCTTCACTTTCTCCCTCTCAAGTCCCACCAACCTACCCCAAAACATTGAAGGAACTAATAGAAATATTAAATAGAAAAAACATTAAGGAACATGATATTAGTGGAATTGGATGTGAAAATAATTCAAAAAATACACCTTCATATCCCATGAAATTACCTATGTTCAAAGTGAAGACACTATATGAAAACATTCATTCAACAATAAAGAACTAACCAAGATATGATCATAAAGCACTCTAAATTCCAATAACAATAAAATCACCATGTTCTAATAAAACTCCTAATATTTTTAGTCATACCCAATCACACCACATATAAGACCAAAAAATGTAGATATATAATATCTATCCTCATAATTTAATAATAATATATTGATTTATCATGGACATTCACATGAATGGAATGCTAATAAACATGATAAGAGCTTATAACAAAAAAAAGCATTAACAATTTGAGGAAAAAGTAATATATCTCTAAATTAAAATGAGTCATGAGACAATATAAAAGAATAAAATCCCATAAAAATACACCCATGATAAAATACCAAGACTAGGATTATCAAATAACTCACCAACATCAATATTACTAAAAACGAAGTGGGTTGAGGCATCAACTATGAGCATTCCACATCAAAAACACACGGGAATTACAAGGGTTATAATTAAAATGTTGGATATACTTGGAACAAATACATTTTATACATCTAATGGTTGTCCCCACAATATCAAAACAACCCCATCCAACACATAAGATTAGTTTGATCAATGTCCATACTAGTCACCACAAAAACACAACCAATATTATTCCAATTATCAATAAACCCAAAACAAACCCCACCACAGTAAATTATCAAAATGAACTCATAATTACCATTCACATCAATAGAAAAAAAACTCAAATTGTAACAATTCGAAGGAAGAAATTGGGAAGAAACTTATGAAAAAACATCTGATTATAAACATACCAAAACTCAGTCTACTAAGAACCCACAGAAGATAAATTCATAGACCGGAAAATAATGAGGACATTATTTGGAGGAATACATTAGATAATTTGTAGAATAAATACCCAATAAATTGTCTTCCAATAAAAACTCACCCTTATCCAATATGAATAAAAAATAAAAAATAACTACTCAATGGAACAAATCACAATCACTTATTAATAAAATCAAAAAACTAAAAAATAAAATGATTACACTTTTTCCATTTTGAAATCACAAAATTAAATGATGAAATATTAATTATTCATTTGAAGAAAGGTTTTAAATCCTACATGTTCTTCACTGAAATCGTTTATAAATTTTCATATAAAAATCTTATGTTGATTTATTTAGAAATTATCATTATTAATTTCAAAACCAGTTTCTCATAGATAAATCTAGGTCCATAAAAATTAAGGACCAATAAAAAATATATTAATAAACATATTATTCTTTATAAATACCTCAAAATAAAATCATGGAAAAAATTAAACCATTTAAATAATTAAAATATGCATATTCCTATTTCAGAATCATGAAACCTTACATTATTTTTGTAAATTTGAAATGTTCTTTTAATAAAAACTATCGCAAAATTTTAATAATCAAACCCTATTTCATTATTTTTAATAAAACCCTTCCAAAATTTTAACTATTCTACATAAAATTAATATCTCAATGAAAAATCACACCATCAATTTTTAAAAGAAAAAAATCTATTATATTTCTGTTGAAATCAACATTTTTATTACAAAGTTCCAACAAAAACCTAATCAATTAAATCACATAACACCAATTCATATTTAAGAATGCCTATCATTTTGTATTAATTTGAAACATGCTTTAATGGAATATTTACCAATCATATAACTACCACTGCAAGTGATGTTGAACTATGCACATAGCCTCTACAGAGTTTTCTCGGTCATGGGATCTCATTAGGTGATATCAGTGATTTTTCCATTATCATGCCACGAAACATACAATTAATTGAAAACTAATTTATAAAATCAATATATTCCACCAAAATTCAATAAATAAATAATTAAATGAACCTCAAAATTCAATTCACAATGCATGAATTCCCCTGGTGGCATGACATTTAGTATAAGTATGATCTAGCTAGAATAGTTATGTCCCACCCTATTAGGTTTTCATATTCCTACACTAATATACAATAAATTACAAATTTAGAAATTGGTTATATATATCACTGGCCCTCTTAATATCATTCACTTGGATACTATATTTTCATGAATGAACCGTGGTCATACATCAATAGAAAAAATGATCTATATCATAGAAAGGTTAAATGGGTTTTCATAAGCCCCATGTGTTAGATACAAGAACTTGAGAATTGTATTTAACTTGTTGGAATAGTTTATCACATAATAAAATTAATCTAAAAGTATAAGTGTCACTAAAATTATTGTATGATGCGTTAATACATTTCATTCTCTTGACTAATACAATATGTAGAATGAAACATATAAAATTCAAAAGATTTCCCAAAATTCACCTATAACCCCCTCACTCAAAAACCCCATGCATAAGTACCACCAATAAAATAATTTAAAAAATATGGTTGGACAATTCGGATAATTTAGCTGGAAATATAAATAAACCAAAAACCATCAACCTTATAAATGACAATTGGTCAGCATCTGATATTGAAATATAGAACACTCATGGAGTGACCATGGGATGTTTTGATGACCCATTAGTTATCCCTTTTGATAGTGGATAAATTATTAGACAATTTAGATAAACAGTAATTTCACAATGATTTAAGAGTGATTGATAATTAATGTGAAAAGAGGCTCATATCATTCTATACATAACATTCATTGAAAATAGATGTGATTTCATAGTCATTTATAACAGACATGTGGGTTTTCATACTGGTGATGACCTAGAATAATTAAATGTTTTAATTAATTCTCAATAGACATGATCTGTATATGTATAAATTTTTTGTTGATTCTTTTAGAGTCTAGATAATATGGGATAGACATCACATTTTTTTGGAAATAATTCTAGATTCAGTGAATGTACATTTCAAGGTATACCTTTTTGAATTAGATTTCACTCATAAACATGATTGACTAGGGCTATTGAGAGAAAATATTTTCAATATATTACAAATGATGAAGATGTTTCCCATAATAAATGAATTAATTCTTAAAAATTCTTCTCATTTTTTTGGTCAACACTCAAAAAACTCTTTTGGTGAAGGAATCTGCTCCATTGTATCCAATTATTTTTCAGTTCCCTAAAAACTTCAACATGAGAAGTTAATTTTTATTTTAGTGGTTTTTAAATAATTAAATTTGTTTTTTATAGTTGAATTAACCTTTATGGTTTTTTCTCCATATGTATGATTAACATAATTATCTATAAACTATAGATAATGTTAATGTTTAGAACTTTTTTAGTTTTCTAGAAAATTATATTGGGTTGTACCCTATTATATTAACCTATTTATAAGATTAATTTTATTTTTTATATTCAGGAATTATTGGGATGTCTTAAGGATGCTTCTATTTATTTTTAATGAGATAAAAAATGTAAAAATAAATGCTTTTCTTTGGGGGATTGTAAGTAACCTATAACCACACATTCATGTCCCCATCCAACATGGTTATTATCTCCATATGACACTCAGGAAGACTCATGTGAAGGTCCAAATGTTTTGTTCCGATCCTGAGGGACTGAAAAAATATTCCTGGGAATCATGTTTGACTACTTTGAATTATTTCTCCATAAAAATAAAATGAACTACCAGTAAAAAATTTATAAAAATTATAAAATGATTCATTTATACATTGAATTTCGATGGTAAATAAAATATTTATATTCAAACATATAAGGTGAAAACTAAACCCATATCTCACCTCTAAATCCATACTACACAACATCCCTATTATGCCTACATTAATAACTACACATGAACAAATACCAACAAAAAATAATGACAAAAATACAATGATAAATTACTTATCCAGTTCGACATGGAAATACAAATATAACAAAAGTAAACTAACATATATGTGACCATATATCCCTATATTATCATGAAATATAAAATAATCCATGATAGAAAATATACTAAATAATAACAAAAAATTGAGATATATAATACATGTTTGAGCATGAAAAATACCAGTAGATCACCAACTAACTTGACACATGCTTAATAACTAATAAAAGATCACTTTTCCTACTACTCAAAATATTCACATTAAAAAAAATCTTTCCATATTATATTTAAAACAATAAAAATTTATTCAACTTGGAAATAAATTTGATTTTAAACCCATAGTTATCTTCTTAACCCCAAAAACGTGCTTTAAAATATGATTTTGATTAAAATACTGCTACTAGGAGGAAACCAGTTCAAAACTAGAAAGATTTTATTAAATGCACATTTTTCAAGAAAATGAATTAAAATAACTACACATTGAAATGATCAAAAAGTCATATATATTAGTTAGTGATGGAAATAAAAAAATTTATAAGAAGAAGAAGCAGAATATAAACAGTGAGGTAATACTATTGTAAGAGTACAACTAAATGTAAAAAATTAATAATATTTATATAAAAAAATAAAAACATAGTATCATGGGATAATCCCTAGAATAATATGGTCATGTAATCCTTGGATCCTCATATACATTGTTATCAAACCATAAAAAATCATTCATATTTATGACTGAATAGGTTAGACCCTTTCAAAATACATAGAGGTAACCACATCCATACAATCATGTTTTTGGATAAGGTTGTATCATTGTATAAAATTAGTGTGGGGAAACCTTTTCTAAGCTACACATATCATTTTGTTTCTTACCTAGTCTCTTGAGTAAAAATTACCAATAAATATTGGTTTTAATGCATTTACTAGGGTCAATCACACGAAGTAGATACAATAAATAAAAACCCACTACAATATTATCCAAATATACCTAAGGTAAATCCCATTTTAAAACAATACCACACATGTTTGGATTAATAAATTACAAGGGTTAATTAAAATTTTTTCCACCTATTATAACTTATCCTTAATGTTTGATATGAATATTGATTCATCAAAATATGACAAAGATAAAAAATTGAGATTATCTATATAGAACTAGGTTCATGATATAAATTCCATGATTCCATAACTTCCTTTATAGTTAAACATAGAATAATTTATGTTCATTGATATTTATCATCAAAAAAAATATATTCACACATCCATTTTTGAGTATGGATAAAAAAAATTAATATATTTGTTTTTATGTATTTTTATAACTATTAATGATAGTAAAAGAAAATAATTACATTGTTAAAAATGAACATCTTTTGCCTTTATAAAATATACCAAACGCCTATTAGTTCGAAATTACTATTTTAAAAACCAGGAATATCATTTAGGCCCAGATAAACCAATTTTAAATCACATTTAACCCCATGAATAACTTTAATAATTGTAATAATTTTATTTAAGAACAATTTTTGTGGTTTTATAATTCAATGGTGGGAATGGTTAAATAATATCATATTTGAACCCACATTTTATGTATATTGAATCATCCCATTCCAAGAATGCAAAGTTGAAATATGATTTTCCATTTTTAAATTTCAAAATCATTTATTTTAATATAATTAGGTATTTGGAACAATAATTTGAAATATAAGAATTCAATGGATCTAAAATTAAAAAATCAAGCATGGGAAAAGCCTACCTAGAACTTATGAATTATATATCACTAAATTAACTATCCACCAGAAAAAATCAAAGGAACACTTGAATACTAATAAGAACCCATGACATAAAAAATATCCAATTAAATGTATCTAGTAATAAATCCAATTCCAATGAGGCTGGATAGAAAAATATAATATAAAAAACATGGAAGAGATAGAGAGTAAGCGTCTAGGATGGACTTATATTGATGAATCATGCATGATGCATAAATAAATAACTAGAATCAACAAACGGAGGTTCATCCACAAGGGGGAATTTATTAGTATTGAGAGAGTCATGTAAGATAGAGAAGGACCCTAGTGTAGCCTAAATAATTGATATTGAAATGCCAGGATAACAGTTATTTTTAATAATAGAGGACCCCATTCATAGTGTGACACATGGTTCACACTGTAAATCCCTCCTCCAAATATGGGGGTCTCTTTATCTAAAACATTTCCTAGATTGAATCCCCCTTTAAAGAGTTTAGATACCTCAACATACACGTTTGTAACCCTGGCCATCTTAACACACTTGTACCTTACAAGAAACACCAAGAAACATAAATTAGACTAAATTTCATTTATAAAAAAGATATTAGTTTCACAATATATCCATTTTACATGTTTATAAATTTTGGTATTCCTCATCCATGGTATAACACATAATTATTGTTGCTATCCATCTTTATGATTTTTTATGGGATATTGTTTACAAATATTGGATCTATTTTTTATATTTTAGGCACTAAAATTTATACTTATTGGAAGCTTAATCCATATGCATTGGAATATTTTAGGAGAAAATTATAGATTCCGTTTTTTAATAAATTGATCAAGATCTGGGTAATATATCTCTACAAATAATTGAAGTATAAATCATCAATAAATTTTACCTATCAAGTGATAATGGATATAATATTAAAGAAAATTTCAAGATAAGGAATTAAATCAAATAACCCAATAGTATCCTATAAATGTATTTCCAAAAAAGGGTTTCAAATAAAATTTTCCAACATATTTTTTGGGGCCCTATTTTTTTCAAGGAGAAGTTCGGTCTTCATGATCATAACCACTGTAAAAATCTAACATTTATAAATGGTGTTTTAGGGAACAATATCTTTGTTTCGTGGTTACATATTTTGATTTTTAATCACTGTATTACATTTTTTTAAAAAAAATTTGGTACATAAATGAGATAACACATGTGCTGATTGATGTTTAAAAAGATATGGATATTTGGTTTGATCATAAAGTACACCACCAAATTGTTAAAGGAGAAATATCTTTCATTATCTATTGACATTTTATTTTCTAAATGTAATTTTTTAGTACTATGAGCATGGTATTTATCTATAAAATTATTCTTGATTGTTTATAATATTATAATGGGTATAAATTATTTATGTAGGGGAATTTCATGAACATTGAAAATAAATTTGGTACTAAATCTATATTGAAATAATTAATGTTTTATACTTTCTTGATTTTTTTATATAAATTATTTTAATTAATAATTTAACCATTGATTGGTGCCTTGATAGTTTCTCTATTAACCTTACAATATCATGTGTATTTTCCCTCTTGTATTTGAATTCATTGAGTGTTATAAATAAACAAAAAATGTTATGATTTTATAATTTTCATTAGTCATGGAATTTTTAAAAAACAGGTTACATAAAGACCTTTTGGTAACCTATCACATTATTTAGAATTTATAAACCCAAATTAGATTTGAAGTAAAATCTATTAAATTGTTTCATCCTCCATGGGACTAAATTGGGGATTACAAAGAGTTTATCTGTGGGGTAGGTTTCAATATTTTTTCCAAAAAAATTCTGTTTATTTCAATTCAAAATACAATTAAAATTTTAAAATTTTATATTTTTTAATCGTTAATTTTTATTTTTTATGAAATTATTTTTTCATAGGATTCAGTATTGGTTTTCTATGATGAGGTTTTATTCATTAATATTTAATGATGGATAAAATCTTGTTACGTTATTTTCATTTCCCATATGAAATTCATTATTTCTAGGAAATTTTGTAAGTAAAAGATTTCTTGTTTTTTTTTATTTTTAACATTTTTATTAGATTTAAACATAAAACCTTTCCTTCAAAGGGTCTACAAAACCAAATACTAATCATGGTAAAAAAATTTATCCATCAATACAATACTCATATATGAGTTAATTATGTAACCTTTTAAATATTTAGCTCCCTCATTCATGTGTTGTTTCTTTTTTTGGTTCTATTTTTGTGAGTTTTTTTTACCATGGTGAGAAAGAAATATTTAATTAAATAACTTAATGAAAGTGGAATTTTGTCTTATAATTTCAAAATATTTAAATTGAATATTTTTTTAAATACATCAAACCAACTATTATTTATAGAAAATTATTTTTTACAAGACAAATACCCCATTTTTTACTTTCCAGAGTTAATTATAGAAAACATTTAAAAAAATTATGTATTGGTTTTTATGGAAATATTTTTACTTCTAATATATGTGTTCATTCAATTGATATATCAAATTTATTTCTCCGAATAATAAGAATTTATCTAATTGAAAATTTTATGCCTTTTTTATTTCATTGATGTTTCCCACATCCATTTTGGAAAAACAAAAGATTGTTTTGAGGAAACAATATACATATGATAGTAAATTATTTAATATTGTTTATTCTTATAATTTGAATATATTTTAATATTTGATTGAGAAAGTATATTTTTTCACAAAAAGTTATTTTATATCATTTTTCCTTTGTCTCTAGATTAGTATTTAAGTTTTTTAGTGATTCTCGATTACAATATAATTTTCCATTTATTTTGATGATGATTAATTTTAGAGTTAATTATTTCATTATTCAGTATTAATATTTGAAATGGAATTTAGTTGAACAAATATTTATTCATCTCATGAAATTATAAATTAATTGATTTATTCTTTTATGAGGTGAAATTTTGTATTTTGAATTCTTATATCTAACAAAGTGTGTTATTTTGTCTCCAAGTTATGCATGTTAGGATCGTTATGATGAACTATGTATTGGTCTCATTGTCGTTATAATGGTTTCATAATGGTATCTCTTTAGTGGGGTTCCTAAATATGCATCAGTCACTTCTATATGTAATGGTCCTAAGAATAAGCTATAATAATGTCATTATCCAACTCAGGTAAGGGTAACCACCCTATATTAAGGGTCAACATAAGGGATATGGTGCCAAAGAGCCCATACCTGAGTGGTAAGGGATATTTCATAGAATAAAAGAAACCCAAGTTAAAAACTAGGTAGAGGATAATTTCAAGGGAACTTTAGTAGTACTATAATATTTACTGTAGCATTTACACTTCGGTAATGTAGTAGCCAAAAATATTCACCCGATTTGGGCCTTCGGGCATCCTGTTTGGGCCTACGGGTCTAAATGGCCTTCAGGCCATCTAGGGACTTTGGGACATAGGGTCTTCAGGAAATGTAGTCCATGGAGTAGCCCAGTTCACACAGAACATGCCCCAGAAGAGAATCAAAGTAACCAGAGTAGCAGCCACAAGAAGGAGAGCAAACTGGGTTGAAAAAATGAGTGGGTATGGCAGCCACCATCGGAACCAGGCACTGTGCAGTTTTGTATGGGCCAGTGCTAGTTGATCAGAAATTCAAGGTGGTTAGCAAGGTGATCAATGACACAGAATATAGGGAGGGGCGGTTCAAGTGGGATGGGCCTATGGTTCATGTGTTGGTCATGATATTCCTCTGGGCCTTTGGGTCAGGTATTGCGGGTCAGTCCGGCCTTTTGCCTTTGTCCTACAGGTCATGTATGGGTTCCCCCTCAACCCTTAAAAGGTGTATTGTCCATAATAAAATATAAAAGAATCCCTTCGGTCCATTCGGGCTTACATAAATGATCTAGTGCTCAATTATTATGACTTGGTCACGAGAAAACTCGAGTAATGTTAACCCAACATCTCAAAATCTATGCATTTAGGTCATTCATACTAATACATGGGTAAATATATGGTTCTTATAGATATGTATTGTTGCATCTACATATATGAATGCTCTTATATGTAGCTCATAATATCACCTATTTTGTGTTCAGATCTTCACCAAATGTGAACAGATACCTACAGTTTGTTACCTCAAAAGATGAGATGTCATAAGAATTTAGTAATGATATCACATCATGGAAAAATATTTATAAAAAATATATACATAAATGACTTATCCATTGAATATGTTTTTTTTTGAAGGACTGAAACTCGTAGAGAGCCATAAATTATAAACATCGCATAAGATATACATCATTTGAATACGAGGATGAACTCAATAATTTTAATGGAAGGTGAGTGGTACCTAAATAATCATATGGAAATATATTATTTTGATATATAATCTATACTCTCTAGTAGAAAGATTAAAAAAGTGGATGATACAACATTGGTTCAACAATTCAGTCTAGAATAATTTCCTATGAGTTTGGTGCTGAGAGTTTTGGTACAATTCATATTAAAAGAATAAGATAAATAATTCATTTTGTGATAACTCATTTTCTAGAGGGATGATGTATAAGTAAGAAAACATATTGGAAAGGAAATGGTATGAGTCTTGGGAAGTAAGAAGGGAGATTTAATTAAGGTTTATCAACTCAATTTTGATGATCCTTCAACAAAATTTTCAAATTTACTTCATATATTCTATTGTTTTCATGGAACTCTTTAATTTATTCCCATAAATCTGTATGATTAGTAAATATATATTGGGAAAATATATTTTCCTCTTATTAATTATTTAAATTTATCTTAATTCACATTCCTACTGGGTCAAAACATCTTTTTTTACTTTTTAAAGTAATAATTTCTCTTAAATCATCAATGTCAACAAATATGGCATTCATTTTAATTTTAAAAGAATTTATGGAATGTTTATTATTTATAGCCTCCTAAAAATAAGTATTGAAATTGTGAGAGTAATGTAAGAAGACTGTATAATAATTTGGCCATGTAATCATACATTTATTTTCTTCTCAGGGGAACAATGGAAAATTAATTAAAAATAGGCATTCTAATTTACCATTGATCATCAATATCTATTAATCCCATCTTATTTTTTGTTTCCATGACCTAATAATATAATATAATATTTAAGATAACCATATTAATTCCTTATTTTTCTCTCACTAATTTAATATTTTTTATTTCATTGTCATGGTTTTGGGTTATTTTTTGATTTATATCTCTTGTCTGAGTTCATTTTTTATTACATCTATAACGGATCAACCCCACATGATACTATAAAAATTTAAGTGGTAAAATATATAATAAAATAACTAGTTTAATAAAATATATTTTTTAAAATAATAATTATTATCTCAAACATCATTATTCTTTTTTAGAGGATGTAGTGTTTTTGGAATAATGGTATATTTACCTCTTAGTGTGATTTTACATTTTTTTATACTACACATTCAATATTGTATGATTACTTAAAATTCTTGAAAATTTTATAAAATATTTTTTCTCAGTACTTTGGGTTTATATTTACAAAATTTAAAATTATTGAACGATTTTATTGAAATTAACACTCGTAATCATTTAAATTGAATATTATGTGAAGTTTACTACGAATCCTTTTGATTTTTTTTATTTAATATAGAACTCTTGGATGAGTTAATTAATATTAAATTTAATTATCTAACTCACGCATCTACATTCCAAATATAATTATTCTTTGTGCTATAATTATGTGAGTCTATTCAAATTGGAGGAAAATATATGTTTGGAAGAACATTTAAATGAAAATTTACCTTTATCATAATTTTTTTAAATTTTCTAATAATTTTTTTTCTAATATAAACCAATATTTTGATGAATTTCATTATTTTTTATAATATAAATCATGAATAACTACATGAAAAAAAATATATTGGGGAAAATACTTATAAAAAAGAACAACTTTACTGTCATTTAAATATTGCATTTACATGATGAATTAGCCTCCGCTCTATTTGATAATTTCAATTCATGATGATAAATAAGTTATTAATTGTGGGGAAATTTTATTTTTCATGACTTGAAATATGTTTTGAGGTTATAATTTTGATAACATATTTGTTTTTCTATTAAAAAAATTTAATTTAATCATTTTTTTGTAATGATGATTTATTCTATAAATATTTGAATATATTTTATTTAAATGATAAAATGTTAATGGATAATTCTATATATATTTTTATAATAATATATTTTGGTGAATTATCCATGTAATAAAATTTTCAAGTTAATTTGATGATATTTTATTTTGGAGTGAATTAATTATATGTTCTATGTTTATAATTTATAAGTAATTTACCGTATCATTTTGAATTCAACATTTAATGTTTGAAATATAATTTAAAAAAAAATATTCAATTGGGATTGATAATTTTCACATGTTTTTAGTTTCTGTTTTATAAAAGATAGTTACTAATGGTAAAGATTCTATGAATCCAACTATGTTAAGGTATTGTCATATTAAATGGAGATGTACAAAGGTATCTTTATATAAAAAATGATATTTAAATGTCATCCAAATTTTAATAGTAATTTATGTAAAGTTTATATAGTGATGCCTCAGGTATATGAAGAATTAAAATAAGTTTCATAAGGATAAAAATAACCTACATAAAAGACATGTTATGATCCTAATGGCTATGGAAGAGTTACATAGGAATTGTTTTACTCAGATAAGTGCCATATACTCCCTTGTAATGGTATATACTATGAATATATAGACAAGTGTAAGGGTATTATAGGATTTTTCTAGTGTCCTCTGTGTGAATTCCAAATTCTAAAATCAATTTAAAAATAATGGAATTATCAAACCAAAGCTTATAAAAGTGTTTAGAGAATTATTTTATCTTTCCATGTATTTTAATAAAGAAATCATGAAGTGCGTTCGGGTCATTCAAAATTATTGACAGTGCTAAGCATTAATAACCTAATAAAGAGGACAAATATAACAAGTGAAGAATATATCTTAGAGGTTATAGGTCCAAAGATGTAGGTTATGAGTTCTGATTCTATGAGTTCCATCATAATGAAAAATATTAAAATTAAGGAGAGTATATATTATTAAAAAAATAATTCTATAACTTATTCATCATGTAACATAACTAATATATAATGGGAACTAATTTATGAATGAGGATGATGGAAGTATTTGGATTCATGAGATGATATTTAAGAAGAAATAAAGATGGAAATCGATGGGGGGTGGGAGTTTGTTCCACACTCGATTTATAAAATATCCTTTTTTCCTTATATTATTTCAGGACAAATTTATTGTATGATTTATCATATCTCTCTTTTATTTTTTATTCATGTGTTGTGACTAAATATATTAGGGGTATAAACATCGTATTGTCTCTTTCAATTTTTATTCAGTTGATTTCATTCTTATTGTTTTCTTTCTTATCTCCATGGGAATTTCAATCCCTTAATTTTATTCATTATTTGTCTAATGATTCAACCCAATAATAAAAAATTCAAAATATTTTGTAACCATTTCACACAATATAATAAATCAATATAGTGAGTAATGTTAGTAATTATTTTTTAAAAAATTATCTTGATTATCATACCGTCAATAGGATATATCAATTGGTATTCCTTCTCAATCATTGTTAGCATTTCTCTTTTCTATAACCGATATTGTTAGGTTCTCACTCTACTAACAATTCTGAACTCATTAATTTCACTTTCCTACCATCATTATATATTCCATTTAACCACATATCTTTATTTTTTTGTATATTATGTTTAAATAAATCCATTACTTCACATACCCAACTTCTACTGGGTTCATCCCTGCAATTCTATATACTGGATAGAGTAAGAGTATATAAATCAATATTTTAATTTTACAATGAAAAAATATCATCTAAAAAATAATAGAGATACATTTTTGGGAGTAAATATGGGTAGGTATTAATGATAAAATAAAATAAAGGATGTGTGGTGAAAAAAGTGTGGGAGGGGTCTTTTATAAGTAATCATCAGTGGATTTTTCACAAATACCCATTATTCAATGAAAAAAAATGTAATTTTTCATTGAAATTGTATCCAAGGAAGAAAAATAATTGAGATTACATAATGGGAGTTAAATCATTCTATTATTATTGAATTATGGATAAATGTTTTAGAATTTAAGGATTTTAACAATTAATTTATCTATTTTAAAATATTTTTTATTTACAATGGTAACTTAAATTTTATATCGACAACTTATTTTTTCTCCTAAAAATGAAATTAAACATAATGCCTATTTTTCAATGGTGTTTACAAATCTGAGATAAATTTAAATCTAATTACATTTTAAAACTGATAATAAACAAATTTCATATAATAATGGATAGTGTTGGAAAACAATTTTAATGAAAATTTTATATAATTATAATATTTTTTTTATTCATTACCTATAAATAATCCCTAGATAAATATTAATTTATTTGGTATTTTTATTATTAATACATTTAATAAAAATTGATATTTATAAGTGATTAATTTTATTGTGTTTAAAAAGTATTATATATAAAAAATTTATTTAAATAAGTCCCATTTTAACAATTTCATAATTTATTCCCAAATGACTAAAATTTATTATTTTACTAATAACCATTTTTTGTATTTTAACCATACCTTTTAACCAAAAACAACCTTTAAAATTTAATTAAATTTATGTTTTGAAGTAATTTTTACTTAAAATAGTTATTTAATAGAAATATATGAAATAATTTTAATATATATATATATAATTTATTATATTTATAATAAAATAATTATATCATCTAAAATTCTATGTTAAAATCAAAAAACTCCTTTACATAAAACCATATGATAAGATAAGAACTTTTGGAAGTCATGATTGATGATTTTGATAACATTTATTTCATAGTGACTTCCATGAACTTGATCATTTCCAATAGATGATTTCAATAAAGGAATGTGTCATGACCCGACCTAATGGTGCTCGATCCGCGACTCCCTAATCCTAGTTTTACTAGGCCAGGGGATGGTTTCAAGGGTCGAGTAGGCTATCACACACATGGAGGCAATATCCTAAAGAACCTGTAAACGTGCAACCACATACACCTCTATGAAACAATGCAAATATATATATAAAATCTGAAAAAAAATCATGCATACATCTAAACCTCAACCAGAGTACAAAAAAATTACAAAAGAGAAAATATAAGGCCCACCAAAAGTAAACTACAAAAGAGTCTAGCCTACTCAGAAAGAGAGGATCACTATCAAAGGCACACATCAGAAAACTCCTCGACATAGCTTTATTAAACACCCCGGTCGGTCAAGCTCACTATGCTCTGCATGCTCCAAGTCCTCCTCGGACATCGTCGAAGGGTTGTTGGTCTGTACAAGTCACGAAACATATGCGGAAAAATCCCGTACAAGGGTGATTTTAAAGATATTCAGTAGGCGCCCCATTAAACCCCAAAGTAAAAGAGAGCAATTGAAAGGAAAAAATAGTCTCATCTCAGCTATAGGGAACTTAAATGAGAGAGAAACATTATATTGTGACCATACTCAGCTAAACACAACTAGTCAGCTTATCTTAGGTATATGCACATTGATATACAATGAACATACAGATATACATGTTTCATATAACAAGACTCAAAAAGTTATGACCCATCTCCTATGATAGGTTCTATGAAAACCTGGAGAACACACTCTATGAGTTCTATCATCCCAAATGAAACTCATCCGACAGATGCACTCTGTCGAGTCTCACACCAACATCCCAAACTCCCATCAGAGAGATCACCCTCGTCAGATATCGTCATTAAGAAAATCACACTGAAATGGTGGAAACACAAAACTTCTTGGATAGGGGATAGATACTGGGGTCCACTAGGGGATACCAGAACCCACTCTGGTATCTAAAATATATCAAAGAAAGGGGATCACTCCCAGGATCTGCTAGAGGCTACCACAACCCGATCTGACATTTCACAGTTCACATCATTCAGATAGAGCATCATAGACAGTGTAAAGATGGTCACAACGATGCTGGAAACATCATCTGGTATATCTCGCGATGTAGGGGGTCGATCCAACGATACACCTACCCTACCGAAACCACACACGGAGTATGTGATCGTATAACCCACGATTCCACAACCCTACTGAAACCACTCCCCGAGTAGTGGATCGTATACCCAATAATACCACAACCCAACTAAATGGACCACTCCGTAGGAGACCATATTCCTAATGATACCTCAAACCCTACGGATTGGACATGCTATATAGGGGATTACCACCCATGTATAAGTGGTAACAACGATACCATGAACCTGATCTACGAAAACGAAGCTTGAGGATCCCACTTTGGACCCACCAGAGGGATGCGACAACTCGAACAGGAAAAAATTCTATTGAGGGGATCACAAACATATAATATGGTTGTAATGCCACACAAAACCTCATTAGAATATACCATGGGAGTACACTCAACCACTATTGGTCTAAACATCTCTAACTCAAGAAACCAGCATCCTCACCACACTATGCACCTTCTAGGCCCGAACCGAGGCCACCACTGCGTTCCCCATGGTAAAACATGCAGGTTAGGCAATTCAATCGTTCGAAATGAAAAACCGGGGAAAATGTACTATTCACCATAGCAGGTTCATGTGGGTCCCACAACTCGATCTTAAAAATCATTAAAAAGATCATAACATTGCGATCCCCTTGGAAAGACACACATGTTCGATTACATGTTCTTCAAAAATAGATACTGCAAAAAAAATTCATGTCTCGTCATTTAGGCCGAAACCCAACCCCAAGGGCCCCGCCACCTAATCATAGTCCCAACACACAAAATTTACATTTAAATGTTTTCCATGTCATTAGGGTCTCAATTCCACTGAGGCCTCATCATTTGGACACTCCGAGTATAATATACGACGACATGAAGTTGAATATTAATAAAATATTATTATTACACTCAATGTTTTAAGTCCTCGAAGCATGATTCTGAAAATTTAAAACTTTAGAACCTACCTAAGGGGTTTTCATTGTCTCCAAGGTCGCATCGCCATAGACGGGTCATGATTATGAACCCTGGATTGCAGGAAATAGGGGTCTTAAGAACCCCATACTCAACAAAGAGTTGGATTGGCCTTCGTCGGCTGACCCAGCCGCCACAGCCGTTGACCCATGACTCTCCCGCCGTGTGGTGCCTCGTGCAAGCACACAATCATGACAGCTTACCCAAAGATTCTAATTGTTGTTGAACCACCATCGTACATGGTGGTCCTCTTCTTCCAACAGTGTTTTTGCACCGTGGCCCACCACCGCTGGCCGCCGCGGGCACCGCCATGCTGACGGACCTTCCACGGGCCACTAGGGGCACCCTGGTGGTCCAAATTTATATCAGATGACAGTTTTATGGACCTCGAGACCTGATATTCACAGTTACTACTTCAAATTGAATAAAAATAAAGCATAAATAGTATTGGGGAATTAAAACTGAAACCACCTACCTTTGGCGGAATGCAGAAGCTTCAGGTATAGAACGATTCCCGCAACGTTCTGAAGATCGATCTACTGACGGTCAACACCAAAAAACGTTGCATGTAGCACATTGATTCATCAGAGTATGAGAGGGTAGGTGGTTCACTATTAACACGGTAGAGGAATATGGGGGGGGGTCTTGATTAATTTTCTTATTTAATTAACTTATTTTATTAACTAAATCAACAACAGTCAACGCCCCCGACCAAACCCCCTTGTGAAGAGAATATAAGGTCACCCCTATGGTAAACGGCCATTCTGAATGCAACGGTAGGCTCATAAAATCGATTCGAGAATTCTTTCATGAGTTATTCTTTGACACCGCAAAACATATTTATCTGGTAATAGTATTATTATGGATTTATTTTTTTTTAATTTACATGTTATCCGAACAAAACCTGCAAACTAAATACTAGACATTATATATAAATAAAACATCGATGTGTTTACATTATTGTAAGTTCAATGGAAAATCATCCTAACCAAAAATACATAATAAAAATCCTATCAGAGATACTATAAGGTCACCTAATGCCAAAACAAGACCTAGTGAATAGAGATGATCATTCTGGTTAGTCATAATGAAGAACATCATGGCCAGAACCACGACAGATGTACTATGCACCAGTTAAATGACCCAAACAATCTTCATCAAGTCGTATTGAGTTTGGAACCCCCTAATGCATGGTTTTATAAATCCCCATTTCGACTGTTTCTCTTTGGGTGACTGTTGAGTTTCTAACAGTTATAATTACAACTATTTTTCTTTTTTGGTTTAATTTTAAGTACCTAGGATTAATTAGATTTCAAAAATAATTAAAGAATGCATTGAAATTATAATTTTAAACACGTTTATTTTTTAAAATCTTCCATGAATTTTTATAGGATAAATTTATTAAGGATTTAATGTCCAATTATTGTGTTTAAAGGGAGGTATTCATTTTATCTCTTAATTTGAATACAAGTTTAAGAATAAATTCAGTAATACTCTTTGTCATGGAAGGTTTTATAAATGTAAGATATTGTCCTTATAGTTAAAATGTAGATATTTATTTTCTATGATTTTATGGTTAATTTTGAGAGTTTTATTGTTTATAAAAAATAAACCCCACAAGGTCCATCCCTCTAGCTAGGCCGAAGGAGGAAGCGCATGCTATGTAGCAGATCCTAGCCTTTAACCACAACCCAGGTCGTCCTATGGGATTATGTGCACGTATGGTGCATTCTAGGTCTAGTGAGCTAGGGGCATAGCTACTCCTAAGGGTGCACATGATCATGTACAAGGGGATCAGAGCGCGCCATCATGCGGGGAAGCATGACATAATGGGTGGGTGCAAGAGCACGCCCGCAGAACCTGGTACATGGAGGTACTGGGAGGGGGGAGTAGTATTATGAGCCTATCCCAGAGTCCCAAGCCTATAAATGGCTTCAAAACATCCCTTAGTTTCTATTTAGGAAAAATAAAATCTTCCGGGATTGAATCCCAGATGTCAGATCTCACCGTGTGTGATCTGGGCCATCCGATTCAGTTCGGTCCCCAATCCTCAATGACCACAGAATATCTCTTTGTTTTTATGCGTCATATGATCTTCCGATATCTAATCAGAGTTGTTCTAATTTATTTAAAACTCTACATTGATCTTAACAATCTGATCTATCATGATCTAATCTGAGTCGTCCTTTTTTTTAAATCCAGCAGATGCACCCCGACTGTCGGATCAAGGCAAGATCCAATCCTAGCCATCTATTCATTTTATGGTTTTTCTCTCATTTCAGCATCTTCTTCTTCTCCATGTGTAAAGAAATAGTGAACTATTCTACTCCCACATTCACTAATAATCAACACCCATGATCAGTTGATCCTTCATGCCCTCACTTTCCACAAAGAACGACTCCCCCTGGTCATTCTATAAACCAAATTGGCCCCGGTTTTTCCATGAAAATATAATTAAAAATATATTATTTATATTTAATAAATATACAAATGTTGGAACCCGAACCCTATAGGTTCTCATTTTTCCAGCGCCTGCTTAAAGATCCTAAAAACCTTTCCCAATCCCCTCCTTCTCCTCAAACCATGGTAAGGGATAAGTTGTCTTGTGATGTTGTTTTTGAGGGTATATACATATATATGTATGCTCATAAAAATATATTTATATCCTTATAATTTAGTAAAAATTTTATTTTATAACGATTCTAGGTCTACTGGTTTTTTAGTTTATATAGTATTACAGGCTTAAGGGAATTTTGTTGAGGTATATAAATTTATACATATATATGTGTACTCATTTACATAAGTATACATCCATGCGGTTTGGGTGAAAACCCATATATACCCAATCCTAGGACTTATGGATTTAGGGTTATGTGGTATTTTTAATCACGAAGGATTGTTTTTCTCTTGAAATATATATATATATATATATACATTATATATTCGATTATATATGTAATTATATATATATAACCATATTGTTTTAAAAGAACATCTATTTTGTTCAGTTTCAAAACCTCTAAACATTGAGTTTCAAGGATGAGGTAGATATTTTTTTAAACATAAGGAATTAATTTTCTTATTTAAATATATATATATATATAGTATTCATGGACATGTATAATTATACAGTTTATATAACTCACCCTCTAGGCTGGTTTTAAGTCTCTTAACATTAAACACCTATGATTAATTTATGTTTTTGATAAATATGTAACTATCAAATAACTTTGGTATTAGACTCGGTTATACATGTAAGTTATATATGTTTACATAATCATTTTAGGAAGATTGATTAATAAATAAAGATTTTAATATTTATATTATGATTTACGATTTAGGGACTATTGTTCATTAATGTGACTAATATAATAAAGTGATTTGGGTGACATTATATTTTTGGTTTAAACCATTTTAATACATAATTTATTTTCGGATATATTAATATATGTGTATGGAAATAAACTTTCTCAATTTTACATAGAATTTTCCAAGGATTGCAAAGAAAGAGTTGTCATTACCCATCCCCCGGGGACCATGCCCTGACTACCCCAAGCCCGTATTCCATAGGCCAGGGCCTAGAAACTAGCACTGGAAAGGCATATCCCTAAAATCAAGGAAGGCATTTCCATTAAAACTGTAAACTCACACAAACTAAGCACACAAAAAGAAAAAATCACAAAGTAAACTATATTGTAAACTGGGTGTGTACAACATGTAAAGGGGTCAGAATACAAGCCTAACAGGAAAGTACAAGTTAAAATGAAAATAAACCCTATGGAAACCCACCAAGGACCCTACCTAAAGGGTAGGTACAGATCTCAAATGGTTGTCTCTGTGGATAGTCTCGTTTTATGTACACCTCCAAACAGCTTGCGGTCCTGTTACTCTCAACCTTGATCAGCGATGTCTGTCATTTGCACAAGACACACCAAGGTGTGGGCATATCCCATGAAAGGGTGAGTAGAATGATACTCAGGAGGGACCCTGATACCCCCTACGGTCTCTCAGATTCCACAATGGATAAACCAAAAAGCATGAAAACACCAATCAACTCTACTTAGGTAAATTCCCATACATATACCTAAGTTACCAAGTATACCCATCTCGTTCATGAGGAAACACAAGACCCAATTCTTTAGTGAGAAATACAACTGATCCAGGATGGAAAGAATACAACAAAGGTAACACCACAAATTTATGTACCACAAAGGTAATGCCACATTGAATAATACCACAAGGGTATCACCACAAAGGCAGTACCACAAACGTAATGCCACATAGAATAATACCACAAAGGTATGTACCAAAAAGGTAAAGACTGAGCTCACACCAGGTATTACATAAGTACGGAAATATAGATGATTAACTATTTTGTTAGATCATCTTACTTCGTTGAGAAGATCTTCTTTTGACCCACACAGGATCTGGAGATGACCACAAAGGATCAGTATGCACTGACCCACACAGGATCACTGAACACTGACCCACACAGGATTCGAAGATGACCCACACAGGATCTGAATATTCTTCAAGTATAGCCCCCCATACGATTTCCGCACTACGAAAGCGAGATTATGGGAGGTTTCTCTCCTCAATTCATCGATCAATACATTAACAACCATGAAGTCTGTTGAAGAAGTATACCAATGGTTCTTCATGTCATAATGAACCCAATGCAACATATGGCGCGAAAATCAGACGCTTGATCTGTATGTTTTTAGTGTTTCCATTCTAAGGGCCCAGTTGGATTCGGGTTCAATCCAAGTCATCCATACTCTAAAATTGTTCAAAACACAAGTGGAGTATATCAAAAGGGCCGTGTCGATCCAAGGATCCTAGAACCCTTGACGTTTCGTCAAACAGATTCCTGGTTCGCATGTTATGGTCAGAAAGTCGTATCTGGGTCTAGATGGGCACTGCTCCGGTCCAACCAGGCCCGACCAGACCCGAGCTGGGCCGAATCGGCCTGAACAAACTGGGCTCGAGGCCGAACCAACCCAGTTTGGGCCGACATGACCCAATTCAGGTCTGGTCTAGATGGGTGGGGTTGTAGTATGGACCGGTCCGCTGGGAACAACCCACTGGGCACAACACGTTTGGTGCGGCCCGCTTAGGCATATCCTGCTCGGCTCGGTGCGGTCTGCCATGGCGGGGCCCATCGTAGCCGCTACCTGGGGGAGGCGCCGCCTGATCTTCCAAACGGTCCAACAGATCATTGGGTCTGCAAGCACGCGGGACCCATCGGAGTGGGTCCTTCTTAGTGTGATGTGGATGGCTAGCGGTTATGGTCAGCTCCCCCCTTCTTGGGGTGCAACTGCGCCGCTGTACTCCTGTATTCAGCCTGGTGCCATTTTCCCTCTGATTGCACCGCCATGGCTAAGCAATCGTGGCCTCCTCCTCTACCGGATTTGCGGATGTGCGCCGCCCTACCTCCATGCGATCGGTCGGTGTGCCAGCCACCGTCCTCCTCTACTGCAGCCGACGGGCCATAACCTCCCCGGGCGGCACAGTTGCGCTGCTGCCACCATCATGGTCAGCCGGTGTGCCGGTCACCACCCTCTTTCATGGGCAACCACAGCTTCATTCTAGGAACGTAAAAGTGTGACGATTACATATTCGCGATCCTCAGGTTGAGATATCTACGTCCATATGTTGCGCTCAACAAAACATTGTTTTTTTAGCGCGCTTATTTTTTTGGAATCGAAGAACACACGAAGAATAAATCGAAAAAGATCATGTTATTTGGGTAGATAGATCGCCGTATTTTTTTGGCCATCATTATTGAAAATCAAGAAATTAAAGTGTCAACAAAAATATAATTATCATATTTCAAAATAAACCCCCTCCCTCATTCGTTTGTTGGAGATGGTGTGCGGAAGAAGGTGGAGACGTCGATGTTCGTTGCTCCCACAACACACTCCCGTTATGAGCTCGAGCATCATCCTCATAATTGAACCAGTGAAGGTTCTTCATTGGAGGTTTTTCTTCCTTTGATAATTCCCCAGCAAAGGGCTCATCTCCCTTTCAGCAATGAAAAAACAACCCAAATGAAGAGTTACTAAAACTCTTAATTAACAAGTTGATTTATTAATTTTTAGAATTAAGGAATCCTATAGATTGAAGGTAATTGTGGTTATATATTTTTGTGTAACCGTAAATTTAAAGCCCAACGTTAAATGCCTAACCTCCCTCATGTGGTCCCCAACTCTATGATTCAAAAGAGGGGTTTCAATAAAAATAAAATAAAAGTTATTTTATTTTTAAATACTCCCACAAAAATTAGAAAAAATATCTTCCACCCTTAACCTATTGTGGTCGAGGTAGAGGTCTTCTTATGCAAATATCGGCGTTGTGAGTTTAATGGTGTCCTCAGATTTCAATTATGAGCACCGATTGAAAATTTACAAAATTATAATCATGTGTTTACTGAATGTACATAAAAAATTCAGGAATTCATACCAGGCACACCGGGCCTCGGAATCACGCGATGTCAATTTTTGCTGACTCGTAATTTTTCCATAGAATTAAAAAAATTGCACGGAAAATTCCTTTCTTTTATAATAGTAAAACATGTTTTTTTAAAATATGAATTTTCTATTTTAAAATACTACACTTTATATACACCCTAGTGTACAAACATATTTACACAAACTAAACCCTAATTTTATAAATTCCAAATATTATACTTTTGATGTGTTTAGTGATTGTGGAGAGTTCATGAGTATAATATTTAGGGTTGGAAACCCTTATATTCATATGTATGAATCACTTATTTTTTATATGTGTATATATTAGATGATATTAGTTACGTTTAAATTTAATGCTTTCCATTTTTTAGCATTATGTATACCATTGTGATTTGTTATAAAAAGCATATTAGTAATAAATGTTTGAGCATCTGTAAGATTAATACACCACATAAAGTACCTGAATTTTCTTTTAATTAATTATTCATCCAAATGATGATGAAATTTCAATATATATTTAATTAATAAGGTTTTATAATTTAAGGATATCATTGTTTTTGACGAGGATTGTATTGCTTTTGTGCATTAGTTGGTATCACATGAGATATAATCTGCTTAACATACTTTCCATTTAGTGACATACCCATGTAGTTGATAGTTTTGTAAATGATACATATATTCATGATTCACTATATGTGTGTAAATGCTAATGAATTTAATTAAACATTTTATGACATATTATGGAATTCTGAATTAATTATTCAAGGTGATATGGGACACCATGAGTAATATGAAATGAGAAATTAAATATTCAAAGTGGTATGGGACATTTTGAACATGTGACCTTATTTGGAATATGAGTAATGTAATATAGTCGGTATAATGGGTTGTGGACTAGTTAAGGAAAGCCCCTCGATGAATCGATAGTTCTTACAATGCAATCAGGTAATGGCATGAGGCCATTGACATTTCAGGTCTTAACACGAGGTCTTGACAGGGTCAGAAATTATATGTTCCTTTATTGTGATTATATTAATTAATTAACCAAATGGTTATTCAAATAGTAGAATATCTATGGTTTAGAGCCTGTACTTTAGAGTATTAGAATAAGTAAATTGTTATGGCATGACATTTATTAATCACTCAAAGATTTTATTATCCTATTATGGCTTATAGATAGTAGTGAATGAAATTGATGTTGTTATTATTATGCGCAACTATGATCATGTATTATTCTATTTTATAAATTGTGTTCTTGTATTTTTACATGTATTACCTATTAATGATGGAATGTCTATTACTTATTACTGTTAATAAGCAAGCCTATATTGAAACATGCTTCCTTCTAATTCTGTTAGTATGATTTGAATTGTGCTCTTTTATTTCTTAGACAATTGTTATGTTATGATACATGTGTTACAAAATTTCATAAGGAAATGTTTTATGGAAATTTTTAAAGTGGTTTTTTCAAAAGTTTATATTATGTTATATTAAAACCATTTACTGGGCATTCTTATTCTCTCCCTCCATTTTTTAAATAAAATTTTCAGCTGTCAGTTTTTTCCTGAAGAAGCATGTTAGAAGTGGTTGGTTTCCCCGAACCTAAACCGAACCAGTCCTCTGTTTGGGACATGATGTGTAAAATATAAATGCATGGTGTTTTATAAAACAAACCCATCTTCTTTTAATTCATCATCTCTGGGTGTTCTAGGGTAGAGTTGTTACAATTGGTTTCATAGGATTTAGTTCAGATAACTCTAGAAAACCATAACAAAACAATAAATGATTTACTTAAGCATTACTTTGTATTATGTATTCCTAATTTTTAAGATGGAAAACAAATGTATGAGTATTTTGTATCTTTTTATTGAGGTCCTAGAAACCATAGTTTCCATAGCCATACACGAAAACTTTGTAAATTATGCACACTTTCATATGACATGAAAACACCTCTACGACGTTTCAAACTCTCCCCATGTACATCAACTCCATCTAGGAGTGGGTTTGGACTGCCTCTTTATGATGAAAACCCAATTTCAATAATACGCATTTCGGGGAATGTACTATGGGGGACCTTTTAGATGATTCAAAACATTAGAAAGAATCTAGTCTCTCAGGGATTTCTAGGAAGCTGTGGCAGTAGGTGACCTCCGCGTAGCATACATATGCCAAATCGTGTCCTATGGCCATTATAGTCTTGTAATGGACATTGAAAACCTTGAAATTGAAGCTTTTCATTCCGTGTAAAGACATCAAGTACATACTGATTTCTCTCAGCTATACACCCATCATTTCAGAATCTGAAGACACCATATGTGAACCCACAAGATTGAACCAGACTGCATGGGTTGCATTTGGTTCAGGGTGATCAAGAGTTTTGAAATTATTTTGGGAGTTCATGATACTAGGAACTAGGGAAACCATTAGTCCTGGGTGTTGTGTACCAGTAGTTTATGAAAATTCAATTTTTTGTTACTTCTTTCTCTTCCTTCCCAGTATTCTTGTTTCCCTAATTGTACATTCATAAAAAAATTATTTTCAGATTGAATGAAAAAACCCATATATTATCTTTTCCCGTTAATGTAGTTGATTCCATTATGGTCATAAACTATGCATAAGAATACCTTCACTTCACAAAACTAAAATAGACATGCAATAATCTTAATGTGATATTGAATAGTCCAGACATTCTCTGCTCCTTCCAAGGGAATGCCTATATCTACCACCGCATAGCCACTACTCAACTCGCTGGGTATAGACGAAGTGGAAAGTACCATGAAGGTCTTTACCTATGCTTCACTCTATCCCCAAACATCATATCCAGGGTATTGTTTCTAGAGGCTACCATTGAGGGGAACCCTGACGCATCCTACATGCACCCAATCAGGAGATTCAGTTTGCATGAACACATCTATGACGTTGACATTCTTAAAATAGAGACGACTCAATGAGTTCTTATAGAGTTTGTCCATTTAGACATCTTTTAACTATATACCTTTTGAGCCTCCCTATGGAAGCCCAAGTGTACACTGAAAGAATATAAAACATATTTTCCAAGGTGTGTCTAAGCCAAGGAAGCAGAATAATTGAACACCAACTTGGGTATTCAGCTGGCCACACCTGAGGATCCTCTATGACAGAGTATGTGGGGAAGAATGTTAGAGAGTTTTGTTTAGAATGGTTGTAAAAAATGAATATCAAGGATGCAGTTCTTTGCAAGGGGGAATAATGTGACGCCCCAAAACATATTTCTCATCTAATAGTAATATTACGGTTTTATTTTTTTAATATAAATGTTATCTGAACAAAACATACATATTAAATACCATTAATATTATTTAAACAAAACACCTAAGTATCTAATATCAATACTAAATTAAGCTTCTTCCTACCCTATGTTTCTATTTCTCTATCTTCCACGTCCCCTTCCATTCTCATTCTCTCTGCTTTTCTACCCTCCCATCAATGACAACTTCGCCTTCCCCCAACGCGCTCTCCCCATCTCCCTCTTAATTAGGGTTTTGCAGCAACCAACATCCTTCGACATTCCGACTACCTTCAACATTCCACCACTCTACGTTCATAGATCTGGCAATGCAATCTGGTTTTCCCACCCTTATGCTCTGCCCTCTTCCAATTATATTTAGGGTTTCGAGCTACCAGGCTGCTTCATCTTATATCTACGATACAGTCTTCCAGTTTTCAGTCGCAACTCCTGTGACACCATTCAGTTCCCGGTGTCCTGTCTACTCTTACCATCATATAAGGGTTTCTTCCTATCGGGTGGCTTCAACGAAGGTCAACCTAACAATCCTCATCCTCTACCCTAGGCCATCATTACTGCATTTTCCAGGTATGGCTTCTCTCGATGCAAGCTCCCATTGTTGAATATATGTACAGATTCCTCCATTCTACCATATGATGTTCTAATGAAATTTTCCAGCAATTTATTTCACCTCTATTTTGTCTAATTTTGCACATCATAATGCAAATGAAATCCATGTATGCATACAATAACTATACAATTCTTATATATGGGTACCTTTTATTTCATAACTATACAGATTCATCCATTCTACCATATTTTTGTCCCGCTCTTACATATGTCTAATTTATATATGATTCTTTGATGATGCTATTTCGTAGATGTTGCTATAACTTTTTTATAAGTTTCGATTAGTGAAATAAATACACACTTCTTATCTATGGGTACCTTTTACTTCATTATGTGACATTCAAATTGAATATTTGAATTTATATTTTCTATGAGATCATTATATATTTCTTTGATGTTGGTATAAGTGTGGTTCATTGCAATCACAGTATATGTGTCGATCAGTAGAATTCAAACATGTATTCTCCATCAATTGTCTTATTAGTATATTTAAAATTGAATATACATACCCATAAACATCTTTTGGTTGAATTATAAAACATAACATTTCAACATAAATACAACAAAACAAAGATGCATACACCGTCAACATCAAGAGATGCAAGGTTGCAAAGGAGACTTCGTATGAGAGAACAACAAATTGGTAAAATAATATTGTATTTCCTTGAAAACATTCAATAAAATTACTTACTGAATTACATGTTCTTAAATTCATTGGAAAATCACCCATAGACTACCATTAACTATGTTCTACTGCAACATTTGATTCATTACAACTAAATTCCGACTTGATTAGAGGAGCACACATACCACTTTTACCTATACCTACCAATGGTTAGTATATTTTCATTTTACCAAAATTTTCAGATACAATCAGTATATTTATTTTTAATAATGTAATCTACTTTACCCATTCTACATTTCAATTGATAGTTCCTCTAGATTCGGGATCCTCTTCGACAATTACTGTTAGAACAAGAATTAGAAAAGGTTGTAGTAACAATATTAACTGAACTTCAAGTATGTATATGAGTGTTTCAATCTTAAGTTACATATAGTCATTACAAATGTGTTTATGTATTGTCTATTGACAAAAGGATGATCATGCATATCATTGTCACCTTTATCTTTGAATGGTGATTTATATTACACTATCAAAGAATAGAGATTATATATATTTATTTTACTATGTCGTAACAGTGTATTGTTTGTCAACTATTAAATTTCATCGACAGCTCATCATTGTTATGGATCTTCATCAACATGATTTGCGCCCGGTAGCAAGAGAAAGAATATATTAGCATCTAATAAAGAAAATTATGACCACTCTGGTAAGTACTCCATCATCGTATAGTTCTAAACAAAATCACGTTTTCTCTCATATGTATTGAAAGTTTAAACTAATTTTGCATTGATTTTTTAGGTGTAATGATTGAGGGAAATATTCCCACTGACCCTTCCCATGACTCATTATTAGATTAAGCACAGATCATGCCTTAAAATGATTTTCAATTATCACATAGTGTAATTTTTTGAATTCTATGTTTAAAACAAATACTGTTTTACTTCCTCAACTACTAGTAACAAAGATTTTTTTCCTGACACAGGTGTGATGTGTATTCTAATCATGTTGTATTGTTCATTTGTATGTATAGATATATATCTCCATTATTTCAGTATTTCAATGTAATTTGAATGCATAATTTGTACTTGAAAATATGTGTCATCTACATTGAGTCATGTCATTTCAGAAAGAGATGTAACAAATCGTGAAATCAATGCCAGAATTACTCATTAAAGAGACCTTTCAGGTTTGACCTACTACATAATCATTTGTTACATTATTGTTATTTTGTATGCATTCTATTACAAACTAAATGAGAATACTGTTGTATAAATAATGCAACTACTTCACCTTGCGGAAAATGCACGTCACTGATTATTTTTACCTTTTTCTAGAATTTTATTCATGTCATCATAGTTTTTTGTAATTTATAATGCCATGTTTATAAAAACCATTAATTTAACAATTATTCACCTGCAGAATATTTTAATAGTGGAGATTCCTCTATTTTATTCCAATACTGTGGTTCTTTCTTTTGGTTTGACGTGAGAAATATAAAATGAATCAGTAAACAAAACCCACAATTTGGTATAGGTTCCGTGCTTGGTAAAGTCTCTTTGCAATTACTACCTTCTTGTACTCCATACCATCAAACAATTGCCTTCAATCAAAACTCTGTGGAGGCAAGAGCATTCTACGAATATATGCATATTTAAAACTATAAGTTTCCATTCACATAAATGGGTTGTAAGGTTGACAGATCATTCAAAAATAGAAGAGCTCCAATTATATTTAGATTAAATGGAAAAAACGATCATCGCATAGGTAGTTTATGTCCTCCTGAGAGACAACCACCTAGGTTTTCCCAGCTATATGTTTATGATAATGCGAACGAGTCTCAAAGCAATATTCTGAACGTCAGGTAATATTTAACATATAAGTTTAAACATTTACGGGACTACCATATTTTCACTTCATTCTTAATTTAATTCACTTTGTAGTTATGATGGAGAAAATTAAAACATAGTGGTTGATTATAATATTATTGTCAACTAACAAAGTATTCTTCATGAAAAAAATGTTTTAGCTCGTCATTTCAGAAGTGAAAATGATATTCTTGATCATCAAGAACATGCAAACTTAAATTTTTGCATTCTTTAGAGAAGAAAAACAGAAGCAATGAAATACAACTTGTCTACTACTTTTGAGATTTCAATGATTATTGTCAGTGACATTGAAGATATCAACTGTGAAAGAGATATTATCATTCAAATATGAAGTGGTGATTTTCAGAAGATTGATGAGCATCATCCCTTGTACCTTCCATTGCAATATCCACATATTTTTACAAATGGTCATGGTGGATATGTTTACCAAATTTTGCATCGATCTACATCTATGAGTACGTTTCGAAAGGTTCGAAACGTAACAATGTGTGAACACATATCATATCACTTTCTGTGTTGTTCAAGTGATACATTAATATTAAAACATTCAAGAAGACTATTGAAACAATTTATTGTTGATTCTTATACAATGATAGAGTCTAAGAGACTATCCTTCATTTTCTTGAATCAAAAAAGCAAGAGGGTTGAGTTGTACAATGGGTTGCAAGATGCTTTTCTTCATGGTGACCGTGATAGGTATGCATGAGGGAAGTGAATCATTTTACCATCTACATTTACTTGTGGTCCAAAATATATGATTCAAAATTACCAAGATGCAATGTCAATATGCAATTGGGCAAGATATACTGATTTTTTTTAATGTTTACATGCAATCCCCTTTGGTATGATATCACAAGATTTGTATCACATAACAATCTTTTCCCTTCAGACTGTCCGCACATTGTATCCAGAATTATCAATATTAAGGTTAACATGTTAATGGAAGATTTATGAGATATATTTTTCTTTTGAAAGTCACGAGTAGGTACCTACTTCAATACAAATTATTTTATGAGACACACTTTATCTTATTTAATGAATCTGTTGTTGTAGTGTTTCATTTATATGATTAATTTCTATGCAGTTTTTCATACAGTGGAATTTTAGAAATGTGGACTGCCTCATATACACATTTTAATATTTTTATGTAGAGAGAGAAAAATAAGTAGTCCTGCCTACATTGAGAAATGTGTTTCTGCAGATGTTCCAAATAATGGTGATTTCCCAAAACTTCATAAGGCTGTTAAGAACATTATGATGCATGGACCTTGTGGTGATGCAAATCATAGATCACCTTGTATGATAAATGGAAAATGAACTAAATTTTTCCTAAAAAAATTTGTTGAAAATACAACAGTTGATGATGATGGGTATGTTCTATACCGACCAAGAAATGATGAAACACAGTCGTAAAAAATGGTGTCCCATTGGATAAACTATTTGTTATACCATATAATCCTTTATTTCTAATGAAGTATCAAGCTCATCTGAATATGGATGTTTGCAATCAATCTACATCCATAAAATATCTTTTCAAGAATATTAGAAAAGGTAATGATCATGTAACAACAGCTTTGTATGAAACCAACACAACTGCACTGTCAGAAAATAATGTCGATGAAACTAAGATGTATTGTGATTGCCGATACATCTCTCCTTATGAGGCCTCTTGGGGATATTTTTATATGATATCCACTATAGATATCCTCCGATTAAAAGATTACATTTTCATTTACGATTCCAAAATTGTGTTACGTACACTGACATAGATCATATTGAGGATGTGTTGAGTATGGGTAACATTTGGGAATCAATGCTTACGACATGGCTTCAAGCTAATGTTGCTTACCAGGAAGTAAGATTTCTCACATTTGTAGAATTTTCATCTAGATTTGTATTCCACCAATGTGAAAAATATGGGGTCCAATAAAGCATGGGTTCAGTATTGGTAGATTTATTATGTGCCACCAAAAACAGGAGAGCTATATTACCTGCAGTTAATGCTCACAAAGATCAGAGGTGCAACTTATTTTGAAAGTATTAAAACTGTGAACAACATTATTCATGTTACTTTTCATGAAGCATGTCTTGCATTAGGGATTCTTGCGGATGACAGATAATTTATTAAAGTAATCACGGAGGTGTCTACATGGGCTACATGCTGGTCTATACATAGATTGTTTCTATCATTCTGTTCTCAAAAAATATGTCTCGCCCAGACATTGTGTGGCATGAAACATGGAATCTCTTCAGTGAATACATTCACTATATGCAACAAAATAGGCTACAAATTCAAGGTATATGTTGTAAAATTGCTCAATCTATATAATGTGAACTACGTAGTTTCTAATTCAGTAATTTTTTCTTCTTTATTTAGATATTATACTAGTTAAATAAAAATATTTCAGGATATCATTTAGATTTGTCACTCATGGATCATCAAAAATAGATGTATTCTTTTCTTGAAATAGAGAAACTACTATAGAGGAATGGTAGATCTCTTCATTATTTTCCACCAATACATGTTTCAGATTCTGAAATTATCTCTCAACAAAATCAATTGTTAGCTGATGAACATAATCATAACAGAGAAAGTCATTAGAATTAGTATTTTACTTTGAAATGTAAGATTACTGATGAACAAAATGACGTGATGAATACCATTATGTATTCGTTAACTGCATCCGTTGGAGGGTTATTTTTCTTTCATGGTCATAGAGGCACAGGTAAAACTTATATTTGGAATGTATGGACATCATTACTATGGTCAGAAGGTAATATTGTTATGGAAGTTTCGTCGAGTGGAATTTCTTCCTTACTGATACCTAGTGGGAGGACAACACATTCCAAATTTTGAATTCAGATATCTATTTCTGAAATCTCTGTTTGCAATATTCAACAAGGTAGTGATGTTGCAAATCTTCTACATTTAACAAAGATTATTATTTGGGATGTGTCACCAATGATTCATAAGAATTGTTTTGAAGCTCTTGACCATACATTAAAATATATAATGCTGAAAAAAATGAAAATTCTTCAAACATGCCATTCAGTGGAATAACTGTTGTGTTGGGTGGGGATTTCAGGGAAATACTACCTGTCGTGCCAGGTGGTAATAGAAATGAATTAATTTCTTCATGTATAGCTTCTTCATATTTGTGGAAACATTGTCATACTCTAAAACTAAAAATGAACATGAGATTTATTTCCTAATCTTATACAATTTCAGATGAGGTTCTAGAATTTTCAAAATGGACATTAGATATTGGTGAAGGTCACATTGTTGAACCAAATGATGGTGAAACTACAATTCCAATTCCATCCGAATATCTTCTTGCTTGGACTAAAGATCATATTTCTGAAGATGTTGAACATAATTATCCTAAAATCATGTGTAACCATGAAGATGTTAATTATCTTAATGACCATTCCATCTTAGATCCAACTCAGGATATTTTTGAAGAAGTAAATGTGTACATGATGTCACTTTTGTGTTCTGAATGCAAAGATTATTTCTGCATAGATTCAGTTTGTGATGCAAGTTTAGAAACAGATAGGCCGAAAAACATTTACACATCTGATATGTTAAATGGGATTAATGTATCAGGGATGGGTTCCCATAAAATTACACTCAAAATTGGGGTTCCTATCATGTTGATTCAAAATGTAGATCAGTCTATGGGATTATGTAATGGGACTCGCTTGATTGTTACGCACTTGGGTGATAATGTCATCAGAGCAAGAATTCTATGTGGATATAATTCAGGATATCTTTCTTTCATTCCAAGATTAAACATGACACACTCCGACTATCAATGTCCTTTCAAACTACAAAGAATACAGTATCCTTTTGTTGTTTCTTATGTTATGACTATTAACAAAAGTCAAGGACAATCACTGTATTCCTTTGGGTTTTATCTTCAAAAACATGTGTTTTTTAATGGTCAATTATATGTTTCCCTATCTAGAGTCACATCACCATTAGGTTTTAAAATAGTAGTTGGTGATATAGATAAGTCTATGAGATTATGTAATGGGACTCGCTTGATTGTTATTCACTTGGGTGATAATGTCATCCGAGAAAGAATTCTATGCGGCAATAATTCAGGATATCTTTCTTTCATTCCATGATTAAATATGACACACTCCGACTGTCGATGGCCTTTCAAACTACAAAGAAGATAGAATCCTTTGGTTGTTTCTTATGTTATGACTATTAACAAAAGTCAAAGACTATCATTGTATTCTTTTGGGTTTTATCTTCAAAAACCTGTGTTTTTGCATGGTAAATTATATGTTTCTCTATATAGAGTCACATCACTATTAGGTTTGAAAATAGTAGTTGGTTATAATAATCCCACTGCTCGTGAATCAACACTCAATATTGTCTACAAAGAAATATTTCATAGATTTTGTTAGGTATATGTTAAATTATATGTTAAATTGTGAATGTTTGGTTCTGCTCAGCTTATTTATGTCTATTTTTATGAAACTCAATGTTTCTGATTATGATCTCTATGTACAGAAATTAAAACAACACATTTTTACTAATATGTCACGATCAATTTATCCTTTTAATGATATCACACCTGATAATGATGATATATTTAAGATACAAGTGCGTATTTTGAATTTCTGGTGCAACACAACATCCAGGTACTCCAGTGATGTTGTCACGATTGATATGATTCTTGGAGATTTACAGGTGAATTCAGAATATAAATAGACTTCATATTATTTTTCATTAATTTCATTTCTCTTCTCATTTCAAGTATACCAAATATTTGTCAACTTCATTAATATTTGTTTCAATTTTTGATATTCTTATAAATTTATTTCTACAGAAAGCAAAGATACACTATACTGTTATAGGGTGTCAAAGTATATCTATGTTCAAAAATATATTACCTGGAGGGATGTGCTATTTCATATAGAACATGCAGATAGCTTCTAATCAGGGTACCTACTTAGGAACTAGACATGCATGTTGCGTACTTTTCACATCAAAACCCCTGTCTGGCCATGTGATGCACCGCTACCACATTTCTGTTGTGATTTTACTTCCTTTGAAGACATAATTCAGATAAGGGTTCCAGAGAAACCTTTAATAGGAAAATGTTCATTGAGATTTCTATAAAATTTTATGAATTTTTCTATAGTTTCTCGGTTTACAAGTACATAATTTTATGGATTACTTTCAAATTTTTTAAGCTTATAGTACAGAACCATTTCTTCTTTCTTATCTATTTTAGAAATTATTGGATATTTATATTTCTCACATCCTCTTGAAGAATTGGGTAATTAGAATATCAAGATGAAAATTATCTTACAGGATGAAGGGTTAGTCATTATGGCCTTTCAGTATATATAACCCGCTGTTTATATTTAACATTATGCGGTACATATTTTCTATAGGGGGTTACAACAGAAATGCAGTTTATGGGTGACTATGCTAACAAGATGTCATCTTACATGGAAGAAAATATCGGTTCATAAACTATTTTAATATTATAACTTTTCAGAGTTAATAAATTGAATAGTATTCTCCCTAATAACCCAATTCCTTATTTCCCTTTCATTTATTCAATGCTTTAGAAGGTTTTAAACCAATACTCCAACTAAATTCATTTTAAAACTACTTTCAGACTCTCTTATACTTACAACTTCCATTAATGTGACAAAAATATATTTCAATCTTGATATTGAAGATATTGAATCATTCTGAAAAAGGTGATCTGGATACCTGATATAATTGTGTTTTTTGTATAAGATGTCTAATGTTTACTATATGATAGATGTACATATTATGTTTAACATTTGACTTGCAATTTTCAATATTCCTATGTTCATTTATAATGGCATTGGAGAATCGAAGTCCAGAACCAACAAACCCATATTCTTCCTCTACACCATTGAGATATTGGGAAAATAAAAAAAAACATTTCTGAAGTCAATAATTTTTCTCTGGTATATAGTATACGACAAATTTACTATTTAATTTATGCACTTTAAAAATAATGATGTACCAGTATAGTATTGTACAATATCATTATCTACATTATTGTCAATGTTGGACAACCTAAAAAGTGCTTGATTTCCATCACCATAAAAAATTCAAACAACTCACAATTGGTTCTATGATTCATGCAATTCTGCATGAAAAAAGTTCATAATGTTGATGGAAAAATTTGGTGCAACTACTGCAAGATATCTGTAACTTGCACCGTTCCCATTTTTTATTTCTTGTTCTTCTTAAAAGTTTATTAGTTATTTTATATATCAATAGTAATTAAATTTACTTATCCTAAATCCCTTGGTAGTAACATTTATAAATCAACAGATTTAGAGTGCAGCTGCTTGTGAGTGATTCCATAGACTCCTTATCAGTTTTCCTATTTGATAAACAAGTAATACAATTTGTGAGAAAAATTGCTTTAGATCTGTGAGATTATTTGATTCAGGTTCTACTAGATAATAAACTATCATGATGAAAAAATATGTTCGATTCAATTAAAATAACATTTAATTTTTTTTCTTAAATAAGGCTAATGATGAGTACGATTTTCCTACTGAAATGACTGTTTTCAAATCAAAAGAGGTCATCCTATCAATTAAAGTGTCAAATTTTAATATTCAAAATCATAACTATTCAGTATAACAAAACTCATACTAGGTAATATTCATTACTGAAAATGAAAACTAAATCACCAATTTCAATGATAGCTTCACATTATTTCAGGTAGATTCTACAACATATTCCTATTTTCATTAATATGGATAGATGCAAATAGTTATTTCTGTTATTATTTTTACACAGCATCATCAAAGCTATGGATGTACAAATGTAAGTAGTGTGCATGAACATATTCAGGTACAATATAATCCATTATCATAATTTTTAATTCCCTACGTGTAAAGAACACGCAATTGGATTAATGGTTTATTATTCTATTATAGGATCATCAAAATGTAGAATCATTTAGACTCAGTGCAAAGGCTGACACTATATTTGAAACATCATCTATGGTATCATCAAGTATTTAGGTATATATATATTTTATCCCTTAGAATTTTCTTTACAAGCCTTTATTTTATTCCTACATTGTAATTTCTCCTAAATCAAATCCTACATTTAACTATGTTCTATATGCATAAAAACCTACACACTGAATTTCTTTATGATGATGTTATTGAGAAATCTCAAAATATCCCACCTAAAAGTGTCCGTAGAAAAAGTCTAGAAAAAAATATGGCAATCCAAATGAATGATAAATTAAAAGACAAGATATATAAGAATGACTAATATGTTCTGCAGATATGAAAGGTAATACAATATCATGAGATTGTATCTTCTAATTTCTTTTCTGTCATGTGAGTTAGTTTATTACTCCTATATTACATAACACCTGTCACTTGATGTATTTCAATGCTGGTTGTAGAAGGTGTAGGGTAGGGAGGTGGGGGGGGGGGGGGGGTCTGGTGGGGGCCGGTGGGAAAGGGGCTGGGTAAGGAGGAGGGTCCATGTTGTTTTTGTGTTGGGCAGGAGGAGGGATGAGTTGGAAGGGGGACGTGCTGAGATGTGGTGGGAGTAGAGGCTGCTATGGGGGGAGGGGAGGCAAGGGGTTGGGTAGGGGGTGGAGGGGAGGGGATATTCATGGGTTGAGGGTGGTGATGATTAGGAGGGAGGAGGAGTTGGAAGGGAGGGTGGGCGTGGGCGTGGGGGGGTGGTGCTGGGAAGGGGGGTCGGGCCTGCGTAATTTTTTTGAATCATGTTTCTTCTTATTACCTTGGTGACTTAAATATATGGATATTCAAAATGAATATGCATGTGGGGTTTGTTATATATAAGTTTTTTCATCATTGATAGTGAAATATGTTCACTTATCCATTATTTTTAGGATTCCCTAATTTCAACTTTTGTGTGCAAGTTCAATTGCAACTTGGGGTGGGGGTGTATTGCAAGGAACTCCATAAAGATATTCAAGGTACATGCTTCTGTAATGTTATGAATTAAATTTTTATTGGATCATTGGATGGTTTATATGAATGACGTTACACAACAAATGATGATTTTCTATCTTAGACTTTATTTCTTGACTTCAAAAACCAATCCTGTGAGGTTATTGGTGATATTCTCTTATGTGTATTTCATATTTGAAAGAAGGTATTAAACTGTGTTGTTTTTATGAAAAGGTAAAAAATTATAAACTATTTAGTACTCTGTGCTACAATACTTACTTCTATAGTTGTTTTAATTTAGTCTATAGATTTATGATTCCTAATAAATGGTTTCCATTGAGTATTACATTGAAATATAAATGGGATAGATAGTTTGAATCCATTACTTTCAGATGATTATCTATACTTGATGAAGTGTTAAACCATAGTGGCAAGGCATTACAGGTCCATGATGGAAGAGCTGGACTGGGGGGGACAAGAGGGGGAGATCCGGGCAGGGGGAGGTGGCTGGTGTGGGAAGGGTCTAGGCAGGGGGGACGAGAGGTGGAGATCTGGGCAGGGGGGAGGTGGCTGGTTTGGGAAGGGGCTGGGTAGGGGGGAGGAGGATGTGGGAGGGTGAGTTGCTGTGAAGGGATGGGAAGACAGGCTGGTTAGCGGGGAGGTGAGAGGAGGACCTCGGTAGGGGGAGGAGGTGGGGGAGGAGGTGGGGGGAGGAAAGGGTCGGATGATAAACTAGATAATGGGAAGGGGAGGGGAGGGGAGGGGCTAGGTAGGTTGGAGGGGAGAGGAGTGGAGGGGAGGGGAAGATGAGGGTAGGGAGGCCTGGTGGGGGAAGAGGTTGGGCAGGGGGAGTGGTGGGGGAAGGGGCTGGGAAGGGGGGAGGCTGAGGTGGGAGGGGGAGGTGCTGGGATTGGGTGTGAGACAGCTAGAGGAGGGGGGGGAGGGGTATAGATGGGTAGGGGGTAGGAGGAGGTGCTGGGAAATTGGGTCTGGGTGACATGCTGGGAAGGGTGGCTGGGGTAGAGGAGGGGCTGTGCAGGGGAGGGAGTAGGAGGGGGGTGGATAAGTGGGGAGGAATGGGTCAGAGGAGATTCTAGTTCGTGGTTAGGGGAGGGGAGGTACTGGGTAGGTTGGAGGGGAAGGTATGGAAGGGGAGGGAAGGATGATGGCAGGGGGAGTGGGCTACTAGGTGAAGAGGGTGGGGAGGGGGAGTGGTGAGGGAAGGGGCTGGGTAGGTGGATGAGGTGGGAGGGGGAGCTGATGGGATTGGGTGGGAGACAAGAGAGGAGGGGGGAGGGGAGGGGTAGAGCTGGGTAGGGGGTAGGAGGAGTTGCTAGAAAATTGGGGGGGGGGGTGAAAAGCTAGCCAGATTAACCACACTATCTATTTCAATTAGTACTGATTTTTTATTATTTTAATTAGTAGTGAATTTTCATTTTCATATTAATAATTGTTTTCATTGAATTTTTATCAAGCGTCTTTTCATAGATGAATACTGTAAACAAATCAGCCATTTTGTATGACATGTTATTATTCACATCACTACATTACCCAGTTTTTTTCATAGTAATATGTCTAATTTACTCACATTAATGTATAATTATATGTTGCAGGGATCAATATAACTTCCAACAAACCCGAAAAATTTCTACTGTACATCAATGATACATGGTAGTACTGGGAGGCTGTTGACTGCACATTCTGATGACATGAATTGTAATCTAATCTGTAGACCTTTTGTTGTTGAAAATCATGGTTCCAGTAATTTTTGTCATACATGTATCTACTACAAATTTTATTTAGGTTCTCCTACCATGGTTAAATATAATTCCATAGTTCTTTTTCACAGGTTACATGAAAATGACAACTAATGTCTGTTTCCAATTTCAAATTCTCTTACCATGATTCTGTTTCACTGTTTACCTATTACAAGTATCAAGAAATTATATGTTTATAATTCTTTTCTATGAATAGATTTAAAATTTCAATACATTATTTAATAATTTTCATTGATCACTTCTCATATTTATAATTCATTTTTTAGTTCAGATTTCATTTTTGATGTCGTGTGTATGCACGAGCGATGTACTAGTTTACATTAATTTAGGGTCAAAGGAAAACCCGCCTAACCAAAAATACATACTAAAAACCCAATCAGAGCTATTGGAAGGACACCTAACAAAACATAAAGACCAGGTAAATAGAGAAGATCCTTTGGGTGAGTATTAATGAAGAACATCACGGCCAGAACCACGATAGTTGTACTAAGCATTAGTGGGATGACAAGCTCCATCTTCTTCAAGTCGTCCAGAGTTTGGAACCCCCCTAATGCATGGTTTTTTGGGTCCCCATTTCAACTATTTTTCTTTGGGTGAAAATTGACTTTCTAACAGCTATAATTATAGCCATTGAAATTTTGTGGTTTAATTTAACATACCTAGGATTAATTAATTTTCTAAAATAATTAACGAATGCATTGAAATTTTCATTTTTAAAATTTTTATAATTGAAAACCTTCATTGAATTTTGAAATGACAAATGAATTAAGGATTTAAACTCAAACTCTGGTGTTTAAAGGTAGGTATGCATTTTATCTATGAATTTGAAAACATTTTTATAAATAATTTTAGTAATACTCGTAGTCAAGGGAAAGTATGATTTCATTTCTGTACCTTAATCTTATAAAGTTTAAAATGAAAATCAGTTTTTATAAAATGTATGATATTGTCTTTATAGTTAAAATAAATATATTTATTTCTATGATTTTATGGTTAATTTTGAGAGTTGGTTTGTTTATAAACAATAAACCCCACAAGGGTTGACCCTCTTACTGGGCCGAATGAGGAAACATGTGCTAGGCAGCCGAGCCTGGCCTTCAGCCTAAGCACATGTTGGCATGTGGGCTTGTGTGCATGCACGATGCATGAAAAGTCTAGCGAGTGGGGGAGTAGCTACCCCGATGGGTGCACAAGAGCTCGCTCAAGGGGATCAGAGTGTCCCACTGTTTGTGGTGACACATCAACATTAGTGGGCACATGAGTTCGCCTGTAGGACCTGGTACAAGTTGGTACCTGGAGGGGTGAGGGAGTATTCTAAGTCAATCTCCAGAGTCCTGGGCTTATCAATGGCCACGAAACATCCCCCTATTTCATTATGGGACAAAAAAATCATCTGGGATTGAATCTAGTGTGTTAGATCTCAATGCATACGATCTGGGCTGTCCAATTTTGTTTTATCCTCAATCCTCAGCGGCCGTGGTATATCTCTCTGTTTTTTTGTGCCATCTAATCTTTTGAGATATAATCACAGACTTTCCTCTTTTTTTAAACTCATCACCGATCTGAACCACTTGATCTGTCGCAATCTAATATGATCCATCCTTCTTTTTTTAATATCGAGGACTCACCCCGACTGTCGGATAAAGGCCAGGTTTAATTTTGGTCACCCATTCATTTTCTGGTTTTTCTCTCCCCGTGGCGTCTTCATATTTTCCACATGTGCTAAACCAGTGAACCATTCTACTCCCACTTTCTTTGATTATCCACACCTGCGATAGGTTGATCCACCTTTCCCTCACTTACCAAAAAGTTTGACTCCATTGTCTTTTTATAAACCAAATAGGCCTCAATTTTTCCATGAAAATAGAATTTAAAATATATTATTTATATTTTGTAAATATACCACTTTTGGCACCAAAATCCTACAGTTTCTCCTTCCTCAAACGCCTCCTTGAAGGTCCTCTGAGCCTTTCTCGAGCCTCTCCACCTTCTTATACCATGGTAATGGATAAGTTGTCTTGTGAAACCGTTTTTAGGGTATATAAAAATATATTTATTATCATAAAAATATATTTATAACCTTGTAGATTAGTTAAAAGTTTCATTTATACCATTTCTAGGACTACTGGTTTTCGAGTTCAAGTAGTATTACAGATGCAAGGGAATTTTGTAGAGGTATATACATTTATAAGTCATATGTATACTCATTTACATAAGTATACATCCTTGCGGTTTGGATAAAAACCCGCATATACCCGATCCAAGTACTTATGGATTATTGGTTATGATTTATTTTTAAACATGAAAGATATTTTTTGTCATGCAATATATATATACCTTATATATTCTATTATATATGTACACACACACACATACAAATATATAAATATATAACCATACAGTTTTAAGTGTACCTCTATTATGTCTGGTTTCAAGACCTCTACACATTGACTTTCAATGATGAGGTGAAATTTTGTATTAAACATAAGGAATTATATTTATATATATATATAGTATACACGGGCATGTATAATTATACAGATTATATAACTCACCCTCTGGGATAGTTTTAAGTCTTTTAACATTGAAATTCTAAGATTAATTTATGTTTTTGATAAATAAGTATGTGTCAATTAACTTTTTTATAGGAATCAGTTATACATGTAAGTTATATATGATTACATAAACATTTAAGTGTGTTTGTATAATTAATTTTTATTTTAAAATTTATATTTCGATTTAAGATTTAGTGTCTCTTATTCATTAATGTGAATATATATTAATATCGTGTCAGTGAAATTAGATTTTTTGTTTAAACTCATTTAATACATAATATATATTTGTATATATGAATATATGTGTATGAAAATTATCTTTGATTCTCAATTTTACATAGAATTTTCCATGGATTGAAAATAAAGAGTAAAACATATTGTTTTCGAAATATGAATGTTAAATTTTAAAATAATACTCTTCATATACAAACTTGTGTATAAACATATTTACCCACACAAAACCCTAATTTTGGATATTCCAAATATTATACTCTTGATGTGTTTAGTAATTGGGGAGTGTTCGTGAGTAAAGTACTTGGGGTTTGAAACTCTTACATTTATATGTATGAATCACTTATTTTTTTATATATGTATATATTAAATGATATTATTTATTGTTAAATATCATGATTTCCATTTTTTAGTATTATGTATACCATTTTGATGTGTTATACAAAAGCATATCTGTAAAAAATGTTTGAGCTTCAGTGCGATTGAAACCCCACATGAAGTACATGGATTATATTTTAATTAATTATGCATTGAAATCCGGATGAAATTTCAATATATATTTAATTAATAAGGTTTTAGAATGTATGTTTTTTATTTAATGTGAAAGTATTGCATTTATTTTGTGAATTAGTTGTCATCACATGTGCTATAATCTGCTTAACATTCTTTCCATTTAATTACATAGTCATGTAGTTGATAGTTTTGTAATTGATAATTATATGCTAGATTAACTACATATATGTAAATGTAAATGAATGTAATAAAAACTCTTATGACCTTTTATGGAATTATGAATTAATTTTTCAAGGGGGTATGGGACACCTTGATTAATATGAAATGAGAAATTAAATATTAAAAGTGGAATGAGACATTTGGAATATACAACTCAATTTTTCATATGAAGAATGTACTAGGCTCGATGTAGCAGGTTGGGGACTGGTTAATGAAAGCCCCTAGATGAATCTATAGTACTCATGAGACAATCAGTTCATGGAATGAGGCCATTGACATTTTTGGTCTTGATACGAGGTCTTGACAGGGTCTAACATTATATGTTCCTTCATTATGTTTATGTTAATTAATTAACCAAGTGGTTATTAAACTAGTAGAATATCCATGGTTTTGAGCCTGTACATATGAGTACCATAAGATGTAAATTCATATGGAATTGAAATTATTAAGCACTAATTGATTTTATAAGACATTTACAACTTATATTTATTAATGAAAGAAATTGAAGTTATTATTATTATGTGAAACTCTGATCATGTATTATTATCGTTTATAAATTTTATACTTACATTTTCTTATGTATTTATTATTAATGTTATAATGTATATAACTTATTACATTGAATTATCATTCTTATATTGTAGCATGTTTCCTTTTCATTCTGTTAGTATGCTTTGAATAATGCTCTTTTAATTCATAGAGAACTGTTATGTTATGATACATGTGTTACAACATTTCTAAAGAAAATGTTTTATAGAAAATTTTAAAGGGATGTTCTAAAAATTTTATATTATGTTATTTTAAAACCCCTTACTATGCATTCATATGTTCACCCGATGATTTCGAAATAAATTTTTTAGGTATTAGATTTTAGCAGAAGAAGCATGTCAGAAGAGGCTGGATTCCCAGAACCTGAACCGAATCGATCCTCTATATGGGACATGATGTGAAAAATATAAACACATCATTATTTTGTAAAGAATACGCACCATGTTTTAAGTCACTATATTTAGGTATGCTGGGGTTGGGTTGTTACATATTCGAGCTGACACATGTAAATAAATGATTTCATTTATTTACGGAAACACCATTGAACACCTTTTTCTACAGTAGGCCTGCGCCATAAAAGGTTACTCCACACCTAAGGTAAAGGAAATGCTCCAGACGCAACCATGCCCTTATATTTTTGATCTAATCTACTTTTTAGGAGATAACTCACACCCTCCTCGTTCATAGTTTAAAAATACGTAATATCTTTATAAAATTAATTTCGGGAACACCCGGCCTTAGAATTACATGCCACGTTCGCACCCAGCTCTCGACATATACGTAAAAATATACCAAAGCCAGACAAGACCAAAACCCAAGTCGCTATAGAATACTAGTTGAAGTTCATAATGGTCTTGGCCTACTAAAAACCCTAGTTATTATACCTCTTATAAAATTTAAAACTATAGATCATTAAAATGACTACTCTACTACTATCATTCATTCTTCTTATTTTCTACATATATTGCATAATATTGTTACATATATTTATAACTACCAGTTTATCTGCTATGACAAATTGAAAAAGTTATAATAAAAAATTCTTAGAGTTTATATCATTAATGATTCATATGTCAAATATCTGTATCCACAACAACATAGTCCCAATAATTATATAATCTAAAATACTATATATATATATATATGATATTCATATAAAATTCTAATTTATATCCTCACACATTTTACCAAATTCATTCATCTCATTCCAAAATATTTTTCCTAATATTTATGTCCTTTTGTACTCTATAATATGTTTTTATCAGTGATATAATCCTCAAGGATGACCGATAGGGGGATATTTTAGTCCGGTTGTATTTTTTATCTTATGGTTTCATTATTGTTAACAAAATTATAATTATTTTTTAGTTATATTATTTCTAATATATTTCATTTTGTGTTTCATTTTTATACCTTAATATTATAAGGAAATTTGACTTTTTTTATTTGGTACAATGTAATTATAAATAATTTTAGTACATTATTTTTGGGGTGTTAAATTATACCCTCGTTAAATGATTTTTCCCTCAAAATTTAATTAATCTTGTGAATAAATAAGGGTTATTTCGAATAATTACATCTTCTTTGGAGTGATCTAAGTGTTTTTACATGGGAAACATTGGTCAATTTTTATTATTTGACACCTAAGACACCTTATGATGTACTATGGTAAATTTTTCATAGCATCCTTGGTCAAGAAATTGTTACACTGCCATTAATCTCATAATGTGGTTTTTACCCATAGTGTGAGTTTTTTTCATCTAAATAATTCTTGAATGGTGGTCCCAATACCATTATTCTATCTAAAATATTATGATCACCCTAGGAGAAGAAGTATGATGGGGAGATCATGGTACTGGGATCTATGGAGGTGATTCTATATTGGATCAATGTAATAAGTAAAGGATCAACCTGCTTTTACCAAGGATTGGTATAATTTTTCCCTCCATATTTTGAAAATTATTCACAGGATTGATGGATTAATATTTTTTCACGAGAATGGTCAATTTGGAATGACAATTATGGTATACATTATCCCCTTTACATCTAATTTAATTTTTGGTGGTGATTTTCATTTACGGTTCGACTGTGGTCTTATTTTCATACAAGGTAGGGATATTGGTTCGAGTGCGGCCAAAACAGATCATAGTGAGGGGATTTTGGTTAGGAGATTCAATGTTGTGAAAGAGGATTTGTAGATATGATTTTCATTTAATGGACTAGAGAGATAAGGGTTCTCAATGTGAGATAGTGAGGTCACTAATGGAGATTTAGAGGTAGTAGCGTTAAGAGACAGCTTTGTAGTGAATCTCACGAGGTGATGGCTGAAAGGAATTTGATAGTGGTAAGAAACATATTGGATATAGTTATTTAGTCATTTGGGGGTTCTATTGTGATAAACCATGAGGTGATAAGAACCATTAGTGGAAATCCACATGGGATATAACAATAATATGTGTGGATTCTTCACTATAGTCTATGTCTTCCAAAAAGAATATTTTTTTTAAGATCAAGAGGAATGAGAAAAGCTGGAGATGAATGATGCATCAATCCACTCCCACAAGCTCCGCCATTTACTAGTTCCTTTTAGGTAATGATTATTAATGGATAGATATATGGGAATATTCCTATGATGGTTGGATATGGACAAGAATCATTATATTATGTTGATAGTAAAGAAATCTTTCATTATGGACCCATGTATTTGACATATAAGGAATTTTTTCTCCTTTCAGTATTTTATACTGGGGATTTATAAATTATAGTGGTACTGCTATCCAAAAAATTGTAATGTAGATAGAATATACACATGCTTAATTTTTATCAAATCAGCCTTCTTTGTTATTTATGTTTATTCTATGTGAATAATGATTCCTCTCATGTGACTCTCTCAGGGAATAGATGATACCCAATGGTTCCTTTAACATTATGGGTCGGATTATTTTGAGAAAAAATATATTACGATGTGTAGTATGGTATATGATATGAGATTCACCCTAGTATTGAGTGTGGCCTAATTTTTTTGGTTACTAGACACCATACATGATAATTATAATCCCACTACCATCATACAATGATAATGGATTTGTGAACCTTGTCCACAAGTGGAAAGGGATCTTACTATGACGGGAGAGAAATTTGATTATTATTTTGAGAGGTTAAAATGGTTAAAACTTGTTAGGATTGTATTTTATGAATTATAATTAATCTATGATGAGATATTTAATTACTATAAGGTAGAATTATGTGGACCTTAAATAAGTAATGGTGTAGATGAATCTAACATTTTGTTTTATTAGTTTGAGGAGTATCCGGTTACACATTCAATTTAATTTCCATTTTATTAACATGAATATATTGGTTATGTATTAAACTATTATTATATCATATCTGAACACATAGAATGGCCTTTTCTATCTAGAAGTTGACATTTGGGTTGCTTTTTTGATCAATGTTTCATGGAGGAATCATGGATGTTGATACCTCTAGAAGAAGTATCTATGTAAAAATGATATATGAGGCACAATTGTAGATAAATTTAAAGAATCATACTTTTTTCGATAGAGATAAATCAGAAAACATTAGTCGAAAAAGGTTGACCTACATTATTCTTTTTTTGGAGATGGGCATGTGGTGTCGATAATGATTTTGGATTCTGGTGTGATTAGACATTTTTAGATAATGGGAATGAAAATTTCTATAAATGTTTACTAATGAAATGTTTTTTCCTATAGTTTCTATGCTAGGTAATATGATAGAAATCCTGAGTGGGGACTTCCCTAGAGAAGAATGAGATTTGTTGAGCAATATCTAGTGGATCATTATGGGAGTACCAATCACCTGAAAACCCATTTTATGTGATGGAGGATGATTTATTTAAGAATGTTATGGTATTTTATTTATCTATTTTAGAGGGTGTTATCTTGGGGTGAGATGTGGAAATATAATATTCATATATATTTTTATGACCATACACTTTTTATTATGGTGGTTAGGGGAACCTAGAAAGCATTGGCATGATGTAGAGAGCTTTGATGTGGTTGTTTTTTATAATTATTTGTGAATTGGTAGTATTTTTGAAAAATGTATGACGAAAAAATATGGATATCATAGATATTTGATGTGAATGTTGTTATTTTTCTTGATGGAGATGAATGATTATTGCAGTTGTTGATGTTGGGAATGAATTAACACAGAACCATTGTGACATGTGCTAGAAACATTGGGGTTTTATTGTTTTTAATATAACATGTATTAGGAACCAGCCCAGGTACTGTGGTTACCTGATAACTGAGTTGTCCCTCACATAGCTCGAATGGCTTACCTAATCCCCACAATTCAGTGACTTTCACTACTAATCATACACAAAGAAGGTGTGAACTAATTTTTCAAAAACAATGAGGAATAAAGATAAAAAATCAAAATTCATACAAATGAATACCTACTAAGAGTAATGTTATGGAATAAAAACATATATAAGAACCCAATTAATATAAATAATTACCAATAATAGGAGAAACTGGCCAATTGACAACTCAAACAGAACTAACCAGAACTACATATAAACTAAGAGAACCACCTCCAAGTGATCTGTTTCCCGTGCTTGATCTATGAAGAATATAATCTAAAAACATCCCAAGGTAGAAGTTTGGTGTGAGGTAATGCCCAGTTTTATTTCACCAAAATATTCCATAATAATATTCCAATATCAACTTAACCAAGAATGTGTTTTTAATTTTAAAATAAATAGTTTTTTTAATTTCAGAAGCATATTTAAAAAATTCATGCATTACATTCCAAAATATAGAATTAATATATCAATTCATCCTTCACTTTTCAAATGATGGAAATACATTTTAGACGATGGAATTACCTTTAAACATAAATTTCTCTACACAAATGTAACTTTTAAAAAAATGGCATAATTATTCACTTTTATATAAGAGAGTTTATATAATCTTAGAAGGCATGTAAAATAGATTAAAAATGGAATATATATACATTTGATATATAAACAATTGAGCTACATTTCCATATTCTAAATAGGTAGGATGGTTCCAGGATATTGGGACCAAACACTGTGAAACAAAAAATATGTATATGTTCCAATTTAGGCCTAAGGCCAATTAGGACTCATCTCCATATCCTAAGATATGGTATGTGATAATACAAGGTTTTAGAATATTTTATGTCCTAAATTTATTCCATAAAAACCATTAACTACTTATGTCTTTCATGTGATCAATTATGAAACCAATGATGGGAAATTTAGTTTTTGATTTCTCAAAATAAAAATAAATCCTATAATTCATTTCAAATATAAAAATTTTCAATTTAAAAACCACAATAGGATTTTAAATAAAATATCCATTTTCATAAATTTGAAACACTATAGATTCCATGAAACTATTTTAATATCAATTTTCACAAAAAAAGGTTTGAATCCCAAACATTCAATTTCCCAATCCACATTAATAAATTTAATTCAAAATATAAACTTCAAAAAATTCCATAAATTTTATAAATAATACCAGATTCAATGGAATTGAGGTCTTTATCAAATTTTCCTCCAATATATTTCCATAGAAAAATTCAATAAATTTATTAAAACATATTCCATCGAATACAAAATTTAAATTAAACAATTTCAATCTCAAAAATTTCCATAATCATACCCCAATTCAATGGAATAGGGGGGTTTTCCAATTTCATGAAAAATTCATATTCTCATAACAATTTTAATTCAATGGAATTGGGTTTCTCCAACAAAACAATTGAATGTAATTTAGTCAAAACCAATAAATAAAATTTAAAACAAACAATTTAAATTAAACAAATAAATTTATAGTTAATGTAAATTGGGCATCATAACGGAAGAACCTATCAGAAGAAACAGACCAGACTACATATAACCCTTATCATGATATTTCCATTATGAATTATGATCCTGAAAATGGTAATCAATCCTAGGTTTAATATCCAAAAATAGTTGGAATAATAAAAATCTAATAACGTTGCTTCATCAGAAAAGGTGTTGTGCAGTGGGATTCAATCATCATGTTACCATTGTCCCTTTTTTCTAGAAACATTGAATAGTTCATAAATCTGTAGCTAGGTATAGACCTTCTTTCAAATGTCTGAGATTCATCTGGGTTTTTAGGCCTAGTGACTCTTAGGGACTCGCATTGGTTGAGAGGATGGGTGGTTAGGTTCATCCCACCCTTTTGGGGTGAATTTTCACATACTCCAAGACCCTCTAATAGATTTAATATATGTTCATGAATCTATTCCTAATAATGATATGAGATTTTATACCCTAAAAAAATGAATTTAGGTAAAATTTTATTTATATTAAAAAGATAGTGATCTCTTGGGTGAGTACATCTGTATGTATCCTCAGTTGGTCATCATTATCCAGTAAGAGGCGATGGCTTATATGAGAAAACCATATAACCATGTTCTTTGGAACATGATCCCTTGTAATTAGGTGATTAATATTATGAAAATGGTATTGATCCATTAATATGTGTCCTATATATCCTTTTTATTACCAGAATCAAAACCCACATAGTTCTTTTAACCTGTTCATTTTTACACCATGTGGATGGAATTATCTGGGAGCACTAGGGAACCTTCAACCATGGGTCTTAGAGGGACATCCTACACATCTTAAAAATATAGAGAATCAAAGTTTTCATTTTTTATTCATTTAATAATTATATATTAGAGTTTCACATGTCCTTATAGAGATTCATGGTTTATATGATATGATTAACACAACTCTCTAAGATCACGAGAGCCATGCTTGATGTGAGAAACAAGGGATAGTATGTAACCAATGTTATTGCTTTATCTAAGAGACATAGATGATGGGAATACATATAATGATCAATATAGAGATAAAACCCCATAGAGAGGTATCCTTTGTATCTTGAGTATGGAAGGAATGAGAGACATCATAATTCCCTTGATATCAGGGCTTTCATGTTGTGATCACTCTAGATGATGGAGATTTATAATGCTAGTGAGGTGTTCATTGTATCCTCTTAAGCTCACATGAGACATTATCAGGGTGAGGAATATGGGGGTGGATATGATCGGCCTCATGGAGTATGGGTATCAGACTTGAATATTGGAAAATTCATTGGTGTGATTGGCACATAGATCAGGACTTAGGGAGGTACCCTACATATCCTAGTTATGACATTAATTAAATTTCTCATAGTTCATTTTATGATGGGTCTTACACACTGAGGATTCCCTCTACCATTTTATAGGGTTTTAAGGGAACATGAGATGGTTATTTAAACTCCCAAATCCCTCATGACCCATTATTGTTTGTAATAAATGATAGATAACTAGTAATCAATGTCATTACTTCGGAAAAAGAACTCATATTATGGTACCTCCATGGATTATCAACATTGAAATTGTACCTTAGGGGGAGATGGCCTATGTATCCTGAATATGACAGGATTTTGAGTCATTATAGTTCCCATTATGTCAGGTCTTATATACTGAGGTTTTTTATACCACTGTAGAGGTTTATAATGTAAATGATATGTCCATTGCACCTCTTTAATACCATGCGAGCCATGATTTTTGTGGGGAACAATGGACAAAAAAGTAATCAATTTCATTGCTTTGTACAGTAGAATCATATTATAGTCGCTCCATGGATGATAAATGTATAGCTCAGACCTCAGGGGGGGAGGCCTTTGTATCCTGAATATGATACGGATCATATTTTTTGTAGTTACCTTTATGGCAGGGATTACAAATTGAGGTTTCCCTATACCATTTTAGGGGTTTAAAGGTAGATTATATGACCATTTCAACTCCCTATGATAATGTGATCTGAGATCATTTTTGAGTAACAATGGATATAAAGTAATCAATGTCATTACTTTAGAAAAATGACTCATATGATGGTCTCTCAATGGATGATCATGATAGATATCAGACCTCAGGGGGGGTTCAAAACATCCTAAATATGCCAAGAATTAGAGTCATTTTAGTTTCTTTTTTGTCAGGCCTTACACCTTGAGGTTTCCCTATACAATTTTGGGGGTTTATAAAGTATATTATATGAAAATTACAAGTCCCTAATTCCTTGTGGGTCATGCATGTGTGTGAGAAAGAAGGGATACTAATTTATCAATGTCATTGCTCTGGAAAAAGGAATCATTTTCAGTTCCCTCCAAGAACAATCAATATAAACCTCATACCTTGGGAGAAGGTGGCCTACATATCCTAAATTTGATAAGAATCAGAGTCTTCATAGTTCCCTTTATTTGGGGGATTACATATTGAGGTTTCCCTATACCATTTCATGGTTTTATAAGGAACATGATATAACGAATTCAAATCCCTAACCACAAGTGAACCATGCTTAATTTTTAGAAAAAAAATTTATAGAAAGTAATCAATGTCATCACTTAGGAAAAAGGGCTCCATTGATGGTCACTCCATGAATGAACCATATAGAGCTCAGACATCAGGGGGGAGTGGCCTATGTATCTTGAATATGGCAAGAATCAGAGTTTTCATATTTCCCTTTATGCCATGGAATACACACTAAGGATTCCCTATTGATCAGGGTTTATACGTTGAGGATAAACAGTATGGCTAGTTTTGGGATTCCTCAGTGATCTAGACTTCCTTTCTCGAAGAAGTCACAAATATCTATTGAGACATATATATGGTGTCACGAGAGTCATTTTGGAACAATCCATAAGGAATCATGTGTCTTGGATGACACCTCTATGAGACACTACGAGAAAAGATGACATGTATGAAGGGAACCATGATCTTAGATGATGTGAACAGATGGTGTCATATAGGCCTGGTTATCATACCCAGACACCTTTGTGAGCCTTGGCTAGCATGAACATGCACCGTTATATGTGTTCGACGATGTGTCCAAAAGACATCGTAGGCCCTTGGTGAGAGACCCAATGTGTCTGCAAGATCAAATAGGAATACATGGGGGGAACATGTGGCATGTTCTATAATATCAAGAGTATTTTGTGTGTCTGATATGGCTATCGAAAGAGCGTCGCAAGATTCAAATGACCTGTCCATGTGTTGTCGCATGTCTTCAGGTGACATACATGAAGCTTTTAAGGGTTATTTAACAAGTTTATTTATTAGTCCTTTTATCAATGATATTATTACTATGCCTTCTATTGTGAAGTAACAAAATCCTTTTAGTGTTAGTTTCTTTGAGTCTCACATGATTTGAAGGACATTCGTTATATTCTTTTCATACCCTGTCGTAAATACTTCGTGTGATATATGAAATATCACCTGACACTCTTTATGTCTAGTTAATGATTAATCTAGATTCCCTCCAGTATATTACCTAATGGAAATCTGGTTAGCCGCATGATCGATTGCCCTATGAATTCTTCAAAAGTTGAGAGAATAATCTTATAAAGGCATGGTTACTAATCGATCAAAAATCCTTTCTGTGTAGTGGTCCTAAAAAACTCTAACCATTTCATTATGTTGGGGTGAAGAATTTATATGCATCACCACACATAATACTCGCTAGTTTTTGTAGTGTATCTAGCCTATTTTCAGGCTGGTGTTGGTGAAGGGGATGTGAGCCACACAGTTTCGCAAATCTCTATCATGAACTACTTCAGGAGCATCACCTTATTTCCAGTGATCACGAGTATCCATCATAAATAAACCCATTATTAGATTATTTTAAATTATGAAATACTTCTTCGATCATGATGTTCTGTCGATGTAACACTACATTGTCACTTTGACATGTGTAAGGGAATTCATATGATTCAAATTCTTATGGTAAGACACTCACAAAACCTTGGATAACTTTTCTTAGGGTCACTCAGGACAATGTTGTGGGTGTGCTGGGTGCATCACATGCCTTTCAGTGACCACCGGTACCACTCGACTCTTCCCTTTTAATCCAATTTATATGATATAATAATGTATGGATATCATGTGAGATGTCATGTATGTTTCGTAGGGTATTTTATCTATTTTTTTTGAGATATGTCGCATGTCCAATATGGTTCACATGGGGGTGCATGAGAGTTTTGTGTAAAAATATACTTTTTTATCGTTAGAGAACTGTGGTGTTTCCTAGACTTGTTCAAGGATTTGAGTGTGATGAGACTCACAAGCTACTGGGTTTTTATAGGGTGAGGAGGACATTTATATGAGTACTAACGGTGTATCATGGGTTTTTAGGGATGTGCATCACATGCATTTCAGTGACTGTGAATCCCTATCACATCCTCCAATTTTTCTTGTGTGTTTTCAATGTAGAAGTAATTGAGGTTAGGTGATATTGTTTATATATCACCAAGGGATTTTATTCTCCAAAATGACAACCATCCATATGAGATTCATGATGAATGGGGGTATTATCCTTTATAATATCATCCCTCATTATTCATAATTGGTTTTTGGTGGGTTTTCTAGAACCTAAAAATAAAAAACCATGCATCATCAAGGTTCACATTTATTTTTTTGGGGGTCCTTCACAAGAGTATCTAGGTTTGGTAAAGAGGGATCCCTGTCCCTAGTTTCATCCAATGTCCCATTTATGGGGCCTTCTAATTACCTTGAAAGGGTTGTGTGATCATAAGCCTCTCAGATGATTCATGATTCTTTGATTATCCCTTTCTTCCCTGTTTTCATGGGTAAAATAATACCTTTATTTTGGTATTTCTTCCCTTTTGATTTATTTGAGTCTCATTTGGTGGGAATTAAAGGATTACCCATATGAACTGATGTTTGAGGGGAAATGACTTGATTATGATGAAAAATAATGTATACAAAAACCTTTGATGATGTGGCGAACTAGTGATTGAGGTGATATTTAGTCTTCCAAGCTACAATTGGTATTTTTAGAACATCTAATATATAAAGGGGGAGAACAATTCATTCTACTGGAAACTTATCATTAGACCACAAATCTCTTCCTAAAGTCTGCACCATGAACCCTTCCCGCAAAAGGACTTGCACAAGGTTGTTTTCTGCTTAGGGACTCGTCTGCCTCGACTAGAAACTAGATTTTTTGGGGTAATTTCTCAGACTTTAAATGTGAGGGCTATGGTTACTTCGAGTGGTTTATTAAGACTTGTTGACCCGACCATTCAGGAATTTTCGAATAATGTGACCATGTTTGGGTCACACAATGACGATTATTAAGGGGGGTCATTAAATTCATGTTATTCCCTAAATGGGTTATAAAACCCACATTTCCTCCAGAGGATAGGTGGTTTGAGAACCCAATGTGTGGTTCCTAGATCCCTTTTGGAGTCATGTGATGGGCATGATTCCACCAAAAATTTCTTCATAATTTATTTTTGTTTGGAATTTTCATTTTATTTGTCTAAACTAAGATACATACTTTTTTTCATATAGATTATAGTTCTCATCGAGGTTACTCAGTTACAATCATCCAAAGGTCCATGATTTATTGGAATCACGACGTAGATCCCTAATAGTGTTTGTGTACTGATAATGTGGTCTTGAAAAGGATCATTTCATCCAACATTTAGAGTTACCCCTAATCTGATTTACTTCTACAATACTTTCTTGGATTTTTGGATGATATTACCATACCTCCCCCAGATTATAACCTTCCATTTTGCCCGATATCTATATCATTAGACTATGTTCATTCCATGATTACCTATGATGGTAATATAGTTATAGCCCAATATTCAGGCTTGTATTATCTATTAGTCAATTCTCCCCTATGTTTGGATGGTCAAAACCTTTATCAGAAACCTATTTTTGAGATTTACTCAATCATATTCACCTCTTCTCTGGACGCCTCTGGAAGAAAATGGTAATAAAAATGGGATCTTCATCCTGGTGACAGTTTCTCCAATGAATGGGCATGGACATTCTAGGCGAGGGAGATTTGTATGGAATTTTTTTATTATATCTATAGTGTTCATCTCCATGAATCCATGTAGATATATCAATTCATTATTTAACTCCAACTTGACCACCTTTCAAGAAAGACTCACCATTGGTGTCGTAGTACTAAAATTTTACAACTTCTTCATGGCAAGGTGTGTATCAGTTTATAGGATATCCATCAACTGGGTAGTATCCCCCCTATCGGAGAGATGTATGACTAATTTATTCTTGTTGTAGAAGTCTGAAATGAACCTCTATAGACTCTGGTTCTAGAGAAGGATATGATCTTCATGTGAATAAAAAATTAGGGAGAGACCTGAATGTTTTCCCACTTATTTCATTCCCTGATATGATCAATATTTTTCTTTGTAGTATTTGGGGGAGGCCAACGTTATCCACCCCTACTTATGCGCTTCCCAACTCATTCGAAATAGTCGTGGATATTATTGGGCCATTCTAGAAGCTTGATACGATACCTCATGTGTCTATTTGGTGAACCTGATGGTTTATTTGGACCATAGGGTTGCATGTATCAATTCTATGTTCCTAAATGGTTGGTTCTTCCAGGAAGGGGATACATGATCAAGAATTTTCATTAACACATTGGTAATGGCAGTGTGTCTCGAAGAAGGTTCTCACCTTTACCTTGATGTTTCACTTCTTTAATGCCTTTACCGATTGTGGGGTCATATCCAACAAGGCACCACTTCCTATCGGATTAGTGTTCCTCTCCAGTTTCTATTCTGCTGTATATGAGATTACATACATTTTTACAGGTACTAAAAAATCTCTATGATCCATGATTCTGTATCCATCCCTTTAATGCTGAATATCATTGGAGTTGAACGTATGCCTTTATCCACTGCAGAAGTCAAAGGTTCACGATGTCTATCTGACAGTTTCAACTTTGCTACCGTATGTTAACTGGGAAGTCTAATTATTAATGATGACACCAGATCTCTTGATGAGGGGACTTACATGATCTCTATTTATAATGGGATTCTTGCAGTCAGGGTGGATGTTATGATAATCAATGATTCATACACGCCGTATCGATTTCATTCCATTTTGGCTATGTTTTGGGAGTTTCTCCCATTCATTTGACTAGTATCCGAGGTTAGAAACATCCTGGATTCAAGTACCAATTCATGAAGCTATTTTCAAGAGAAGATACAATAGTTTTGATTGTATTTCCACCCACCGACGCTCCAAATTTCCTCACACGGGAATCTGATCATGCTTGTGTGATGGCTTATCCCAATATGGTGCTAGGAAAATTGGTTCTCCATGTGAAAAGGCCCCTTGCATCACCAATTCCCCAATCAGTGGAACTAATGGAATTTATTGAAGATTTAGGTGAGGCATAAAGGAAGATACCTTGTATTGATGATTTTTATTCAAATAATAATTCAGGTTCTTTTGAGAGGACCATTTTTTCGGTGCAGGCTATGGATGATGTGCCCATTGAGAGAGAGGCATATGAGGCTTCTTCTTTGATTTCAATATTGATTCAGATTGTTAGTATCCTTCTGCTACAACCTCTTCATTAGTTGATGATTCTCAATCACATTGTATGATGATCTGGGAGTGTATACATTTTTTAATTATAAGGAACCACTAAAGACATTCATCCATCAATGAGGCATCTTATCCAGTTATTTAACGATTTATGGGCCGATGGTTTTGGTCGGTAGACTTTGTATAAAATTATACAGCCCATCAACCTGAACCAAATATACTTAATAAGAAAGGGGATTCATGAAATCATGGGTGATGAATCCCTTTCCAACAATATGAGGGGGGGGGGGGTAGAGGCACTGGATCAAATTTTCATGTTGTCATCTGAGCTGTAAGACTATATGGATACTTAGATAACACATATATGGAAGTATGAAGAGATGATATCGCATATGAAGTTCAATCAATCAAAATCATAATCCTCAATGGAAACTTTTAATAGGAGTTTTGAATAATTTACTTCAATGGTCGAAGTTCATCACTATGAGGTAGAGGCAGAACAAGCAGGGAAGGTGACACTCTACCCCTCAATTGAAACCTCCCGCTAGAATCTTCTGGACCTAGAAAGTGCTGCTGAAAATATTTTTTTGTGACACAATTTTTTTTATTTCATCCCATAATAATTCACTACTCTAATGTTTTGTGATGTGTCAGAGAGGCTTCAAAATTATGAGATTCCTCCACCTCTGTTTTACTGTAAGTGCATGTGTTTTTTTTTCTGAGATTAATATCCAATTTGTTTCCTAACACCGATCCATTTCATTGCATCGTATGATCATGAATTCCAGATCTATAAAGGGATCACCTACTCAAGAATTGTGACCTATAAAACGAGTGTTTTCATATATAGGTAAAAAATAATGGCAAAAAAAATGCCACTTAGTGGGCCAAATGGAATTTTCATTGCGATTTAGGTTAAGGTATTTTTTATCTCAGATAATTTTTTTTCATTAGTTTATGGTCATTTATAGTGGACCATATGTTTCATTATTTTAAGGTCATTTCGCTCAGACAATTGATTGCTTTACTTAATGGTCTTTTATCTCAAACCATTTTTTCAATTGTTTAAGGTATTTTATCTCGTACCATTTTCTCTTTAGTATATGTTTTATTAAGCACGGACCATTTTATTTTTTATGGTCTTTTAGCACAGACAATTTTATTTTTTAGTTTATGAAATTTTATCTTGAACCATTTTTATCTTATATTAGTGTATTTTTATCTTTGAATATTTGTTTCTTTAGTTTGAGGACATCTATCTTAGACCATTTATTTCCTTAGTTTATTGTATTCTAGCTCAATCCATTCATTAATTTAGATTATGTTATTTTATCTAAGACCATTTATTGATTTATTTTAGGATTTCTTAGCTTGGACCAATTGTTTCATTGGATTAATGTATATTATCTCGGACCATTTGTTACTTTATTTTAGGGTATTGTAGCTCAAACAATTATTTTCTTTAGTTTATGGTTTTTTTTATCTTGGGATATTTTTTTCATTGGTATAATTTAATTCAGTTCATACAATTTTTTACTTTTAGTTTATGTTCTTTTAGCCCCTAAATTTTTTTTCTTAAGATTATGGTCTTTTAGCTCGGATCAGTTGTTTCTTTAGTTTAATGTTATTTAGTTCAGACCATTTGTTTCTCTAGTTTAAGGTATTTCTTCATGAACAATTTTTTTCTTTAGTTTATTGACTTTTAACTCAGACTATTTATTTCTTTAGTGTATGTTCTTTCATCTAGGACCGTTTGTTACTTTTGATTAAGATCTTTTATCATATACCATTTGCTACTTTGGTTTACTATCTTTTATCTCAGAATTTTTATTCCTGAAGTTTATGGTCTTTTAGCTTAAACAATTTATTTCATTAATTTAATGTCTTTTAGCTTGGACCATCTATTTATATAGTTTATTTTGATTTAACTTGAACCATTTGTTTCTTTAGTTTATGGTCTTTTAGATCAGATTATTTGTTGCTTTTGCTTATGGTCTTTTAGATCAAATCATTTTTTGGCCTTAGTTTAATGTCTTTTAGAACATACCATTTACTGCTTCAGTTTAAGGTGTCTTATCTTAGACTATTTCTATCTTTCATTGAATTACTTTTAGCTCAAACCATTTATTTCATTAGTGTATGATCTTTTACCTTGGGCCATTTCTTGCTTTAGATTAGGGTATTTTAGTTCGGACCATATGTTACCTTAGTTCATATAATTTTATCTCATTATATTTCATTCATAGTTTAATGAAATTTAGCTCGTGCCATTTTTTTTCTGTTTAAAGCCTTTTAGCTAAGTCCTTTTGATGCATTACTTTATGGTCTTTTAACTCAGACCACTTGTGTCTTTAGTTTTTGGTCATTTAGCTCAGACCATTTGTGGAAATAGTTTAAGGTCATTTAACGTGGACCATTTTTTCATTATATTATGGAAATTTATATTGGACCATTTTTTGAATTTGTTTAATGTATTTTAGACCATACCATTTATTTCTTTAGTTTAGGATCATTTAGATCAGACCATTTGTTGCTTTGGTTTACGGTTTTATCTAGGACCATTTGTTTCCATAGTTTATGGTATTTTATCTCAGATCATTTGTATAATTAGTTTAAGGTCATTTAGCTCAGACCATACGATGATGGGATACGATGCAGATGTTCCAAGAATGAACTAAAACTCTCTAAGTTATTGGATCTTACTACAATGTTGTTGAGGATCAAAAGGATAAGAATTCCCATTTTACAGAGGGACCCATTTTTTTGACAACCATAAGTGCATATATAGGAGCTATAGGCTTATATGCGTAGTCAATCAAATGTCCCATGAAGCTAGGTATATTTTCCAATGTATATGGAATATTTATGGTTGAAATATTTATGTGGATGGAATACTAGGGATACAAAACCTTCATGAGAATTTGAGGGATGGATGAAAAAATCGTCACCTGCAAATATGATTCCCTTAGTATGACATAATGTAGACATCCTGGGTATGTCCATTGGAATTCTAAAACCCAAAGTTCAGACATGATTTTGCTATGTCCCACAAGGATCAAAGATCATCTCTGGTAAAGATTAGATGCATTTAGTCAGGGCATCAATGCCCTTAAGTGTTGGTATAATTCAAAGTGAGTGATAATCCCCACTACTTTCAAAGGGCTATGTATTGTTTGAGAAGACTCAAAAATATTGATAATGAAGTTGAATATGAAAAGAAAGAAATCCAATTAGGGTTATCTCACCCTAGAGAAGTTGAATATTAAAATAGAGCTTGAGATCTATGACATTTAGTTTCGAATCATGAGATGTGGGCCATAAAAGGCTAGGAAATGAGGTGTCTGGATTCATCTTTGAGAGAAGGGATGAAACATTATATTGTAATATCGAAGATATTGAATAATATTGGATAGTTTGGTACAGGGATTTTAAATCACAATCTAGAGAACTTGAATATATAGAATGGTATGGGACAATCATACAGGAGAAGTTCAGACACACTGGGGAGCTTAGTGCTTTAAGGACAAGGTTTGGGCTAATGGGAATTTGAGTTTCCTTTTTCAGAGTGACACATTTGGATGAAGATTCTAGGCACATATGAAGAAGCCATGGTCATGAATTCATAGTATATAAAATCTTCCTTGAATCTAGATATCCCTTCCAAGGTCCATAGAAGGTTCGGATGATTCGAGGTACCCTAACTCATGATGTGTGGTTTGCAGAAGACATAAAATACATGGAGGGTTCCAATTATCTAATGGTTGTGTCACCGTCCAACAAATATATTCTCATAGTGAGGAGGTGTGCCAATTATTTCCCTATATTCTTCTAATACTAGTGGATCTATGAAGAATAGACTACCTTTTTCTATGGATATGGTCCCTATGAGCTTTTCGACTTTTTTGTTTTCCCCGTCATTTTTTCCTAAACATTGAGGCTGAATATTTTAGTGGGAAAAGACTCAAATTTTTCTCGTGTCTCCCTTTGATGTTTTTGTCATGACATGTTTTGTGTCTCTTTCATTGGTAGTTTAATGTCTAGTGATTTATACCATCATGTTATAGAGTTTATTTTCATACTACTTTGACCAAATCAAATAATTTTTTGAGTCATGACTTTCATGGACCTAACATGGAGGACGTGATGAAATTTGTTAATTTGGATACCTATGGTTAGAAGCACTCTAACCACTTCTCAATAATGGAAGGGAGATGACATAAATCCAGAGTCATGTTTTTCAGGTCATGAGTAATGGTGTGGGATAGTCATACATGGAGTGATTCAGACAAACTCGGGTGTTGAGTACTGCTGTGATAATTTTTGGGCTCTGTAGAATTGGAATTTATTTTTTCATAGTGACTTATTTGGTTGATCATAATTAGAACATATGAAATATTCATAGGTATGCATGAATAACAGAGAAAAGGATCCCTGATGCTGGGTATCCTTTATAAGGTCCTTGAAAGTTGACTGTGATCTGAGATGAACAAGACATGAAGTGTTGTATATCGATTAAATGTTCTCTTAAAAGTTATAGGAAGAAATCCATACTCTGATTGACTGAGGTAAATATCTTTCAGTCCTTTGATGAAGAGTGAAAAAATTTAGATGGTCAACATAGATTATTTTCATGTAGTGGGGATGTGTTTGTGCCTATGAAGTTTAACATTATGGAGTAAGGACATGCTTCTGTGATGTTTGACATCATGTTGTACGGACTTAGAAATAGCTATGAATGTTTTTATTGTTATAGTTGGGCCCTAATAAGTAAACATGGGATTCACAATTTATACAATAAAATTGAGAATCATGCCATATAGTTCATGTTGGCTGTTTATTTTAATGTATTGTAGTAAGGACTTTCTCAGAACAATTTAATTTCGTTTAGTTTTAGACAAATTGTTCTTGTGCAGTTCAACCTCAGGCGGTGAGGATGATGTGGCATAGTTTAATTTCATGTCATAGGAACATGTGCAAATAGTTAAGGGTTATGTGGACCTAACCATTATGTGGGGTTCCTAATGTGGGGGGGGGGGTGTGCTGAGGTTCTGTATAGTAATATGAGATGAATAAGGACCAAAGAGGTATCATGAACTCCACACACAATTATAGGAAGACTCATGTCAATGGGCCAAAAAGTGAAATTGATGTGGTTGGGCCCAAAGAAGAAATGTAGCAGCGTCACTAGACATCTCAGGAATATATGAATCATGACACACGTAGTTCTAGAAAAGAAAATACATTATACAGGACTCACCCATACGTAATGGTGGGAATTATTTCTATTGAATGTCATCGCTAGGCATAGTATTGGATATCCAAGCATCACTATGTATCTTGTATGGGAATGAATCAAACAACACATAGTTCCTCAAGCTCCTAGTAGTTTAACTTCATGTGGTGAGGACAAAGGTAGAAAGACGTAAATTGCTAGGGACATTGTAGTTCAGCCCAAGGATACAATCCTGGGCATCACTACGTATCTCATGATGAAGAGAATCAAACCATATGTAGTTCTTAGAGTTATTCCTAGTTTTATTTCATGTACTAAGGACATCGACCATGCATTCTAACGTCATGCAGTGATGAATCCTATTTTTCCTTTTATGATATTACACTCAAGACTGTAATGTACCAATTGTGTACCTCTATGCCTTACTTCTGAGAATATTTTCCTACCATGATTTCTAAGATCACATGAGCTGTGATCATTATGATAAATAAGGAGAAACCTGGTTTGCCCTGTTGTGGAGAGACAAGAGAGGGGTATAATAAGAGGATTTTATATGATGCGGTGGCTAGACCAAATGTACAATTATGGTGTCCCTACATATCTCATGAAGATGAGAATGAATCCATACATAGTTCTTATGGAAAAATATATTTTAACATCATGCGGAAAGTATGAGGGATTACCCAATGTGAATGGGGATGGGAGTTGTGAATCTGTACAGATTTATGTTATACAGTAAAAATATTAGACATGCAATTTAATGTATTTTGGTATGGATTTATTATTTTCATTTTAATATAATGTGTTTAAGATGACAACTCCATGCAGTTTAACCTCATTTGGTCAGGATGAAAGATGGGGCTTACTTTTATGTGGATGAACTATTTCATAAAAGTGTATATGAATTATATCTTAAGAAATGTTTCATTCCTTTGAAGTGTGACACACTCCACATCCATGGTGGGTAGTGAATACGCTCCATTATGATAGACCATATGTATGATGTAAGGCCCTTCCCACTTGGGCTCCAATTTCATTGAATTCTTCCCTGATATCACTAGGGTTCTAAGAGGCAACACTAGTTATCTCATATGAAACAAGTGGAGGTTAATATTTATTTTAAAATCTCTTGCAAATAGATTCTAGTGTACATCGAGGTTGTGTAACATGTGAATCCTTTTCTCATCTATTCGTTCCAACTCATCCAACCTTTTTTTTTTTGCTATTGATCATTATCTTAGAGAAATACAAAAAATGATATTTGGTTTGTGGGAATCTAAACATATATGGGTATTTCTACCTTGGTCCCATACACAAGTGAGTATGGCATTGCTTATGTAGTAGTACTTGTGGTGTTATAGTAGACCCATAAATAATGGAGAAGTTTTTCAGACCAATAATTCATGACATTATTCAACATATTCTAGATTAGGTTTTATAAGGTCTTATTAGAGGCCAACATCTTTAATTTTTCCATAGTATGATTGTGGGATGAGTGATAGGACTCAATGTTTTACTCATGGTAATGGTTATTCAACACCACAGAATAGAAGTTGGTGTCATTGTCTATCAATATTTTTTGAGGGACATAGAACATAGTGATGATATGGAACATCATGAAGTTGATTATATTATTCTTCCCAACTTCCATGAGGGGTATTTCCTAATATAATTTGGATAACATGTTTCTGACAGTAAGGATATATTTGAACTTATTAGCAATAGTGCGGAGATATCTCCCCATGAAATCCAACCCCAAATGGAAAAAATCCATGAATATTTAGCGGTATGTAGAAATTATGGGGCTTATTGATTTTGTGTTCATTGATATGGAATGCATGAAATTTATTGGTGAATTATAAGTAGTCTTGTATCATGGTTTTCTAGTAATATCTCAACATATTGATTTGGTGGTAGAGTCTGGTTCAAGATTGATGGGTGACGCAAGAGCCTGTGTGGATTTCCTCCGTCATAGAAATAACTTCCTCTTCTATAATTCACCTAAGGAAAACTACAAAAAATACATTCTTATAGATTATTGTTTTTCAATTGGGCTATCCTAAATAGTGAAGTTCACTGCCTGGAACTGAATCAGTTCTCTTTTGGCATGATCTTCTAGGAGAGTCCCATATTCAAGATAGGTGATTGTAGGGTCCATCCATCTAGGGTTGTTCATTGGTTCGTCACACTACATGGTGGTTTTGACATAGTTCATCTCTTATATATCTCATTCGGTGACATATGAAACCTTTCTTTGATGTGTAATATAGAAGGTTCCTTCATCCTGATCTGGGTTGTCCAAGACAATAGCTACATCATGCAGTGCGCTCGCACGAGCATTCTGTGCTCAATAAATATAATGAATTGTGGCCTCAAATGGTAATTTATCCACTAATCCCCTAACATTTACATTGAGGGGGCCACTTCCTCATTCTTATGGCATATTCCCCATTTTTGTTCTTTATCACTAGCATTGAATCCCCTTAGAGGTTCAAGTAGGCTATGTGTATCTATAAGGATAGTTCCAAGCTTGTGATTATGGATTGGTATTTAAACTCATTATTTAGACAGCCTTTAGATAGTGATAATGAGTAAGGGAAAAATGATTTGTGAGGAGAGACAAATAAAATCCCCATGCTGACTCGATTAAGCTTCAGGTTCTCCATTCTGCTGCCGAAAAGACTCCAAGAGGCACCACCAAAGTTTGTCTCCCTTGCTCATAGAGGGTCATGGGAATAAATGAACTCTTCATCGGGGATTCATCGGGGATATTGGTTTATTCGAGTGCACTGTCTGAGTTTGGGTGTAATGTGAGGAAATCAGCTAGGTCATTCCCTTTAACTGACTTATGAGATACGAACCGGATGCCACATTGCTATAGAATGACCTCCATTCGAGCCAAGAACCCAGTCATGCTCGGATGGACAAGGACATACTTAAGTGGTTTAATACAAGAGACTTAGTGGACCTTGTGGTGTTAGAAGTTGTTTATCAGCTTCTGCACTGCAAAGATGAGTGTGATGAAATTCCTCTTGGCATCGTAGTATTGATTCTCATTACCTAGCTTGGTCTAAATGACATAGTAGAGACTATTTTTTCTTCCCGTATCATTCTTCTATGTGTTAAGGGAACCCAATGAGCATTCAACTATAGCCACATATATTATGAGTTCCCTCCCTTCTATTGGAGGAATCAAAAATGGTGCATGCACTATGTACTACTTATTACTTTTCAAGGATTATTGACAATCACTGATTAATTGTTAGGTGGGTCCCTTCTTCATTAACCATATGAATGTAAAACCTTTCTTACCTGGTTTTTTATGAATCGAGGAATCTATGTGAGCTTCCCTTGGAGTCCCCTTACTAATTTTAGGTTCTTGGGGGTGACATTTCTAAATTACCACAATTCGTATCTAGGTCAACCTCTATGGAATAGTGAAATACGATAGAATCAGCGAACATTCCAAACATTACCCGGATGGCACATTTTAGTTGATTCATATTTATAATATATTGTCGAATCTAGTCCACGATTTATTGGAGATCTATAAATTAATCACATCGTTGGTGGAATTTAAATACCAAGTCATCAACATAATAGTCAAATATCCATCCCACGAATTGTATACAGATGTGATACATGGTGAACTGATATGTCGCAACCACATTATTCAATCCAAAGGGCATAACCTGATATAAGATTATCCCATGATATTTTCTGATGTAAGTGACATCATCATCTTTAGGGTACATTTTGATTTGATTGTACCATGAGTACCCATCCATGAAGGAATGGTCTTGGAATCTAGCAGTTTCATTGATCCTGAGTTATTTGATTGGTAATGGAAAATTTTCCTTTTTCACAATACCAATTACGGTCTCTGAAGTCATTGTAGACCCTATTGTGCTCATTACTATCCTTTATGGAGATGATGTTGGAAATTAATCTCATGTATTTCACTTCTCCACAAAAAAAATTCCTTGATAAACTTGTTGGATTCCACATCAATATTGGTGGCATGGGAGGGGTGAATCATCCTAGATGATTTCTTGATGTGCCAACACTCATTGAGAAGATTGATATGGTGTATAATCACATCTAGATTCAACCATTCAATTCTGTGTAGTTGTAGGAAATCACATATTAGTGATTCTTGAGAAATGAAATGTGCTTCTCTTTCTCTATTAGTGACATGGAATCACTAATCTTGGTAGATATCGGGTCTTTTTTCCCCAGATTTATCTGTCTGATATTTTCTTTGGTAGTAGGTATGCCTTCCTCAAATGTTGGAGGGGCCATTTAAGAGATCAAATTAATCCATTTCTGAGTCTGTGGAGACATATTCAAGAGAGGATTGTCGTGTGGGGGCCTCTATTCCAATATCAGGCAAAGGGATGATAACATAATTGACATCAGCATCCCATCCTATCTAGGTTTTTGTAGAGAGATTTTAGAGATAATTTTCGTTGTGTATAAGAGAGGTTTGGACCTATAGAGTTAGATATGTTAATTTGACCACACATATAGAGAAAAAATATTCCCCATCGAGTATATTTGAAGGATTCCCAGGGGTAATCCCTATTCCATTAGGGCTACTACCATTATATAATCATCCTCCATTTCATTCTTACATTATTTCATAAAGAAGTCTTCTTCGAAATATGTGGCTACACAAGTCTAAAAGGGGGTGTTATCACCATTTAGTTTCACAACCGTTCCATTGATGGGGTTCTTCAGACATCAATTGAATGTTGAAGGTAACACAAAGTGACTATGGGGAAAGGGACTTCCAAGAAAGTCATTATATAGTGTATCTTGCTACATAACCATGAACTCTACATCATATAAGATCTCACCAAATTGGGAATAATTTTTTATATTCCATAGGGTTATCTACTCTAGATTTTTATATCCTTAGATATTAATCTTTGTAGGATATATGTCCCCCTCTCCATACCCTAGTCATTGGAGGGTTGACACTGGGATAATATTTATTCATATTCAGTTATAAATCAGTATTCATTTTACATTGACATCATCGAGTCTACCTAAAATGTATACAGGTCTGATGTGGACCTGGATGGCATCATCATGATTGTGATCAATGAATGAGATTGTGACAAGATAGGACACAGACATTACTCGTTATATCTCGGCTGCAGTGACTTCTGTCCCAAATTTCTGTTGTTTCTGTAGGGTTTCGGCGATTGTCTCCCTGTGTTATTTGAAAAACATGAGTACATCAAGGATTGACAGCTGTACTGGGACCTCATCTTGGTGTTTTAGAACATCATATTTTTTGTTCTAGAGGTCATCACATCCTAGTATGTGAATAATCTATTGAATTTGGTTTGGGAGATGAATCATTTGATGTAGATAGACATTGTTCTTATGTTGAGGTTGATGTAATATCCCCTTCAAGCGGTGTAGGTTGCGCTGACCATCCCCATTTTCTGGTTTGATCATATTGGAACCATCCTAGGTGATCATATAAGACAATCATGTGAAAGAAAATAATGGAGGTATATAACAAACATTCTTTCCTTTTTTGAGCCCATTGGAGTGATTTCCAATGAGTCATGATTGTATATGTGTGCTTTTGGGGACATGACTAAAATATTGAGTCCAGCCACATCAACAATACCACCAATACCATCATCTCCAGCACATGTGTCTTCGAATTCCATGGTTATATAAGGGAATACCATATTTGAGGACATATGTATCATTAGGGAAGGGTTTGTTAAGAGTATTGTGTTGATAGAACCAAATCTGGTCTCCCCATCAGAAGAGGGATCCATTTGGTGAGGGCAGTGCTCGTGCTACTAATATCACAAGGAATAAATTACGAAGGGGTAATGCCTACTATAGAGGAGCATATGACTCTTCCTATTTTGTTTCATTTCTCCACTGGTAGTCATTCCCACCTTTGGGCGGTACATATAAAGCACTTAAATGGGCGGTGGAGATACTACAACACCTCACATCTATTCCATCAAAGTGGAATTGTCTCTATCAACTATCTTTTGACCCATCTATTTGTCTAATTTTCAGGTACATCTAGATGAGACCTCCTACCAATCATCCTCTTTTTTTGGACCATTCCTATGAAAGCCACATTCTCTGAGGAATTATCATTCACTAAATATCTAGAATATATCATGCCTTAAATTACATCATTGAATGTGAAAAAAATTATAGACATTATGACCCATCCTTCTGTGGAAAGAGAAATAATCAGGATGGTGTGTAAGTTTGACCTCACTAGGATTATGGGGTTGTAGAAGTGTGAGAAGATTATTTTCCATGGATACCAAGAAATAATTGGGGACCTATTCATTCTGGAAAGAGTAAACCTTATTCATCCATTCATCAAATCTTGAAATCCACGGTTTTTGGTTCTTCTTTCCAATGATGATTCTTTGGTTTTCACGGCTCGGTTGGAGGTTTTGGGAGAATTGGGCCCTTCCTCGGAATCTAGACAAGTGCTTCTGTCAACATGAGAGTGAAAACTATAACTTCCATTATGGATGTCCTTCTTCATAATGCTACAATCATGAGCGAAGCTTTGGATCATGTCTGTTGAATATATTATTCATGGAATTGTTTTGTTTTATAAAAATCATGGAATACGCCAGAGTATTTTATTTTAATTAGGGGTGTCTGCAACTCATCCCTGATATTTTCATCATATAGGTATAGGAGCCAATCCTATGAGAGAGGGATGCTGAGTGAATAGGTAAAATAGTTCCACCTTGATATGAAATTGCAAACCCTCTTATTTTCAGGTTGTTTGTATTTTTTAGGATGACTATCATTGACTTCGTCAGCATAGAACTAATTTTTTAAAAGAATTTATGATTACGGTCTTCCCATCCTGACACATATCTCACTGGAAAAATACTATAACAAATTATGGATGTCCCTATCAAAGTCTATAAAAAGCACATTATCATGGTTGCCTCCTATTGATCATGAGGCCCCATCATCAGCCGGCTTCATGCCACGAAGTGTGTGAGATGACTTTCATGATTAGATGTGCATCAATTGTAGAAAATGTGTGATTCCATACGTTGGGTAGATGTTGAGTATCATTAAACCATTCTGAATATGATTTCCATTCATGTTATACAGGCACACACCACCCTTCCATGACAACCATTCATGTAGTTAGAGACTAGATGAAATTAAGGGGCTTTGGGGACACCCTTACCAGTGTCGTTTCCTGCCTAGAGGGAGCTGACAGTGGTTTAATGGGTGGACCTGTTATTATCTCTTTCCAATTTTCAATTAATCCTAAGAATAAATGGTTATCCTGGTGGTGAAGATAATGTTTCCACAACAAAAGGATGTCACAATCATTTTCAACTTCCTCATGCATGTGGGATCATTTTTTAGACACTGAGTCTATCTGAAATTCAGAGGATTCAATTGATGATGGATCAACTGTGGGAGGGGTTACATTTCTCTATACTTGGAGACGATACCACACACGAAAATTGCTTCTAAGAAACTCCTCAATAAGTTTTCTACGTTCTTGTATTTCACTATCATTTTGTGTTAATCGATCATCAAATGAAGGAATATTACTCCTCCTAGGAGGTGATTGGGATAGGGTTGTACCCTTCTCCAAGGAAGAATTTCAACAGGGAGGTGGAAACTCGATATTTGAAATTTCCATGTTTTTGAGCTACCTTTGGTTACTGGTGCGTGTAGCATCATTCAATGCATTCAAGTCACCATCCTCTAGAGGTATTTTTTCAGTGTCACGACCTCTTGTATTGTTGTCATGATCAATATATTCCATACTGGAAGTGATGAAATCCATGGAGGCATATTGGGTAATCACAGTCTTTCCCTTTCAATCGATGCAATAAGATGATTTTGCACCATTTCCATCAGGGTCGTTATTTGAAACCTTGTTCTTATTGGGATATCTTGGCTTGTGAACTCAGTGGGGTTTAACCATCCTCACCACACATTCTTCCTGCTTTGGTATATGAATAATTTTCTTGAGGGATTTCTCTATCAGGGCTGTTGAATGGGCCCTAACCAGGAGCAGTTTGTTTCACATTAGGTGGGGTGCCGACCATTAATTCATTTCTCCCACTATTTAAATGACTGATTCCCTCTGTGGTGGTGGTGGTGATGAAAATTCCCCCATAGCTGTAGGGTGGGGGTCATTTAGGACCATAGTTGGTGATCTTTAGTCCAATTGTAATGGAAAAAATAGCTCTTTTCAAGGATTTGATGACTTGTTTTACTTATAAGAAAATATAAATACTTACAGACCAGTGGGGTGGGGTTATTATGGGATCAGTGATGATTTTTTCATGGTCCTCTTAGGTGATATTGAACCTACGTATGGTGATCAAGATATAAATTCCCACAGCCTAGGGGGATAGGGTTCGCTTGAGCTAATGCTGATGTATCCCAAATCCTCTCAGGAAATGATGATCTGAGACATGGAGGTGCTGGTAGTTTTTCTCCCAGCTTGAATGGATTGGTCTTCTCCAAGATGATTTACACTACAACTGCAATAGTTTCCCACTTGATGCGGCACAATTGTGTTGGCGTAGGAGTTGGGTGTGATGCCGAGCCAAGTTGAGAATCATTTCCCATTGGAAGTTGACTAGGTGATCACAACATTAGTATCCATGTTTGAAATGTATTATTATTATTTGAAGGAACATAGTTGTATGTCCTATTGTATATCCTCCCTCTCTATCTGTAATGTCTTGGCACCGATAGAGTAGATGAATTATATTACATTGAAAAATTAGAACAAGTGTTTTATGGTCCCTTGATCTTTCCATAGGCTATAGCAATGTTGGATTCAATATTATATGGGCTCTGCTATTCTAGGGAAGTGGAAAAGTGTAATTCACCATATTTTTCCCCATCTTAGAATGTGGATTCCTGACGTAGCTTATGAGATTAGCTAATGAAGAATGAAAATGCAATGGTGGCAAGTGTGTTGCAGATTTTTGATGTTCTATTCATGTTTTGGATCCTGGGCCACAAAAAATGTGGCTAGGTCGAGCTAGAAATAGTGTATCCTAATTTTCTGATGGTGAAACTCATATCCAATATAAGAGACATATCGATCCATTAGTCATGGATGAGTAGGCCACATATTATGGCATAGATAAGAAATGTACTTCTTTTCAAGATCGTATGGGATCTTATAGCCGGAAGTAGTGTGGGTCCAAAAAGTTATGGAGAGGTTTTTTTCTAGATAACTATCTCCATATGTCAATTCTATCCTCCTCATTATTATACTTACTTGAATCCACTTATTCAGACCATAAAAGATGGCTATGATTTTCACCTGATAAAGAGAAATGAGTGTTGTTGGATGTTGATGTGGAACCATATACTGTTGACCCCAGTGTTTCAAGATCATCTCTATATGAAGTTGTTTGGGTTTGGTTCACCACTCTATATAGATGTTTCTATGAAAAAGAAGGATCACCTTGCCCATGGGAGATATTTCTGGGTGTAGGATGACCACGGTGGATGTCAGAAGTAGAGTCCCTATATTCCATATCAACAATAACATGAGGACTATCGTATTAAATAAGGTCTCCTATATCTTATTCAATAGAAGGGTCAAAGGACACTCGAGACGTTGTGAAAATTTCTCGAATGACCCCAAGGACACTGACATTGAGGAAATTAGGGGTATGGGCCATGTTCTATATCATGGTAAGAATATACTGACCTTCCTTTTGTAGTTTTTCAGTAGTATGCTCCAACTTTATGGTAGTTTTCAAAACCTATATATAACAATGAGGTGGCAAGGGACTATGAGCCCAATAATGAGATGTTGTTGGGATATGATGATAACCTATTAAATTATTGATAGAGATATGAGACAATCTTGAGGCATCTTCCGTTATAACGTGGTGAGCCTCACTCTAGAATGTATTATGAGCACAATCTTGAGACTTTGGGATATATTGATCACCTTTATTGGTAAGATTATGAGTCTTATTTGAGGAATGTTCCCATATCACCTAGTTTTCCCCACATGGAGTAGGAATACATGTCTGATTCGAATATTCTTCCCCCATCAGAAAATGCCGACAGACCACCAAAATGGGAGAATGAAAATGATCCTTCCCATATGTTTTCTTGAAATGATGTTAGCACAGTCATTCATTAGTGGATGTAGTAATATGCTCTTGAGTCTGATGGTATGCATAAATATTCCAGATGGATCCATTGATAAGAATATGAGCAAGTGTTGAGGCTTTTGTCATTCCCACTTGGTCAGCCTCATCTAGAACAAGGAAATGTTCACAATAATACACCTTTGGAGTACGCCACCGAACTTCTTTGACATGAATTTACCCTATCCCAATGTTTGTTTCAATCTCACCTGGTTATCCCCTGTTAGAATGGGGATATTATCCCAATATGACACATCACCCTTCATCGAAATATGCCGATAATCCTCCTAGGTATGAGTGAGAGTGTGCACTTTCTCCAGTACATCCACCTGTTCATGATGATTAGAGTGTTGTGTTATCCTGGTAGTAGAGATAAGAATATGTGCATGTCCCTTCATCTATAGAAGTTTTGGAATATGGAAGCAGAGTTCTTTAGCTATCTCTAAAATATATCAACATTTGGGAAAAGTTTGTACATGGATAGGATCCTTCATATTTTCTTTCTACATGATTAATTGGAAGATATATTATATTTAAGTGGGGATCTACAACCACTTCTTTTCTCCTTATTACATTGTGTTATGATCATGGGATTTGTATATGGAAGTAATAATATGAGCATCCCCCATGATTTCTACGGTAATATACCCACAAACTTGTTCATAGTGACTCGGGATATGAGCCTACCGACGGGTCCCTTCTAGAGTATACATGCAGTTACCATCGGTAAGAGAAGGTATATGCTCCCTCTCTATGATATCTGGCACCTTTCTACTCTAATTAGTTTTACTTATAGATTGTCCATGTGTGTCATATGGATCTATGTATCGTAGGGTACCTTTAGTAGGTGACTGAGAGAACTAGTTGGGTGTTATCGGCAATGATGGTTAGTAGGAGCCCTCTTGGGAAGGTTAGGAACCTAAAGGGAGATATATCCAGCTTCCTAATATATATTAATTTTTTATGGAAGGGGGAGGTTGTCATGCTCATGGGATATTCTCCCGATGTTGTTGGTTGTGGTGATGAGAGCCACATGTTTAGCAGTAGTCTTTCCCAGACAATGTGAACTCAACTTCTATCACATATGAAAGACTTCTCGAGAAGGCTCCATGATAGGGATAGTACCATATAAGTGGTACTATTGATCCGTCATATTATATACATTTCAATGGATCCTCCATGTAATTGAGACTATTTTACAAGTTGTCCAATATGTAGTTGTAGACTATTTTCCAGAACAAATGTTGTATGATGACGAAATTTTTTCAAATTAGGCTACTACAACATTATTTTCAATTATGCAGATGAAAAAGGACAAGGTTATCAATTAGTGCGGTATCGTAGGCATAATATTCTCAATTAGATATGCATGGTTAATTCTTTTTTTATTTTATTCCTGATTCGGATGTTCCCCTCACTTGGACTTATCAAAAATACGTTGGACTTATGACAACCTTGGATATAGAGGATCATTTGGTGGATTTTTCAAGCATTATTTGTTTTTTATTATAAGGTATTCAAGAAAATATTTACTGAAATCTTATAACCCCAATGTTTTTTCATTATAGAGATTCTCATCAGACTCATCATTTTTGTTTCATTGGGAAATGTCATGTGGAATGGGTTTCTCATGTTGAGTTACCATTTTCAATTTTATCTAAATTACCTAATGGTTTCCACATCCATAGATGGGTACATAAATTCTTTCCAAAGGCTGGTGATTGTCTTGGTTTTCAATGCCAGTGATTCTTAGGCACTCGCATTGATCCATAGGATGGGAGGTCGGTCTCATCACACCATTTTGTGGGGAATTTCATCCTACTTCAAGACCCTATTATAGGTTAATGATTTCTGTGTGAATCTCTTCCAAATATAGATAAGGGACTGTATACCACAACAAAATGACTTTAGGTAAACTCTCTTTTATATTACAATGACTGTGATCTATTGGTTGAGTCCATTTGTATGTATCCAATGTTCTTTATCATTCTTGGGTAACAAGGAGTTTCCTATACATAGAAACCATATACCCAAGTTCATGAGAACATGCTACCATATATGAAGGTGATTAATATTCATAGGATGGTATTGATCCATTAATCGGTGTCCAACTTAGCTTTGTTATTAGAGGAATAAAAACCCACATAGTTCTTTTAACCTGCATAGTTATACACCATGTGGAATGACTTACATGAGAGATCTAAGGAACACTCATGCTCAGGTTTCGAAGGGATATCCTACATATCATAAATATAGATATAATAATAGATCCCTTGATATTAGGGCTTTCACAATGTGGTTACCATGGATGATAGTGATTTATAATGCCAGTGAGGTGTTCATTATATCCCCCTATGCTCACGTGAGCCAGGCATGGGGTGAGGAACATGGGGGTGGATACAGTCAGCCTCATGGAGTATAGGTATCAGACTTGAATATTGGAAAAGTCATTGGAGTGATTGGCATTGAGCCCATGCCTGGGGGATGTATCCTACATATCCTATTTATGGAAGAAATCAAATTTGTCGTTGTTCATTTTATGTTGGGTCTAACATACTATGGATGCCTTATACCATTATAGAGGTTATAGAGGGAAGATGATATGGATATTAAAACTCCCTAAGCCCACATGACCAATGATGTTTTTTGAGAAATAATGGATAACAAGTAATAAATGTAACTAATTAGGAAAAAGAACTCATATGTTGGTCCCTCCGAGGATTTTCATCAATGAAATCGTACCTCAGGGGGAGGTGGACAATGTATCCAGAATATGACATGATTTCAACTCATTATAGTTCCCTTTATGTCTGGTCTTACATATTTAGATTTTTTATACCATTGTAGGGGTTTATGAGGTAGATTATTTGACCATTTCACCTCCCTAATCCCACATGAGCCATGCTTTTTTTTGAGAAATAGGGGATAACAAGTAATCAATTTCATTTCTTTGGAAAATAGACTCATATGGTAGTCGCTCCAAGGAAGATCAATGGATAGATTAGACCTTAGGGGGAGGATCCCTACATATCCCAAATATTATAAGAATCATAGTAGTCATAGTTCCCTTTTTGTCAGGGATTACACACTAAGGTTTCCTTATAGCATTGTAGGGGTTTAAAGGTACATGATATGACCATTTCAACTACCTATGTGAACATGATCCGAGATCATTTTTGAGAAATAAGGGAAATGAAGTAATCAATGCCACTTCAATAGAAAAAATGACTCATATGTTCATCCCTCCATGGATGATCAAGATATATATCAGACCTCAAGGGGAGGGGTCCTAATCATCCTAAAAATGTTAGGAATTAGAGTCTTTGTAGTTCTCTTTATGTCTGGCCATTCACATTGAGATTTCCCTATACAATTGTAGGGGTTTAAAAGGTAGATGATATGACCATTACATGTCCCCAATTCCACATGGGTCATGCATGTGTGTGATAAAAAAGGGATATCAAGTTATCAATGTCATTTATTTGGAAAAAGGAATCAAATTTGGGTCCCTCCAAGGAAAATCAATATAGACCTCATACCATGGGAGGAGGTGGCCTACGTTTCCTGAATAAGATAGGAATCTGAGTCTTCGTAGTTCCCTGTATTTGGGGGCTTACGCATTGAGGTTTCCCTATAACATTGTAGGGTTTTATAAGAAACATGATATAACCATTTCAAATTCATAATCACAAGTGATCCATGTTTGTTTTTAAGAAATAATAGATAGAATTTAATCAATGTCACCGCTTTAGACAAAGGGCTCCAATGATGGTCACTCCATGAATGATTAATATAGAGATCAGACCTCAGGGCGGGGGGGAGTGGCCTATATATCATAGATATGATAATAATTAGAGATTTAATAGTTCCCTTTATGTCAGGGCATACACATTAAGGTTTCCCTATTGATTGGGGCTTATACGTTGAGGGTAGACAATATTGGATAGTTTTGGGATACCCCAGTGGTCTAGACTTCCATTTTGGAAGAAGTCACGTATCTATGTTGAGACATATGGATGGTGTCATGAGAGTCATTTTGTAGCAGTCCATAAGGCATCACGTGTCTTGAATGACACCTCTTGGAGACACTTCGAGACCTAACTGACATGTATGAAGGGCACCATAATCTCAGATGGTGTGAACATAGGGTGTCATATGGGCCTGGTTGTCATACCCAGATGCCTTTGTGAGACTTGGCTGGCATGAACATGTACCAATATATGAGTTGGAGATGTGTCCAAAAGACATCGTATGCCCTTGCTGAGAGACCAAAAGTGCCTGCAAGATCAGATTTGGGTCTGTGGGGGATCATGTGGTCTGTTATGACATATAAAGTGTATTTTTTGTGTCCCAGATAGATATCGAATGTGTGTCGCATGATCTGAGTGACATGTCCATGTATTTTTGTGTGTCTTCAGGTGACATACGTGAAGCGTCTAAGGGTAATTTAACAAGTATCATTCTTAGGCCTTTTATCATTGATATTAATCCTAATCCTCATATTGCGAAGGAAAAAAATCCTATTAGTGTTTGTTTCATTGAGTCTCACATGATTTAAAGGACATGCGGTATATTCTTTGCATGACCTCCCATAAATCCTTTGCGTGATATATGAAATATCACATGAGACACTTTATGTCAAGTTAATGATTACTCTAGATTCCCTATAGTATATTACTTGATTGAAATCTGGTTGGCCACGTGATCGGTTGCCCTTTGAATTCCTCATAAGATGAGAGCTTAATCCTATAGAGGCTGGGTTCCTAGATGATCGAAAATCAAACCCGTGTAGTGGTTCTCAAAACCTCCTACCATTTCATTGTGTTGGTGTGGGGAATTTATTGGAATCACCACCCATAATACTCACTTGTTTGTGCAGCATATATGGCCTATGTCCAGGATGGTGTTGGTGAAGGTGACATGAGAAATAGAGTTTAACAAATCTCTATCATGAACTGCTTCAGGCGCATCACCCTATTTTTAGCGATCACGAGTCTCCTTCATCAATTCCTCTATTATAATATTATTTTCAATTTTCAAATACTTGTTCGATCATGAGGTTCTGTCGAAGTAACTCTATGTTGTCAATTTTACATGTGTAAGGGCCTTCAGAATATTCAAATACTTGTCGGAAGACACTCACAGATCCTTGGGTAACTGTCCTTAGGGTCACTCAAGACAACATTTTGGGAGCGCTTGGTGTGTCACATGCCTTTCAGTGACCACGAGTACCGCTCGACTCCTCCCTTTTACTCCCATTTCTATGATGTAACAAAGTATGGATATCATGTGAGATTTCATGTATGTTTCACAGGGTATTTTATCTATTTTTTTAGAGATGTGCTGCATGACCAATATTGGTTGCATGGGGGTGCATGAGAATTTTATATAAAAATATATATGTTCATCGTTAGAGAACCATAGGGTTTCCTAGAAATGTCCAAGTATTTTCATGCGATGAGGCTGAGAAGCTACAATGTTTTTTGTAGGGTGAGGAGGATGTTTTTCTGAGGACACACGACATCTCATGGGTTGTTAGGGATGTATGTATCATGCCTTTTAGTGACAGAAAACCCCTCCCACATCCTCCCCTTTGTCTTGTTTGTTTGCAATGGAGAAGCCTTTGAGGTCAAGTGAATTTTCTATATATCACCAAGGGATTATATTATTCATAATTATGACATGCCGTATGAGATTCATGATGACTAGGGGTATTATCTTTTAGAATGTCACCCCACCTTATTCTTGAAGTATTTTTGAGGGGTCTTCAAGAACATGAAATTGAAAAAACAGGCATCCATAGGGTTCACATTTAGTTGTATGGGGGGCCTTTGTAAAAGTAGCTAGGTTTGTTGAAGAGGGATCCATGGTACAAGGAACAACCAATGGCTCATGCAAGTGGAGTTCAAATAATCTTTAAAGGGTCATGGGATCATGAGCCACTCAGATGCTTCACGATTCTTTGATTATCCCCTTCTTCCTTGTTTTCATGGGTAAAATAATACCCATATTCTGGTATTTCATCTCTTTTGATTTATCTGATGCTCATTTGTTGGGAATTAAAATATTCCCCATGAGGAGCAATTTTTGAGGGGAAATGACTCAATTATGTGGAAAAATAATGCATACCAAAACCTTTGATGATATTGCAAACCGGTGATTCAGGTGATATTTGGTCTCCCATGATATAATTGGTATTTCAAGAACTTATTACATATAATGGGGGAGGAAAATTCATTCTGTTGTCCACTTATAATCAGACCACAAAGCTCTTCCGCATGTCTTCACTACGAACCCATACTGCTAAAGCTCTTGCACAAGGCTGTTTTCTGCTCAGACACTAGTTTTCCTCGACTGGAAGCTAGATTTTTTTAGTAATTTCTCATACTTAAATTATGTGATCTATGGTTACCATGGGTTGTTTCCCAAGAATTATTGACCTGAAAATTCAAGAATTTTTGAATGATGTGACAATATTTAGGTCACACGATCTTGAGTCAAAAGGGGGTCATGAAATTTGTGTCATTCCCTACATGGGTTATACAACCCACATTTCCTCTAGTGGTTAGGCGATTGGAGAACCATATATGTGGTTCACAGATCCCTTGTTGAGTAATGTGATGGGCGTGATTCCACTAAAACATTCTTCATTATTTATTTTGGTCATGATTTTTTATGTTATTTGACTAAACTATGTCACATACATATTTCCATATAGATTTTAGTTCTCATCAAGGTTACTCAGCTACAATCATCCAAAGGTCCATGATTTCTAGGAATCACTACATGGATCCCTGATAGTGTTGGTGTACTGATAATGAGGTCTTATAGAGGATCCTCTAATCCCGTATTTAGAATTACTCCTTACCTGATCGACTTCCACTATACTAGCTTGGATTTTTTGATTGATGCTACTATACCTCCCCCGGATTTTAACCTTCCATTTCACTTGGTATCAATATCTTTAGACTATGTTCAGGAAATGATTACCTATGATGGTCAGCTGGTTATAGCCCAATATCAGGGCTTGTATTATCTATTGGTCAATTCTCCCCTAATCATGGATGGTCAAAACCATAATCAGAGACCTATTTGTGAGAGTTACTCAATCATATTCACCTCTTATCTAGAGGCCTCTAGCTAAAATTGGTAATAAAAATGGGATCTTCATCATATTGACAGTTTCTCCAAAGAATGGACATGGCCATTCTTACTGAGGGAGAGCAGTTTGGAATTTTTTTATTATCCCTATAGTGTTCATGTCCACGAATCCATGTGGATATCTCAATTCTTCATTTACAGCCATCCCGACCTCTTTTCAAGAAAGTCTCACCATTGGGGTCATAGTACTAAAATTTTCAATTTTCTTCACGGCATAGTGGGTATCAATTATGGGATATTAATCAATTGGGAAGTATCCCCCTATTAGAGATATGTATGAATAATTTATTCATTATGTGGATGTATGAGATGATTCTCTATAAGATCTGGTTCTAGAGAAGTATATGATCTCCACTCTGAATAAAAAACAAGGGAGAGACCATAAAGATTCCCCACTTATTTCCTTCACTGACCGGATCAATATTTTTCTATGTGGTAGTTGGGTGAGGCCAACGTCATCCACCTGTATTGATGTGCTTCCCACCACATTCTCAATAATGGTGGATTTTATTGGGCCATTCTGAAAGCTTGGTATTATACCTCTTGTGGCTATTTGGTGAAGCCGAAGGTTTATATAGACCCTAGGTTTTCAGGTATAATTGTTATGTTCCTAAATGGGTGGAATTCCCAGAAAGGGATACATGCTCAATAATTTTCATTAACACATTGGTAATGGTAGCACGTTTAGAAGAATGGAGTCACCTTAACCTAGATGTTTCATTTCATTAATGCCTTTACCCGATGTTGGCTCATATCCAACAAGGTATCAATTCATATAGGATTAGTGGTCCTCTCCAGTTTCAATTCTACTGAATAGGGGAGTACTTACATTTTTATGGACTCTAAAACGTCTCTATAGTCCAATAACCTATATCCATCCCATTTAGTCTGAATATCATTAGGGTTGGAGCTTTTCCACTATCCTCAGCAGAAGTCAAAGGTTCACTATATCGATCTGACAAATTCGATTTTGCTTCTTTATGTCCGCCGGGTCGTTTAATTATTAATGAAGACTGCAGATCATTTGATGAGAGGTATTATATTATGTCCCTTTAGAATGGGATTCTTGCGGTCAGTGTGGTGAGATGATAATCAATGATTCATACACATTATAATGATTTTATTTCCAGTTTGGTTGTGTTTTAGGTGTTTCTCCAATTATTATTACTAGTATCTGAGGTCAGCAACATCTTGATGACACACATCCATTTCCTTCCATTGCATGATCATTAATTCTAGATCTATAGTGGGATCAGCTGCTCAGGAAGTGTCTCATAAAAAATGAGTTTTTTTCATATCTAGGGAAAGAAGCATTACCATAATAAGGCTAGTTAGTGGGCCAAAATGTAATTTCCTTGAGGCTTAGTTTATGTTTTTTCATCTTAGATCATTTTTTCTTCAATTTAAGGTCATTTATAGCGGACCATATGTTTTTTTATTTTAGGAACTTTTATCTCGGGAAATCTGTTTCTTTATATTAATGCCTTTTAGCTCAGACCATTTTGTGCAATAGTTTAATATATTTTAGGTGGTAATATATTTTCTTGAGTATAATATTTTTTATCTCAGAAAATTTGTTTTTAGGTTTATGGCCTTTTTGATCATACAATTCTATTCATTAGTTTAAGATATTTTATCTTGGACCATTTTTATCTTATAATAAGGTCTTTTAGCTCAGACCATTTGTTGCTTTAGATTAAAGACTTATATCTTAGAACATTTATTTCCATAGTTTATGGTATTCTAGCTCAGACCATTCATTATTTTATTTTATTTTATTTCAGCTCAGACCATTTATTGCTTTATTTTAGGTTCTCTTAGCATGGACCATTTGTTTCATTGGAATAATGTCTTTTATCTCAAACCATTTGTTTCTATAGTTTAGGGTCTTGTAGCTCAAACTATTAGTTTCTTTTGTTTATGGTTTTTTTATCTGAGGCCATTTTTTCATTAGTTTATGATATTTTAGTTCATAACATTTGTAAGTTTAGTTTATGGTCAATTAGCTCTTAAAATTTGTTTCTTATGTTTATCGTCTTTTAGTTCGGATCAGTTGTTTCTTTAGATTAAGATTATTTAGCTCACACAATTTTTTACCTAGTTTATTGTATTTTAGCATGAATCATTTTTTATTTAGTTTAATGTCTTTTATCTTAGATTATTTTTTACTTTAGTATATTTTCTTTAATCTCGGACCATTTGTCACATTAGTTTAAGGTCTTTTATCTCAGACCATTTTCTACTTTGGTTTACTCTCTTTTAGCTGGGAATTGTTTTTCCTAATGTTTATGGTCTTCTAGATCAATCCATTTATTTCTTTAGTTTATTTTATTTTACCTTGCATCATCAGTTTCATTAGTTTATGTTCATTTAACTCGAACCATTTCTTTCTTTAGTTTACGGTCTTTTAGCTCAGTCTATTTATTGCGTCTGTTTAAGGTCATTTAGCTCAGATCATTTTTTCTTTAGTTTAATTTCTTTTATAAAATACCATTTATTACTATAGTTTAAGGTGTTTTATTTTAGACCATTTGTTACTTTAATTTAGGTACTTTTAGCTCGGACCATTTATTGCTTTAGTTAGTGATCTTTTAGCTCGGACCATTTCTTTATTTAGTTTAGGGTATTTTAGTTCGAACCATATGTTTCTTTAGTTTATGTACTTTTACATCATTATATTTCTTTCTTAGTTTAATATCATTTAGCTCGGATCATATGTTTGTTTCTTAAGGACTTTTATCTTGGACCATTTGTTTCATTAGTTTAGGTAATTTTAGCTAAAAACATTGGTGGCCTTAGTTTATGGTCATTTAGCTCAAACCATTTGTTGATGTAGTTTAAGGTCATTTAGAATGGATGTTTTTTCATTAGATTAAGGACATTTTATCTTGGACCATTTTTTGATTTAATTTAATGAATTTTAGCTTATAACATTCTTTTTATTTTGTTGAGGATCATTTATCTCAAACCATTAGTTGCTTTAGGTTAAGATCTTTTAGCTAGGTCCATTTGTTTCGTTAGTTTACAGTCTTGTAGCTCATATCATTTGTTTACTTAGACTAAGGTCTTTTAGCTCAGACCATATGATGATGGGATACGGTGCATATGTGAAAATAATGAATGAAAAATCTCTGAGTTTTTGTATCCTACTACAATGTGGTTGAGGATTAAAAGGATCATAATTCCCATTTTGCAGAGTGACACATTTTGATGACAACCACAACTACATATACCAGATCCATGGGCATATATTCATAGTCAATCAAAGGTTCATTGAATCTGGGTACCTTTTCCACGGTATATAGAATATTTATGGTGGAAATATTTATGTGGATAGAATACTTGAGATACAAAACCATCATGGGTATTTGAAGTATGAGTGAAATAAATCATCACCTACAAGTTTGATTCCCTTAGTATGATATAATGCCAACATCTTGGGTATGTACCTTGAAATTATGAAACACCAGGTTTAGACGTGGGGTTTCAAAGGCCCACAATGAACAAAGAACCTCTCTGGTAAGAATAAGATGCATTTAGACACTGCGTCAAAGACCTTATGTGTTGGTCTAATTCTAAGTGAATGATAATCTCAACTAATTTCGGAAGTCTATGAAGGATTTGAGAAGACTCAAAATTCTATATAATGAAGTTGAATATGGGAAGAAAGAAATCCAAAAACGGTTATGGAACCCTAGAGAAGCTGAATATTAAAATGGATCTTGATCTCTATGCCATTTAGTTTTGAATCATGAGATGTGGGACATCAAATGCTAGGAAATGATGTTTCATAATGAATCATTGAGAGAAGGTATGAAACATGATATTGTAATATCGAGGATATTAAATACACTTGGATAGTTTTTATGTTGATTTTATATCACAATCGGGATAACTTGAATATATAGAATGGTATTGGACAATCATACATGGAGCGGTCCAGACACACAGGGGTGTTTAGTGATTCAATGACAAAGTCAGGGCTAATGGGAATTTGAATTTCCTTTTTTAGAGTGACGAATTTGGATAATGACTCTATGAACATATGAAGATTCCATGGGCATTCATGCATAGAATAGGAAAGGATCCTAGAATCTAAATATTCCTTCCAAGGGCCGTGGAAGGTTGGGATGATTCGAGGTACCCAAACTCATGAAGTGTAGTTTTCAAAAGTCATAAAATACATAGAGGGTTTAAATTATCTAAAGTGTGTGTCACTGTCCAGCGAACATATTCTCATAGTGAAAAGTAGTGACAATTATTCCCCTGTCTTTTTCTTAGACCGGTGGATCAAGAAATCATAGCCTATCTTTTAATAGGGATATGGTTCCTATATGCTTTGTGAATTTTATTTTTTCACCTTATATTTTTCCTAAACATTGAGAATGAAGAGTTTAGTGGGTGGAGACTCGAATTTTTCTCGAGTCTCCCTTTGAGGGTATTTGGAATGACATGTTTTGTGTCACTTTCATTCTTATTTTAAAGACTAATGATTTGGACCATCACGCGATAGAGTTGAAGCTTATACTACTATATCCAAATCACATATTTTTTAGAGTTTTGAATTTCATGGACCTAACATAGAGGATGTGATGAAATATGTTAATTAGGATACCATGGGTTAAGAACACTCTAACCTCTTACCAAGAATGGAAGGGAGATGACATAAATCAAGGGTCGATATTTTTAGGTCATGAGTAATGGTGTGGGATAGTCATACATGGGGTGATTTAGACACACTTGGGTGTTGAGTACTGCTGTGATAATTTCAGGGCTTAGTAGAATTGGAATTTCCTTTTTCAGAGTGACATATTTGGATTATCTTCATATTCACATATGCATGAGCCATAGGTATGCATGCATAACCGCGAAAAGGGTCCTTGAAGTTGGGTATCATTTATAAGGTCAATGCAGGGTTGACAGAGATAAGAGATTAACAAGACATGATGTGTGGTATATCGATTCTATGTTATCCTAAAAGATATTTGAAGAAACCCATACTCTTGTAGACTGAGGTAAATCTCTTGCAGTCCTTTGATGTGGAGTGAAAAAATTTGTAGATGGTCATAACAATTTATTATCATGTAGTGCAGATTTGTTTGTGACTATGATGTTTAACATTATGGAGTAATGAAATGCTTCTGTGAAGTTTGATGTCATATTGTATGGACATTGGAACAAATATGGACATTTTTAATGTTATATTTGGGCCCAAATAAGTAATCTTTGGCTTCACAAGGTATACCCTGAAATTGATAATCATTCCATAAATAGTTCTGGATGGTTGTTTAGTTTAATGTCTTGCAGTATGGAAAAACTCTGAAAAATTTAATTTCATGTGGTTTTAGACAAAATATTTTGTGTAGTTCAACATCATGTGGTGATGATGATGCCGCATAGTTTAAGGTCATGTCGTAGGAACATGTGTAAATAGTTTAGTGTTATGTGGACCGAAACATAAAGAGGGGTTCCTAATGTGGTGGTGTGTGGTTTAGTTTCATAATGTAATCTGACGTGAATGAGGACAAAATAGATATCAAGAACACCACACACCATTATAAGAAGACACAGGTTAATGGGCCAAAAAGGGATGTGGATTTGAATGGGACTGAATAAGAAATGTTTGTGCATCACTACATATCTCATGAATATAAGAATCATGACACACATAGTTCTAGAAAAGAAAATACTTTATATAGGTCTTACCCATACATAGTGGTGGGAATTATTTCCATTGAATGTCATTGTTGTGCATATGATTGGAGATCCAAGAATCACTATTTATATTGTATGGGAATATATCACACAACACATAGTTCCTAAAGCTCCTTGCAGTTTTATTTAATGTGGTAAGGATGAAGGTATAATGATGTAAATTGTTGGGGACATTGTAGTTGTTCCCAAGGATATAATTTTGGGTATCGCTACATATCTCATGGGTATGAGAATCAAACTACATAAAGTTCTTATAGGTATTCCCAATTTAATTTAATGTACTCAGGACATTGACCATTCATTTTAACGTCATGCGGTGTGGACTCACAGTATGCCTTTTATGATATTACACTCAGGAATGTAATGGATCTGTTTTGTACCTCTATTCCATAATTTTGTGGGTATTTTCCTACTATGATTTCTAAGATTACATGATCTATGATCAGTGTGAGAAATATGGAGAAACATGGGTTCCCCAACAGTGCATAGAAATGATAAGGGTATAAAAAGGGAATTTTATAAGATGTGGTGGTTGGAACAATTTCTAAAATTACGGTGTCTCTACATATCCCAAGAAGATGACAACGAATCTATACATAGTTCTTAGCAAACAATACAGTTTAACATCATGAATAAAGGATGATGGATTACCCGATGTGAATGGGGATGGGAGTTGTGAATCAGTAATGTTTTATTCCATACAGTAAGAATATTGGACATGTAGTTTAATGAATTGTTTTATTGATGAATTCTTTTCAATTTAAGATAATGTGGTTTGGATGACAACTCCATGCAGTTTTATATCATGTGGTCAGGGTGAAAAATGGGGCTTACAAAGATGTGGACACCCTATTTCTTAAAAGCATATACAAGGTATTTCTTAAGAAATATTTCATTTTTGGAAGGGAGACACACTCCACATCTATAGTGGGCAGTGATTACGCTCCATTATGATAGACCATATGTACGATGTAAGGCCCTTCACACATGGGATCCAATTTTGGTGCATTCTTCCCTGATATCATTGGGGTTCTAAGAGGAAACCACATTTATCCCAGATGAAATGAGTGGAGGTTAATCGTTTTATTAAAAGCTCATGAAATTTGATTCTGGTGGAATTCGAGGTTGTGCAACGTGTGAATCATTTTCTCATCTAATCATTCCAAATCATCCATCCTTTTTTTCTGTTGGTCATTATCTTAGAGCAGTCCACAGATGGATATTTGGTTTGAGGGAACCATAACATATATGGGTATTACTACCTCGGTTCTGTACACAAGTGAGTATGGCATTGCTTATGTAGCAGTACATGTGGTGGTATCATTAACCGTTAAAGAATGGAGGAGTTTATCTGACCAAGAAATCTTATATTTAATCAACATCATCTAGAGTAGGTTTGATAAGGTCTTATTAGAGGCAACTATCTTTTCTTTTTCCATTGTATGATTTTGGGATGAGTGATAGGACTCAATGTTTTACTCGTGGTAAAGGTTCTTCAACTCCAAAGAATGGGAGTTGGTGTCATTATCTCTCAATATTTTTTGAGGGACTCAGAACCTAGTGATGATACAGACCTTCATGAAGTTGATGAAATTATTCATCCCAAAATTCTTGAGGGGTATTCCCTTAAAATATTTGGATAAAAAGTTGGTGATAATAAGGATATATTTGAACTTCTTAGCAATGGTGGGGGGTTATGTCCCCATGACATCCAACCCCCAAACAGAAAACAACTAGGAATATTTACTGGTATGTAGTAATTTTAGGTCTTATTGATTATGTTTTCATTGATATGGAATACATGAAATTATTTTTGTGAATTACACGCAGTCTTGTATCATGGTTTTCCAATAATATATCAACCTACTGATTTGGTGGTAGATCCTGGTTCAAGATTGATGGTTTCTGCAAGAGCCTGTGTGGACATCCTTCATGATGGTGATAACTTCCTCTTCGATAATTCACCCAAGGAGGACAACATAAAATCCATACTTGTAGGTTATTATTTTCTCATTTGGGCCGTCCAACAGAGTTATGTTCACTACCCGGAACCGAATCACTTCCCTTCTGGCATGATCTACAGGGAGAGTCCCACATTGAAGATAATCAGTTATTCATATGCACCGTATCGATTTTATTTCTTGTTTGGCTATGTTTCGGATGTTTCTCCCATTCATTTTACCAGTATACGAGGTCAACAACATCCTGATGACACGCATCGATTTCCTTGCATCACATGATCATGAATTCTATATCTATAATAGGATCACCAACTCAGGAAATGTGTCCTATAAAATGAGCATTTTTCATAACTTGGGAAAGAAGTTTGACCATAATAAGGCAACTTAGTGGGCCAAATGATAATTTCTTTGAGCTTTAGTTTAAGGTATTTTTATCTCAGATCATATTTTTCTTCATTTTAAGGTCATTTATAGTGGACCATATGATTATTTATTTTAAGGTATTCTATCTCGGCCAATCTGGTGCTTTATTTTAAGGTCTTCTAGATCGGACCATTTTTTTCAATAGTTTAAGTATATTTTTGATACAATTTTTTCATTAATATATTTTTTTTGGTCTCGAACTATTTGTTTTTTTGTTTATTGTCTTTTAGATCAGACAATTTTATTCGTTAGTTTAAGATATTGTATCTTTGACCATTTTTATCTTATATTAGGGTCTTTTAGCTCAAACCGTTTGTTTCTTTAGTTTATGGACTTCTTTTTTAGACCATTTATTTCCATGGTTTTTAGTATTCTTGCTCGTACCATTCATTAATTTAGTTTCTGTTATTTTTGCTCAGACCATTTATTGCATTAGTTTAGTGTCTCTTAGCTTGGACCATTTGTTTCATTGGATTAATGTCTTTTATCTCGAACCATTTTTTCTTTAGTTTAGGGTCTTCTAGATCTGACTATTAGTTGCTTTAGTTTATGGTTTTTCTATCTCAGGTCATTTTTTCATTAGTTTAAATTATTTTATTTCATACCATTTTTTACATTAGATTATGGTCTTTTAGCTTCTAAAATATGTTTCTTATGTTTATGGTCTTTTAGCTCGGATCAGTTGTTTATTTAGTTTAAGATTATTTAGCTCAGACCATTTGTTTCTCTAGTTTATGGTATTTTAGCATGAACCATTTTTTTATTTTGTTTATTTTCTTTTAGCTCAGACTATTTTTTTCTTTAGTATATGTTCTTTCAGCTCGGACCATTTGTCACATTAAGGCTCAAAAGGATTAGAATTCCCATTTTGCAGAGTGACACATTTGGTTGACAACCATAAGGGCATATATAAGAGCCATAGGCTTATATGCATAGTCAATCAAAGGTTCCATAAATCTAGGTATCTTTTCTAAGGTATATAGAATATTTATGGTTGAAATATTGAGTTGGATGGAATACTAGGGATACAAAACCTTCATGGGTATTTTAGGTATGGATGAAATAAATAATCACTTGTGAGTTTGAGTCCCTTAGTATGATATAACTCAGATATCCTAGGAATGTCCCTTGACATTCTAAAACACCATGTTCGGACATGGTGTTGCAAAGGCTCACAAGGATCAAAGATCCACTCTGGTAATAACAAGCTTCATTTAGTCGGTGCATCAATGACCTTATGTGTTGGTAGAATTCCAAGTGAATGATATCCCAACTACTTTCAGAGGGATATTAATGATTTCAGAAGACTCAAAAATCTTTATAATAAAGTTGAATATGTGGTGAAAGCAATTCAATAAGGGTTCTGGCACCCTAGAGAAACTGAATATTAAAATGGATCTTGAGCTCTATGCCATTTAGTTTCTAATCATGAGATGTGGGCCATCAAATTCTAATAAATGGATTGTCTTGATGCATCTTGGAGAAAATGTTCCCTACAGTTCAGCATCATGCGGTTAGGACGATGTGGCACAATTTAATGTCATGTCATAGGCACATGTGAAAATAGTTCAGGATTATGTGGTCTGAAACCTAAAGTGGGGTTCATAATGTGGGGGTGCATGGTTTGGTTTCATAATGTAATCTGATGTGAATTAGGACCAAAGAAGTATCAATAACACCACACTCCATTATAGGAATACTTAGGTCAGTGGGCCAAAAAGGGATGTGGATGCGATTGGGACTGAAGAAGAAATGTATGTGCATCACTACATATCTCGTGAATATAGGAATCAGGACACACATAGTTATAGAAAAGGAAATAATTTATACAGATCTTATCCATACGTAGTGGTGGGAATTATTTCCATTGAAAGTTGCAGCTGTGCAAAGTATTGGAGATCCAAGCATAACTATGTATCCAGTGTGGGCATGAATCATGCAACACAATGTTCCTAATGCTCCATGCTGTTTGAATTCATGTGGCTAGGATGAATGTAGAATGACGTAAATTGGCAGGGACATCATAGTTGGGCCCAAGTATATTAACATGGGTGTCACTACGTATCTCATCACTATGAGAATCAAACTAGATACAGTTCTTAGAGGTATGCCTAGATTAATTTCAGGTACTAAGGAAATAGACCATGCATTTTAACATTATGTGGTGGGGACTCACATCATTACTTATATGATATTACACTCAATACTGCAATGGACCCATTGTGTACCTCTATGCCTTAATTGTGTGGGTATTTTCCTAACATGATTTCTATGATCACACTAGTTATGATCAGTGTAAGAAATTAGGAGCAGCATGGGTTCCCCTATAGTGAAGAGACAAGAGAGGGGTAAAACAAGGGAATTTTATAAGATGTGGTGGTTGAGACAATATGTATAACTATGGTGTCTCTACATAACTCACAAAGATGAGAATGAATCCATACATAGTTCTTAGGGAAGAGTACAGCTTAACATCATCCAAAAAGGATGATGGATTACCCGATTTGAGTGGGGTTGGGAGTTGTGAATCTATAATGTTTTATGACATACAGTAAGGAGAATGCACATGCAGTTTAATTTATTTTGGTATGGATGAATTATTTTCATTTTAAGATAATAAGGTTTGGATTACCACTCCATCCAGTTTTACATCATGTGGTCTGGATGAAAAATGGGGCTTACTCTGATGTGGATGCCATATTTCTTAACAGCATATACAATGTATTTCTTATGAAATCATTCATTTTTGGAAGTGTGACACACTCCACATCCACGGTGGGTAGTGAATACATTCCATTATGATATAACATATGTATGATGTATGGCCCTTCCCACATGGGATCCAATTTCAGTGCATTCTTCCATGATATCATTGGGGTTCTAAGAGGCAACCCCAGTTTTCCTAGATTAAATTAGAGGAGGATAATCTTTTTATTAAAATATCACGCAATATGATTCTGGTGGACTTTGAGTTTGTGTAACGTGTGAATCTTTATCTCATCTAATCATTCCAAATCATCCTGCCTTTTTTTGAAGTTGGCCAATATCTTAGAGCAGTCCACAAATATATATTTAGTTTGATGGAATCGTAACATCTAGGGGAATTACTACCTCGGTCACATACACAAGTGAGTACGTTTTGTCTTATGTAGCAGTACATATGGTGCTATAGTAGGCCCATAATGCATGGAGGAGTTTATCTGACCAATAATTCTTATCATAATTATCCATATTCTAGATTAGGTTTGATAAGGTCTTATTGGAGGCAACTATCTTCTCATTTTCCACTATATGATTATGCGATGAGTGATAGGACACAATGTTTTACACATGGTAAATGTTATTCAACTCCATGGAATGGAAGTTGATGTCTTTTTCTGTCAGTATTTTTTGATGGACTCAGAACCTATTAATGATATGAACCTTACAGAAGTTGATGATATTATTCTTCCCAACATACTTGAGGGGTATTGCCTTAGATTATTTGGATAAGAAGTTGGTGACAATAAGGATATATTTGAACATCTTATAAATGGTGCGGGGATATGTCCCCATTACATATAACCCCCAAACAGAAAACAACCAGGAATATTTAGTAGTATTTAGTAATTATAGGGATTATTGATTATGTTTTCATTGATATGGAATATATGTTTTTTGTGTGAATTAAACACAGTCTTGTATCATGGTTTTCCATTAATATCTTAACATCCTGATTAGGTTGTAGAGCCTGGTTCAATATTGATGGGTGATGAAAGAGCCTGTGTGGACATCCTTCGTGATGGTGATAACTTCTTCTTCGATAATTCACATGAGGAGGACTACATAATATACATGCTTATAGATTATTATTTTATCATTTGTTCCATCATACATAGTGAAGTTCACTACCTAGAACTGAATAAGTTCCATTTTGGTATGATCTACTAGGAGAGTCCCTTATTGAAGATTGGTGATTATAGGGTCTATCCATCTAGGGATGGTCATTGGTTCAACCATCTAGGGTTGGTCATTGTTTCATCACTCTACTAGGACATTCCCATATTGATGTGCAATATAGAAGGATTCTTCTCTTATATCTGAGTCAGCCAAGACAATAGGTGCATCTTCTAGTTCACTGGCACGAGAATTCTGTGATCATGAAACATAATTCCTGGTGGCCTCAAATGGTAATTTAACCATTAATCCCCTAACAGTGCCATTGAGGGGCCCACTTCTTCATTTTTATGACATATTCCCCATTGTTTTTCGTTATCAGTAGCTTCAAATCCCCTTATAAGTTCATCTAGGCTATGTGCATATCTACGGCTAGTTAGAACCTAGTGATTATGTATTGGTATTTCACCTCATTATTTAGGTAGCCTTTAGATAGTGATAATGAGTAATGAAAAACTGATCTGTGAGGAGAGACAAATATGATCCCCATGCCAACCCGATTAAGCTTCAGGTTCTCCATTTTGGTGCCGATTTGACTCCTGGAGTCACCGTCAATGTTTGTATCCCATGTTCGTGGAGTGTCCTTGGAATAAATGAACTCTTCATCGGGGAGATTGGTTTCTTCTAGAGTATTGTTCGAGTTTGGGTGATTTCTGAGGAAATTAGCCAGGCAATTCCCTTTAACTGACTTCTGTGTTATGAACTGGATGTCACTTTGCTCTAGAATTACTTCCATTCAATCCAAGAACCCAGTCAACCTCAGACGTCTAAGGACATACTTGTGTGGATTAAGACAATATACTAGGTGGACCTTGTGGTCATTCAAGTAGTTCTTCAGCTACTACAATGCAAACATGAGTGTGATGCAATTATTCTCTACATCGTAGTATCGAGTCTCATTACCTAGAATGGTCTGAATCAGGTAGTAGACACTATTTTTTCATCTTTTTTTCCTCATGGATTTCGGGGATGACCTCGTTATTTGAGATTCAAACGTTCCGATCGGTTTCTAGCGGGTTTGTTCGTAGAACCGGAAACATCCAATGATTCCACATCCGTTTGGACCTACTTTCCAAAGGTAGGTGCTCATTAGCTTGTGGACTGATGAGGATTAGGAATTTGCATTGGCCGAGAGGATGGGAGGTCGGACTCATCACACCTTTTTGAGGGGAATTATTGTCTACTCTGGGACTCTCTTTATAGATTTAAGTTATGTTCGTGAATCCTTATTACATTACCAAGTATAAAATGTGCTTTCCTTTAGTTTTAACAATCAATGATTAAATATGCATGAAATTTAGAGAATCTTTTATATGTATTCGAGGTTCTTCATCAATAGAGAATCATCTATATCTGTTTAGAGATTCTTGGTCAATGGTATCCTTCAAAACATTTATATAAAAGTCTCTTGGTCATTATGATGACCAGGCTGGTTTTAAAGCCACTCAGTGGGGCACTTGAAGTTTATCATCATTCCTAAGGATAGGGATTATTTCAAAGTTGGGATCGAACCCATAAATGGGCTACCTACATATCCTTTGTTTTTGGAAATGGAATCAGAACCCACGTAGTTCGAGTAATGGAGTATGATGTTTATGATTGATGGCTCAAAGAAGAATGTCATAATTACTTTTACACTCTAAGCTCACGTGAGTCATGCTCGGTGTGAGAAACAAGAGGTATTGATAAAAATTAGACAATTGTGCCATGAAAGATGCAATCATAAGAAATTGTTTGGGGCTTATGTATGTATGACTGCCCAGATAGATGAAGGTTTAGGATTTACTTTTAGGGAGAAAATCCAGGAACAGGGTCCATAAAGGTATATGTGCTTTTTGGAGATTTGAATACTCTAATCTTGGGGCTTACTCCTAAGGAGGATGCCCAAGTTAGGAGGGGACTTATGATTGGGTTTTACTCCTGAAAAGGAAACCCAAATCAAGGGTAAATTAGGACTGGTTAAGAGAAATTTAAGGGGGCTTGGGGTTTACTCCTGAAAAGGAAGCCCAAGATTATGACTGGGACTTACTCCTAAAAAGGAGACCCAGGTTAGGGGACTTGGGGTTTACTCCTGAAAAAGAAACCCAAGATTATGACTGGGACATACTCCTAAAAAAGGAGGCCCAGGTTAGGGGACTTGGGGCTTACTCCTGAAAAGGAAGCCCAAGATTATGACTGAGTCTTATTCCTGAAAAGGATACCCAATTTAGGGATTAAGGTTTGGGGCTTACTCTTGAGGAGGATGCCCATATTTTGAGGTTGGGGCTTACTCCTAAGAAGGATTCCCATATTAAAGGATTGTGATTGGGTCTTACTCCTATGGAGGATGCCCAAGATTAAGGAATTATGATTGGGGCTTACTCCTTAGGAGGATGCCCAAGTTTGGGAACTTTAAGAATTTGGGGCTTACTCCTAAAGAAGGATGCACAGATTAAAGGATTTATAACTGGGGATTATTCATGAAAAGGAGACCATGGTTAAGGATTCTCTCATCTTAAAGAATGAGGTTGAATGAATGAACTCTCCATATTTAGTGACATAAGGATATTTAAATCACTAGGTTTTGAGAGATATTCCACCGAATTCCTTTCAGATAAGGAAGTAAAATCAAGAAATCATGCCATAAATGGCTTTGAAGAGTGTCTTGAAGACTGAATCTTGAATAGGAAAGGTGAAATGGCTTAAGAGGGGTAAAATGGGCAAGATGGGCACCCAAATAGATAGGGGCGCACAAGTCTTGAAAGGCTCGCAAGTCTTCTGTGGGCGCGCAAGTATTGGTCGCGCAAGTATACCTGCGCGACATGTGGTGTACTTGCGCGATTTTCAACCAGTATTAGAATACTTGAGCGAATCTTTATAAATCCCTTTAGAATCCTCATGAGGTTCTTCCAGAAAAGGGACGCGCAAGTTCTATTGATGGAATAAGATGGCGCGCAAGTGTTGATGAGTTTCAACACTTAGGCCTTCCTTCTTCTCTTTAAATCTTCCGTTCTAGGTAAGAAATTACCTTTAGAAGTGTTCCGGAAGCTTTGAGAAGAGACTTGGGCGTCGGGATCTTCAATCCGAGTTTCTGGAAAAAAGATCCTCTGAAATGGGGGGCCCACAGGGTCTATTTATAGTCAAAAGAAGACCCCGGGTGGTTATCGGGCGGTTACCACTTAGGTCGCGCAAGTCACTTGCACGACCAATAGCGTCGCGCAAGTGTACTTGCGCGGTAGTGGTATAACTTGTGCGGTGGAGTTTTTTTTGATCCTTTGTCCATGCCTTTGTCAATTTTTGATGTTTTCTTCAAAGGATGAATCACTTTCAGCTCAGATATTCCTTTTTCCGATCTTTAGATTCTGTGACGAAAGGAGCGTCAACAAAAGTCCCCCCTCAGAGTTGGATCCGGAGAGAAATGAGGATTTGAATATGAGGAAATCGAATCCATTCAAAGGAAAAGGGGGGCGCACAAGTCTTCAGTGCACAGAGGGTGGCGCGCATGTCTGCGTCGCGTAGGCCTTAAGCGCTCTGGGTACGGCGCGCAGATAGGCTTCCTGGCCTATAAATACATGGCCTCACCTCCGTAAAAGCATCCGGATTTCCGGACTTCATACCTTCTCTATAACGACCCATACTTTACATACATTGTTAATACTTCAAAATTGAAGCACACTTATTACAACATATGACAAAACCACAAAGGACCGTATAGGTATAGTGTCTTTCGAAACTGGGAAACATAAACAACTGGTTCATAAATCTTCTACAGTGTATCCCATTTATTTCATCATATCTAGGGTCCCTTTTAGCATATTCTACTTAATATCCATCTTCCTGACCTGGGGAAAAGAAAACATAAAAGGGTGAGCTCAAATGCTCAGCAAGGGCAAATAAAGGAAATAAAAATCATATCATATCTTTTTGAAAATCATAACCTGCAAAAGAGATCATAATATCATAACATGGAATAAATCATAGAAGTGAAAATGAGATCACCATAATCATAACATGAAACTTGAAACTTTGTGGCATGCACACATAATCATGGAAAATCATTTCTTGTTAGTCATGACTCATTGCCAAGACTATCTTAGCGGACAAAGTCCATTTCTGAACCGAGTTCACTCCTCGTTTCAGTCCTGTTTCACTGAACCGAAATAACCTTCCGTTCCATCCATGTCTATCTCATGAGATATAAATATTTACCCAATGCATTGGAGGGAGATATAGGTCCCACCCATCTTATAGTGAATCCTTTCTTATGTGTGCCACATAATCATAAATCATACATCATCGCATAACACATGTAACAAAAATGGGATTCTTGAAACATCATGACATCATAAAACAAATCATATAAGGTAAATGACTTCATAAAAATAATTCCCTCACAACATAATCAAATCAATATAATAATAGGGATAAAAACATAACCCTTTATTATCTTAGATGGAAAATAATTTTGATAAAATACCTGAACTCCATTCTTGAGGAAAATATCCTTTCTACTTCAAAAACATTTTTCCTTTCATAACATGTCACACGACTTTAAAATAAAAGAAGTTGATTAAAAATAAACTTGAAAACTTGTAAAGTAAGTTTCTTGGAAATAATGTTTTAAAAATCCATTCATGCCGTATAAGTTAAAAAAAACATTCTTCGTACTTTTGTCGGAAAAGTCAAAAAGTACCTCGTACGAAAAACGACAAAAGATTCCTTTCATACATATTACTAAAAACACACCGAAGGGTAAAAATGGATTTAAACAATTTTAGGTGGATGGAAATAATATTACATATTGATGAAACATGGATGTGGATGATAAAATACACCCCAGTAAATACTTACGAATATACAATCTCGGATAAAAATGAGATTGTGATATTTCCCTTACCTTTGGTCTGATTTGCATTGTACGTGTCCGAAGCTCCTGTATAATGGTTTAAATAATGTTATTGACTTATTCCAGAATCATACATATTGATATGATATCATATATGGTCATATTCTTAGCTTATTATTAGTAATATTTCATTGTTACTTGTTACTCGGGTCTTTATTTCCTTTTGTTCTTATGTGTTTTGCCGAATAAATTCTTATTCTTCTTGTAAGGTTATAGATACCTTATATCCAGAATGTTATTAGTGTAACATATATCATATTTATTCATTCAATTCATTTATATAATTACTATGTAATGATGATCATGTAGAACGAGTCGCATCACATCGTGGAGACGGTATTCTGTACGTACGCACGAGTGATGATATCATTCCTATGATCGTGGAATTGTATTGGAGTATATATATATTATTTAAGTATCAATATTACTTAATAATAATCATAAATAGTAACTCATTACACCATTATACCCATCCTTGTAATGTGATGGTGGAAAATAGATTACACCACGGCATGGAGACGGTATTCCGTACGTACGCACGCGCGGTGATTTCATTTTTCCGTAGGATGGATAGAAGGTGAATTAGGGTTGTTTAATATTTATAATAACATATCAGTATGTAGGTAATACTTATGTTATTACTTTATCATGAAACAACTAAAGGATAAGAAGTTGAAGAAGAAAGAAATTGAAAAGATCGGTAACAGATATTACCTCTTCTTTGGAACGCCTCTTTGAATCATCCACTTAGGGAACTAAGATTGGTCTTTGAAGAAGACCAGGACCTCTAGGATTATTCTAGGGAAGTGGAGAGGAGAAAATGGCAGGGTTTGGACGAGCTTGAGTGCTCAATTTTGTGTGAGGAGGAGGGGGAGGAGGTGCCCTTTTATAAGGGAGGAAAGGGGCACCTTAGGAATATCTCAAAATATTATTTTATATTAAAGTCAAAATCGGTTTATAATGGTTCCAAAGGGTCTTATTTCGAAGCTAAAGTGGGGATGGGTCGAAATAATATCAACCAATAGGATTTAGACAAGTTTAGGGAATTATTTTAACCTTATAAATTAGATTTAACTCTAAGTGAAATAATTTAACTTTTACCGCGTCTTTTTGTTTTCTTTCACTATATGGTTATTACACTTACTATAACATGCCAAACGAACCCCAAATTGTTTATTATTAATATATATATCCTTAGCTAAGTCATTTTGCCGAACCATAGATTTTTAAGAATAAAATAACAATTAATAATATAATATTTGATTTAAAAACTATTTTGTGTCAATTTTGACACTATTTGATATATGATTTTTGTGAAAGTCATAACAGAATTATATGTTCGAATAAAGTTGATTAAATCAACATTAATATATCATAGTAACCTAGAAAATTAGTGTAATTCATAAAAAGTCTCAAATTACATTTATTTTGGTGTTTATAACATCAATTATGTCAATATTTCATTAATAAGATAATTACTGCATCATCATTGTGTCATAAATAAATTAAATTATTTAATGTCTAAAAATTACAAATAAAATACCATTATGTAGGAAATCTTTTTAGATTTCTAATTAATATTTATAGTTGAATATATCTTATGTATAACCCCATATTAAAAATTATTTACTTATTAAACATTGATTTTAACTATTTTAACCCTTCTTTAAATAAATTAATAATAAATGTCCTAATCTAATCCAAGTGGGCCTAAATGGTCATATTTTATTCATAAGGTTGTTTTTGGTCGAATTACACTTGTCCAATAGAATTAGGACATGTGTTAGGGTAATAGTAATATCATATTTACCCTTAGTTACCCTATTTACTATTAACCGTGGTAAAAAAAGTAAAAAGTTACTATTCACCAAAAAATTATTTTTATCTCATTGAACCACATTTTACTTACTGATATCAACCGTGTCTGTCGGATTTTTGAAATTCCATTCACAGAAGCGGTAAAATTAAGTTTTATGCAAAATTCAGTTTTTAACCTACCACTTAGTGGTTTCACTCTTCATCAAAAATTGAAAGTTTTCAGAAAAATACCAAAATTTCACCCTAGGCTAATTTCGATATTCTGAGTCCAAAAATGAAGTCCATTTTGAAAAATAAAATTTATAAAATTGCAAAAAGTGGTTGTTACTATTCATAACGGCTAGTTTTAATAGCATATTGTTGTTTAGTGAAACTCGGTATTGCGTACGACGCAAGCTATCGAGGAAGGTCGCGATTGCGTGTAAAGAAAGCCAAGCAAGTGTTATGTAGAAAAAGATTCCTTTGATAACATAAAAGTCTCGGGTGTTACATTCTACCCCCCTTAAAAAGAATTTCTCCCTCGAAATTCGTCACTTTGTAACGAACAGATGAGGATACTTCTCCCTCATCATATCCTCAAGCTCCCATGTAGCTTCTTCAAGTTGGTGGTTCCTCCATAAAACTTTCACCAATCGAGTGGTCTTGTTTCGTAGGACTTTTTCGCTATGATCCAGAATCTCTATCGGCTGTTCTTCATAAGAAAGATCTTGCTCCAGCGGTACAACTTATGAGCTGAGTACATGTGAAGGATCTGGTATGTACTTTCTCAAGAGAGATACATGGAACACATCGTGAACTTGAGAGAGATTCGGTGGAAGCGCCAATCGGTAAACTACCTTCCCAACACGATCCAATATTTCGAAAGGACCGATATATCTAGGGCTCAACTTACCCTTCTTTCCAAATCTCATAACCCTCTTCCAGGGAGATATTCGTAAGAACACTTTATCACCCACTTCAAACTCTAGGTCTTTTCTTCGGTTGTCGGCATAACTTTTCTGTCGACTCTGAGCTACTCTTATGTGTTGTTGAATAGATCTAACCTTTTCTGCCATTTCATCAACGAGATCAGGTCTTAATAGCTTTCTTTCCCCAACTTCATCCCAGCAAGTTGGAGTCCTGCATTTCTTTCCATAGAGAGCATCATAAGGAGCCATCTGAATACTGGAGTGAAATCTATTATTATAAGAAAATTACACCAAAGGTAGGTGTTGATCCCAACATCCTTTGAAATCCATAGAGCAAGCTCTCAACATATCTCATAGGGTTTCAATTGTTCTCTCAGACTGACCGTCTGTCTGGGGATGATAAGCAGTGCTGAAACTCAACTCTGTATCCAGAGTATGCTGAAGACTTCGCCAGAACTTCGAGGTAAATCTCGGATCTCGATCAGATATAATAGAAAGTGGTACTCCATGCAATCTTACCACTTCCTTTACATATATCCTGACAAGCTGATCTAGAGAGAAATCCTTTCTAATAGGAATGAAGTGTGCAGACTTTGTAAGACGATCAACTATGACCCAGATAGCATTATTGCCTTTGGATGTTTTAGGAAGTCCTGTGACAAAGTCCATAGTGATGTTTTCCCATTTCCATTCGGGTATGGGTAATGGTTGTAACATCCCCTTAGACTTCTGTCTCTCAGCTTTAACTTGTTGACAAACCAAGCATCGAGAGACATATTCAGCAACATCTCTTTTCATTCCATCCCACCAGAAGTACTCTTTCAGGTCCCTATACATCTTCGTGCTTCCAGGATAAATAGAGAATGAAGAACTATGAGCCTCATCCAGCAGCTCCTTCTTTAATTCGGGGATGGGAGGAACACAAACCCGATTCCTGAACTTTATTATCCCATCACAATCAAGGTTGAATTCAGGAACATTTCTCACCTTCTTTTGAAACTCGACATCTTCTTTCTGTGCCTCCTTAATCTTCGCATGTATAGATGGTTGAACATTCATTTGAGAAAGATAAGATTTTTCCCCTTACATTATAATTCCAAGATCCATCCTTTGTAAATCCATAAATATTGGATCTTTTGTGATCCTCATCATGGATAAACTAGCATGGTCTTGTCGACTTAATGCATCTGCCACCTTGTTTTCTTTCCTAGGGTGGTAATGGATTGAGCAGTCGTAATCCTTAATCAGCTCCAACCATCTTCTTTGACGCATATTCAACTCCTTTTGTGTGAAAATATACTTTAAACTTTTATGATCAGTATAAATATCACACCTTTCACCATAAAGGTAATGCCTCCAAATCTTTAATGCAAAGATTACCGTAGCCAACTCCAAATCATGTGTTGGGTAATTTTGATCATGGATTTTCAACTGTCGTGAGGCATAAGCTATCACCATATCATTTTGCATAAGAACACACCCCAATCCCTTCTTGGATGAATCACTGTAGATCACAAACCTTTCTCCACTACAAGGCAGTGTGAGCACAGGTGCACTGGATAACCTTCTTTTCAACTCCTTGAAATTCTCTTCACATTCCTCTGTCCAGACAAACTTAACTCCTTTCCGAGTCAACTTGGTGAGTGGATTAGATAATCGTGAAAAATATTTTACAAAACGTCGATAATATCCAGCCAAACCAAGAAAACTTCGGATCTCAGTTACTGTTGTTGGTCTCGACCATCTTTCGATAACCTCTGTTTTTGCTGGATCCACAGATATCCCCTCTTTTGAGATTATGTGACCCAAAAATGCAACTTTTTGAAGCCAAAATTCACACTTGGTAAATTTGGCATAAAGCTTCTCCTTTCTCAAGGTCTTCAATATAATTCTCAAGTGATCTTCATGATCTTCCTTGCTCTTTGAATAGACAAGAATATCATCTATAAAGACTACCACAAATTGATCAAGATAGTCTCTAAAGACTCTATTCATTAGATCCATGAAGATAGCAGGGGCATTAGTAAGACCAAATGGCATCACTATAAATTCATAGTGTCCATACCTTGTACGGAAAGCCGTCTTTGGTATATCCTCCCTTTTGACCCTTAATTGATGATACCCTGAACGAAGATCAATCTTGGAAAAGTATTGAGCTCCGCGTAGTTGGTCAAATAAGTCATCAATGCGTGGGAGAGGATATTTGTTCTTGATAGTGATCTTGTTAAGTTCTCGATAATCAATGCAGAGTCTCATTGATCCATCTTTCTTCTTAACAAATAGAACAGGTGCTCCCCAAGGTGATGCACTAGGGCGTATGAATCCCTTATCAAGATTCTCTTGGAGTTGCTTCTTCAATTCCTGCAACTCAATTGGGGCCATTCTATAAGGTGTCTTTGAAATTGGCAAAGCGCCCGGTACGAGTTCTATTGAAAACTCAACTTCACGATTTGGTGGAAGACCCGGTAATTCCTCCGGAAAGACATCATCAAACTCCCGTACAATGGGCATATTCTTAATCGTGAGTTTCTCACCAACCATTTGAGATAAATAACCTTCATTTAGTGGGATCAAGACCCATAAGATGGACGGAATTTCCACTGGAAGGTTATGTTCATCCTTGCATTGATAGACGATCGTAGATTGATCTGGAATATGAAATGTGACTTCCCTTCATTGGAAATTGATATGAGCTCCATGTAGAGAAAGCCAATCCATGTCAAGAATCACATCAAATTCCACTAAAGGAAGGATCACAAGATTTGCAGGAAGCACTTTCCCACAAACTTCGATCGGAGAAGAATTATAAACTTTTGATGCGACTGTTGTGCCATTAGGTGTTGTCACAGCTAACTCAACATCTAATTGTTGAGGTAATACGGTGATACCCTTAGAAAATTCTTTAGAAATAAAAGAGTGGGTGGATCCAGAATCAAATAAAACATTTGCTACTTTAGAGTGGATGGTAAGTGTACCTTTCGCCACTTCGTTATCGTACTCCACATCGCTGATAGAAATTGCATGTGACTTTCCTTTGTCTTTAGCCTTAAGATTTTTTTGACGTCGACCATCATCATCAACCCTTGGATTTGGGCATTGATTGGCATAATGCCCTATCTCCTTGCACTTGAAACATTGAAGTGTAGTAGGTTCATTCTGTGTATCCCTTCCTTTGTTTGCATCATTAGACATCTTCTTCCCATTATCGCGGCATTCAAATGCCCGATGACCGTCCTTTCCACATTTAAAACATTTACTTGTCCCTTTAAGACAACTCCCTCCATGTTTATTTCCACACTTTGAGCATAAGGAAAAGCTCATCTTCTTTTCCGTGTGCTCTTTATATTTTTCTTTGAATTTCGTCTTCCTCTTCTTATCAAACCCATGTGACTGATGGGTTATTCCAATCTCCATCTCGACTTTGAGAGCACATCGAACGATTTCCTCATAGCTATTGAAGTCCCTTATGGATAACGCCCTTCGAAGACTTGGTTTTAAGCCACTAATGAATCGATCGATCTTACTCTCAGGTTGGATAATAATACCAGAAGCGTACCTTGCAAGTCTTGTAAAATTTGCTTCATAGGTACCAACAGATTTATCATCCCTTTGCTTCAGTTCAAGAAACTCTTTCTCCATCTTTGTTCGGAGAATACGAGGGAAGTACTTATTGAAAAATAAGTTCTTGAACTCGTCCCATTCCATAGACTCAATTTCATCCCTTTGCCTCGTATTCTTAATAAGATTCCACCATTAATCAGCATCTCCTTCCAAACGATACACTGCTATAATGAATTTATCATGTTCAGAACATTGAAGAACTGAAAATATCTTTTAAGTAGTACTAATCCATTGTTCAGCAACTAATGGATCAGTAGACCCACTGAAAGAAGGTGGACGCTGCCTCATGAAGGATTCAACAGAATGTTGCTCCTTCCTTTGCTCGTTTGGAAGTCTTGCATGATTCATAGCTTGAGAAAGTTGTGTGAGCATGGCTACAAGATTTTACATTCCAGCTCCCATATCGTTTGGTTTCTCAGGGGGACAATCATTGCATTGCCCATCGCATTCCGCATTAACACGGTTCCTTCGGGTTCCAGCCATTGACTAAAACCAAGAAGAATAGTGTGAGCAACACTAATTATAATAGGAAAACCACATAATTCAAGAATAAAATTTTCATGATTAAGGTATTATCCTAGGTTATTCATGGCCATTTCTAAAACACTAAGATTGTGTTCTATGCTTAGACTTATCCTTAGGCTTCTTACTAAGACTTTCACATCCTAGTTTCCAAAGGTTGACTATACCTTTCCTCTGATACCAACTATAACGGTCTGGAATTACTTCCAGTGGACTATAGTTGATACCTATCAGGGCACTCCATGGGTGGCTACACCCCCTGGGTGGGACACACCACCATCCCCAGTGGCAGCCATTTCCTCATGAAGCCCTTGGGCGGAGAGCCATGCTTCGTCCAACGCTCACATGTGAGAGTTCCCAAGGATCGGATACATTCCTACCTCCTTTGCCTCTAATACCTACTATAACGACCCATACTTTACATACATTGTTAATACTTCAAAATTGAGGCACACTTATTACAACATATGACAAACCCACAAAGGACCGTATAGGTATAGTGTCTTTAGAAACTGGGAAACATAAACAACTGGTTCATAAATCTTCTACAGTGTCTCCCATTTATTTCATCATATCTAGGATCCCTTTTAGCATATTATACTTAATATCCATCTTCCTGACCTGGGGAAAAGAAAACATAAAAGGGTGAGCTCAAATGCTCAGCAAGGGCAAATAAAGGAAATAAAAATCATATCATATCTTTTTGAAAATCATAACCTGCAAAAGAGATCATAATATCTTAACATGGAATAAATCATAGAAGTGAAAATGATATCACCATAATCATAACATGAAACTTGAAACTTTGTGGCATGCACACATAATCATGGAAAATCATTTCTTGTTAGTCATGACTCATTGCCAAGACTATCTTAGCGGACAAAGTCCATTTCTGAACCGAGTTCACTCCTCGTTTCAGTCCTGTTTCACTGAACCGAAATAACCTTCCATTCCAGCCATGTCTATCTCATGAGATATAAATCTTTACCCAATGCATTGGAGGGAGATATAGGTCCCACCCACCTTATAGTGAATCCTTTCTTATGTGTTCCACATAATCATAAATCATACATCATCGCATAACACATGTAACAAAAATGGGATTCTTGAAACATCATGACATCATAAAACAAATCATATAAGGTAAATGAATTCATAAAAATAATTCCCTCACAACATAATCAAATCAATGTAATAATAGGGATAAAAACATAACCCTTTATTATCTTAGATGGAATATAATTTTGATAAAATACCTGAACTCCATTATTGAGGAAAATATCCTTTCTACTTCAAAAACATTTTTCCTTTCATAACATGTCATACGACTTTAAAATAAAAGAAGTTAATTAAAAATAAACTTGAAAACTTTTAAAGGAAGTTTCTTCGAAATAATTTTTTAAAAATCCATTCATGCCGTATAAGTTAAAAAAAACATTCTTCGTACTTTTTTCGGAAAAGTCAAAAAGTGCCTCGTACGAAAAACGACAAAAGATTCATTTCATACATATTACTAAAAACTCACCGAAGGGTAAAAATGGATTTAAACAATTGTAGGTGGATGGAAATAATATTACATATTGATGAAACATGGATGTGGATGATAAAATACACCCCAGTAAATACTTACGAATAAACAATCTCGGATAAAAATGAGATTGTGATATTTCCCTTACCTTAGGTCCGATTTGCTTTGTACGTGTCCGAATCTCCTGTATAATGGTTTAAATAATGTTATTGACTTATTACAGAATCATAAATATTGATATGATATCATATATGGTCATATTCTTAGCTTCTTATTAGTAATATTTCATTGTTACTTGTTACTCGGGTCTTTATTGCCTTTTGTTCTTATGTGTTTTGCCGAATAAATTCTTATTCTTCTTGTAAGGTTATAGATACCTTATATCCAGAATGGTATTAGTGTAACATATATCATATTTATTCATTCAATTCATTTATATAATTACTATGTAATGATGATCATGTAGAACGAGTCGCATCACATCGTGGAGACGGTATTCCGTACGTACGCACGAGTGATGATATCATTCCTATGATCGTGGAATTGTATTGGAGTATATATATATTATTTAAATATCAATATTACTTAATAATAATCATAAATGGTAACTCATTACACCATTATACCCATCCTTGTAAAGTGATGGTGGAAAATAGATTACACCACGGCGTGGAGACGGTATTCCGTACGTACGCACGCGCGGTGATTTCATTTTTCCGTAGGATGGATAGAAGGTGAATTAGGGTTGTTTCATATTTATAATAACATATCAGTATGTAAGTAATACTGATGTTATTACTTTATCATGAAACAACTAAAGGAGAAGAAGTTGAAGAAGAATGAAATTGAAAAGATCGGTAACAGATATTACCTCTTCTTTGGAACGCCTCTTTGAATCCTCCACTTAGGGAACTAAGATTGGTCTTTGAAGAAGACCAGGACCTCTAGAATTATTCTAGGGAAGTGTAGAGGAGAAAATGGCTGGGGTTGGCAGAGCTTGAGTGCTCAATTTGGTGTGAGGAGGAGGGGGAGGAGGTTCCCTTTTATAAGGGAGGAAAGGGGCACCTTACGAATATCTCAAAATATTATTTTATATTAAAGTAAAAATCGGTTTATAATGGTTCCAAAGGGTCTTATTTCGAAGCTAAAGTGGGGAGGGGTCGCAATCCTATCAACCAATAGGACTTAGACAAGTTTAGGGAATTATTTTTACCTTATCAATTAGATTTAACTCTAAGTTAAATAATTTAACTTTTACCGTGTCTTTTTGTTTTCTTTCACTATATGGTTAATACACTTACTATAACATGCCAAACTAACCCCAAATTGTTTATTATTAATATATATATATCCTTATCTAAGTCATTTGGCCGAACCTTAGATTTTTAGGAATAAAATAACAATTAATAATATAATATTTGATTTAAAAACTATTTTGTGTCAATTTTGACACTATTTGATATATGATTTTTGTGAAAGTCATAACAGAATTATATGTTCGAACCAAGTTGATTAAATCAACATTAATATATCATAGTAACCTATAAAATTAGTGGAATTCATAAAAAGTCTCAAATTACATTTATTTTGGTGTTTATAACATCAATTATGTCAATATTTCATTAATAAGATAATTACTGCATCATCATTGTGTCATAAATAAATTAAATTATTTAATGTCTAAAAATTACAAATAAAATACCATTATGTAGGAAATAGTTTTAGCTTTCTAATTAATATTTATAGTCGAATTTATCTTATGTATAACCCCATATTAAAAATTATTTACTTATTAAACATTGATTTTAACTATTTTAACCCTTCTTTAAATAAATTAATAATAAATGTCCTAATCTAATCCAATTGGGCCTAAATGGTCATATTTTATTCATAAGGTTGTTTTTGGTCGAATTACACTTGTATAATAGAATTAGGACATGTGTTAGGGTAATAGTAATATCATATTTACCCTTAGTTACCCTATTTACTATAAACCGTGGTAAAAAAAGTAAAAAGTTACTATTCAAAAAAAAATTATTTTTATCTCATTGAACCACATTTTACTTACTGATATCAACCGTGTCTGTTGGATTTTTGAAATTCCATTCACAGAAGCGGTAAAATTATGTTTTATGCAAAATTCTGTTTTTAACCTACCACTTAGTGGTTTCACTATTCATCAAAAATTGAAAGTTTTCAGAAAAATACCAAAATTTCACCCTTGGTAAATTTCGTTATTCCGAGTCCAAAAATGAAGTCCATTTTGAAAAATAAAATTTATAAAATTGCAAAAAGTGGTTATTACTATTCATAACGGCTAGTTTTAATAGCATATTGTTGTTTAGTGAAACTCGGTATTGCGTACGACGCAAGCTATCGAGGAAGGTCGCGATTGCGTGTAAAGCAAGCCAAGGAAGTGTTGTGTAGAAAAAGATTCCTTTGATAACATAAAAGTCTCGGGTGTTTCATTCTCGAGCTCTCGCCGTGCAGGTCACCTAATTCACGCAAGTCTCTTTTCCACTGTTCCCTCACTATCGCGCTCCTGTAACCGTATTCGTACTTGCAAGGTTTAGACTTGTGCATCAAAAACTAGCGCGGCACACGAAATACTTGCGCGCCATTGTTTAGACTTGCGCGACTTAATGCCTTGGCCATTTTACCAAATTCTTTAACAAATTTTATGAAAAACAAACCCATTTAAGAGTTTAATTTGTTCTTCTTTTGTGCAGATTCAATGGCTCCTAAGGGAATTGGAACGGCTAATGAACTGGCTAGCAAGCGGATTGATGACATGATGAACATTATTGGCCATGATTACTATGATATCTGCAACAACACTCTCCCAGATTTGGCTAAGTACTTGAAGAAATATCATCCTAATTTTCCACAGAGCGTTCATCTGCCTTTGTGTGGTCATGGTCATCTGCAAGGAGTCAATGTTCCAAATGCAAACAATTATACACCTGAGATGCAGCTGCACTGCTACTCCTCTATTTCGGTTATGCTGTGCATTAAGACTAACAACAATGGGGTGAACTTTCAAATTCTTCCTCCATGTCATTTCCTTGCAGATATGAAAATGGCAAACCCATGGGCTGAAATGTTTTCCACTAATGGTTGGTGGAGAGAAGACAAACATGGTATTAGAGCAATATCTGAAAAGAGTACTTTATCCAAATGGCTCTTTACTTCCAATGCTCCATTCTCAAATCCATGTATCCATCTTCCAAGTCTCTTGGACAGAAACAGAGTCACTGTTTGATCAGCAGAAAATTTTCTCAAACCGCACTCAAGAACATCCTTTTACAATTGTTCCAAGAAGAGCTGGTGTCACTGCATCTCTTATTGTATCCAGTTGAATGAATGAATTCCAGGTGGTTGCTGATGAAGCTCGGGATGACGTAAATCAAAGCAGTGTTATGTTGAAAGCCTCTTGTAATTCTTGAAAATGAGAAGAGACTTCAGTCTGTGGATGTCCTTCTAACTCTTGTGTATCAAAAAACACTTTCATATTCAATCATTTGTACCTGCATTCTTTCACTACCTGATTCAAATTTACGTAAACCAATGGGCCTAGTAAGCATAGTTTGATTTTTACTAGGATTATTACAAATAATCCTACATACTTTGAACCTCTTAATTGCTCAATATTACCTAAATCATACAAAAAATGTATATTTAGTGAGCTGGAACTTGACTTTTATTCAGAGTTCCTTTGTCTTTTGTGGGCAGTTTAAAGTCATGCATGCTGGACATAAAGGGGCTAATGTTTAAGGTCGAAAATAGCTTTGACCGAAATGGATTAAAATTGATTCAATTCCTTGACAATTTATCTGAAATCAAATTACCATACTCAAGTATGAGAGAAAATATGTAAACTATGGCTTAAGAATATTTGAATCTGAGGAATGATATAAAAAAGAGCTAAAAGGCATTAGAGGAAGTAGTTTCCAAGAATGAAGTTACTATTATTTAACAAAACCCGTTAGGGGGTTGAAATATGCAAGGCCACCTATGGGTATTGGCTGCATGGTCAAATAAATAGTATCTTTCGGCTGATAAGTCTGTTATGTGGACTGTTTATGCAAGGCCACCTATGGGCACGTGCTGCATAGTCAGGCAAAAGAACTCCCAGAAATTTACTTTCCTAGTGCTAAAAGCCAGTGAAAGTTTATGGAGATTCAAATTTTCTAAAGTATAGAGTTTGTTGTATGGAAAGTGGTACTTGAATATGGAGAAGATATTTCCGAACAAGAATATCGAAGAACTGGATGAATATCACTCCTATGAAGGTCTGACCCAAACTTAGGGAAGACGAATAAACCATAGACATGAATACCTTCAGATCATGAAAAAGGATATGGGACAAATATGTTAAGGATGGCTATTTTTTTGCGGATCCCTACATACTTTCGTTTAAGACAAATAAGGACAAAAGAGGCATTCTTCCCAAGAATGAAGTTACCATTATTTAACAAACCCGTTAGGGGCTTGAAATATGCAGGGCCACCTAAGGGCATTGGATGCATGGTCAAATCAATAGCATCTTTCGGCTGACAAGTCTGTTATGTGGACTGTTTATGCAAGGCCACCTATGGGCACGTGCTGCATAGTCAGGCAAAATAATTCTCAGAAGTTTGACATTTTTGTGATTAGATGTCATGAAAAGGGTTATGAAGATCTAAAAATATTTAAGGTTAGGATTATAACACATAAAGATGGGAATTTTCCAATGTATATAGAGATACATAGGTCAAATGAAAACCATAATCATGTTGTGGATGGGTCCTGAATTGAAATTTTGGACTTCACTACGTATCTCATAAGAATGAGAATCAAGCCATACATAGTTCTTGAAATTCAGTTTAACGTCGTGCAGGACGAAAGTATGAGTGATCTTAGTTTAGGGTCATAGAATTCAGACCAAAATAATGAATACACAGTGTGTGTTTTCATGAGGACTTTTCACCCAAGGGACTGAAAGTGAAATTTGGGGTTAGGCCCAAAAGACTTGGGGCTGGATTCGAGAGATACTCGAACGTTCCTACGTATCCCATAAGGATGGGAATCAAGCCCACGTAGTTCTAGAACTACCCTTTGTACAAATTTGGTTCGTACATGTGAAGGGTGAAAGGGGACATTAGTGCAACGATGGTTTAACCTGAGATAAAAAGTTTAGGCATTACCATGTATGCACGTAGTCTTTTGAAATGAAACATGACTGAAAAAATCAATGTCAATAATGGTTCCTTCTCAAATGAGGAAATAAAAGAATATTTTAGTTTATTGTCGTACCAGACAAAAGTGTTGTATAGTTTAACGTCATATAACATGGACGAAAGTGAATCAATGTAAAGATATTGATTCCAGGGGCGGTTTCACAAATCAACATCATATGAGATGGTGGTGAACCGATGTGAAGAGATTGTTTTTGGGCTTGAACCCTGGGAGGTTTCCTACATACCCATCCTGGAGGGAAAGGATCAAAGTCCGTGTAGTTCAATTGAAGAATGAATTAATGATCAAGTTGTTCTTGGGGACAATGATCTAAAAAATGTTGTTGGGACTTACACATGGTTAGTGGCCCAAAGGGAGTATTATGGTTGATGTTCGCTCTATGATCACGTGAGTCATACTCGGTGTGAGAAACAAGAGGTAATGACAACCTTAACGATGCACAGTTTAATGTCATGTAGGACATAAAAAAGGGACTATACAGTTTAATGTCTTGCAGTTAGGACTATTTGTGCTGCACAGTTTAGTGTCATGTAGCAGGGACAAAATAACAGTTTAATTTCATGTAGGACATATCAAGGACTTTCTGTACAGTTTAGCGTCATGTAGTTAGGATGATGGGGACAATACAGTTTAAGGTCATATTGGACGAAAGGGGGAATAGTTTAAGGTCATATTCATGGACCGTGGATGCTGCAGTTTAATGTCATGCTGGACCTTTGATGATTATATAGTTTAACGTCTTTCCAGACGTGAAGGGATTTTTATAGAGTTTAGCGTCATGTAGTTAGGACGTCACAGTTTAACGTCTTTCTGGACATAAGGGATTTGCAAATAGTTTATGGTCATATACATGGACAAGGGATGATGCAGTTTAAGGTCATGCTGGACGGTTTAGGGAACTTTTTCACAGTTTAATGTTCTGTGGGACGAAGTTGCAGTTTAAAGTCATACTGGACCATTGCTGTACAGTTTAAAGTCATGTAGCTAGGACTAACTAGTGTTGTACAGTTTAAAGTCATGTAGCTAGGACTAAGGTGAACCAATACGAGGATATTAGTTCTGGGGACTTTTTACATTTTATCGTCATGATGGATGTTGGAAGTGCCACACAGTTTAATGTCATGTTGCTAGGACACAATATAGTTTAATGTCATCTCGGACAAATAAGGTACTTTTGTACAGTTTAATGTCATGTAGATAGGACACAATATAGTTTAATGTCATCTCGGACAAATAAGGAACTTCTGTACAGTTTAATGTCATGTAGATAGGACATAATACAGTTTAGTGTCATGTAGGACAAATAAGGAACTTCTGTACAGTTTAATGTCATGTAGATAGGACATAATACAGTTTAGTGTCATGTAGGACAAATAAGGAACTTCTATACAGTTTAATGTCATGTAGATAGGACATAATACAGTTTAGTGTCATGTAGGACATATAAGGAACTTCTGTACAGTTTAATGTCATGTAGATAGGACATAATACAGTTTAGTGTCATGTAGGACATATAAGGAACTTCTATACAGTTTAATGTCATGTAAATAAGACATAATATAGTTTAGTGTCATGTAGTACATTATCATGAACCAATGTGATTGTTTTGGATCTGGGAACAATATTTTGTGTTTATACAAAATACCTCTTCAGAAATATGGCATTAGTTGGAGTCGTGATGTGTTATCCATCAATTGAGATTAGAGAATACGCTCCATTGAAGTAGACCTTATATATTGAATAAGGTCCTTCCCATTTTCGTTCAAGCTTGGGAGGCTTCTTTCCTGGTATCATTGGTGCTCTGAGAACCAATACCAATTCTCCCTGAATGAATGAACGAAGACGATCTTTTTTGTTAAAATCTCGTGCTATTCGATTCTGATAGATTTCCAAGTGGTGCAAAGTGCACAATCTTTTCTCATCTAACTGTTCCAATTCATTCAACCACTTTTGGGATTGCTCATCTGTAGATAACTGATCACAAATGGCTATTATGAGTGAGGGAAATTTAACCTCAATTGGCAAGACTGCTTCTATTCCATATACCAATGAATATGGAGTTGACCGCGTTGCATTGCGAGTGGTAGTCCGATAATACCATAAAGCATGAAAGAGTTTATCAGGCCATGACCTCTTATCTTTATCCACCATCTTTTGCAGTATATTTGAAAGAGTCTTGTTGAAGGATTCTATCTGGCCATTAGCCGCTGCATGATATCGAGATGAATGGTTGGACTTAATGTTGTATTCTTGATACAATTTCTTTACCTCAGAAGAACAGAAGTTGGTGCCGTTGTCCGTCAATATGGTATGAGGGACACCAAATCTAGTAATGATGTTAGACTTGATGAAGCTAACAATGCATTTAGAACTAACTTCATTGAGAGGTACTGCCTCTGCCCATTTGGAAAAGAAATCAGTAGCAGTAAGAATGTACTTAAACTGGTTGGCCGTAGCTGAAGGGTAATGTCCCACCACATCCATTCCCCATGTGGGAAATGGCCATGAGTATTTAGCTGTATGAAGAAACTCTGGAGGTTTATGAATGAAGTTGGCATATACTTGGCATGAATGACACTTCTTTGTAAAATTAACACAATCTTGTATCATTGAAGGCCAGAAGTATCCAAGCCTTCGAATTTGATCAGACAGTCTATGTCCAGACTGGTGGGCACCACAGACTCCTGCATGCACTTCTTTTATGACAGCCATTGTCTCTTCACCATCAATACATCTGAAGAGAACTCCATCAAAACCACGTTTGTAGAGAATTTTCTTGAGGTGGTTTGGTCTATCATAAAGAGTAAAATTGACCACACGTCACTGAATTTGTTCTTTCTCAGCTCTATCAGGTGGAAGTGTTGCATTTTAAAGGTATTCTCTGATAGGTGACATCCATCCTGTAGTATGACCATACGGTTCTGGAATGGGACTAATTTCATTAATTTCATCTGTTCTGACTTGAACATAAGGTGAAATTGCACGACGGTGGGCAATACAGATGGTTGTCTCGTCCCGATTTGGATCTGCTAAAGTTGTGGCTATATTAGCTAGTGCATCAGCTTGAGCATTTTGTGATCTTGGGACATAAGAAAATGTCGGTTCTGAAGGGAATTCCGACATTAACTCTCTGACGTAATCATACAAAGGGATTAATTCTTCTTTTCTGATGGCATAATCCCCATTGACTTGTTTGATTACCAGGTCTGAATCACCTTTCACCTTTAAGTGATTCACTTGTTCTTGAAGCGCTAATTCCAAACCTGTAATGAGAGCTTGGTATTCAACTTCATTATTGGTACCACCTTCCCACAACAAAAAGGAATAAGGTAACACTGCCTTATCTGGAGAAATGAGCACAATTCCTAAACCAACTTTGTTGAATTTAGGATTTTCCATTTTCTTCCCTGTTGGACTTCTAGAAGCACCATCAAAATACCTTTCCCATGTTTGAGGACTCTCTTGAATAGAGAAAACTTCCTCATCAGGGAGTTCGATATCTGAATATGTGTCTTCCACTGAAGGATGTTCAGCCAGGAAATCAGCCAGAGCTTGGCCCTTAATTGCCTTTTGAGACACATACTGAATGTCGAACTGCTGTAGAAGAACTGCCCACCATGCCAGACGTCCTGTAATCATTGGACGACTAAGGATGAATTTGAGTGAATTATTACGAGATACCAATTGGACCTCATGATGTTGCAGGTAGTGTCTCAGTTTCTGAACTGCAAAGATTAATGCTAGGCAGTACTTTTCAATACTTGAATACCAGGTTTCTGCTTCAAGCATAGTTCTACTGATATAGTAAAGACTATTTTCATTCCCTGCATCATTCTTTTGAGCGAGAAAGGCACCCAATGATCGCTCTAAAGCTGTCACATAGAGGATAAGAGGTCTACCCTCAACAGGCGGCATGAGTACTGGTGGACTCAATAGGTATTTTTTGAGAACATCAAATGCTTCTTGAAATTCTTCAGTCCACTGGTAAGTGACTCCTTTCTTCAATAATTTGTTAAAGGGTAAACTTTTTCCTTCCAAATTGGAGATGAAACGCCGAATATAGGCTATGTGTCCTTGAAGTCCTCTTAATTCTTTCAAATTTTGAGGAGGTGACATACCAAGGATTGATTTGGTCTTCTCAAGATCGACTTCAATACCACGATGGCGTACAACAAAGCCAAGGAATTTTCCTGAGGTTACCCCAAAAGCACATTTTAAGGGGTTCATCTTTAAATTATGTTATCGAAACTTCTGGAATATGACTTCCAAATCAGCCAAGTGATTGGAACGTTTTTTGGATTTAACCACCAAATCATTTACATAGAATTCAACAAACTTTCCTAAAAGAGGTTTGAAGATACGATGCATGGCGCGTTGATATGTTGCACCTGCGTTCTTCAAACCAAAGGGCATCACCCAGTAACAAAACACACCTTGAGGAGCTCTGAAGGCTGTATATTCCTCATCTTCTGGGGCCATTCGGATCTGATTATATCCGGAGTATCCATCCATGAAATAAAGTACTTCATAGGCAGCCGTCGCATCAATTAAGAGTTCTGTAATCGGAACTGGGAAATCATCTTTAGGACAATACCGATTAAGATCTCTGAAATCGATGCAAACATTAATTTGTCTGTTCTTCTTCTTTACAGGGACAATATTATCCAACCACTTGGGATATTGAACTTCTCTGACGAAGTTGGCTTTGATCAGCTTATCCACTTCAGCTTCAATTTTGGAAGCATAGGTTGGGTGTGTTCTTCTCGCGGCTTGCTTAAAACCTCGATGTTCTTTTGGTAAACCCAAATGATGAGTAGCAACATCAGGATCAAGCCCAGGAATTTCTGTATAATTCCAATAAAAAATATCTTAATTTCACTTTAGAAAAGAAATACACATATCTTTCTCTTCAAGGGTCATGGCCGCACTAATTAAAGTGGGGCGTGGATCTTTCTCTGTACCCAGATTTACTTCTCTGAGTTCATCCACAGTGGTAGAGATACCCTCTTCAAATACTGGAGGAGCACCTATAAGATCTTCCTCTTCCTCTTCATCATGTGTTATTTCTTCCGTTTCTACTTGCAAAGTAGATGAGAAAACAAAATTCTCATGATCATAAGAGATGTCAAAATTTTCACATTTTGAAGAAGAAGCTTCCATTTCCGACCCTATTGATGATAAAAGGTCTTCTTTGGGAAATAAAGAGGAGATGATGGATTGAGAATCGACATCATTATTCACCTCTGGTGTTTCTATAACTTCTTCTGGCCTGATTAGCGAAGTATAGACTTGTTGGACTTCATCACCACTTATGCTTTCATCACTGCTTGGTAGGTTACCAATTTCTCCCATGTTTTCTGGCTCGATCGCCGTAATTGACATTATGGATCTTTCCATAAGAGTATTTTGATTTGGGCCTATTTTTTCAATTTGATTGATAGGTAACACATAATATGTACTCATATATGAAAATGGATTTATTGGAATTTTCTCCAAACCATATGGAGCATTAACTTTGGTAATTTCCTTCATTGTAGATTTTTCTCTTCCCTTCATGTGATAAAATTCCGCCTCAATGTATTGAGACTCACATGTCTTGAACGGGGCCTTATCACCATACAATGTTCCAACTTGACCATCGAAATAGTATTTGAGACATTGATGGTATGATGAAGGAATAGCTGCATGCTGATGTAGCCAAGGTGTTCCAAGCAAGATATTGAAAGCTGAGTCTTGATCAACAATCATGAAATCCGAATTGGATACACGATCTCCAAACTGAGTTCTGAGTGTAACTTCTCCCAGTGGTTCTTGTTCATTTTTATCATATCCTTATAACATCACGGTAGAAGGAGATAAATCATATTCCGTGAGGCCCAATCGACGAAGTGTACGAATGGTCATGAGGTTGACTCCTGAACCATTATCAATGAAAGCTCTTCGAAAATCTACACTATTGACTTTTCCAGATAAGTACAAAGGTTTTATGTGCCCATGCACAACATCATCTTCATCTTTATCAGTAAAAGATATCACTGCATGGCATTCTCCATGATTATTCTCTATGTGATAGATTTCACCTGCAGCAATTTCAGCTTCAAACTCTTGAGGACTTGACAAAGCTTCGATGAGTGCTTCCCGAAGATCTTTTGACAGATTCAAAGCATCCAAAATTGATAACTTGGCTGGTACTTGGGCCAAGTGTTTCAATATATCATACTTTTGATCTAGAGGTCTGCGTTTCCCAATAGGAATATGCGGTTTAGCAGGTACCTTGGAAGCAGATGCTTTGGAAGCTGATGCATCTTGTATTGAAGTTGGCAACATCCTTGGTTTTGGAAGATTAGATTGATTAGATCCATTTACCTGCTGATATAAAGAAGATGGAACCTTTAATCGGTCTTCCAAAATAACTGTGCCAAGACTGAGTTGACTATTGGCAAAATAACTTGCTTGTTATTTTTGAGCTCGCTGAAGGGCTCTACCACGAGTTTCTGCTGCATATACAGTGCTAGCAGGGGTAAAATTAGAGTAGTGGCTTCGGAAAGATCCACGTCTTCCCCTGTATCCTGAACCTCTAAAACTTCCTCGGATTCCCTTATTTGATACAAGGAATTCAGGCTCATCAAGACTGGAATATGGATCTGTTAATTGAATCATATTAACAGAACCAAAGATTAACTCTTCATCTGATAATGACTCTGCCTGGTTAGCCTGTTTAGTCTTTGCCGTTTGGTGGGACGGTGCCCGTGGCATTGAAGTAGATGGCATGAAATCTGCCAGAGTCAAAGACAATTTAGGCTTTGATACGTACTCATCTTCTCCTGATTCCTCTTTCTTCTTTGAATTGCGCTGCCCTTTTGAGGATTTATCTTTTGATGGAGGCTTTACTGCAGCTTTTGTAGGAGACACAATTGGCTTCTTCAATTGTGTTCGCAAAATGGAATGGGTCCGATTGATTGTCTTTCTGACCATCCAATCATCATATTTTTTCGCACTTTTGCTTTTGACTTCCTGCCACTCGCCTCCTTCCTCTGGATCTGTAGCAGTAATACACGCTACATGAGCTGAAGAACCCTTCAATTTGACTTGTCCCAATTCGACCATCTTTTGCAGGAGGTCTTTAAAGACAAAACACTCCGGGATGGGATGCCCCAACATTTGATGAAAGGGACAATAATTGGGACGGTCTTCATCTCCTTCCTTGTTTGGCCTCTTGGGCACTGGTAATTGAACCAAATTATTTTCCAGAGCTAAAATGAAGTAACCAGGAACTTGCTCATTTCGGAAAGAGTATGTTTTACTCTTCATATCCTCAAATTGTTTTCGTCGTTGATCTTTTTGATCATTTGGACGAAACAGCCTTTGTTGTTGGCATTCAGGAGGCGGAGCCCTTCGAGAAGGTGAAGGTTTTGAAGTAGAAATTGGTACAGGTGCTTGTTTAAGCATAACTGTAGCAGTTTCCACTTTACCCATTCTCCTTCCTGGAGCTAATGGAATTATATGAGATTTAACCTTAGCCTTTATAAGGGAATCTTCAATCTGCTGAGCGATTGATGTAAGGTCTCGAAACCCTCCTGTGTATTTCACAGGGATCAATGGCGTGCGTAATTCGTCACGCAAATTTTCCACACAGATTGGCAACAGTTCTTCCTGAGGGAGTGCTAAACTTAGGGAATACGTTAATCCATTCCAACGAGCAATGAAACCAGATACTCTTTCATTCTCCCTTTTCGTGCAGTTTGTAAGATCGAAAACTGTCGTTTTTGGCAAAGTTGAGCTAAACTGAAGAAGGAATTTTTGACGAAGATCCTTCCATCCGATGACTGACCGGGATTGCAAGCTTGTATACCAGACAAAAGCTGGTCCTTGAAAGGTTCGCACGAAGCATCTGAGTTTCACCGCTTCTTGCTGCTCTGGAGTTCCCATCATAGGATCACAACAAGACACGTAATGCGTCAAATGTTGTTCGGGGTCACCTGATCCATTGAATGTAGGGAAAACAGGGTTTCCAAAACTGGATGTAGGAGAAATTGAATCTATCCATTTAGGGAAAAATTTCTTTTTAGGTTGAACTTGCGCCTGTTTCCCTTCCATAGTTTCTAACCGAGCTGTTAATGACTCAATAGTAGTTATTAACTTTTGAGAAACATCAGGTTGAACTTGGTTTTGGGTAGGTGCAATGAATGGAGCTTGGAAAGATGTGGTGGTTGGTGCTGCAACTGATGGTAGTGCTGCCAAACGTTGTTGCGTTTGACCCGTAGGATTAGACCTCTGAGGGTGTACTGATAAAGGAGGATATTCCTGATCCATCTCAGTAGTTACAACAAAGTCATTCGGTTGTCCGACTTCAGCATTCTTAAGAAGAATACTACTCTGAAGTAGTTCTGCATTCAACCTTCTTAATTCTTTCATTTCTTCCTCCTTTTGTGCAAACCTTTTCTCTAATGAGAGCGATTGACCTCCTTCAGAGGAAGGGTGAGAAGTAACCTGATTCTTTCCTTTCCCCTTATTGGATCCTTTTCGGAGAGGGGGAAGTGGGTTACTTGAATGAATACCCAGATTTTGGGTAAGCCTTTGATTACGTGTGCGCACACCTTCTTTATTTAGGTCTGTGTGCGCAAATTCTTGAGCAGGAACTTCTTCGTCTGATCCCTCTGATTGAGCCTCATCTGGTGAATCAGCAGCAACTGAATTGATGACATTAATGGATGCATATTTCATGGAATCCTTTCTATCAGCATTTTTGTGATATTGTCTTCTTCTATGTCCATGATGAGACATGGAATTCCGTTGAATTGATCCCTCAGGAACTTCTTGGAGAACCGTCACTTGGAGAGAATCTACTGATAGCTTGGCTCTTCGTTCCTCTTGAGGCTTATTCCCTAATCGAGAGAATACTGACTTTCTTTGAGGGAGGGATTGAGGATTTGAAAAAGTCTCCAGTCTGGTGGACTGGGGATGTTCCTACTGCTTCCGCTCAACTCCTCGAATCCCATTTGTTGACTCTGAGGGTTGGGTTAAAGAAGTCCCCAGTCTGACAAGCTGGGGTGTCTCTTGACATGCTATGTCTGAGATCTTCTTAAAATCTCTCTTGATCTTGCGAATCTTAGTTCAGAAATTAGCTGGATGCATTAACCTGTATCCACTTTTATCACCAGGTTCAACAGACCGTTTGATGATTTCCGAAACTTCTGTCATTTGATGATGTGTTTTCTCCAGACGAGAGGCTTGTGCAATATTCTCGCCTGCTTGATGTAGGAGCAATTCAACAACTTGTTCTCTATATACTTGATTTTGAGAGGAACTAGTTGAAGCATGTTCTTGAGAAAGCTTTTGATTATGAACAAAGCCCATTGACTTTGGCCGGCCATGGGCAATAACATTGCATGAGACCATTTTCGGCGGGCTTTGCTGACTTGAAAGCACTGTGAAATGTAGTGCTCCGTGAACACCCCATCCTCTGATATGAACATCAGATGGAGAATTGGCAATTAACTAATGCAATTTTCTTAGTGCGCCAAGGCATGAATGTTGAAGGGTTCTTTGTTTCTTTTCAGCCTTTGGATACCGAGAGACTGATAGAGATGCCAAATCAATCTGGCGTTGTAACCCTTCTATTATCTTAATATGATTTTCATAATCACCGTAAGATAATACTTTCTTCTTAAATTGACAAAGAGTCTTCCATATGTTGAGACGAATATCATGGATTCCATCATCCGTCAACATCTTTGGAATGTCGTACTAGGAGTCAGCCAAAGGCCAAAACATGACTGGTACTTCACCTTTTGCCAGTTTTTTCCTCATGTTCAGCATTTCCTCTTTATCATTAAATGAAGATTCTTCTACCTGTTTGGACCAGAGTTGTTGTTTCCTTATTTCTTCATCAGATTCAACAAGATTGGTAGAGATATCACTGTTCATGCTGGAAGATGAATGACCCAGGGATGGTTCGGAGAATAACCTGAACCCCAGGCCATCTTCTGATGGAGAAAGAGTTTCACCTGCTGATAGTAAAGCATCAGACATGACTGGTTTTACGTTTGCAAGTGCCTCGAGATAGGAGGTATTTCTCGTCACTACATTGCCTTCTAAAGAATTTTCGAGACAACGTGAATCACTACTGCGGAGAGGACTTTCGCAGGGAAGTTCATCACCATGAGGAGGACCGTCATGATGGGTTACAACAAAAGATGAAATCTCTTGCTCCTTGGTCTTCTGAACACACAGAGGGTTCCCGTGGCTCTCATCTGAAGAAGAAACTTCATGATTGACCGAACTTTCATGAAGCAAGCCTTCATGAGGAAGTGTCTGTTGAAGACCTTAAAAATTAATGTTCCCATTATTGAGAACTGAGGGAGTAGAATCTTGAATTCCGACAGATAAATGTCTGAGGGCTTCAAGAACTCCAGCATCGAGCAAGGCCTTGTTGCAGATTGGCCTTTGATCTCCTGACGGTGCTGGGCAGATCTATTTCTTATATGCCTTCTTACTCACTTTAGAAACAACTTGTTGACGAAAGTGTTTACTCTGAGCAGGTGTATGTGCCTGATCAGGAAAGATGGTCAGGTTAGGCTGACGATCTCCACTCAAATCAGGTGTATGTGCCTGACTTGGTTGTCCGTATGATATGGGGGAGTATGCCCCATAACCCTCTTGTACTGGAACAGATGTGTGTGTCTGTTCCAGAGTGAATCGTTGATGTGTCACTCCACTGTTAGGGATAGATTTATGTGTTTGTCCCTGAGATGATGCTGAAGCTGTTATGATATCCTGGAAAGCATCCATAATATGATCAGGTATTTGCTTCTGCTCTTTCACCATTGAAAAAATATGTTTGGTGACTTTAGCCGCCGGAATGGGGATATACGTCCATTCCGGGCTTGGAGTAGGTGTATGTGCCTGCTCCTGTCCTCCTTTTCCTGTTAGTGAATCCTGACAGTACTCAAGTGTGGAGGCAGAGAGTTGAGTCTGCCACCTGTTTGTCGTCGGGGCATTCCGACTGACTTCTTCGTGCGCTACCAAGCGAGACTGTTGGTTGGCTTGATTAGTATTAGCAGGTGTATGTGCCTGCTGATTACACTTCGCCAAATGCGGTTGACGAGATCCATCATATGTAGTCAGACGAGCCTGCTGACTAACTGGTGATGTATAAGCAGGTGTATGTTCCTGCCTATAGTACTCCGCCAGAATTTCCTGGCGAGATTGGCTTGATGCTGCCAGACGAGTCTGCTAGACAGCGGAGTTAAAATGGATAGGTGTGTGTGCCTGTTCGTTATTTGCCACCATGTTAGATTGGTGGACTTCTCCGGAGATGGAAGGGATGACAACCTGCCCATTTTTAACCGGATTCCGTCTCTGGCGGTTCATCTTGCCTGCTCGGGTTCGAGGAACCTGAGCTGAATACCAGGAGTCGGTACCCTCATCATGTTGAGGGCGCACTACCGCACGAGTCTGGCGAAGATTGTTGATGGGATCCCTTGAGAAGGACTCCTGTCTTTTTGAATTAAGGTCCTGCGGGACCTGCCCATTCACTTCCTAAGAGTAAGGGAGTGAATGGAAATTGCGTTCCGGGGATAATGAACCGAAACGGTTGGAGACGGTAGTCAGCACCGCCTGCTTCTTGATCGCTGGCCTCCGTTGTCCGGACGACCAGGTAGAGTTGTTAACTTGGAGGGCTTGACGAGCGGCCTCCAGAGTTGGGATAATACCGTTGCGACAGTACTCCTTAACCAGTGCATTAGAAACCCAGCGTTGAAGACGCTGAGTTGGTGATGTCATCCTCAGAGCGGATGGCGTTCCAACAGGAGTAGCAGCATTGGTTTTCACAGCAGCAGACCTCACAGTAGAGGTGTTCACAGCAGCAGTATTCACAGGGGTGAATTTTAGGAAATTCATTTTGCAGAAGATCGTGAGAAAAGAGTGCATGTTCCATATAACAGACATAATCAAGAAGAATCCGGCCACTACATCTTTTGGATGATCACATGTCAATGATTGTATTGTTGGCCCAAGGGCCCTAACAAATAAGAATAACATCACTTTAACTTGGTTAAGGATTCACGTCGGGTTCACCATTTTTGTTTCCTCACAGATTTCGGGGATGACCTCATTATTTGAGATTCAAATGTTCCAATCGGTTTCTAGCGTGTTTGTTCGTAGAACCGGAAACATCCAATGATTCCACATCCATTTGGACCTACTTTCCAAAGGTAGGCGCTCATTAGCTTGTGGACTAATGAGGCTTAGGAATTTGCATTGGTCGAGAGGATGGGAGGTCAGACTCATCACACCTTTTTGAGGGGAATTATTGTCTACTCCGGGACTCTCTTTATAGATTTAAGTTATGTTCATGAATCATTATTACATTACCAAGTATAAAATGTGCTTTCCTTTAGTTTTAACAATCAATGATTAAATATACAAGAAATTTAGAGAATCTGTTATATGTATTCGAGGTTCTTCATCAATAGAGAATCATCTATATCTGTTTAGAGATTCTTGGTCAATGGTATCCTTCAAAACATTTATATAAAAGTCTCTTGGTCATTATGATGACCACGCTGGTTTTAAAGCCACTCAGTGGGGTACTTGAAGTTTATCGTCATTCATAAGGACATGGATTATTTCAAAGTTGGTATCAAACCCATAAACGGGCTACCTACGTATCCTTTGTTTTTGGAAAAGGAATCAGAACCCACGTAGTTCGAGTAATGGAGTATGATGTTTATGATTGATGGCTCCAAGAAGAATGTCATAATTACTTTTACACTCTAAGCTCACGTGAGTCATGCTCGGTGTGAGAAACAAGAGGTATTGGTAAAAATTAGACAATTGTGCCATGAAAGATGCAATCATAAGAAATTGTTTGGGGCTTATGTATGTATGACTGCCCAGATAGATGAAGGTTTAGGATTTACTTTTAGGGAGAGAATCCAGGAACAGGGTCCATAAAGGTATATGTTCTTTATGGAGATTTGAATACTCTAATCTTGGGGCTTACTCATAAGGAGGATGCCCAAGTTAGGAGGGGAATTATGATTGGGTTTTACTCCTAAAAAGGAAACCCAAATCAAGGGTAAATTAGGACTGGTTAAGAGAAATTTAAGGGGGCTTGGGGTTTACTCCTGAAAAGGAAACCCAAGATTATGACTGGGACTTACTCCTAAAAAGGAGACCCAGGTTAGGGGACTTGGGGTTTACTCCTGAAAAGGAAACCCAAGATTATGACTGGGACTTACTCCTAAAAAAGGAGGCCTAGGTTAGGGGACTTGGGGCTTACTCCTGAAAAGGAAGCCCAAGATTATGACTGAGTCTTATTCCTGAAAAGGAGACCCAGGTTAGGGATTAAGGTTTGGGGCTTACTCCTGAGGAGGATGCCCATATTTTGAGGTTGGGGCTTACTCCTAAGAAGTATGCCCATATTAAAGGATTGTGATTGGGGCTTACTCCTAAGGAGGATGCCCAAGTTTAAGGAATTATGATTGGGGCTTACTCTTGAGGAGGATGCCCAAGTTTGGGAACTTTAAGAATTTGGGGCTTACTCCTAAAGAAGGATGCCCAGATTAAAGGATTTATAACTGGGGATTATTCCTGAAAAGGAGACCCAGGTTAAGGATTCTCTCATCTTAAAGAATGATGTTGAATGAATGAACTCTCTATATTTAGTGACATAAGGATATTTAAATCACTAGGTTTTGAGAGATATTCCACCGAATTCCTTTCAGATAAGGAAGTCAAATCAAGAAATCATGCCATAAATGGCTTTGAAGAGTGTCTTGAAGACTGAATCTTGAATAGGAAAGGTGAAATGGCTTAAGAGGGGTAAAATGGGAAAGATGGGCACCCAAAAAGATAGGGGCGCGCAAGTCTTGAAAGGCGCGCAAGTCTTCTGTGGGCGCGCAAGTATTGGTCGCGCACGTATACCTGCGCGACATGTGGGGTACTTGCGCGATTTTCAACCAGTATTAGAATACTTGAGCGACTCTTTCTAAATATATTTAGAATCCTCTTGAGGTTCTTCCAGAAAAGGGACGCGCAAGTTATATTAAAGGAATAAGATGGCGCGCAAGTGTTGATGAGTTTCAACACTTAGGCCTTCCTTCTTCTCTTTAAATCTTCCGTTCTAGGTAATAAATTACCTTTATAAGTGTTCCAGAAGCTTTAAGAAGGGACTTGGGTGTCGGGAGCTTCAATCCGAGTTTCTCGAAAAAAGATCCTCTGAAATGGGGGGCCCACAGGGTCTATTTATAGGCAAAAGAAGACCCCGGGCGGTTACCACTTAGGTCGCGCAAGTCACTTGCGCGACCAATAGCGGCGCGCAAGTGTACTTGCGCGGAAGTGGTATAACTTGCGTGGTGGAGTTGCTGTTGATCCTTTGTTCATACCTTTGTCGATTTTTGATGTTTTCCTCAAAGGATGAATCACTTTCAGCTCAGATATTCCCTTTTCTGATCTTTAGATTCTGTGACGAAAGGAGCGTCAACAATCTTGTATCATTCTTATGTCTGGTAAGGTCACCCAATGAGCATTCCATTGTATCCACATATATGATGAGTGCCCTACCTTCTATCAAAGGAATCAAAACTAATGCCTACACTATGTACTAATTTTTACTTTTTAAGGATTTTTGAAAATCATTGACCAATTGTTAGGTGGATCCCTTCATCATTAACATTATGAAAGGTTGAAACTTTCTTACCAAGTTTTATATGAATCAAGTAATCTAGGTGAGGTTCCCTTGTAGTCCCCTTAGTACTTTCATGTTTCGAGGGGGGGGTGAAGTTTTCTAAAATAGAACAATTTTTATCTAGGTCAACCTCTATGGAACAGTGGAATACCACAAAATCAACAAACATTCCAAAAATTACCCTGATGGAACATTTTAGTGGATTTATATTTATAATATGTTGTCGAATCTTGTACAAGATTTATTAGAGATCTATAAAGTGATCACATTTCTATCAGAATTTAAATACTAGGTCATCTACATAACAATCAAATATCATTCCCACAAATTGTATACAAATGTGATGCATGGTGCCCTAATATGTCACAACTGCATTATTCAATCCAAAGGGAATGACCAGATATAAGAAGATCCCATGATATTTTCTATTGGTGGTGAATTCATCATCTTTATGGGACATCATCATTTGATTGTACCCTGAGTACCCATCCATGAATGAAAGGGCTTGGAAGCAGGTAGTTGCGTTGATAAAGAGTTCTTTGATCGGTAAGGGAAAATTCCCTTTTTCATAATACCGATTACGGTCTTTGAAGTCAATGAATACCCTAATGGGCTCATTATTATTCTTGATGGAGATGATGTTGGAAATCCATCTCATGTATTTCACTTCTCAGATAATTTTTTCATTTATCAAATTGTAAACTTCCACATCAATATTAGTGGCGTGGGAGGGGTGAATCATCCTAGTTTCTTTCTGGATTCCTAAATTCTCATCGAGAAGTTTGAGATGGTGTATACACACATTTGGATTCAACCATTAAATTTTGTGTAGTTATTGGAAATCACATATCTACGATGCTTTATAAATGAAATGTACTTCTATTTCTCTTTGAGTGACATGGAATCACTAATCAAGGTAGGTCGTGGGTCTTCTTTTTTAACCAGATTTATCTTCCTGGTCTTTTCTATGGAAGTAGGGATGCATTCTTCGAATGTTGGAGCGAGAATTTATGAGATCATCCTAATCCATTTTTTAGTCTGTGGAGACATATTCAAGTGAGGATGTTCATCTGGGGGCCTCTATGCCGGTATCGGGTAATGTGAGGCAAACATAATTGATATCAGAATCCTGTCCTATCTAGGTTGTTGTAGGGAGATGCTGTATATAATCTTCGTTGAGGATAAGAGAGGTTTGGACCTCTAGTGTTAGATATGCTATTTCTACCATCAATATAGGGAGAACATAGTCACCATTGAGCATATATGAAGGATTCACAATGACGAACCCCATTCCATTAGGGATACTACCAGTATATCATCATCCTCCATTGGTTTCTTACCTTATGTGTTAAAGAATACTACTTTAACATATGTGGATACACAAGTACCCAAGGGGGTTCTATCACCATTTAGTTTCACATCTTTTCCATTGAAGGGGATATTCAGACATCGATGGAATGTTGAAGGTACCATGAGGTTACTTTGGAGCCAGGGCCTTCAAAGAAGGCCATTATACGAAGCTTTATGCTTGATAACCATGAACTCAACATAATATGTGAGCTCAACATATTGGATTCATTTTTAATATTCCATATGGTTCTCTACTCTTTCTTTCTATATCCCTAGATGTTAATATTTGATTGTGATAAGTCCCCTTCCCCATACCCAAGTCATTGGAGGGTTCACACTAGGATAAGACTGATTCATAATCAGTTATCAATCAGTATAATTTTTACATTCACATCATTGTGTCTTCCTAAATTGTATACGGGCCTGATGTGAATCTTGATTGCCTCCTCCTGATCGGGATCAATGAATGAGAAAGTGACAAGATAGGACACAATATCCACTCATTATACCTCTACTGCAATGACTTCTGTCCCAAATTTCTGTGGGTTCTGTAGGGCTTTGGCGATTTCATATCTATGTTTTTTTAAAAAATAGTGTGCATTAAGGATTTAGAGCCATACTAGGACCTCATCTAGGTAATTTAGAACACACTTTTTTTTTGTTATGGACGTCATCACATCCTAATATGGGGATGCTCTTTTGATTTTGGATTCAGAGAAGAAGCATCTAAGGTGGATAGACCTAGTTCTTGTTCTGAGGTTGATTGAATATCCACTTCCAGCGGTGCAGGTTCCGCTGACCTTCCCCATTTCCTGGTATGATCATATTGGAACCATTCTAGGAGATCATGCAAGAAAATCAGGTGCATAAAACTAATGGAGGTATCTAATGCACATCCATGCCACTTTTGATCCTACTAAAGTGCATTCCCATGATTCTTGACTATATATGTGTGCTTATGGGGACATGACTGAAATATTGAGTCCAACCACACCCACAATATAACCAATACCCTCATCTCCAGCACATGCATCTTCCCATTCCATGGTTACATAAGCGAATACCATATTTGAGGTTATACATATCATCAAGAAAGGGGTTTGTTAAGTGTATTATGTTGATAGAACCAAATAAGATCTCATCATCCGACGAGGGATCCATTTGGTGGGGGAAGTTCCCATGCTACTGATATTATGGGAAAACATTGAGCAAGGGTTAATGACTACTATGAAAAATGTTATGAATCTTCCTCTTTTTGATTCATTTCTCCACTGGTAGACATAAACCCCTTTGGGAGGAGCATCTAAAGCTCATTCATGGGTTGTAGAGATAGTGAAAGCCTTCACAACAATTCCCTTTGAGTGGCATGGCCATGATCAACTATCTTTCGAACCATCTATTTTTATATCTTTCATATATGTCTAGTTGAGACCTCCTACCAATCATCCTCTTCTCTTAGTTGGACCATGGCTATGAAAGACACTTTATCTGGGTAATTATCTAGCACTACTTTTCCAAAATATATCAGGCCTTGAAGGACATCATTGGGTTTGATAAAAATTATAGATATTATGACCCAACCTTCTATGGAAAGCGAAATAATCAGGATAATTGGTGAGTCTGACCTCACTAGGATTTTGGGGTTGAAGAAGTGTGATAAGATTATTTTCCATGGATACTAAGAAATAATTGGGGACCTAGTCATTCTGGAAGGAGTAAAACTTATTCATCATTTCATCAAATCATAGAAAACCATGGTCCTTCTATGCTTCTTGCCGAGGAAGATTATGTGGTTGTCACTACTCGATTGGAGGTTCTGCGAGATTTGGGTCCTTCCTGGTCATCTAGACAAGTGCTTCTTTCAACTTGAGAGTGAAAAATTCAACATCCATTATGGATGGAATTTTTCTTAATGCTATGATCATGAGCGGGGCTTTGGATCATGTTTACTGAATAACCTGTTCATGGAATTGTGTTGTTCCGTAAAAATCATGGAATATGCCAGGGTATTTTATATTAATTAGGGGTGTCTGCAACTTTTCCCTGGTATTTTTATCATAGAGTTATAGGATATTCTCTTCTAAGAGAGGGATTTTGAGTGAATAGTAAAACCATTCCACATTGATATGAAATCATAAACCCTCTCATTTTTATGTTGTTTGTAGTTTATAGGTCGACTATCATTGACTTCCTCAGCATAGAACTGAATTTTTAAATCAATTTATGATGAAGGTCTTCCCATCCTGACAAATATCCCACTGGAAAACTAATATAACAAATGAAAGATGTCCCTGTCAGAGTATATACAAAACATGTTATCATGGTTGCCTCCTGTTGATCATGAGGCCCCATCATCAGCCCACTTCAAGACATAATGTGCAGGATATGCCTTTCATGATTGGATGCACTGTCAATAGTAGAAAATGTGTGATTCCATACATTGGGAAGAGGTGGAGTATCATCAAACCATTATGAATATGATTTTATTTCATGCTATGCAGGCGCACAAATCCCTTCCACGACAACCATTCATGTAGTCAGGGACTCAATGACACTAAGGGGCTCCAGAGACACTTCTACTAGTGTCGTCTCCCGCCCATTGAGAGCTGACAGTTGTTGAATGGGTGGTACTATTTTTATCTTTATCCAATTTTCAATTCATTTTATGAACGAATGTTTATCCAGGTGGTAAAGTGGATATTTCTATAATGGGGGTAAGTCACAATCATTTTCAACTTCTTCATGTATGTGGCCTCATTTTGTTGACCCTGAGCCCATCTTACTTTTACAATATACTGTTGATGATTGATCAATGGTGGGAGGGGTGACATTTTCCTCTACTTAGATATGATACCCCACATGTATATTTCTTCTAAGTAACTCCTCATAATGTTTTCTAATCAATCATCCAGGGAAATAAACTTGCTCCTCCTAGGTGGTTATTGGGATATGGTTGTACCCTTCTCCATGGAACCTATTCATTAGGGAGGTGGGAACATGATATTTGGAATTTCCCGGTTTTTGATCCACCTCGGGTTACTTGTGCGTGTAGCCTCATTTGATGCATTCATGTCACCCTCCTCTAGTGGTATGTTTTCAGTGTCACGACCGTATTTATTTGTGTCCTGATCAATATCTTCCATGTTGGAAGTGATGAAATCCATGGAGGCATGTTGGGTAATGGTGGACTTTCGATTTCAATATGTGAAACAAGATTATTTTGACCCATTTCCATCAGGGTCGTTATTTGAACCATTGGCCTTATTGGGTGATCTTTCCTTATGACATCGGTGGGGATTAACCGTCCTCACTACCCGTTCCTCCTACATTAGAAAATGAATAGTTTTCATGAGGGAGTTCTCAGTCAGGGCTGTTGAATGGACCCCAACCAGAAGAGGTGTGTATCCCATTATGTGAGATGCCAACCATCGATTCATTTATACCAATGTGGAAAATACGGATTCCCTATATGGTGGTTGTGGTAATGAATATTCCCTTATCCCTATAGGGTGGGGGTCATTCAGGACCATAGTTGGTGCTGATTAGTCCAATTGTTAAGGAACAAATAGCTCTAGTCTAGGATTTGATGACTCCCTGTACTTATTAGAAAATATAAATAGTCACAGCTCAGTGGGGTGGGGTTGTTCTGGGATTAGAGGTGATTTTCCAGGGTCCTATCAGGGGATGTTGAACCTAGGTATGCTGATCAAGATAAAAATTCCCATAACCTAGGGGGATAGGGTTCACTTGAGATGATGTTGATGTCTCCCAAATCATCTCAGTAATCGACGATCCGAGACATGGGGGTGATGGTAGATGTTCTCCCAGTATGAATGTATTGGTCTTCTCCTAGATGTATGATACGACAACTTCAATAGTGGCCCACTTTATGTGGCACAATTGTGCTCACGTAGTAGTTGGGTGTGATGCCAACCCATGTTGAGAATCATTTCCCATTGGAAGTTGACAAGGTGATAGGAACATTAGTCTCCATGTTTGAAATGTTTTCTAATTATTTGAAGGCACATAGTTGGAAGTCATAATAGATATCATACCTCCCTATCAGTAATTTATGGGCATAGTTAGAGTAGATAAATTCTGTTGCATTGACCAATTGGAATGAGTGTTTTCTGGGCCCTTGATCATTCCATAGGCTATAGAACTGCAGGATTAAATATTAGAAATGATATTCTATTCCAGGGGAGCAGAGAAGTGTAATTCACCATACATTCCCCATTATCAAATGTGGATTCCGGACATTTCTTAGGAGATTAGATAATGAATCATGAAAAAGCAATCGCGGAAGCTGTGTTGCGGTTTTTCACTATTCTATTCATGTTTTGGATCTCGTTCTATAGAGGAAACAGCTAGGTCAAGCCGGAAATAGAGTATCCAAATTTTCTAAAGGTGAAACTCATATCCAATATACGAGAGATACCAATCCTTCAATCACTAATGAGTAGGCCACATATTCTAACATAGATAACAAAGGTACTTATTTTCAAGATCATTTGGGATCTCATTGCTGGAAGTAGTGTGGGTCCGGAACATTATGGATAGGTTTTTTTCTGGATAATTGTCTCCATATGTCAATGCCAGCCTCCACATCATTAGAAATATTTGACTCCACCTGTTCAAACCATATAATATGGCTCTGATTGTCACCTGATAAAGAGAATGGAGTGTTGTTGGAAGTTTAATGGGAACAATATATGGTTGACCACAGTGTTTCAAGAACCTCTCTGTATAAATGTGTTAGGTTTTGGTTCACCTCTCCATATAGAGGTTTATGTGAAAATGAATGATCACCATGCCCATGGGATATATTTATATGTGAATGTTGACCATGGTAGATGTCAAAAGTATAGTCCCTATAATCCATAATATCAATAACATGAGGAGTACTATCATAGTAAGGAACACCCCCTGTATCCGCTTCAACAGAAGTGTCAAAGGACACTCAAGGTGTTGAGAACATGACTTGAATGACCCCAAGGACACTGACATTGAGGAAATTAGGGGTATGGTCCATGTTCTACATCATGGTCAGAATTTCCTGACCTTCCTTTTGTAGTTTTTAGGAGTATACCCCTACTTTATGGTAGTTGTAAAAACATGTATATAACCATCAAGTGGCATGGATGTGTGATCCCACTACTAAGAAGATGTTGAAAGTTTTTGACAGCCTATTAGATTGTGGATAGGGATATGTGACCATCTTGAGGCATGCTCCATTATAACTCAGGGAGCCTCAATCTAGATAGGATTATGAGCCAAATAATAATCCTTTGGAATATTTTTTTAGTCTTTTTTGGTTGTAGGATGAGTCTTACTTGAGGCATGTTCCCATCTCTCCTAGTTTTCCGCATTTGGAGGAGGAATACAAGTCTGATTTGAATTTTTAGTCCCCATCAGAAAATGTCGATAGACCACCAAAATGGGAGAATGAAAATGAGCCTTTCCCTATGTTTTCATGGAATGATGTTGGCACAATAATTCATCAGTGGATTCAGTAATATGCGCTTGTGTTTTACGGTCTGCAAAAATATTCCAGATGGATCCATTAATAGGAATATGAGCTAGTGTTGAGGCTTGTGTCATTCCCACTAGGTCAGCCTCATCCATAACAAGGATATGTTCCTAATAATAGGAATTTTGAGTAAGCCACCAAACGTATTTGACATGAATGTTCCTCTATCCCAATATGTATTACTTTCTAACCTAGTTAGCCCTAGTTGGAATGGGTATATGATCACAATATAATACATCAACCTTCATCAGAATTTTCCGATAATCCTCCTAGGTAAGAGAAAGAGTGTGTGATTTCTCCGGTACAGCCACATGTTCATGATGATCAGAGTGTTGTGATATCTTGGAAGTAGGGATACGAATATGTTCATTTCCCTTCATCTATAGTAGTGTCGGAATACAGAAGAAGATTTATTTAGCTACCTATAAAATATATAAACATTTTAGAATAGTTTTTACAGGGATATGATCCTTCGTATTTATTTTTCAATGATGAATTGGTATATTTATTATATCGAAGCAGGGATCTACACCCAAATATTTCCTCTTTGTTCCATTGAGGTATGATTGTGGGATTTATATTTGGTTGTATGAATATGAGACTCCCCCATGATTTATGTGGGAATCCTCCCACAAACTTATTCATAGTGACTAGGGATAAGAGCCTGCTGGCTGGTCCCATTATAAGTATATAGGTATCCATCAATGGTAGGAGCAGGGATATGCTTCCTCTCTTAGATATCTGACACCTCTCCCCTCTAATGATTTTTCCTTGAGTCTTGTTCATGGGTGTCATAGGGCTCTATGTATCGGAGCGTACCTTCAGTAGGAAACTGAGGGTACCAGTGGGATTATGTCGACAACAACGATTAGTAGGATCCCTCCTCAGAAGAATGTGAACCTAAAGGGTGCTATATCCAGCTTCCTAATCTATCTTCCTTTGATATGGAAGGGGGTGGTTTTCACGCTCGGCAGATATGCTTATGAGGTTGTTGGTTGTGGAGACAATAGCCACATGTTTAGTAGCAGTCATTCCCAGAAAATAGTAGCTCCACTTCTATCACATATGAAAGACTTCAAGAGAAGGCACCATGATCAGGATAGTACCATGTCGGTGGTAATATCGATCCATCATATTCTATACCTATCAATGAATCCTCCATGTAGGTCAGACTAGTTTACAGGTTGTGGAAGTTGAAGTTCTAGACAATTCTCCAGATCAAATGGTGGATGATGACAAAATTGTATCAAATTAGGATAATACAGTAATATCTAAAATTATGCAGATGAAAAAGAACAAGGTTACCAATTTGTGCAGTATTATATGCATACTATTCTCAATTAGATATACATGGTTAATACACTTTTTCTTTTATTCCTGATTCTTCTATTCTACTCGTTTGGACTTATCAAAAAGAGGATGGACTTATGAAAACCCTAGATATGGAGGATCATTTTTAGTATTTTTCAAGCTTTATTTCTTTTTTTATACGGTTTGCAAAAAAAAGATTTCTGAAATCTTATAACCCAATTATTTTTTCGTTGTAGATATTCACATTGGGCTCGTCATTTTTGTTTCATTGGGAAATGTCTCGTGGAATGGGTTCCACTTGTTGAATTTCCATTTAAAATTTTCCTTAAATATCCTAATGGTTCCCCCATCCATATAAGGGTACATAACTGCTTTCCAATGGCTAGTGATTGTCTGGGTTTTCGTTGCCAGTGATTCCTAGGCACTCGCATTGATCTAGTGGATGTGAGGTTAGACTCATCGCACACTTTTGTGGGGAATTTCATCCAACGTCGAGACCCTCTTATAGAGTGATGAAATTTGTGTAAATCTCTTCCTAATACCGATACGAGATTGTCTACCCCCAATGAAATGACTTTTTGTAAACTCTATTTTATATTCCTATGTATGTGATCTCTTGGGTGATTCCTTCTATATGTATCCAAAGTTATTTATCATTCTCTGATAAAAAAAGGTTTTCTATAATCTGAAATCATATAACCATGTGATTCAGAACATGTTACCATATTTGGAGGTGATTAATATTCTAAGGAAGGTATTGTGCCATTAATCAGTGTCATACAAATCTTTGTTATTACAATAATCAAAACCCAAAAAATTCTTTTAGCCCACATAGTTTTACACCTTATTTAATGACTTATATGCGAGCTCTACGGAACCCTCATGCACATGTCTCGAAGGGATATTCGACATGTCATGAATATAGAGATAATCATAGTTCTTACAGTTCATTCTTGTAGTTATTATACATTGGAGTTTCTTGTGTCATAATACTCACTCATGGTGAATATGACATTTTTATCACGATAGACTATGCTCATGTGATCCATGTTCGGTGTGAGAATTAAGGGATACTATGTAACCAATGTTATTTCTTTGGGTAAGGTTTATAGAAGATGGGATCACATTGAATTAACAATATGGATCTTGAACCTAAAATAGAGGTAACCAATGTATCTAGAGTATGGATGGAATTAGATTCATCCTAGATCCCTTGATGCCATTTCACACACACTGAGGTTGTCCTTGATGATGGAGATTTATGAGGACAATGATGTGTTCGTTGTATACCCTTAAGCTCACAAGATCCATGATCTGGGTGAGTTACATGGGGGCAGATATGATCAACCTCATTGAGTATTGGGATGAGACTTGTATATTGGAACATTTAATGGGGTGTTGGGTATAAGGCTCGTGCCTTAGAGAGGATTCCAAATAATCCTGGTTATGGCAGTAATCGGAGTCCTCATAGTTCATTTTATGTGTGGTCTTTCACATTGATGTTTCCCAATACAATTTTAGGGGTTCCATTGGGAAGATTATGTGGCCATTTAAATTCCCTAATCCCACATGAGACATTCTTGTTTGTGAGAAACAATCAATAGTATGTAATCATCGTCATTTCAATGGAAGAATGACACATATGATGGTCCCTCCATTTATGATCAATATAGATCTTGGACCTTAGGGGGAGGTGGACTATGTATCTCAAATATAACATGAATCAGAGTAATCATTGTTCTCTTTATATTGGGTCTTACAAACTAAAGGTTCCGTATATCATTGTAGGGGTTTATAAGGGAGATTTTATGATCATTACAACACCTTAATCCCACATGAATCATGATTTTTTGTGAGAAACAAGGGATACCAAGTAATCAAATTTATTACTTTTGACAAAGTACTCACATGATGGTACCTCCATGTATAATCAATATAGTGATTGAAACTCATTGGGAGGGGGCCTATTTATCCTAAATATCCTATGAATTAGAGTCATCATAGTTACCTTTATGTTGGGGATTACACTGTAATGTTTTCCTATACTATTGTGGAGGTTTAAAAGGATGGTGATATGACTATTGATACTCCCTAATCCCCTCTGATCCATGCTTGTTTTTTTAGAAAAAATGGATATCATGTAATGAATTTAATTACTTTGGACAAAGGACTCATCTGTTGGTCCCTACTTGGATGATAAGGATATAGCTCAAACCTCAGGGAGTGGTGGCCTACGTATCCTAAATATAATTGGAATTAGAGTCATCATAGTTCCTTTTATGTCAGTGATTACACACTGAGGTTTCCCTATACCATTGTAGGGGTTTATAAAGAATATTAATGACCATTGAAACACCATAATCCCACATGATCCATTCTCATTTGTGAGAAACATGGGAGTGAAATTAATCAATGTCATTTCATTTGTAAAAGGACTCATATGCTGGTCCATCAATGGATAATCATGATAGATCTAAGACCTAATGGGGAGGTGGCATATGTATCCTTAATATTAAAAGAATTAGAGTCAACATATTTTCCTTTATGTTGGAGATTACTCACTAAGGTTACCCTATAATATTGTAGGGTTTTATAAGGTAGATAATATGACCGTTGAAACTCCCTAAGCCCATGTGATCCCTGGTTTTTTGTGAGATTCAAGGTATAACAAGTAATAAATGAAATTACATTTCACAACGAACTCAAATTCTGGTCCCTACATGGATAATCAATACATAGATCGGCCTTTAGGGGGAGGTAGTCTATGTATATGGAATATGAATGAATCAGAGTCATCATAGTTCAATTTAGGTTGGGGATTACTCATTGAGGTTAACCTTTTTATTGGGGCTTACACCTCAAGGATATACAATATTTTCTACTCTTAGGATGCCCTGGTGATATAGACTTATTGTATGGAAGATGTCAGAAGTATTAGTTTTCATATCCTGGGGTTATCGGATGACCTTAATTGAAACATACCGATGGTGTCATGGGAGCCAATGAGGAATGGTCTAAGAGGCGTTACATGTCTTGGATGACACCTATAGGAGACTCCATGAGACAAATCTCACATGTATGAAGGGAATCATGACTCTCAACTCACATGAAAAGAGGGTTTTGTAGGGGCTTGGTTTTCATACACATATTCCTTCATGACACATTGAGTGCATGAACAACACCGTTATATGAGTCAGATGATGTGTCCGAAGGATGTCACGGGCCTTTGGTGAGAGACCCAAAGGGTTTGCGAGATCAAATAGGTGTCCGCAGGGGGACCATATGACTGGTTTCAACATATCTATAGTATTTTGTGTTTCCTAGATGGCATGTTGAAGTAGTGTTGCATGATCCATGGAACATGTTCTAGTTCTATTGCACATCTTCGACTGACATACATGAAACATATGAGGGTTATTGAACTAGTATTTCTATTAGGCCTTTTATATTTGATCATGGTCCTTACCCTAGTACTGTGAAGGCCATAGATCTATTCAGTGTCAGTTTCTCCTTGTCTCACATCACTTCTTGGACATGTGGTATATTCTTTACATGTCCCTTCAGAAATCATTCATGTGATATATTAATGATCAGGAAAAGAACAATTTGTTTGGATCATGACTACTCTGAATTACCTCTATTATATTACCTAATATGAAGCTATCCGATCACATAATAGATTCCCCTGATACATATGTAGAAGTCCAGAGAAAAATCCTATAGAACCTGGGTGTCAGGTCGATCAAAAATCTATCCCACATATTGGTCCTTAAAAAATCAAATCCTTTATTCCTGGTAGGGTGGGGAATTTATCAGCATCCCCATCGTTGATACTCACCGTTTATTGAGTTATTACTTGAACAAGGCTAGGATGGAGACGGTGAAGGTTCCGGGAGCCAAATGATTTTGAAAATCTCTTTCATGAACTACTTCAAGAGCATCCCCTAATTTTTATTGATCATGAGTCTCTTTTGTCAACATGTACTTTATTGGATTATTTCTGATTATCAAAGACATGTTGGATCAAGTGGTTCTATAAAAGGACCCTTATGTTTTCAGAATGACATGTTTGAAGGCTTTTTCAAGATTCAAATTCATGTGGTAAGGCACTCGGCGGACCATGGGAGACTTGTCTAAGGGTCTCATGGGAGAGGTTTGTGGGTGTGTTTGGTGCGCTCATGCCTTTGAGCGACCGTGAGTACCTCTCAGCTCTTCCCCTTTTATTCCCATTCTATTATGTATAAATTTTTGGGAGTCATGAGAGATAGAATGTATATTCCTTAAGGTTTTGCCTTTAATTTTTTTGGATATGAATCATGTGACAAATATGGTTCACATGGGGGTTAATGTTAATTTCATGGAAAAATCAATCTGTTCGCCGATAGAGAGACATGGGGTTTCTTAGACATGTCCAAGGACTTTGGTTCATTGAGGCTGTCAAGCCAAGGGAATTTAGTGAGGCAAAAAATATGTGTCATTGAGATCTCACGGCATCTCGCAAGATGCTCTAGGTGTGTGTCATATTCTTTTTAGTTCTTGGTAACCCCTCTCACCTCCTACACTTTATCCCCTTTATTTTATTTGGTGAAGGCTTGAAGTTCATGAGAGATTGTTTAGATATCAAAAGGTATTATAATCTTTCAAATGGTGACCTGGATCATGAGATTCATGACCACTATGGGTATCTTCCTCTAAAATTTCATCCCTCTTTATTCTAGATGGATTTTGGATGGTTTGTCACACACTTTCAATGAAAAACCATGCGGCCTAGGGATGCACATTCAATTGTCTGGAGGGCCTCCATAAGATTAAAAAGGATTGTTAATGAGGGATTTGAGGCACTAGATGCAGGTGATGCACCATGCATGAGGCCTTCGCATGACTTGGAAATTATTACGTGATCAAGAGCCTCTCTGAGGATTCATTATTCCTTGGCTATCCCCATGTTCTATTTTTTAATAGGAAAAATAATTTTGATATTTAGGTTTTTTCCCTTATGATTTTTATGATGCTTATTTGGTGGGCGTCAACAAACACAAAATCATAATCGAGATTTTTCCATAAAGAACAAAGATCATGACAACTAGAATCAAACATAGAATTAGTATCCCAAAATAGATGGTTTTAAATAAATAAATAAATATGGGGATCCAGGGAACCCTATAGGGAATAAGAGAGACCAAATGATAATAAGATCAAGATAGGGAAACTAATCATGAGAAGATGAGAGGGAATTTATCTAGCTTTATATTTCTTATCCTAAGGATCCTAGGGTCCAATAATACTTATTGGGAGCTCCATGGATGGGGGAAATTGGTTTGGTGTCGTAGAAGTTTTTTGGGGAAATAAAATATGGATTTAGGATTTATTTTATAAAAACCGGATCAAATAATATCTTATACACACAGTTTCATGGGAAAACATGAATGTTTAAACCAAACTGTGTGGCTTGTCCATGCACCCAATTTTAATAGGACACAGAGTTTCTACTATGAGGACGCATTAATTTACTAACTGTTCTCCAATGATGAAAAATACCACTACCTTTAATTGTATACTTTTCATTTATAGGGAGCACGATTTGGGGAAATCATGTGTCAGTCATGCATTAGAACATATATTCCAAAATTCTTAAATCATATTCTCAAAAAAAACCCCAAAATAAATTCCACAAAAGCTCTATAAAAATAAATGTTTGGGAATACCTGAAAAAATATACCTGATGTTACAACCTGCCCACCATATAATATTATTCTATCCATAAAGCCTACTAAGAAGCTGCTATGACAAAAAAAGAGGGCACTGCTCTCTCATCAGTGCCTCCCTCTCCCATGTCTCATGAGTATCCAAACTATGATTCCATATCACACAAACCAAAGGTATTTTACTCCCATGAAGTATTATGGATTCAAAATTAGATACCATTACTGGTCATTCGGTTATGGATAAATCATATTCTACTTCAAGACCATTCTATATAAGAACATGATATGGACCAGAAAAATAATTTCATAGATGAGATAAATGAAATACATTTTCTATTGACATCAGGTACAGTCGAAGTGAAAAATGGTATGCAGCATTACCCACATTCTCAATATACTCAAAGGCCCACAAAATAAGGAGAAACATTCCCTTGATTCCCAATCTAGTTATGATCCAACTAGGGTGAAACAATCAAGAACATGTGGTCACCAACTATTAATTCAAAAGTTATATGGAGATGATATGAAAAATAATTATATAGAATCTATTAATTAAGCATTCTCGGAGGAATAAATTATTTCTTTTCAATCGTCTCAAGAACCGAACATGGTCAAAATAAAGATATTTCACCACCCTTTGACCTATATTATGGATATCTGTAATGTAGGCCACAAAATGCCACAAAAGGATCCATCCTAATATCAAACTGGTAACTATTGTTATAAGAAAACTCATCCAGTCCTTGATGGTCATCCTAATGCACACCAAAGTCAAGAACAGAAGCACAAATAGTATCTTCAATAATATATATACCATTTTCTATCTATCCATATGTCTACATATGGTATTCCCCACTCAAACAATTGTGATATCTCATGGTCTCCTGAATTCTTTTATAAAAGTGAGAAGCTAACCAAGGATCCCTATCAAAGAAAATCGAAAATCGAACTTAGTGAAAAAGAAAAATATCTTTCCTGAAGAGTTTTCTAAACTCCTCACCTTTGGATAAACCATATTTGTATGATTTAGTTAATCAATCAATCAAAAACATATCAAAATATTCATTCTATAGGTACCTATAAACCTATCCAAAAGTTCCTTAGTGATATCATCCCACTTCCACATAGGCACTAAATGTGTCTTTAGTAATCCTGAAGGCTTCTGTTCATAGACCATCACCAGATGTCATTTATTGAAATAAGAGAAACACTCAACAATTCCCTATCTCATACATAGTCACTAGAACTGATGTCACATATCATAAAACATATTCATGGTTGCTGGGATCATTACCCACTAGGAACTATGACGATCCACCATAACATCATTTTGTACTAAAGAGGCTACCACATAATACTTTTCATAGCATATAATTCCTTCATAAGAGAATGTCCATTTTGAAGCAATATCCCCAAAATAAAGAGACTCTATAATTCTACAGAACTCATCATCAAGATGTTGATCCCGAAGAATCAATTCAAGAAGAGATGATTTCAATAGAATACTATCCAAGAAAACCTCAAACCCTTTTTCCTGAACTCAAATATGAAATAGTGTCAAAAGCACCATCAAATTAAACTCTTCTAAAGATTCATTGACTTCCTACGTTGAAAGTTTCATGGTCAAATAAAATTAAATGAAATTCCATTTCCTTGGGTTATAGGAAATTTTGAAATTTTAAGAATGCAGGTAATCAACACAATGACTCAAGGAAGAGATTCAAATATCTTTGAGAAAAGATATAACTCAAGCACTTGTGGTCAGAATACATAGTAAACCTTTCTCTATAAAGGTAATACTACCATATTTTAGTCATGTGTATCCCAAATGTAAATTCAAGGTCATGTTTTGTATAATTCTTATCATGTGGACTAAGCTAATGAGATCCATAGGCAATGAAATGATCACCTTGTATAAGAATCCTGCTAAAGACTAAACCCAATGCATCACAGAAAACCACATTTCCCAGACTGTCCTCTAGAATAGTTATCACTAAAACAATAGTCAAAAGATAGTTCATATCAAGAAATGAATTCTGAAATTTATCATTTGAGGAAAAAATTACACCCTTTCAAGTTAGATAATTCATTGGGAAACAAGATTTTCTGAAGTTCTTAACAAACCGATGATAATAGCCATCTAGACCCAATAATCTCTGAATCTTAAAAACATTTCATGGTTTCTCCCTTTCATTACAGATTTTACCATCTCTAGTACATATGAAATACCATGTTCTAACACCATGTGTCATAATAATTTCACATCGCTAATCCATGAATCAGATTTTGATAACATGACCTATGGTGGGAGATTTGTCATCAAACATTGAACTATTCTCAGTTGATGTACATTATCCTACTCAAACATAGAGTTATCAATTTTTCAATCAAAAAATATTACCTAAAATATAACTAATTAATCATGGAAAATCATATTCATTAATGTTATAATGGCTTCAAGATAAATGGTTAGACAAAAGGGAATAACTAGGTACTCATAATGACCGTACCTACTACAAAATGCTGTTTTTTTAAATGACATATTCTTTTATTCTCTACTTATGGTAACCAAAGAAATTATCAATCATCAAGAACCACATTGATTTTTAATTTGATCATAAAGATCAACAATCCATTGAAATAAATATTTTTTCGTTATCATCACTTGACTAACCATAAGGTAATCAATACATATGTGAAGTGACCCATCATCTCTCTTATCAATGAGAACCAACAACACCGATCATGAAACACTTGGGTGTATAAAGCCTTTCTATAGAATATTTTCCAACTAGACATCTACTATTTTAGTTTATATTTTTCATTAATGTATGATTGAATTGAAACTGGCTAAGTACCAGGCAGTAAGTCAATGGAAAACCCAACTTATCTTACTAGTGGCATCTTAAAGAAGTCTAAATGAAACACATTGGGAATCATGGTCACATATCGAGGGAGATCATAACTCCAATATTCTCACTCTAGATCAAAATGAAAGACTGATATTACATTCCCCAACACTGGATAATATGGTTCAACCCTACATTGTCTTAGGTCCCATTACACATTAAAGTCATGAGAAACACCCTCAGGTACAGTAAAGAAGAATTGTTGATGATAATAATCAACCTTGGAATTATTTAAAATGAGCGAATCCATCCTAGAAATGATGTCAATAGATTTAATGTTATGAAACATAAAGTTCCATGGAATCTCAACATCAGATAAATAGAAGACACAAGTGTGACTACATAGACTCTTCTCTATCATCATACCAAGGGGTGTATTAATATCCATTAAACAAGATAAAATCCCTATAGGAGGATTAATAAGATTAATAATACATGTAGAAATAAATTAATGAGATGCACCAGTATAAAATAGAGAAGTCACCAATGATGATACTATAGTAATGGTACCTCTCACAGTCACTGGACTAAAATCTGATTCCTTGAGAGACTCTTCCATTGGGTGAAGTAACTTCATTCTGAATAAATATGGCCCATACCATTTTATACATTAAGCATCTTATTACCCCAAATTTTTAGAAGGATTTGATGATCCTGTTCCACTTTGAGGATTAGAAAAAATATTCATAAACTTTGTAGGTTCCCTAAACAACACCATGATCCCCATTTCATTGGTGCCTTAGAGTAAACCCTCTTGGAATTTCATGGTTTTCCACACTAGTATCAAATATGAGGACCACATTCATGTACTATAAAAGTTAGATAATTACCCTACTATTGGGAACTATTGGGAGAATCTAATTGCTCCCACTTTTTGAATAAGGAACTCATACAACCACAATGATAGAAGTAAACTCATGATAAACCAGAATTTCCATTTCTTCCATTTCCACCATATGTACTCCATCGAGCACATCATGATTAATATGGTAGCTTCTATATAAAAATTAGAGAATGAATATCCTAAAGAAGTCCTAACTCAATCCTCTAAGACATAATCTACTCATTCATCACAATATATAGTGTTAAATGCAAGATCTCAACAATTTTTTTAGCAAACTCTATACCAATACCTTCAACATGATCCTATTTTCAAAATTCTTTACTCTTGGACAACTGTATCGATTCTTGATAGAACTTATCGGTGAAAATATTCTTAATGTATTTCCGCTCTAAAACCTCATACATCATCTTTATTAACATAGTTTCCCACCATTCAATACTCGGTCCTTCAATCATGTAGGTGGAATAAATGACATTGACTTCATTAGGTGTGTCTAATAACCCAAACAAAATTTTCAACATACCCAACAATTCCATAACCACGTGAAGATAATCAGAGACGTTGAACAGTGCTCACTTATGGAAAAGGAACACTTGATAATAAATTTTGAGAACTCCCCTCATATGATCTGCAACTGGCTCCTCAATAGAAACTAGAGGTCATGTGTTTCCTCAATCATGGATAGTGTGCACAATAAACTTATCTAGATATGGATCCACAATTTCTTTCACTCACCAAGGTTCAGTCGTAGATACCTCCTCAATAGAAAATATGGTTTGTTATGTTATTGATGGGGTTTTCCCTTAAAATTGAATCTTTGAATGGATTTTATGTGCAGGGCCTCATGATACTCCTTGAAAGTGTTTTACAAAATTTTATAGTTGTTTATTGATTCGTGAAAGAAATGTGAAGAACGTTTGTAGGATGTTTGTTTGTTTATGATTTGGTAGTGGAATTTTGATGTGGAAAGTGTATTTGATAATATGTGTAACTTGATTGAGCACCAAAGGGAGTCTCGGGTATCTAGGTGGGCATACATGTACTAGTATGCAAGTGATTCTGTGGGGTTTGGACCTTGTTTCACGTAGCAAGTTTGAGGATGAAAAACTAACTAAACTATGATGCTGATGATGTTGGGGACCACTATGTTATGGGTATTCTCCATACTAGTGGCTCATATGCATGGGAACAAATATTTATTATGGTTACTTTCACCAAGATATGAGGTAACTAGGGCTCACAACTAACTAGTGCCTGGGGGTGTTCCTGTGAGTTGTGATCATTGGCTATTTTTTACTCACTGTGGTCATACGGTGTGTTTGGTTCTTAACTTCAGTATTGTGTGTTATTTATTTAAAAGCGTATACTCTTTAAATCATCCCTCATTAAAACAATTTTCATTTTGAAGTTGCACCACATTGAAATTTTTTTACATGCATCATTGTTTATAAAGCATGGAAGTGTTTGTGTAACAACTATTATAGCATGGGACCTCATTTGAAAAAAATACTTTTATAGCTTGTATTTAAAACATAAAATTGATGTTTCTTTTATTTTAAAGGATGTGAATTGGGAATAGAAAATTGGGATAACCTATTGAGTTTTAATACTCTCGCCTATAGGCTTCTTCTGTTTTCTGCCCTCGTGCAGGTTTCAGCTTGAGTTAGATCACCTTGGGTGACGTTTGATCATTGTGTTCGAGAGTGACCAGCGGAGTCACATAAAATTATTTTGTTATAGAGTTTGTTCAGTTGAGTGGTTGGTTTTATTCTACTTTTAGTTTCTTGTACAAATAATGTTTAGTTCAGTTTTTATATAAATGTATTTTCGGTTGTCCATTTATTTCTGCCGTTTTTGTATTGTTTATATATGGAAAAAATTGTTCCCTTCTATACTCTATTTATGACCTTGGTTCTTGTCGCCATCCCAGGAGGGTCGGGAATGCTTATTGAGACTTGTCACAGGCTGTCCAGGGTGGCCGGTTCAGGGTCAACTCATGCCGGTTCATGAAAAATTGGTATCAAAGGAGGTCGGCTCTTAGCTGGACATTATTTTTATAGTTACAATATTATTTGGGGATGTCATGGTAGATGGAGTAGGATTGTTGGGACTTGAGGGGTATATGATGGAAGAGCTTCATGAACTCTTGCTCGTTCTGATCCTCAGGATTTCATGGGAAGTATGGTTTTATTAGTGTCATTTGTTCTTACTGATTTTTTGGTGTTGGGATATGACAAGGGGAGTCTGACTAATGGCATCTATGAGATCACAGGGCCTAGAAAGCAATGTGGATCCAGGGAATGATCCTAATAATTCTCTCATTGTTGGTGTTGTGTTTGACATATGGCCGCCAACCACAAGGTCATGTCACCCACCGACACTAGTTCCTTATTGTGGGTTTCTTGTACCTTTCATGAATTCTGAATTCTTGTTTTGAAAATACATGTGTGAGAATTATGAAAATGGCTTCTGAAAGAAGGATTGGATTTAGAAAAGTAGAAAAGGGGTTTTCAAAATTTAAATATAATAATTTTTTTGGTAAGGTTAGGTTTTTTTTAAACAAATTTTGGGGAAGAAGTGGAAATGATTTAACGGGATTGGATTTTCCCTAATCTAAAATTTTGGTTTGTTGAAATAAAATGTATTGAAAGTGTGAATCATTTTAATGTAATTATGAATTTTGTTTTAAATGGGGTGTTTTGGGATGATGAAAAGTGTTTTAATCTAATAAATAGGTTTTGGAAATTTGGTTTTGTGCGGCTGAAGTTTTTCTAGAATGGGTTTTTGGATTTTGTGGTTGTCAGATTATGAAAAGAGACCTTGACAATTTTTTTTAAAAAATGGGAAAGGGCTATTTGGAATAAAATGGTTTTTTATGTAACTTCTATTAAATTGAATGGATTGTTTTTTTAATCAAATGGTTTTTGATGAATTTTGGTTTGTTTTGTGGAATATGAAAAGTGTTTTTGACTTGGTGGTTGGTGTTCCTTTTGATGGAACATGATTTTTGGAATGATTTTGTTTTGTTATAGCCTTTTCTATTTTAATGGGTACTCATATGAACCGTTTTATTGATATCTAGAAGGATGGACTATATGGAATGGTTGTTGGGTGCCTGGGGTGGCACCTAAATGATCATGTGATTGATACATGAAGAAACACCATTCGTGAATGTGAAAATCCACCAAGTTAGTTTTTTGTTTCAAAAGTGTTTTTAGATAAAAAATTGTGGTGTTTGTGTTGATCCAACGGTTTTGTGGATGGTTAATCCTATGTTTTAGTAGTGTTTTCTATTCAGTATTCTATCTTATGATCTAGAATTCATACTCTTGTTGCATCTTGAGATGTGATCTTATTGGTGGCTCAAGTTTGGAGTAATGTTTAGTGGGTTTCTGAAGATGTGTTGGATGTTGTGATGTGGCCACAGATAGTTCTATGTTTGTAAGATTTTAAATTGATAAACCTAAGGATTCTTTCTCATGTTTCAAAATCTAGATCCACCTCCTAAAATAATTCCTCATTCCATTAGTTTAAATATAGTGTTTTTTGGGATCTATTTAAAGTGCTTCTAGTTCGTGATAATTCTTGTGGACATACCAGTTGTGTTCATTGATGTTGATGCTTTTTGTCATATTCATTATCTATTATGCTTATCGTTCACAGTAAGATAGAATTTTGATATGTATCTATGAGTTCATATTTATTTGAAAGTGTTTTTTGAGAAGGTGAGTTTTTTTAGTGATGTGATACTTAGCACCTTACTGTTGGGTAGTATATGCTTCATGATTTAGGGATCTAGTCATAGGCCTCGGAGTGATGCTTTTCAAGCAGTCAGAAAATCAACACAGTTGTGCGGTGCTTGGCCATGCTCATGCATCCACCATTGTGGTAAGGTAGTTTCTATGTCTATATTGTTGTTCTTCATTACTGTGAATTTCCATTTTTTACAACAAGTGTGGTGGACTTATCAATCACACAGTGTCTATGGTTATGGCTTCATGGATGCGGGTTTCCAATTAATGTCCCTTTCTAGAACTTCTCTGTAAATCAGGTGTGGTCTTGGTGTTACCTATTCATAGGTGGAGAGTTTTTGGTAGTTCCTTGATTTCTTTTGTGGTTTCATGGGCCAAATTATTAGGTCCCCTTCCCTCCCCTCCCTGAGTGGTGGGGGTCCGGATCTAGGCTTAATTTGTTGGCTATGTTCTAGTCCCCTCTATTCAGGAGTGGGTGGTTTTTGTGTTCTTGTTGTAACCATATTAACTTGGGTTTGTGGGTTGTTTAGGTAGAGTTTTTTGGAATTGTGAAGGTGATGTCATGTTGAGTTCATTTTTTTCGTTGCTAGTTGGGTTCTAATGGTGGGGAGACCCACCACATGTCTCGTTGATTTTTCCTTCTATTAACTTGTCTAGTTCTTATTATTTATTAATGTTGGGGAGTACATTTTCTACTCCCCTAGATTCCATGGATTTCTTGAGTGATATTTAGTTTGGATGATTGTTTGTTTTATTGGGAGAAGTCCCAATAATCGGGTTATTGGCTTGGTTGTGGAGGTGGTGGCTTGTCCGTTCTGTTGATTTTCACAAAGTGGTTGTGAGTTGGAATTTTGTTTGTGAAAGAGGATTAATTTATGTTGATGGAAAATGATACTTCACTAGATTTTTATGTTGGATAATGTTTATAAGGAATCTTTAGGTGTTTATCTTTCCGCTGGAATGTGTTATGGCTTTCCGGGGGAAGAAAACTTTAATGGTGGGGAGAATTGTCACAATCGGATTTTCATGTCTTTGTTTCAATCTGGTTCATTTGAAATGTAAATAATTTTCTTGGGTATTTTGTGATATTAATGTTGAGTTTTTATGTTTCATCTATGTATAATCTCCCTAATTTGGGTTCCCCAATGCTTGTTTAGGAGTTTTTGGAGAAAGGTTGGTTACTTCATGATTTAGGCCAACCGTGAGCTCATTTCCAATTTTAAAAACCAAAATTTTTTGTTTCATAAATCCTTTGTTTTTCAACATTTTTTACACATTCCAATTCCCAAATGGTATCACCTGATATATTCAAACTACCATATAATTTTGGACCCCTTAATAATTCATAATCGTGGTGAATTGGGGTTACTAATTTAGGCATTGGGTCAGCACATGTGCCCATTTCCTGTTTTAATAAATTTAATTGTTTATTTTATATCGAATTCAATATTTTATATTTTTTGGTTCTTTAACCTCCCACCTGATTCCAATATCAAAAATAGCACCCCCAATATCGATATTCCCTCTTTGGAACTCAGAATATTCTCAGAGTGGGGTGGCATTCTCAATGTCTCTCAAATCATCCAGAATTGACATGGTAGATTGTATCATTCATAAATAAATCAACATGTACTAATTTGGAAACAAATAATCTTTCCCCAGTTCTTAATGAACATAGGAGTCTCTCAAATATGTTTCAAGCCATTCTATTTTATCTATGGGAGCAGATATAGTCGAATACGACGAGTTTTCTAGTTGAGAAGGTGAGATTCCTTCTCCTTTATCCTCCAACTTCTTCCTCCTTTTATTATTTCTTTGTTTTATAATCTCACCTAGTACTGTTGGAATTAGGGTTTTGTTATTCCATGATTTTATATGGGGTTTTCATTCATTTGGGTATGGTCGTCATAGGTTTAGGGTTTGTAAACCCTCAGATGTGGATTTCATGTGTGTGTTTCCATTACGTCCAGGATTTAAGGTATGACATCCCTTGCACTTGCATTTATTATTTAAGTTTCATCATTTTATTACTATTTAAACCTGATATATATATTTTTATTTTTGTTGTTCAGCATTTGGATATTTTTCTTGGTGTGAAGAAATGGTTGTTTATACCTCGTTTTTTGAAAGGAAGTGTTGTTTTGTCAAAAAAGTGTACACCATGTGTTTGTTTAAATGTTCCTCTATCTTTTAAAAATGTTTTGTGAGGTTTGTAAGATATTTTATGGAATTTTGAACATGTTATAGTATCTTGATAAAAAATATGGCATTCAATTGGTGTTTTATTCCATTTCGAGTTCATAAAATATTTTGTTTTTGTTTAAAAACGGCATGTTATGTGTTTGGTAAATTGCCCGGTTGGATTTTATGTGTGATGTGTGATTTAAAAATTATTTGTTTGGATTTATAAATGAATTGTAAGAATTATAAATTTTATTTTTGGATACTTATATGGATTTAATGTTTTTATTTGTTTTTACAAAAAATGGGTTTTTTTACAACATGTTTTGGCCCGAGTTGTCGGAAAATTGTCTGTTTCACATCCTTATGAAAATGGTTGGGTTTTGAATATGTAACCTGAGTGTTTGAAGGGATTTATGAATTTGGGTTTATACTATAAATGGGTTTTATAAACCTCCTTAATAAAATTTATTGGATACCTTTGTCATATTATAGCTTTGAGAAAGGCATAAATGCCCGTTTGGCATTTGTTTTGTTTTGTAAATATTATTTCCATGTGTATTTCCTGTTCTATCTTTTTGGTAATTTTTATGGTCCATGAAAATTATTTATTAATTGTTTTTTGGACTTCCAAATATGTTATGTTATGTTATTGATTTGTTTTTTCTTTAAAATAGCATCTTTGAATGGATTTTATGTGTAAGGCCTCGCGATACTCCTTGAAATTGTTTTACGGAAATTTTTAGTAGTAAATTGATTTGTGAAAAAAATTTGAAGAAATTTTGTGGGCTTTGTGTGTGTTTATGTATTGGGAATGGAATTTTTATGTGAAATGGGTATTTGATTATATGTGTAACTTGATTGAGCACCAAAGGGAATCCCGAGAATCTAGGTGGGTGGACGTGTACTAGTATGGTAATGATTCCTTGGGGTTTGGCCCCTGTTTGACGTAGCATGTTTGACGATGAAAAAAATACTAATCTATGATAATGATTTTGTTGGGGGACCACTAGGTTATGGGTATTCTCTTTACTAGTATATCATGTGCATGAGAAAAGATATTTATTATGTTTACTTTCACCGAGATACGAGGTACCTTGGGATCACAACTAACTAGTTCATAGGGGTGTTCCCATGAGTTGTGCTCATTTTCTATTTTGTACTCACCATCAGCATACAGTGCATTTGGTTGGTAAATTCAGTATTCTGTGTTATTTATATAATATTTTACAATCTTTAAAGCGTCCCTCATTAAAAAAATTCATTTTGAAGTTTCACTTCTTTGAAAAATTATTATATGCATTTTTTTATAAAACATGCACGATTTTTTCTGATAATTATTATAGCATGGGACCTCATTTGAAAAAAATTATTTTATATCTTATATTTAAAACATTAAATTTATTATTATTTTATTTTAATGTAATTTCATTGGGAAAATATTATCGAGCTACCCTACTGAGTTTTAATACTCACGCATATTGTCTTCTTCAGTTTTTATCCCTTGTGCAGGTTTCAACTTGAATTCGATGACCTTGGGCATAATTTGATTATTGTGTTGGAGAGTGACTAGCGGTGTCACATGGAGTTAGTTGGTTATCGGGTTTGGTCAGTTGAGTTGTTGGTTTTGTTCTACTTTTAGTTTCTTCTACAAATAATGTTTAGTTAAATTTTTCTATAAATGTATTTTGGACTGTCCATTTATTTCTGCTGTTTCATTGCTTGTTTATATATGGGAAAAATCATTCCCTTGTGTACTCTATTGATGCCCTTTGTGCCTGTCGCCATCCCGGGAGGATCGGGAATGCCTCTTGGGACTTGTCACGTGCTGGCCTGGGTGACCGGTTCAGGTTCGACTCGGGCTGGTTCGTGACATCCAAGGAACCCTAGAGAGAATTATAGGGACTACTAGTGAATGATATTGGGAGAAGTAAACTAACTGTGAGATGATATAAGGGAAAAAATAAATATTTTGATCAATCATGGGAGGAAAATGAGTGACCATGAATCCTTATTGGGAGCTCCAATGATGGTAGAAACAATTTTGGGGTTGCAATGGTATTTCAGGGTACTAATTTTATAGTTTAAAAAAATATTTATTTAAATAAGACCACCTATAATCTTGTTCTGACGATTTCTTGTGCAGACCCACTTGGTTCGATCCATCTTGTGCAGCCTATTTTTTCACCCAATCTAAATGGGACAAACAGTTTCTACTAATAGGATGCACAACTTGACAAACCATTCACCAACATTCCAGAAGCATACTACCTTCTGTTGTACTATATTCTCTAATAGGCTACAAAATTTGGGAAAATCGTGCGATAACCATGAACTATCATAGATTTTAAAAATTCATAAAACATAAACCAAAAATAACCTAAAACGAAATCAATCAAAATATATATAAAAATATGAGTCTTGGAATACCTTAAAAAAATAATAGTATTTTACATGATGATAGAAAAATTGATGTTGGTCCAGGGGTAGTATATCCTGATGAAAATTTTCTACTATTAATTTTAGATATTTGTGAGGTGGTAAGGGGTATAGTGTGGCATAGACAGGTTTCTTCAATTTAAAAATTTTCTAAATTCTATTTAATTTTTCGATTTGAATAGATCCCCCATATTAATTCATCAATAAACTCTTTTTGTTAAGGTGGGACATATGAAGCCTAGGTTGGGATAGAATGGAGGGGACGATTATGACTGATTAAAAGTGTTTATGGTGTTGAGGTGTTCTATTGATGTGACAATGATGTTCTAGATATGATTTATTATGTAAGGGAGTAACAACCCATGGTTCCTTAGTCTATGGTAGTGGAACTACTGGTAGTGGTTTCAAGGCGGAGAAACTGTGAGGAAGGTTGGCAACAAATATCGTGATGTGAGGGATCAAATTCAGTCATATGGAATGGTTATAAATTTTGGGGGGTATACCGAAAATGTTGTGGTCATAATGGAATATGAATTATGCTTCTGTGTTTTTAGCACATGTGGGTGGGTAGTTTGATATATATATTTGTACTTCCATTTTAAAATAGAATATAGAAAATTTAAAAATTACAAAAAAAGGAATCCTGGTTGTGGAGATTGATATATTGACTCGGGAGAAGTGGGTGGTAGGGTTTTGGGGAACATAGGAGATTAAGTTATATAATAATAATAAAAATAAAAATAATTATTATTTAATATTTTAGTTTGGTTATGAATTTTTAATATGTCATTAGAATATTGATATATATATGGGGATTAATGACCCATACATTGAATTGGAATATTGAATACTAATGTGTGATATACAATTCCAACCACCAGTAGAAGCCTCATGTTCTGTCATGTTGCACATATCATCTATAATACGATGAAATGATTTTTTTTTTAATTTTATGCTTCTTTTAAATAAATTTATTTTTTATCGTTCTTATTTTCCAACATTTATTATAATGGTGTGACCTATTTGACCATCTCAACCCATTTTTCATGTTTAGATAGGTATGATTCAAAAAATATTCTATATTTCCAACGATAGGGTTTAGGAATTATGATCATAATGTACTCCTATTTGGAAACCCATATTGGTGATATTATTAGGTTTGTGTGTGATTTTCCCACAAATTGTCCCCAAATTTGCTTGGAAATAACCCCACTAGTTAGGAGTTTGAGATCCTCTTCCCATGGATCATATAAGGTTATTATCCCCCATACACTCAGGGTAATGAGATCCTCTATCTACATTTTTTTATTTCATATCTAATGAGGTTGAATGAGGTATACTATAACGACCCATACTTTACATACATTGTTATTACTTCAAAATTGAATAACACTTATTACAACATATAACAAAACCATGAAAGTCCCGTATAGGTATAGTGTATTTAGAAATTAGGAAACATAAACAACTGGTTCATAAACCATCTACATTGTCTCCCTTTTATTTTATCATATCTAGAGTCCCTTTTGGCATAAAATACATAATACTCTTCTTCCTGACATGGGGAAAAGAAAACATACAAAAGGGTGAGTTCAAATGCATAGTAAGGGTAAACAAAGGAAATATCAATCACATCATATTCAAAAAAGCATATCATTTTGGAAATATTAACCAGCAAAAGAGATCATCATATCATATCAAGTGATAAATCGTAGTAGTGAAATCTAATCACAATAATCATTACATAAAACATGAAACATTGTGTTACACACACATAATCATAGAGAATCATCTCTTAGTAGTCAAGACTCATTGCCAAGATTATCTTAGCGGACAAAGTCCATTTTTGAACTGAGTTCACTCTTCGTTTTAGTCCTATATCACTGAACATGATTAACTTGCCTTTCCATCCATGTCTATCTCATGAGATATAAATCTTTACCCAATGCATTGAAGGGAGATATCGCTCCCACCCATCTCATAATGAACCCATTCTTATGTGTGCCACAAAATCATAAATCATAGCATATCCCACATAATAAAAAATGGATTCTTAAACATCATGCCATCATAACATAACCCATATAAGATAAAAGGACATCATAAGAATAATTCCATCATAACATAAACAAATTCATGTAAAAATAGGGATATAAACATTACCCCATATTATCTTAGATGGAAAATAATTTTGATAAAACACTTGAACTCCATTCTTGAGGAAAATATCCTTTACACTTCAAAAACACTTTTCCTTTCTTAAAATATCATTCAATGTTAAACTAAAAGAATTTGATTAAAAATAATCGTGAAAACTTGTAATGGAAGATTCATGTAAATAATTTTCTAAAAGTCCATTCAGGTCCTATAAGTTAAAAAAACATTCTTCTCTTACTTTGGCCAGAAAAGTCAAAAAGTACCTCTTACTAGAAATGACAAAAGATTATATTCATATCTTTTACCAAAAAATCACCAAAGGGTAAAATTGGATTTAAACAATTCTAGGAGTATATAAATAATATTACATATTGAGGTATCATGAATGTGGATGATAAATATTCATCAGTAAATTCTGAAGTATAAACAATCTCGGATAAAAATGAGATTGCGAGATTTTCCCTTACCTTATGTACGATATGCTTTGTACGTGTCCGAACCTCCTGTATAATGATTTCAATAATGTCATTGAATTATTCCAGAATCTTAATTATTGTTACGATATCATATATGGTCATATTCTTAGTTTCTTATTAGTAATATTTCATTGCTACTTGTTATTCGGGTGTTTATTGCTTTTTTTGTTCTTATGGGTGTTTTGTCGAATAAATTTTTATTCTTCTTTTTATGTTATAGATACCTAATTTACAGAATGGTATTAGTGTAATATATATCATATTTATTCATTCAATTCATTAATATAATCATTATGCAATGAAGATTATGTAGAACGAGTCGCATCACATCGTTGAGACGGTAGGTCGTACGTACGCACGAGCGATGATATCGTTCCCATGATCATGGAATTGGATGGAAGTGTATGTATAATATTTCAGAATAATTATCACTTTATAATAATCATAAATTTTTATTCTTTACACCATTATACCCATCCAAGTAAGTTGGTGGTGGAAAACAGATTACACCACGGCGTGGAGATGGTATTCTGTATGTACACACACGCCATGATTTCGTTTTCCGTAGGATGGATAGAAGGTGAAATAGGGTTCTTTCATATTTATAATAACATATCATTATATGAGTGATACAGATGTTATTACTTCATAATGAAATATCTAAATAAGAAGAAGTTGAAGATGAAAGATATTGGAAAGGATCGGTAATGGATATTACCTCTTCTTTGACGCGCCTCTTCTTAAACTCCTCTTAGGGCACTAGGGTTGGTCATTGAAGAAGACCATAAACTCTAGGATGTTTCTAGGGAAGTGGAAAAGATAATTTGGTAGGGTTTGGCTGAGCTTTATGTCTCAATGTTGTGTGATGAGGAGAGGGAGGAGGGGCCCTTTTATAAGGGAGGAGAGGGGCATCTTTGGAAAAACCAAAAATATTATTTTATTATAAAGTCATATTCTGTTTTTAATAGCTCCAAATTAATTTATTTGGAAGCTATGGTGGGGATGGGTCGACATCCTCTCACCCAATATAATTTGGACATGTTTATGTTACTATTTTAACCTTATCATTTAGATTTAACTTTATGTAAAATATTTTTACTTTTACCATGTCTTCTTGTTTTCTTACACTATAAGGTTAATAAACATACTATAACAAGACAAACAAAATCCAAGTTGTTTATTATTAATATATATAACCTTATCAAAGTAATTTGGCCAAACCATAGATTTATTGGATTAAAATAACAATTAATAATATAATATTTTTCCTAAAAACTATTTTATGTCAATTTTGACACTATTTGGTAATAGATTTTTCTGAAAATAATAACAACATTATTAGTTCAAAAAACGTTAATTAAATCAATAATAATATGTCCTATTGACCTATAAAATTAGTGTAATTCATAAAAAGTCTAAAATTACTTTTATTTGGTTATTTATAATATCAATTATGTTAATATTTCCTTAATAAGGTAATTACTGCATCATCATTGGGTCATAAATTAAATACATTATTTAAAGTCTAAAAATTATAAATAAATTTCTATTATGTAGGAAATATTTTTATCTTTCTAGTGGATATTTATAGTCGAAATTATCTTATTTATAACCCTATATTAAAATTTTTTTAGTTATTAAACTTTGATTTTAACTATTTTAACTATTCTTTAAATAAAATAATAATAAATGTTCTAATCTAATCCATGTAGTCCTAAATGGTCATATTTTATTCCTAAGGTAGTTTTTGGTATAATTAAACTTTTCCAATAGAATTAGGACATGTGTTATGGTAATAATAATACCATTTTTTACTCTTAATTACACTATTTACTTTTAACTATGGTAAATAAAAGTAAAAAGTTACTATTCATGAAAAAAATTTATCTTAGTCAACCACATTTTACTCCTTAATGTTAATCGTGTCTCTCAGATTTTTGAAATTCCACTCACAGAAGCGGTAAAATTATGTTTTATGTAAATTTCCAAACTCTCCTTGGATGTGGGTAAAAGACGGTGAGAAGTTCGATAAAATTTTTATATATCTAAAATTACTATAAAATGAATCCAATGAATTAAATTGAACATATATAGATATTATGTTTCAATTTTCACAAAAAAATGAATTTAAGTAAAATTAATAATTATTTAAATAAAATGTCGGTATTTAATAGTATCCGAGTGATTTCAATATTCATCAAAAATTGAATGTTTTCTGAAAAATACCAAAATTTCACCGTTTCCGAATCCAAAAAAGAAGTCCATTTTGAAAAATAACATTTCATAAAGTGGGTATTACTATTCATAATGGCTAGTTTAAATAAAATATCGTTTTTAGTGAAACTCGGTATTGCATACAACACAAGTTATCGAGGAAGGTCATGATTGCGTGTAATGCAAGCCAAGCTAGTGTTGTGTGTAGTGAAATATTCCTTTGATGATGTATATAAAATAAAAACAAAATATTTCTCATAAAAATATCGGGTGTTATATTCTACCCCCCTTAAAATGAATTTCACCTTCAAAATTCATCACTTTGTAACAAACAGATGAGGATACCTTTCCCTCATCATATCCTCAAGCTCCCTTGTAGCTTCTTCTAATTAGTGGTTCCTCCCTAAAACTCTCACCAAGTGAGTGGTCTTGTTCCGTAGTACTTTTTCGCTACGATCCAGAATCTCTATCGGCTGTTCTTCATAAGAATGATCTTGCTTCAGCGGTACAACTTCTGAGCTGAGTACATGTGAAGGATCAGGTATGTACTTTCTCAAGAGAGATACAAGGAACACCTCGTGATCTTGAGAAAGATTCGGTGGATGCGCCAATCGGTAAGCTACCTTCCCAACACGATACAGTATTTTTAAAGGACCGATACACCTAGGGCTCATCTTTCTCTTCTTTCCAAATCTCATTACTCTCTTCCAAGGAGATATTTATAGGAACACTTTATCACCCACTTCAAACTCAAGGTCTTTTCTTCAGTTATCGTCATAAATTTTTTGTTGACTCTGAGCTACTCTTATGTGTTGTTGAATAGATCGGACCTTTTCGGCCATCTCATCAACAAGATCAGGTTATAATAGCTTTCTTTCCCCAACTTCATCCCAGCAAGTTGGAGTTTATCATTTTTTCCATAGAGAGATTAATAAGGAGGCATCAGAATACTGGAGTGAAAGCAATTATTATAAGAAAATTTCACCAAAGGATGGTGGTGATCCCAACCACCTTTGAAGTCCATAGATCAATCTCTTAACATGTCTTCTAGAGTTTGAATTTTTCTCTCAGACTAACTGTCTGTCTGAGGATTATAAGTACTGCTGAAGCTCAACTCGATATCCAGAGTATGCTGAAGACTTCGCCAAAACATCGAGGGAAACCTCAGATCCCGATCAGATATAATTTAAAGTGGTAACTCATGCAATCTTACCACTTCCTTTACATATATCATGGCAAGCTGATCAAGAGAGAAATCCTCTCTAATAGCAATGAAGTGTACCGACTTTGTAGGACGATCAACTATGACCCAAATAACATTATTTCCTTTGGATGTTTTAGGAAGTCCAGTGACAAAGTCCATAGTGATGTTTTCCCATTTCCATTCGGGTATGGGAAATGGTTGTAACATCCCCTTAGACTTCTGTCTCTCAGCTTTAACTTGATGACAGAACAAGAATCGAGAGACATACTCAGCAACATATCTTTTCATGCCATCCCACCAGAAGTACTCTCTCAGGTCCCTATACATCTTCGTGCTTCCAGGATGAATAGAGAATGAAGAACTATGAGCCTCATCTAACATTTCCTTCTTTAATTCTAGGATGGGAGGAACACAAACCCGAATCATGAACCGTATTATCCCATCACAATCAAGGTTGAAATTAGGAAAATTTCTCACCTTCTTTTGTAACTCTACATCTTCTTTATGTGCCTCTTTAATCTTCACATGTATAGATGGTTGACCATTCATTTGAGAAAGATATGTTTTTTATTCTTCCATTATAATTCCAAGATTTATCCTTTGTAAATCCATAAATATTGGATCTTTTGTGATCCTCATCGTGGATAAGCTAGCATGCTCTTTGTCGACTTAATGCATCGGCCACCATGTTTGCTTTCCCAGGATGATAATGAATTGAGCAGTAATAATCCTTAATCAGTTCCAAACATCATCTTTGGTGCATATTCAGCTCCTTTTGTGTGAAATTATACTTTAAACCTTTAGGATCAGTATAAATATCACACCATTCACCATATAGATAATGCCTCCAAATCGTTAATGTCAAGATTACCGAAGCCATTTCCAAATCATGAGATGGGTAATTTTGCTCATGGATTTTCAACTGTCATGAGGCATAAGCTATCACCATATCATTTTGCATGAGAACACACCCAAGTCCCTTCTTGGATGCATCACTATAGATCACAATCCTTTCTCCACTACAAGGTAGTGTGAGCACAGGTGCAATGGATAACCTTCTTTTTATATCATTGAAATTCTCTTCACACTCCTCCGTCCAAAAGAACGTAACTCCTTTTCAAGTCAACCTGCTTCATGGATTAGCCAATCATCAAAAATCTTTCACAAAACGTTGATAATATCCTTCCAAACCAAGAAAACTTCGGATCTCAGTTACTGTTGTTGGTCTCAACCATCGTTCGATAATCTCTTTTTTGCTGGATCCCCAGATATCCCCTCTTTTGAGATTATGTGACCCAAAATGCAGCTTTTTGAAGCCAAAATTCACACATGTTAAATTTGGCATAAATGATCTCCTTTCACAGGGTCTTCAATACAATTCTCAAATGATCTTCATGTTCTTCCTTTCTCTTTGAATAGACAAGAATATCGTCTATAAAGACTACCACAAACTGATCAAGATAGTCTCTAAAGACTCTATTCATTAGATCCGTGAAGATACCAGGGGAATCAGTAAGATGAAATGGCATCACTATAAATTCATAGTGTCCATACCTTGTACGAAAAGACGTCTTTGGTATATGCTCCTTTTATAACCTTAATTAATGATACCCTGAATGAAGATCAATCTTGGGATAAGTTTTGAGCTCCGCGTTATTGGTCAAATAAGTCATCAATGTGTGTGAGAGGATATTTTTTCTTGATAATGATCTTGTTAGGTTCTCGATAATCAATGCAGAGTCGCATTGATCCATCTTTATTCGATACAAATAAAACAGGTGCTCCCCAAGGTGACACACTAGGGCATATGAATCCCTTATCAGGATTCTCTTGGAGTTTCTTCTTCAATTCCTGCAACTCAATTGCGGCCATTCTATAAGGTGTCATTGAAATAGTTAAAGCACCCGGTACAAGTTCTTTTGAAAACGAAAACTTCACGATTTGGTGGAAGACCAGGAAATTCCACTAGAAAGACATCATTAAACTCCCATACAATGGGCATATTCTTAATCGTTAGTTTCTCAGCAACCATTGGGGATAAATAAACTTCATTTAGTGGAATCAAGACCCATAGGATGGATGAAATTTCCACTGGAAGGTTATGTTCATCCTTGCATCGATAGACGACCATAGATTGACTTGGAATATGAAATGTGACTTCCCTTCTTTGGAAATTGATTTGAGCTCCATATAAAGAAATCCAATCCATGCTAATAATCACATAAAATTCCACTATAGGAAGGGTCACAAGATTTGCAGGAAGCACTTTCCCACAAACTTTAATCAGAGAAGAATTGTAAACTGTTGATGTGACTGTTGTTCCATTAGGGGTTGTCATAGCTAACTCAACATCTAAATTTTGAGGTAATACAGAGATACCCTTAGAAAATTCTTCAGAAATAAAAGCGTGGGTGGATCCAGAATCAAATAAAACATTTTCTAATTTAGAGTGGATTGTAAGTGTACCTTTCACCACTTCGTTATCATACTCCACATCACTGATAGAAATTGAATGTAACTTTCCTTTTTCTTTTGCCTTAAGAGTTTTTTGACGTCGATTATCGTCAAAAACCCTTTGATTAGGGCATTGATTGGAAAAATGTCCCATTTCCTTGAACTTGTAACATTTAAGTGTAAGAGGTGCACTCAATGTTGCCTTTTCTTTTTTCGTATCAATAGACATCTTCTTCCAATCATTGCGGCATTCAAATGCATGATGACATTCCTTTACACATTTGAAACATTTACTTGTCCCATTATGAAAACTCCATCAATGTTTCTTTCCACACTCTTAGCATAAGGGAAAACTCATCTTCTTTTCAATGTACTCTTTAAATTTTCCTTTGAATTCCATTTTCCTCTTCTTATCAAACACATATGACTGATGGGTTACTCCAATCTCTATCTCAACCGTGAGAGCACATCAAATGATTTCCTTGTAGCTATTGAAGTACCTTATGAATAAATCCCTTCGAATACTTGGTTTTAAGACACTAAAGAATCGATCGATCTCACTCTCAGGTTGGATAATAATCTTGGAAGCATACCATACAAGTCTGGTAAAATTTTCTTCGTAGTACCAACAGATTCATCATCCTTTTGAATCAGTTCAAGAAACTCCTTCTCCATCTTTGTTTTAAGAATACAAGGGAAGTACTTATTGAAAAATAAGTTCTTTAACTCGTCCCATTCCATGGATTCAATTTCATCCCTTTTCCTTGTATTCCTGATAAGATTCCACCATTGATCAGATTCACCTTCCAAAAGATATACTGTTAAAATGACTTTATCATGATCAAAACATCGAAGAACTAAAAATATCCTTTTAGTAGTACTGATCCATTGTTCAGCAACTAATGGATCAGTAGACCCACTGAATGAGGGTGGACGCTGCCTCATGAAGGATTCAACAGAATGTTGCACCTTCCTTTGCTCATTTGAATGTCCTTCATGATTCATAGCTTGATAAAGTTGTGTGAGAATGGATACAAGATTTAACATTCTAGCACCCATAATGTTTTGTTTCTCAGGGGGACAATCATTGCATTTCCCGTCTCATTCGGCATTAACACGGTTCCTTCGGTTTCCAGCCATTGAATAAAACCAAGAAGAATAGTGTGAGAAACACTAATTATAATAGGAAAACAACATAATCAAGAATAAAATTTCACACTTAAGGTCTTATCATAGGTTCTTCATGGCCATTTCTAAAACACTATGATTTTGTCCAATGCTTAGACATATCCTTAGGGTTTTTATTAAGGCTTTCACATACTAGTTTCCAAAGGATTACTATACCTTCCCTCTGATTCCAACTATAACAACCCATACTTTACATACATTATTATTCCTTCAAAATTGAAGCACACTTATTACAACATATAACAAAACCATGAAAGGACCGTATAGGTATAATGTCTTTAGAAATTGGGAAACATAAACAACTGGTTCATAAATCATCTACATTGTCTTCCTTTTATTTTATCATATCTAGAGTACCTTTTGGCATAACTTACTTAATACTCTTCTTCTGACCAGGGGAAAAGAAAACATACAAAAGGGTGAGCTCAAATGCTCAGTAAGGGTAAACAAAAGAAATATCAATCACATCATATTCATAAAAACATAACATTTTGGATATCTTATCCTAAAAAAGAGATCATAATATCATATCATGGGATAAATCATAGTAGTGAAATTTAATTCCAATAATCATGACTTAAAACATGAAACTTTTTGGCATACACACATAATCATAGAGAATCATTTTTTAGTAGTCAAGACTCATTTCCAAGACTATCTTAGCGGACAAAGTCCATTTATGAACTGAGTTCACTCCTCGTTTCAGTCATGTATCACTAAACCAGATTAACCTGCCATTCTAGCCATGTCTATCTCATGAGATATAAATATTTACCAAATACATTGGAGGGAGATATAGGTCCCACCCATCTCATATTGAACCCATTCTTATGTGTGCCACAAAATCATAAATCATAGCATAACCCACGTAATAAAAATGGGATTCTTAAACATCATCCCATCGTTACATAACCCATATAAGATAAAAGGACATCATAAGAATAATTCCATTATAACATAAAAAAAATTCATGTAAAAATAGGGATAGAAATATAACCCCATATTATCTTAGATGGAAAATAATTTTGATAAAACACTTGAACTCCATTCCTGAGGAATATATCGTTTCTACTTCAAAAACACTTTTCCTTTCTTAAAATGTCATACAATGAAAAACTAAAACAATTTGATTAAAAATAAATACGAAAACATGTAAAGGAATCTTCATGTATATAATGTTCTAAAAGTCCATTCAGGCCATATAAGTAAAAAAACATTCTTCTCATACTTTGGCCGGAAAAGCCAAAAAGTACCTCGTACTAGAAACGACAAAAGATTCATTCCATATATTTTACCAAAAACTCACCGAATTGTAAAATTGGATTTAAATAATTGTAGGATGATATAAGTAATATTACATATTGAGGAAACATTAATGTGGATGATAAATATTCCCCAGTAAATTCTGAAGTATAAGCAATCTCAGATTAAAATGAGATTGCAAGATTTTCCCTTACCTTAGGTCCGATATGATTTGTACGTGTCCGAACCTCCTGTATAATGATTTAAATTATGTCATTGACTTATTCCAGAATTTTACCCATTGTTATGATATCAGATATGGTCATATTCTTAGCTTCTTATTAGTAATATTTCATTGCTACTTGTTATTCAGGTGTTTATTGCTTCTTTTTGTTCTAATGCATTTTTTGTCGAATAAATTATTATTATTCTATTTAGGTTATAGATACCTCATTTCCAGAATGGTACTAGTGTAATATATATCATATTTATTTATTCAATCCATTTATAAAATCATTATGTAATGAAGATCATGTAGAACGTGTCACATCACATCGTGGAGACGGTAGGCAGTACGTGCGCACAAGTGATGATATCATTCCCATGATCGTGGAATTGTATTTTTGTGTATGTATAATATTTAAGAATAATTATCGCTTTAAAATAATCATATATAGTTTTTCTTTACAACATTATACCCATCCAAGTATAGTGGTGGTGGAAAACAGATTACACCACGACGTGGAGATGGTATTTCGTACGTACGCACGCGCGGTATTTCGTTTTCCGTAGGATGGATAGAATGTGAAATAGGGTTGTTTCATATTTATAATTACATATCAGTATATGAGTGATATTTATGTTATTACTTCATAATTAAACAACTAAATAAGAAGAAGGTGAATAAGAAAGAAATTGGAAAGGATCGGTAATGGACATTACGTCTTCTTTGATGCGCCTCTTCTTAAACTCCACTTAGGGAACTAGGGTTGGTATTTGAAGAAAACAAGAACCTCTAGGATGTTTCTAGGAAAGTGGAGAAGAGAATTTGGAAGGTTTTGGCCGAGCTTGATGTCTCAATGTTGTGTGAGGAGGAGAGGGAGGAGGTTCCCTTTTATAAGGGAGGAGAGGGGAACCATTAGAAAAACTAAGAATATTATTTTATTATAAAGATATATTCCGTTTTTAATAGCTCCAAATTGATTTATTTAAAATATAAGGTGGTTATGGGTCTAAATCCTCTAATCCAATAGAATTTTTACATGTTTATGTTACTATTTTAACCATATCATTTAGATCTAACATTAAGTAAAATAATTTTACTTTTATCCTGTCTTCTTGTTTTCTTAAACTATATGGTTAATAAACTTACTATAACAAGAAAAAGTACCCCATGTTGTTTATTATTAATATATATAACCTTATCTAAGTCATTTGGTGGATAGTTATTGTTTTAGGAAAATAATAACAATTAATAATATAAATTTTTTAAAAAAACTATTTTATGTCAACTTTGACATTATTTTGTAATTGATTTTTTTGAAAATCATAACAATATGATTAGTTAAAACAAGGTTAATTAAATCAATACTAACATGTCATATTAACCTATAAAATCATTGTAATTCCTAAAAAGTATCAAATTTCATTTATTTGGGTATTTGTAATATCAATTATGTAAATATTTCCTTAATAAGGTAATTACTACATCATCATTGTGTCATACATAAAATAAATTATTTAAAGTATAAAAATTATAAATAAAATAAGAATATTTAGGAAATATCTTTATCTTTCTAATGAATATTTATAGTCTAATTTATCCTATTTATAACCATATATTAAAAATGATTTAGTTATTAAACATTCATTTTATCTATTTTAACTATTCTTTAAATAAAATAATAATAAATGTCCTAATCTAATCCAAGTGGACCTAAATCGTCATATTTTATTCCTAAGGTTGTTTTTTGTCGAATTACACATATCCAATTGAATTAGGATGTGTTTTATGGTAATAATAATACCATTTTACCATTAATTACCCTATTTTCTTTTAACAGTGGAAAATAAAAGTAAAAAGTTACTATTCACCAAAAATTATTTTTATCTTATTGAACCACATTTAACTCTTTTATGTTAATCGGGTCTCTCAGATTTTGGAAATTCCACTCACAGAAGTGGTAAAATTATGTTTTATGTAAATTTTCAAACTCTCCTAGGAGGTGGGTAAAAGACGGTGAAAAGTTCACTAAACTTTTTATATATCTAAAATAACTATAAAATGACTCAAATGAATTAATTTGAACTTATATATGTATTATGTATCAATTTTAACATAAAATAAATTTAAATAAAAGAAATTATTATTTAAATAAAAAGTCGGTTTTTAAATAGTAACCCAGTGTTTTCACTATTCATCAAAAATTGAACGTTTTCAGAAAAATACCAAAAATTCACCCTAGGATAATTTGGATATTCCAAATCCAAAATTGACGTCCGTTTTGAAAAATAAAATTTCAAATAGTAAGTATTACTATTCGTAATGGCTAGTTGAAATAACATATCATTGTTTAGTGAAACTCAGTATTGCGTACAACACAAGCTTTCAAGGAAGGTCGTGATTGCGTGTAACGCTAGCCAAGCTAGTGTTGTGTGTTGTGAAATATTCCATTGATGATGTATATAACATAAGAAAAATATTTCTCATAAAAATCTCGGGTGTTACATATAGAATCCGGAATTTGATATTTTATCCCCTCAATAATACTAGAGACATAAGACTCCACATTAATATTCTGATAATTTTATGCCTATTATCCAGAGTTGGTAGTTTGATCTCATGTTCATTGGTTGTGTTTTTATGAACTTTATGGGATAGTACACCCTCAAATAAGGAACATGCTTTAGTAATATGTGGTATCCCATTCACTGATTCTAACAACAATGTGCTTATTTTTTTTAAATCAAAGTATTCTTCAAGATTTATAATTCATTATTAACCCTTTGATTCCTTGTTGATCTGACATATTGTTGTCTTTAAACATTATATTTTTTTGCCTTTATTTTAATTTGACCATCATTAATAGCTTATGGGGTATGAACATTCATTAATTAGAGATGAGATATCTATGAATTCTCTTGTCCTTAGGAGTACTATTTGTAGAGAATATCTATATTATTTATTATATTCCTCCCATTAATTCCCAAAAAAATGGTGGGGGTATTAGAAAACTTTTTTATTTTCTCTGGTAATTTCTAGTTTTGGGGAATTCCACCCAGAATATTTTTCCTCACGATTCCCAGGTTTTGTGCAGTCACATGTTGTGTCTATGTAGTTGATGTAGTTTGGAGATGGTCTTAGGGGATATTGAACTAGTTTTCCTTTTTAATATATAAATCCTAGCTGACACAATTGAGGAAAAAGTGTTGGAAGAGAAGATATGTACAGTGAGGTGATGACATTGGGTGATTTTATTGTTTAGATAAACCTTTTTGTGAGGTCCCCTTCTCTCAACTAATTATGTTAGTTCTCCATTTTTGGTTATTGGGTGTGTATCTTCCCCCTCTTACCTGAATCCCATTTTTTATATTTTGGAGAAATAGATATTTTTAATTAGATGAGGGGGGATCTTTCATGAGTCTCCATTCAATCATAGACTTGTGGGAACCCCCACACACCCACATTTAATTGTGATGGTGGATAACTAATGTTATAATTCCCCATTTTTTAAATTGGATATGGGAACCTGACCTTAGCTGGTAACCCTAGCATATATCCTTAATTTATGTTGGAAAATTTGAAGGATCCTCTTTGAATGTGATATATGTTGCGTATTATAATCAATACTGATGTACTACCTTATTTTGAACCATAATCATTCTAATGAGTTTTATCTACACCATTGATAGCACTCATCCCAAAATAGGTCAAGAAGAACCTGATATGAATGAAGAATGAATCCATCCCCATGTGTTTCACCCACATGAATGAATGAGAGACTCTCTTAAAAATGATACAAAACAACAATATGGGAAAGTTTAGTAGATAAATATTCAATTTAAAATAATGAATCAAGATGGAGGATGATATAACAGAAGGAACAAATAGTGAAAAATGAACACAGTAGTGACAACCACTGAAGCAACCGAAACCAAATAAAAATAGTTACCTGAATAACACTCTAAAATAAAAAATAAGAGGTTGAATGAAGCCTCAATTACATGAGACAATAATATTGGACATCATAATTTTATGTTAGTGAATTTCATCTTGATACTTGTATGATGAAAACTAGGAGGAAAACTGTGTAAGAAAATTACTTGGGTTATTGTCAATATACTAAAATCCCATAGGATGAGATCATGTGGAAAAATTACCAAGAGAACTAGATGTGATAAAAAGTTCAAACATATGAGTAATTCCCCCATTCGACTTGAAGGAAGCTTCAACGAGAGGATCAGAATCCCTTGATTCAATTTTTGGAGAATGAAAACCTTTAGGGAAAGGGAAAAACAATAGAGGACCAGCACCACATCAACCATGTCTAGGATATCCCATTAGAAACCCACCACCATTAGCACCATTGAAATCTGTAGATCAATTTTTTTGATCCATATCTATACCAAGGAGACACAAACCACGATTTTTATTCATATATACCATATAAAAACACTCATAAAAGTTATTATTGAATAATGGAAGTCACTGAAAACTGGGACGACATCATCCACATGATGAGATCTAGATCTAGGTAAGGGTGATGTAGATAAAATGATGTGGTTGATATGCAATACTAAATTTACTATAAAGGAAAACATAGGTTGGTGTATTCTTATACTAGTTTCAAAGATAGTGGGTTATGTTGAGGTAGCACAAAGGATGGGATAACAACATGATAGATCCAAATAAGATCTATCAGTCATGTGATGGAACAACGCCTAAAAAACCATTGTTACATCACATTTTACATTATGGTTTATATATTGACTAATAATTGAGGTTCATATAGTTTGATTCATGTATTATATACATTGTAGTTATATTTATTGATCATATCTATATTATATTTTCATGTGTAATGCTGTACTTTGTGTATATGATAATTTTGATTAGGGATCCCATTGTGCAAGATATGTATTCTCAGAATAATTCATCACCATTTAGCCCATCATGGTTCGTTTCAGGGGTCACAATCATCTCCCCACCTCATAAGAGCGATCCTAGTGGCATAATTTCTTTTATTTATGATTACATTAGGTTTTGTCCAAACTAGTGATTTTATTATCGATCTTTGACTATGTAGGTGGTTATGTTTCCAAAAATATTATCACTACTATACAAGAATATCCATTGGATTCTCACATAAGGGTGATGATATTCATATTTCACAATATATGAGTTCATTATATGTGAATAGTCTTGTTTTTACATCCTTGAAAGTAATAAATTGAATAGATGATGCACCTATGATAGTTATTCTTGAATCTCTAAGAGATAAGAAAAAACCATTATATGATAAAGAATCGATAAGAGAATAATATAGCTAGGGACCATATGTCTACTCATTCAAAATATTAAGACCATCTTCCATGTGGAAATATAATGTAATAATTTATAATTAAATTTAATTTCAATATTGGGTTTATGACTGTCAATATGACTTTCTTATTGACATTTCTTATCATTGGTATATTACATAATGGTTTAATCCTTCATTGTCACTTCATGATCAAGATCATATTCCACTAGATACCTCTCAAATATTTCATTCCATCATGTTAGGGTTCTATATCCCATACCATTTAGAGACTTATATGGTGCAATTTATATTCTACAATGGAAACACATGTTGTATGGGAACACTTTTAGATGGAAATATTGATCCCGGCTACTTTGAAAATAAATTCTTCCTGATTTGAACATTTACGTAAACGTTTGATGGGTACCTTTATTTATTCCATTATTTTCTGGATGATAATTTATGAAAAATAATATTCTTATACCAATTATTATTGAGGAATTATTCATTACATCAAGGTAAATAAAAAGTCTCAATAAAAAACAATTGATATCAGTAATATATGTATCTTTAGCACATCCATCAATTATATAATTTTATGTTAATCAAGTGAAAATTCTTCTTGAACATTAATGAAATGTTATGAAATTTTATATCTTTCAACCATAACTGAAAAGGTATTACAAAATATAGGGGTTTGGGGAGGACCCGTGACTATATACCCGAATGAGTTCCCCCATCTCAATAATAGTTTATAAAATAATAGCATAATCCAATTATATTTATTACATTCATCCTTTACATGATATAATATGACGATTCAAGATATGTACACATAAATCTATGTATTAATGATGTCACTTATAATGATCTTCTTAATATCTCTATTAATATTTATTCTTCTAGGATATATTGAGAATTTAGAGTTACGTACATCATCCTACACATTCCACATAAATTATGTCATAAATGGAACTGATATTCATTTCTTGAATATTATAATTTTATCATTTCCCATGTTAAAATCCAAAATATTCTTTACATTATTCTATAGGCCAATGTCATCCTTTTGTGCCCTCCTGATCATCAAATGGATGGATAGTTGAGTAGTCATTTTGAAAATATATTATTTTCCCCATCCTATATTATTATTATATCAATATTATGAAAACCCATGAGTATTGGATCACATTAAATATTAATCATGAATAAGGTAGTATGAACATTCATACTCAAGCATTATCCAAATTGTTTTCCATCCAACGTTGGAAATGTATTGAGTAGTCATAGTTCAAGATTAACGAAAAATATCTCTTGTGGATCGTGTCTAACATATTCTGTATGAATATATATTTTATGTCATTTTGATATTTGTATATATAATACTATTCACCCTAGAAATAATGCCTTTATATTTTAAAGAAAAAGTTATTCATGGTATATCTGGATCGCATATCTGGTATTTTTACTCATGGTTAATTAATTTATGTGATTAATTTTCCATCATCTCATTACTTTTTAGAAGGAAACATTCCATCTCCTTCATATAAGAATAACTATTAATAAAAAACCATTCTATAATATAGTTTATTTAAAATATTTATATACTAACCAACCTTTATTTAATCTCCATTGAGCTATATTTATATTATTTTATCTAGAGAAACTTACCTATATTTGTCATATACATGTACAGTGTGTAAGAAAATCATGAAACATTTCATACAAAAAACTGATTGTGTATGAATATTTTCAGAAAACATTGTATCACTATAATATATCTTGGTCTTGATCATTCTTCAATTTCCACATTCATTGAAGGATAAAATGATATAACCTCACTGGAGATTACATGACCCAATAGTTATATTTTTTCAAGAAAAAATTCCCACATTGTAAATATTTCATAAAAGAGATCCTTCAATAAGGTTTTTAGGAAGATTTTCAAAACTGAAATTTTTTCATTTTTTCCATTAGAATATATGAACAAAAATTCAGTATATATAACATAAATATTTCGGTGATACTTATAATGATATTACTTATCAAATCCATGATGATCGAAATAGAATTTATAAGTCACCATGAATTCATAATGTTTATATCTAGTGCAGATATATATCTTCAGTATATCGTTTATCTTTAACCACAAATGATGCTATATAGATTGATGATTAACCATCAATAAATGTTTATTCTGACTAATATGATCAAAAGAATAATCTATACAATGTATATGGTACTTGTTTTTAAATTTGATGTTGTTAAGTTCATGATAATCAACAAAAGAGGCATTAAACCATAATTCATCATGAAATAGAGGATCAGTTCACCCCAGGATATGGTAGATGCGTTTATAAAATCCTTGCCCATATTTTATTATAAATAATTCATTAATTTTTCCAATTCAATTTCCACCATGCCATAAAGAGGATTGTATATATGCATAAAACTAGGTAGGGGTAAAATTGTAAACTAAACCTCACTATTCAGGGGAAGGTATAATAGTTCATTGAGAAACACATCAACAATTTTTCATAAAATTAGAATGTCTAAAATATTGAATTCCTCCGCAACCATTTGGGTGATGTATCCATTATTATTGGGTATCAACATCGATATTAAGGTATTTTTTACAAATGGATTTCTTCATCATACTTAAATTGATATTTTATCATGAAAAAATAGGTATTTGAAATGAGATTTATGTATCCATAATATTGGTTTGTGATCTATATAGGTAAAGTTAATCAAATATTGAAATATTATTGAATTATTCCAAGGGAAGAATAAATACTTATGATTCAAGTAGCTTCAAAAAAACCTTGATTCAAGGAGGGGTGTATTCCTTGGTTGAAATCATCATACCAACATGTGTTTTCAATGATAATGAAATATCCAATTCTAGTAGTTAAAAATAAACATACTATGATTACATTTATGATATGTTATAATCCAAAAACTAGAATCAAATAAAAAAATTCTTATATCCAAAAAAGAGAACATGTGTACCTATCAAAAATTCAACATCATTATCCACTTTAGTGGTACTATTGCATAAGGTATTATTTGTTCCCTAGGTCTTAGATGTTACATAAAATTTTATCATGTATATCCCTTATATGGGGAGATTCATTTTTTTAATTCTATAACTAATAAAATTTTAATAATTAATATTATGAGGATACATTATAAGGGAACATATTTTCCATTCCCTAAAGAAATATTATCCATTTATTCTTCCTATTTTTTGGCATGCAGGTGATTGAATTTTATAAACACCATGGGATTTATCATTTTAGTTTCTATTAACTTATATTTAAATTTTTATATCACTATTTCTATGAGAATTGTGAAAGTATTTATTTATCACATTCACTAAAAAATTAACATTTAGATATTTAATCATTGCTACCAATGTAAATTTTGAATAATTCTCTTTTATAGAGTTCGATTAATTAGACTAATGAAAATTTTGACCTTAATTTTATGTTCAATAAAAAACTATATTCGGGTAATGAAGGTATTTTAATTTTTGAATCATATTATTAAATTAATTTATCCTAATTCTATATTAGGTAAACTAATTCATGTTCCATTTTAATGAGAAGTGTTTTTTTAAAATATTTGATGAAGAATATTTACTAAAAATAAAACAATTCTATAGACTAAACTTCTTCCTTTATCAATTGGTCATTTATGAATTTGCACCACATGTCTTTTTACAACGTAGAATAAATAATCAAACAAAATTAATTTTTTCCAAACTGAACATTGATAAATAGAAAACATATTCTCCCTATTGTTAATACATTTACAAGAAATTAGTGGGTCATGAGATCAAATAATGTTAATATTTTTTTATCCATGAACTACGTAATAGAATGTTTCTCTATATATGGTGATTTGTGCAGCTCAAAATGCTTCAATTTATTTATTTAATAATTAGATACAAATTACATACGGATTTTAACTCTATCTCAAATCCCACTAGGTTTTTGGTAGGTATAATAACCACATTGTCAATCAGACCTGTTGTTAACTAGGCTTCTCATGGTTGAATCAATTTATTGAAACCCAAATACGATAGGTTGAGTAAAAAATTATAATATCTAAATAGATATAGTTTTGATAACCATATGTCAATTCCTCCTTAGGATGTATTACTATATATAACCTTTATTTTACCATGTGATAATTTATATTCAATATAGTTTTCTTTAAGTTGGGTTTTCTTAATATTCTTATAATAAACCCCAAAATAACTAAACCTCACATTGATACTAGATTATATGTAAAAATAAAATAAATATGTTTTAAATAATTTCTATAATTCAAACATTATATTTCACAAATAATATCATTATCATAGAACCCAAAGGTTTAGTCTTTTAGTGATTTCCTAAATAAATATATTATTATTCATTATTTATTAAAAATGACCCATAGAATAATACACACATGAAATCATTATAAATATAATCCTATATTTATTTCAGTGGAAAAATATGAAAAATAAGATGTAATCTTATCAAATTCTCAATAAGTGAAAAAATATCAATGATTCATAATCGTATAAATCATAAGTTTGTGGAAAAAATGAATACGGGATATAAATTATATTAAAAATAATATGTAATGAATGGAGTTGTTCATAATGAGTGATAAAAATAAAATTATCATAAAATGATCCTACATACACCATGATAAAATAATTACGATACATGAGATAATATCTATGATACATGGAGTAATACATTGTTTTGTTTCGTTACATAGAAATATGGCTCAAGATTATGAATAAGAAATCACAAAAAAATGAAAAAATTTACCCTAATTAGGTCCATGAATAATGTTTTTATTATTTAATTGTTATATAAAAACATTTTTTTTAACATGTCTTGACACAAACTGGTCCATTGATAGTTTTCTAAACATAAAATTCTATCCACACATATAATCTAGTTTATTCCAAAATTCAATCAAGTTTATAGTTAACATCATTATCTCATGAGATATAAATCATTCCCTAATTCATTGAATGGATATATCAAACCCACTCATCACATAAGGATAAGAAATACATTTTTGGGTTACATGAAATCAATAATACATCATACGATGATAAACTAATGTAAACAAGGTTTGTTAAAATGATTTTTAAACGGTATCAGATAAGATAGAATCATGAATTGGATTGGTTGTTACCAAAAAGTAAATATCCCAAATTAATTATATCATAAGATCATTAAGGAATTATTGATGAAACGTAAATTCATATAAGATATATATTTTTAGGTAAACACTAAAATAGATGAAAAATATTAGAATTATCTTTTATAAAACATTTTAATCCTTATAGTAAATAGGTAAAGTTTCATGACACTTTTGAATGATATTTTCCCGTAGGCTAGTAGAATGTTTATTTTAAAAAAAATTAACAAATATCCTATTATTGAGAAAAATAAACCAAATAAATCTTATATAAACAACTGAATAGTGAATGATAGAAAATAAAAAAAGTTCAAAAATCAATTAAGACATTTATTTTTATGGTTTTTGTGATGTTTTAGAGAAAACCCAAAGAATTGAATGAGTTATGAAGATTCATTTTAAAAATAGATAAATATTAATATAAATTTTAATGAAGATAAAACATATTATGATTTTAAAATAAGAAAAACATTATTATCAGATAGAATATGGAAATTGAACAGAAATACGAAATAGATCGTGTTACAGTTATTATTAACAACGTCATCCTTATATAAACAATGAATCCCATAAAAGAATAATTTTTTAAATGGAAATGTAATTAATATAAAAAGTAATATAAAATTCAATATGAAATGGTAAAATTGAGGAATGTAAGTATCATATAATAATGTGTTAAAAGAAGAAAGGTTATGAACCTATAAAAGAAAAATTTATTGAATGAGACACATGAAATTGGATTATTTTTATATCATAAAATATGTAAACGTTTTTGTGACATGGAAATTATATTATATAGTCTCTTTGAAATGATTTATTCGATACTCCTTAAGACTTGAATATTCTATATAACAATACTGGCGGTTGCAGTCCCTTCCCCATCTAGGGGGGACTCCATTTGTCTCATGATGTTGCTTGCCTCCCCTCATTCATCCCCTTCTCAATCCCAAATATTCATTCTCCCTTTCCCAAGATCATGTTATACCATAAATTTGTTGACATATTCAATAATTTTACACAACATCTAATTTTTATGGCAGAATTCATGGAGGATTTGGATCATTTTAATCGGACATTGGTGGTGTGTTTCATTCTTCTTAGAGGATTTTTTTTATAGATTTTTTTAAACTCAGGGGGTTTTCTCGATGTGGTTGTGTAATGCCCTGACCCCAGTTACCCAGAGTCGGTTCATTATTACATAACATTGGCATGATCACAAAGGATCTATTCTCGAAAGACCAATTAGTTTAGTAGACATGGATACACTATATATATTCATAAGTCTTACATTAAATGATTAATTGAAAAACTATAGAAGCATAGTCTCCGTCGTCCATACTCGTATACCGTCAGACTGTCCCTCCATGTCAGTCATAAAATACTTCTTCACATCCTGGGAAAAAGTAAGTATAGAAAGGGGTGAGCTCAGATGCTCAGTAAGGATAACAATATAGCAGAAATTTTTATAAATAAGCATTTACATTTAAGGTAATGTATAACTAAAACAAAAGACTTTTAAACATTAACTTCAGTATAATATGGAAAAAATAAAATGAAATAATTCCATTTACATAATCACATGGATATTATACTAGTCGAATAATCACATTAAATATCAGTAACCACCTTCATAATGATAGAATGCATAATGCCAGACTATCATAAAGACATGGTCGTGGCCTTGTTCCAAGACTAAAAATAATATCTTGTCATGGCCTTGTGCCAAGACCCTAGATTGTCTCATGAGACCTACATATGCATCAAGGAGCTATATCGGGCTCCACCCATCACTTACTCTGTCCAATGCATTCCCCATATGAATAGGTTTAAACATAACATAATCATTCGTATTAAAACTAGTATACGAAATGTCAATACCTTACCCATAAACCATTAATGGTATAAAAATAACACATATACAATAAAAAATATCCCAAAACCTTCAATACAATATGGATGTTTTGTATTATAATAAATCAACTTCAAATAATCTTAACATCCATCAAATGATGTTGATACAGATGAAATAAAAACTATTTGAGAGAAATATCTCTTTTTTGAAATCATTTAAAAGTATCCTAATTATAAAATAAAACATTTACTTTGAAAATACTCTTATAAGCTTTTAAGGGAGGAGTTGACAATTTTATAATGGTGGAAAATATAAACACCCACCATATTTGTTAAAAAAGTCATTATTACCTTCATTTTGACGAAAAGGTTAAAATGGGCCTTGATTGGAAAACAACAGAAAGATTCCTTTATAAGCATCTTATATAAAGTAAAAAAAGGGTTTAAATGACCTGAAACCATAATCTATAAAAAATAAAGAATATTTTGAAATACATTTTCAAGAAACATGGGTGTGGATGGTAAATAGGTCTTAGTAGATAATTACACATAAACAACCTCGGATAATGAAGAGATTGTGAAATTAACCATTACCTTGTAATTTTCATTGGACAAGGGTAGGTTAAACCCATGTATAATGGTGAAATAATTGTTTTTAAATTATACAATAATCATATAAATTAATATGATATCATATATGATCTTTTAATATAGCTTTGTTAGTAATATCTTAGTATTATCGTTGTTTTGTGTGTTAATGGATTCGTTTTACATTATATTCTTGGATATTTGAGTCATTTTTGTTATGTTTGGGATGTATATTAATCATATCTAGAATTATATCAAGTATTTAAACATTATTTTATATCATCTAATGAAAATTAGTCTTAAATGGATATGATGGGGAATGAATCGCATCACGTTCGTGGAGACGGTAATCCGTATGTACACACAACCTACAATATTATTCTTTTGATATTAAAATAATATATAATTGTATGATATATCATATATAAAAAATCAAAATCATGTTATATTTTTTATTTACATCAATTACACATCATAATTATGCCCATCCAAATAATAATGTATTGAATAACAATTACAGCACGACGTTGAGATGGTAAGTCATAGGCACACATGCATGGTGACATGTCATTCAGAGGGTGGATAGAATAATGAATTTGGTTGTGCCATAATTATAATATCATCAAAATTTATAGAATATACTGGCATTATTACTTTATAATGGAAAAAAATAAAATGGAAGTGGAAGAAGAATATAACTTGAAAGAGGCGATGAAATATTTACCTCTTCTTCGGGTTATTACTTTTGATTTGATCAAAAAGCCTCCATAGGTTGGCTTTCTGACTAAATTAAGGCCTCTAGGATTAAGGGATGACAGTTGAGAGAGTATTTGGGAAATTTGTTTCCGAGCCAAATGGATTTTAAGGTGTGAATTAGAGAGAAGGGGGAGTTCCCTTTTTTAATATGCGTGAGGGGCACCTTAGGAAAAGCAAGAAATATTATTTTATAATAAAAGTCATTTTCAGTTTATAATGGCTAAAAAATGGATTATTTAAATTCTAATGTGTGTATGGGTTGAAAAACATTCAACCGGTAGGATTTAGAGAGGTTTGGGTCACTATATTAACTTTAACTTTTAGATTTAACTTTTAGTTAAATAGTTTGACATTTACAATGTCTCTCTGTATTTTTATATTATATGGTTAATTAACTTACTATATACATCCAAGAGAACCCTAAAAGGTTCATTAATGATACAACTATCATTATATAAGTATTTTGGATGAACCATAGATTTTTAGGAACAAAGTATTAATTAATAATATAATATTTGTTTTAAAAAATCTTTAATGTCAATTTTGACACTATTTGGTATTCTGTTTTTTCTAAATTCATAACAGAATTATTTATCTGAAAAAAAATAATCTAACCAAAACTAATATGTCATATTAACCGATAAAATTAGTGTAATTTATTAAAAGTCCCAAATTACATTTATTTGGGTATTTATAATATCGATTATTTTAATATATCATTAATTAGATAATTACTACATCATCATTGTGTCATAAATAGGTTAACTTATTTAATGTATAAAAAATATAAATAAAATACCATTATGTAGGGAATCATATTAGATTTCTAATGAATATTTATAGTCGAATTTATCATTTCTGTAACCCTATATTAATAATGTTTTAGTTATTATACTGTGATTTTAACTCTTTTAACTCTTCTTTGAATTAAATAATAATAAATGTCTTAATCTAATCCAATTGTACCAAAGAGGTTCCTATTTTATTCGTAAGGTTGTTTTTGGTTGAAATATACTTATCCAATAGAATTAGTACAAGTGTTAGGGAAATAATAATATCATTTTTATCCTTAATTACCCTATTTAATTTTAACCGTGGTAAATAAAAGTAAAAAGATACTATCCACAGAAAAATATTTTTATCTTGTTGAAACACATTTTACTCCTTGATATTAACCGTGTCTCTCAGAATTTTGAAATTCCCTTCACAAAAGAGGTAAAATTAAGTTTTATGTGAATTTTAAAATTCTCCTAGGTATTATGTATCTATTTAGACCTAAAATAAATTTAAATAGAATAAATAATTATTTAAATAAAAATTCGGTTTTAAAGTATAACTCAATTTTTTTTTCACTATTCATCAAAAAATTGAAATTTTTCAAAAAAATACAAAAAATTCACCCTAATCTAATTTTGATATTCCGAATCAAAAAATGAAGTCCATTTTGAAAGATAAAACTTTAAAAATTTCAAAAATTGGGTATTACTACTCATAACAGCTTCTTTGTTTGGTCGCGATGTGTTAGAATCATGATGTTTCGTACAATGCAAGCTATTGTATTTTTCAAAGATAAGCATACCTTGGAAGCTTGGTTTGTTATAGGTGGTCATTGGTCTGCATGAAAATCAATATATTATAATTCAATTTTCCTTAGAGGTGAATTTTATATGGGTGTGGTACAATACTCCATTCTTCATTTAGGGTTCTCATTTTCTTCTCCTCATATGGTCATAAAAATTACAAATGAAACATGATGCTCTATCGATAACAATCTGGCATAGTCCCCCTGAACATCCCTCCATTTCAAAAAATCCTTCTTTCCTTAGTATGGTTTGTAATATGGTGTTTCATTTTATATTCATGAATAATTTAACTAATTATGTTAGTCATCCTTTTTTATGATGTTTTTTCATCAAGGTTGATTTCTCTAAACCACTAATCAAATGGATTTGGATCACTATTAGAATGGAATTTACATTCAAGATGAATGTTTTCATCAAATTGTGGATTGATGTTTGATCATTGTGGAATCTATTAGGTCAGGTTTCATGATCATGTCATTGGGAGGGATGAGGTAATAATGCAGTGGCTTCTCCTATTGATATTATTGATTTATAGTTCATTAATCAACATAACCCTTCTATTCATTGGAAAAAGAATCTTAGTTTGGACCCTCCTACTGTAAAGACAATCGATATTAATTAGGACCCAAAAGTAGTGGATGCATTTTCAAGTTTGATTCACGATCTGGATTCTCCCATTTTTTCACCCATGAAAGTTCTTGGATCCATAATTTATAACTCATTTTATTATATCGTTAAGGCCATATGGGTGGTATAGAGATAAGAGAATGAGAAGCACTCTGATAATAGTAGAGAAGGATTTCAAATGGGCGATAGAGTTTTTGATTAGGTAAAGAAATATTTTGATAAGAATTTAGTAGTCACTATGAGCCATGGGGTTCAAGAATATTATAGTGCACCAAATCCACACAAATCACAAAATGAATTATCAATAGTCAATGTTGTTGGAAAAGAAAATGTTGATCCTGAATTTTTGAAAACAGTTTTCTAAATATAGAAATAGAAATATTTAAGATTAAGGTTTTCAGAAGATTAGAAACTAAGTGATAAAGAAGAAAACCCCAATCTAATTCATATTTTGAGATGGACTCATTGGTTGGGACTGGATCGAGTAAATGGAAACAGGGGAACATTAGTTGTAGGAATTTTCAGGTCCCTTAGGAAGGAAATCATGACACTGAAATATTATGCAAATACTTAAAAAATAGTAGTAAACAAATCATTAGGTAAGGAATGTAGAAATGACATAGTAGCTAATTAGGGGGGGGTGTCATTATCGATTGACGATGTAAAGTTAGTTTCTCGAATGCCGAACATGTAGACTCTTATAAGGATAGAAATGAACCAAAGGGTAGAGTTAAGGTGTTAAAGTGTACATTTTTGGATGAAATATCAATCATGGTGGGAGGAAAATAGGATAGGGTAGAAATAATCACATGGAACTTATTCTAAATTCCATGTAGGAAACAGTAGAAAAATTCCTCAATATCAATGCTTCAAAATATTTTCTTAACTAGATGTATAAGATACTGATTAAGGTCTAAATTAAGTAGGATCAAAGGATTATTTTTATGACAATTAATGTATTCTATTATGATGATTCAATGGAGGGATGAAAAAATTGGAAAAATATATTAAAACATTGAACATAATGGAATATCATATTGAATATCGTCTACAAGTTGACTAGGATATCTACCTAATAGAGTGGTATTTGTGGTTATTTATGTCATTTGACTATAAAATCCTTAGTTTTTTCTTTTAGGACTATGAGAGATATTTTTAGGTTATTTTTTGAGTTTAAGTCTCTTTGGTTTCTCACATTACCTCAAAATTGTTTTTGTAATAAACAATTTACATTTTAGTACGGTAATACAAGAATGGATTCTAGAATAAACTAAATGAATGTTTTGGGAAATAGTGGGATCATGTGGGGTTATCTTATATGTCATATTGGGAGAAATTTTAGAAAATAATAATTACATAGTGAATAGAAATTGTACTTTATTTGGGAAAGTGGATCCCAAGTGGAAATATAATTGATATAATACAAATGGTTGTGGAGAATTACCTCATCCCACATTTTTAGAAAAAAATTTATTTTTAAGATTAAATGGAAATTATTATTACTTTATGCATAAAAATAGTCAATAGATGAATTTTATAAATGTTTTATATATAAAATTAATTAATTTCCTTATAATAATTATTTAAAAGTGAATAAATTAATTACGTTTAAAAAAATTATAGATAAAAAATATTTTTGTAAACAAATATCGTGAAAAAAAATATTTTAAATAATTTATTATTAAAACCCTGACTCGAAACACATGATTAAAGAAGAGTTGAAACATGTACTCATGAATTCCTCCTCATATGAAATATTTTTGTGGATAGTAGTGACCATCCTAACACCAGTAAAATGGAGAATATAGCCTCTATATTAATAAATAAATGTGTATATAATGACATAGAATAACAGAGTGATATAATAAGAATGGTAGTATCAAATGACATGGAATGTATCTGGAATCATATAGAATAATAAACAAGAGGTATGAAAGTGTGACAAGTTAAACAATAGAAATATAAAGACTTGTATGTAAATAAAACACTCTAGAATCAATCTCGAGTCTACCCTATTTCTTCGTGTAATCACCGTGATTCATATCGAGGATCCCTATCATTGGTCCCTTTCACTTCCAAAATTTATTGATCATGAATTCTACTCATAGATCATGATTCCTATGAAGGTTGTGATTATACACCCAACATGACAACCCCAATGCATCCTTAGCATGAGTAAACCTGAATAAATGTTTATTCTGTTATAATAAGTAAACACACAAGACACAAAATATACAATCATGTATCGAATTGTCATTGGATGACAATGATGCAACATACTCTCGTTTGTAACATTTTTTTCTCCATGATGGAAGGATGACCAAGATGAATATATGATTTGTATTCAAACAAAAGTTACCACATGTACCCCACATAATCCAAAATGAAAATGAGTCATGGGATAAGACACAAGATCATCAAAACATATCTCATTCTTGATATAGGAAACAAGGACATCCTATAAAAACACTACCTTTGGTAAGGAAATAAGGATATCATATCCAAGAACTGTACCTCCTCTCAGGTCACCAAAGACCAACATTCCTTCAGGTTTTCAAACAACGGTCCTTCATGTCTAATAAACTAACTAGTTCTGTCCATTATATCACATGAAACATCTGAATGTGCTTCCCCTCCATTGAGACACAATATAATCATAAATAAATAATAAATTTATTTCAAGGTTTAATTAATAAATTTCAAAAACATTCATGCAAACCAAAGACCAAAAGATATAGTGAGTTAAATACTAGAAAAATAAACAACATATTTAACATAGCTTATGAACATTTCTCCATAACCATTCCCCTTTATACAATATTATAAATATCATATAACGTCATAATTTTTATAACACGGGGAATGGAAAAATAAGAAATGGTGAGAAATAATTAAATGGTAGGTAAACATATCAAATATATTAAATGTTTTGATCTTAAATATTAAATAAAACATTAGTAAGGGGGTAACACCCTAATGGTTTTATGAAATATTTTTTTAAATATTTTTCATTCCTTAGAAAATTACTTTCAATGAAATAATTAGTTGAAGAAAACTATGAGATGCACTTATTATGAAATTTCCATTATAGCATTTCCATTCAATTATAGAGAATAATTATAACTAACTTATGAAAATTAATTATGAATTCATTGGCAGTCAATTATTTTTGAAAAGTATAAACAATTTAGATATTTGTATTTTTCATTGAGTTAATTTTCGTAATTAAATTAATGAGATATAAAAGTGTTATAAAATTAATTTTTTTGATAATTATCCACTGTATATTTTAGTTATAGGGTAATAATAAAACCCAATTTGATGTATAATAATCTATTTTTTCAAAAATGATGATTTTACACCGGTTAATGGAGAACCCATTGAAATTAAGATTCTGACACATTAATAATTTTTATATGAAAAAAAACATGTTATTTTTATATGGGATAACAAAATTTGATTTTAATTATTTATTATATTTTTTCTGATAACTTTTTTGTTTCGATTAATATTAAAAATACACTAAATTTTAATTAAAAATGACTTTTTTCATTGAGATAATTTATATTGTTTAATTATAATATTTAATGGTTTAAAAGTATAAATAGAATTTATTTTTAACATTAAATATAATTTAATTCATTATCAATAATTATACAATGAATTCATATGTAAAAACATTTTGATATGTTGTAATGTTTTATCTTTTGAAACCCATTTTCTCATTTCAACAACATGATTAATTTTAAATTAATTAATAAAAATTATCTGTTTTGAATTTTGAAAAATAGATTCCATATTTGGAATTTTTAGGTAAAAAATAGTTCAATAGGCTACTTTTATTTTTTGGGCATTATGAATAGTAACTTTGGTAATTATTTTCATTATCATCGTTGAAGGTAAATAAGGTAATTATGGGAACAAATAATATTATAAAATTTACCTTAACACCTATAAAAATCATATTGGATGCCATAATTCGACCTGTATCATCTATTTTTTGAAATGGAATCCCTTAATAGCCACTTATATAAGAATATGGCACAAATGTAATAAAAACTAATGAATGTGACAAAATGTCACAATCTCATTTGGTATAAGTATATAAATTTTAATATATTGATAATGTAGAGATATTATCAACTATAGGTATTATTTGGAAAGCTAAAAAAAATTCCTACATCATATAAATTTATTTATAATTTTATGGAATTAAATATTTACCATTAACGATGACACAACAGTGATATAGAAATTATTTTATTAATATAAATAAAAAATAAATGGTATTAAAAATATTTAAAAAATATCATATAAACTAATTAAAGAGCTACGTGAATTTTCGAGTAACTATGATATGTTAGTAGTGTATTAAATATTCTAGTTTGAATATATATTTTGTGTGAATTTTCTTTAAATTAAAATAAAGAAATAGTGTCAAATTTGATAATATTTATATTTTATAAAAATTAAATTTTATTAAATTATATAAAAATCAATAAATATGTTTAAAAATTAAAAAGTGATAATTATATGGTCTAAAATGTCATAAAATATCCATTTATGGTCAATTAACACCATATATGTCAATATTTAAAACCATTAAATGTTTATAATGTTATTACATCAATTAAAATTAAATAGAATAACAAAGTGTTAATTAAAATAATAATGCTGAAATTGACATAAACACTTTTATAAAATTTATTTGTTGATGTGAAAGAAATCATATCACATCTCATCTTTCAAATTGTAATATTTTTTTGTTTTATGTGAGTTATCATTTTTTTATAAATTAATATTTTTGAGGTTTCCAAAAGTGCCCCTCACCTCAATTATAAAAGGGAACCTCTGCCCTCCCCTATTAACTTAATTTTGAGAATCAAAGCTCAGAAAAACCATACCAATTTTTCTTCTCAAATTATTTATTTTCATTCTATGGGTTCTGTTTTTCTTCAATGACCAACTCTAGTGCCCTAAGAAAAAATATATATGAGGCACGTCGTGGAAGAGGTAATCTCTTCTACAGAGTATTTCAAATTTATTTCTTCTAATACTTCATCTACATTAGTTGTTTCATTATAATTTAATTACATCAATATCAATAATATAATGATAATTTATTATAAAAATGAAATGACCATATTCAACTTTATACCAATCATATGAAAAAGTAAATCACCACGTGTGCGTATGTACGACAAACGTCCCTACGTCGTGGTGTAATCTATTTTTCACCACCACAATACCTGGATGGGTATATTTATTGAATTAATAATCATATAAATGATTTATAAAATGTATTTTTTATTCTGAGATACTTTACACCATCCACTTCCATACCATTCAACAATTATGGGAACGATATCATCGCTCGTGCATACGTACGACTTACCATCTCTATGGTGCGATGTGATTTGTTCTACATATAATTAATTGAACGATGATTATATAAATAAATTGAATGAATAAATATGATATATATTATAATAATACCCTATTTTGAATGTTATTATTATAACCTAAAAAAGTGGAATGAGTACTTATCGGACAAAACATGCACAAGAACATAATACAGTTAATACCCGAATAATGAGTAATAATGAAATGTTACTAAACAAATGGATGAAAATATGATCATAAATAATATCATAAATTGATAATGATTTTGAAATAAATCATTAACCTTATTTAAATCATTATACAAGTGCTTTAGATACATATGAACAATATCAGACCTAAGGTAAGAGATAACATTACAAATCTCATTTTTCTTTGAGATTGTTTATTTTTATGTATTTACTGGGGTATAATTACATTCAAAATCAATGGTTCCTAAATATGTATTTAATATTATTCATTATATCCATCTATTATTGTTAAAATTCTGTTTTACTCATTTGAAAATTTTTATTAAATGGTATGAATGGAATCTTTTGGCATTTTTGGTAAGAGGTACTTTTTGAATTTTCTAGAAAAAGTACGAGAAAAGTGTTTCTTAACATATACATCATGAAAATATTTTTACAAATTCATAATTCCTTACTTCCTTGAAGCTTCCCATACAATATTACATGGTTATTTTCAAAAAAAATATTTCTGCAAAAATTTTTGTTCCATTTTGAGAAAGGAAATCATTATTGAAGAAGAAAGTATTTTTTTCCTCAAGATTTAATTTCATATGTTTTATCAAAATTATTTTCCATATAAGATGACAATATTTCAATAGGGTTATATTTTTATCCCTATTATAACTATTATTTTATTTTGTTTATGATGGAATTTTATATATTAAACCCATTTTGTTACATCAATTATTATGGAATGATGTTTAATAAATCCATTTTATTTCCTAGGTTATGCTATGATGAATGTTTTTTTTTGTTTTTATAGCAGTCGTAAGAATGGTGTCATTTTGAGATGGGTGGGATCTATATCTTCATTCAATGCATTGGTTAAAGATTTATATCTCATGATATAGACATGAATGGAATTATATGTAAAAAAGGTTCAAATATTATAGTGCTACAAAGAGGAGTGAACTCGGTTCAGTAATGGAATTTGTCCACTATGATGGTATTAGAAATGAACCTCATCTAATACGAAATTACTTTATTTGATTATGTTTGTATTCCACAAAATTTAATGAATTCTGTTATAAATATTAGGATTACATTTCACTTTTATGATTTATCGCTAATGATATTTTGATCTTTTATATGCAGGATAAGATTTTCAAATGTTATGTGTTTATGAATATGATATGATTGTTATTTCATTTATTTACCCTTAATTAACATTTTATCTCACCCTTTCATGTGTTTGTTTTCCCCATGTCCTGATGAATGGTATTAAGTATGATATTCCATAAATGAGTCTTGTTATGATGAAATAAATAGGAGAAAATATAGGTGTTTATGAACCAGTTTTTATGTTTCTGAGTTTCGAAAGACACTATACCTATATAGTTCTGTCATGGGTTTGTTATATGTTGTAATGAATATACTTTAATTCTAAAGTAGTATCAATATATATTAATTATTGGTCACTATAATTGGTGTCAGAGGAAATATATAATTAACCTTTTGAAACTAGGATGAAAAAGCCTTAGTAAGAAACCTATGGATATGTTTAAGTATATGATGTAATCCTAGTGTTTCAGAAAACACCATGAATAAACTAGGATAAAACCTTATGTGTCCCGAATTGAAATTTTATTCTTGATTATGTGGTTTTCCTATTATGATTAGTGTTTCTCACATTATTCTTCTTTGTTTTAGTCAATGGCTTGACCCTGAAGGAATCATGTTAATGTTGAATGCAATGGGCAATGCAATTATTTCCCACCTTTGAAGCCAAATGTTCTGTGAGATGGAATGAAAAATCATTTATCCATGTTCACACAACTTTTTGAAGCTATGAATAATGCAGGACTTCCAAATGAGAAAAAGAGGGAGAAAATTCTGTTGATTTTTTCATGAGGCAGCATCCAGCTTCATTCAGTGGGTATTCTGATCCATTAGTGTCTAAACAATGGATTAGTACCACTGAAAAGATATTTTCAGTTCTATATTGTTCTGAACATGATGACCTTCTATAGGAAGTATATCATTTGGAAGGTGAAGCTGATCTATGGTGTAATTTTATCAAGAATACGATGCAAAGAGATGAAATTGAGTCCATGTAATGAGATGATTTTAAGAAATTATTTTACAATAAGTAATTTCATTATATATTAAATCAAAAATGGAGAAGAAAATCCTTAGTCCTAATCAAAATGATGATGAATCTGTTGGTACATATGAAGGATATTTTACAGGACTTTCAAGGAATGTTTCTAGAATCATTATACAACCTCAGTGCAAGATTGATCGATTCATTAGTGGATTAAAATCAAGTATTTAAAGGGAATTATCCATAAGGGATTTCAATAGAAATGAAAAAACATTTAATGTGCTCTCAAGGATGATATTGATATTAGAGTAATCCTCCAGTCATATGGGTTTCATAAGGAGAGAAGAATTAAATTCAAAGGAAAATCTAATGACCACACTAAAAAGAAGATGAGTTTTCCATTATGGTCAATGAGTGGAAAGAAAAATTGATTGAATTATTTTAAAGTGACTAATAAAAGTTTTAAGTGTGGAAAAGAAGGTAATTAGGAAGCTGAATGTAGAAGTGATGAGAAAAATATGTCTAGTGATGCGAACAAATAAAAGGCTACCCATAATGCTCCTCTTGCACTTCAATGTTAAAAGTGAATGAAAATTGGGAAATATTCAAATCAATTCTCTAATCCAAGGGTTATTGATGATCATCGACATCAAAAAATTCTTAAGGCCAAAGATAAAAAGGAAAGTCACATACATTTACTATCGAGGACGTGGAATGCGATAATGAAGTGGGGAAAGGTACACATACCATCCAATATAACGTATCAAATGTTTTATTTTATTCTGGATCATCCTACTCTTTTATTTATAAAGAATATTTTATGGATATCGTTGTATTACATCAACAATTAGATGTTGAGTTAGATGTGACAACTCCTAGTGGAACAACAGTCACATCAATGATTAATAATTCTTCTCCAATTTATGTTTGTGGGAAAGTGCTTCTGGAAAATCATGTGATCCTTCCTATAGTGGAATTTGTTTTGATTATTGGTAGGAATTTTCTTTATGTATATGGAGCTCCAATCAAATTCCAAGGATGGGAAGTCATGTTTCATATTCCAGATCAATTTATGATCATCTATCGATGCAATGATGAATATAACCTTCCAGTTTAAATTTATTCTATCTTATGGGTATTGATTCCAATAAATGAATTTTATTTATCTAAAATGGTTGGCCTAAACTCATGATTAACAATTCATCCATTTTATGGGAGTTTGATGATGTTTTTATAGAGTAATTTGTAGGTCTTCCACAAAATCCTAGAGTTGAGTTTTCAGTATAACTCATACTAGGTGCTATGAATATTTAAATTACACATTATAGAATGTACCCATTTGAGTTTTCATAACTGAAGAAGAAACTCCAAGACAAAATTGATAAAGGATTAATACACCCTAGTGTGTCCCCATGGAAATAACCTTTTCTATTTTTTACAAGAATGATCGATGAATGAGACTATAAATTTATTATCGAGAACATAGCAATATCACTATAGAGAAAAAATATCCTCTTCCACACATTGATGAATTATTTGCCCAACTACGCAGAGCTCAATAATTTTCCAAGAAGGGATATCATAAATTATAGTTCAAAAAGAGGTTATACCAAATATAACATTCCAAACAAGGTGTGGACACTATGAATTTATAGAGATTCTTTTTGGTATTACTAATTCCCCCACAGTCATCATGGTTCTAATGAATACTTTCTTTAGATACTACCATGATCAGATTGTGGAAGTCTTTATATACGATATTCTTATCTATTCAAATAGAAAATAAAATCATAAATATCACTCATGAATTGTACTGAAGTCCCTGTGAAAGGAGTATTTGTATGAGAAATATACAATGTGTGAATTTCGGCTTCAAAAATATTCATTTTTTGGTCACATAATCTCAAGTTATTGGATATATTTGGATCTAGTACAAACAGAGGTAATTAAAAGATGGTCGAGATCAACAATAGTAACTATGTTCCGATTTTTTCATGGTTTATCTGAATATTATCGATTTTTTGTGATATATTTTTCAATATTATATAATCCACTAACCATGTTGTCTCGGAAATGAGTTATGTTCATTTTTACACAGGAATGTGAAGAAAATTACAAAGAGATAGAAATATGGTTAGCCAGTGCACATGTGCTCACACTGACTTATAGCGGAGAGGGGTTTGTTATCTATAGTGATGCATCCAAGAAGGGGATGTGATGTTTTATCATTAAAAATGATACGGTGATAGATTATGCCTCACGGTAGTTGAAAATCAATGAGAAAAATTACCCAACTCATGATTTGATGTTATTTTCTCTAATCATTTAATTAAAGATATGTAGGCTTTGTATTTATGTTGAAACATGTGATATTTATAATTATCATAAATGATTAAAGTATATTTTCCCACAAAATTTTCTGAATATGCACCAAAGAAGATGGCTGGAGTTGATTAATGATTACGACTGCTCAATACATTACCACCCTAGGGAAGCAAGAAAGGTGGCAGATGCATTATGTTAACAATACCATGCTAGATTATCCATGATGAGGATCACAAAATATCTAATATTAATGGTCATTAAAAGGATGAATATAAAAATTCTAAACAAAGGGTGTAATCTTATCTTTCTCAAATGAATGTATAATAATCAATACAAGTGAAGATTAAAGAGGCATATGATATAGATTTAGAGAGATAAAGGAATGTGAGAAATGTTCCAAAATTTAACCTTGATTGTGACGAAGTAAAAAGGAGTTGGAACCGGGTTTTTATTCCTATAATTCTAGAATTAAATAAGGATCTATTGGATGAGGCTCATAGTTATTCATTCTCTATTTTCATGAAAACAAAAATTTGTATAGGGATATGAAAGAATACTTCTGGTGGGATGGCATGAAAGGTTATTTCTCCAAATATGTCTCTCGATGCTTGGTTTGTCAGTATGTCTGAGAGATTAAAGTATAAAGGGATGTTACATCTATTACATACAAAAATGGAAATGGGAAAACATCACTATGGAATTTTTCATCAAACTTCCCAAAACATCCAAAGGTAATAATTCTATATGGGTTATAGTTGGTCATATTATAATGTTGACGCACTTCATTACTATTATAAAGGATTTATCTCTTCATCATATTTATAGGATATATGAAAATAAAGTTGTAATACTGTATAGAAAAATATGTTAAATTATATCCATTTGAGATACGAGGTTTAACTCAATGTTATTGGTGAAGTCCTCAACATGATTTGGATAGAGAAGTATGTTTCATTACTACATGTCATCCTCAGTTAGAAGTTATATCTGAGAGGAAAATTCCAATTCTTGAAGACATGTTGAGAGATATCTCTATGTATTTGAAAGGTGGTTAGGATAAACAAACTACCACTGGTGGAGTTTTCTTACAATAATACCTTTCACTCAAGTATTCATGTGGCTCCTTTTGAATCCCTATATGGAAAAAAGTGTAAAACTCCATCTTACTGTGATGATGTAGGGAATGAAATCTATTAAGACCTGGTCTTGTTGATGAAATGGTGAAAAAGGTTATATCTATTCAACAACACATAATTGTATCTCAAATTATACCAAAAAGTTATTATGTAAACTAAAGATAAGACCAAGATTTTTAAGGGGGTGATAAGGTGTTCCTAAAAATATCACTCTAGAAGAGAGTAATGCAATTTGGAATGAATGTAAAGTTCATCCCTAGGTATATCGGTCTTTTTAAAATTATGGATCATGTTGGAAAGGTTGATTACCGATTGGCGCTTCAACTGAATCTCTCTCAAGTTAATGATGTGTTACATATATCTATCCAGAGAAATTACTTACCAGATCTTTCACATGTACTATGCTCAGAAGTCGTACTACTGGAGCATAATCTTACCTATGAAGAACAACTAATAGATTTTCAGGATTGTAGAGAATTTTTTTATGAAACAAGACCACTCACTTGGTTAAAGTTTTATGGAGGAAACAAAAATTTTGAGAAGCGACATGGAAACATGAGGATATGATGAGGGAGAAGAATACTCATCTGTTTGTTTACAAGTGAGGAATTTTGAGGGAGAAATTCATTTTAAGGTGGTAGAATGTAACACCCAGATGATTTTATGAAATATTGTCATTAAATAAATTTTATTCATCAGTATCTTGCTGTGCATGAAATCACGAGTTTAAACGAACCATAAGATTACCTTATTATAAAATTACCATTATAGCGTAGCTTTTAGGATAGCAGAAATAATTATTTCTAACTTATGAAAATGCATTTTGAATTCATTGGATATCAATTTTTTACGAAAAATATAAAGATACTAGATATTTTTATTTTTGAATGAATTATTTTTGGTAATGAAATTAAGGAGATATGTGTGTGTCATATAATATCTATAATATTTTCTACATTCATCCAATGGATATTTTAGTCAAAGGGTAGGGAAAAAACCATATTATATGTATAAAAATATATTTTTAAAAGGATAATTTTACACCATTAATAATTTTTATATGACAACATAAACATGTTAATTTCGAGCTGGGCATAAAAATTTACTTTTTACTTTTTTTTTATATTTTTCTAAAAACATTCATGTTTTGATGAATAGTTAAAACATGCTAAAGTTTAATTAAAAACAACTTTTATCACTGAGATAATTTATATGGTTAAGTTATAATATTTAATGGTTTTAAAGTATTAATAAAAATTATTTTTATCATTCGATATAATTTATGACTTTTGGATTAATTTTACATTGAATTCATAGGTAAAAACATTTAAATCATTTTCAATGTTTTATCTTTTAAAATCCATTTTCTCATTTCAACAAAGAAAATAGTTTTAAATTAATAAATGAAACTTTAATGATTTGAATTTTTTAAAATGGATTCCATATTGGGAATTATTTGTTCCAAATTATGTTAATAGGATACTATAATTTTTGGGAATTATTAATAGTGACATTGATAATTATTTTTATTACCATGGATAAATGTAAATCTGGTAATTAAAAGTAAAAATAATGTTATAAAATTACATTAATACCTATAATAATCTTATTAGAGGAGTAAATGTGACCAATATCATATATTATTCAAAATGGAATAACTTAATGTCCACTTACATATGAATATAACATGAATGTAATAAAAACTAATGAATGTGACAAAATCTCACAATCTCATTTAATATAAGTATGTTAATTTTAATATATGGATAAATAGGAGATTATATAAACTATTGATAGTATATGGATAGATAAAAGAATTCAATACATCACAAAAATTTATTATAATTTATAGATATTAAATATATACCATTAATGATGAAACAATAATTCTGTAAAAATTATTTTATTTATAGAAATATAAAATAAATGGTTTTAAAAATAATAAAAAAATTCCATATGAACTAATTAAAGTGATCCACGAATTTTATATTTGACTATGACATTTTAGGAGTGTATTAAATATTTTTTTGGTATTTATCTTCTGTTCTAATTAAATTTAAGGTCAAATAAATGAATATTGTCAAAAATTTACAGTAGACGTTTTATAAAAATTACATTTTATTAAATTATTTAAAAATAATATTTTTTTTAAAATAACAATGTTATAAATATAAGGCCTAAAATTTCATGAAATATAAATTTATAGTCAATTAACACAATATTAGTAAATATTAATAACCATTAAATATTTTGAATTTTATTACCACAATTAAAATTAAATAGAATAATAAAGTGTTGATTAAAATGATAATGCCTAAATTATTATAAAAAACTGTCTAAAATTTAATGGTTGATTATATTGAAACCCTATATAATCACATATTCTAAATTGGGACATTTTTCTATTTTTATGTGAGGTTTGATTTTATTTTAAGTTAATATTTTTGAGGTTTCCAAAGGTGCCCCTCATGCAAATTAATAAAGTGCACCTCCTCCCTCACTTCTTAACATCATTTGGAGTCTCCAAGATTGGCCAAACCCATACATTTTTCTTTATAAAATTCCCTATTTTAATTCTATAGGTTTTGGTATTCTTTAATGACAAACTCTAGTGCCCTAAGAGTAAATTTAAAGGATGCACATTGATAAAGAGGTAATCCCTTTTACCGATTCATTCAAATCAATTTCTACATATACTTTCTCGTAATTAGTTGTTTCATTATAATGTAATAACATCATAATAACTCTTATATTTATATGTTATTATCAATGAGAAACAACCATAGTCCACTCCTTACCCATTCTATGAAATATTAAACCACCACGTGTGTGTATGTACATCTTACTATCTACATGTTGCGGTGTAATCTGTTTTCACTACAAACATACATGGATGGGTATAATGAGGGAATTTATAAATATATATTATTTATTTAAAATTATATTAATTCTATGATACTATACACCATTAATTTTAATACCACTCAATAATTATGGGAATGATATCGTCGCTCATGCTTATGTAAGGCTTACCATATCCATGGTGCGATGTGATTCGTTCTACATAAACTTCATTAAACCATGAATATATAAATGAATTGAACAAATAAATTTGATATATATTATACTAATACAATAATAAAAATTATATAACTATAACAAAAAATGGGGAATAAGAACTTATCCGACCAACCAAGCATAAGATCATAAACCAGTTAACACCCAAATAATGAGTAATAATGATATATTACTAACAGATGAAAATATGATCATAAATGTTATAATAAAAAAATTATTTTTATTCCAGAATAAATCAATATCATTATTTAAATATTTATACATTAGTTTCATATACATATGATTCATATCGAAGTTAAGGTAAGGTATAACTTTTCAAGTATTGTTTTTATTCAAGATTGTTTATTCGAAAGTATTTATTGTGGTATAATTATCATCCACATCCGTGTTTCCTAAATATGTATTTCAATATATTCTTTATATCCCTATATAATTTTTAATTGAAAATATTACCCATTTGTAACATTTTAGTAAATGGATTGAATGGATTCTTTTCTCATTTTCTGTACAAGGTACTTTTTTACTTTTCCGGGAAAAGTACGAGAAGAATGTTTTTTTAACTTATACACCATGAAAAGATTTTAAAACTTTAACAATTCATTATTTATTTGAATCTTACCCTACAATATTAAATGTCTATTTTCATATAAAATGATATCATCAAAAAATTATTCCGTTTTTAGGAATGAAATCTTTTTTGAAGAAGAAAATATATTTTCATAAGGAATTAATTTCAAGTGATTGATAAAAATTATTTTACCTCTAAGATGGATCTTTTTGAATAAGGTTATATTTCCATCTCAATTATTAATATGATATTATTATGTTTATGATGGAATGTTATTTTGGAAATCCATCAGTTTTATATAAATTATGATGGAATGATATTTAAAAACCCCATTTTATTTCATGGGTTATGCTATGGTGAATGTTTTTATGTTTTTTTGGAAAACATAAGAATGGTTTCATTATGAGATGGGTGAGAACCATATCTACCACCAATGAATTAGGTAATAATTTAAATCTAATGATATAAACATGAGTTGAAGAAAAAAGTAAATATGTTTCAGTAATACATGGTTGTAACGTGGAGTGAACTCGTTTCACTAATAGAATTTGACCACTATGATGGTCTTCAAAATTAGACTTGACTAATAAGAAATTATTTTTTATTATTATGTGTCTATTCCCAAAAAAAATCATGTCTTATGTTATGAATACTGGTATTACATTGCACTTTTATTATTTATCCCATGAGATGATATTATGATATTTTAAATGTAGGATAAAATTATCAAATGTTACGTTCTTATGAATATGATATGATTGATATATCTATTTTTACCCTTAATTTGAATTTGAGTTCACTATTTCCTACGTTCCTTTTCCCCAGGTCATGAAGAATGGTATTAAGTATGATATACAAAAAAGTATTATATTTTTGATAAAATAAATAGGTTACAATGTGGATATTTTATTAACCAATTGTTTATGTTTCCCATTTTTTAAAGACACAATACTTATATGGTCCTATCATGGTTTTTTATATATTGTAATCAATATACATAAATTCGGAAGTAATATAAATGTATACAGTGTATGGGTCACTATAATGGGAGAAATATTAGATAAATTGACCAAGATACCATAAGTGAAAAAATATGATTGGTCTTTAAGGATAAAAGAATAGGAACATAATAATAATTAGTGGTTATAAATATAGGGATTATAATCAATAAAAAACATTAAATAAATATATAATAATGAATAATATATCTTAAATATGGATTAAGGTAATCTATTGTTATATTTTTAAAATGTGTCACATTTTAGAGAAGTATTGGCACAAAAATAATTATAGGAAGGTACTATGAAAAAAATCAAGGTATTTAAACCCTTCATTTTTTGAAAAAATATCCAAGTATTTCCACCCATTTTTTTGTGAAAAAATAAGGCAATGTCCAGGAATAATTATCTCTAGAGATAAAAAACCCTAAAAAATATATTAGATTATGATATAGGACCCTATCCATCATCATCCAAACACATGTGTGCAACATAGAATTAAATTATTCATATTATCATAAATCACCCATGAAAAAATGGGGTCCATAACATTTCCAAATTTCATCACCTAAAAAACAAGATCATTTTCTACCCAAAACATGATCACTCTAAAAGTTCATATATAATATTATTTATGAACTTCTACCTTACAATAGAATATTCCATTGAAAATGAAAGGAAAAATAAGAATTATTTTTGTTAAAAATATTTCTTAATATCATATTAATGTGTTGTGATATTTCAGTTACATTCTAGAAACCCTTAATTATTAAAATGAAGGGGACAAATATTAAACCAATTATTTGAAAAAAAATTCCAATAAATTTAACCTGAAAATAAATAAATCATATGTCAAAATGTTTTGTATAAGGTGATAATATATGTCCATTAAAAGGAATATATTTCAAAATACATGAAAAATTATTTTTTAAAAACACAAATCATTAAATGAACATTGAAACCATTGATAAAATATAAAGGGAAATATGAATATATTTTGAGATAAAATAATTTTGAGTTTCCACTATGGAAAATAGAAAAGTGGTTGGATGTAAAAACATGGATATGTATGTAAGAATCAATTAAAATGTGTTTGAATTATTCTCAAAAAAATTATTATTTCGTAAGCAAAAGATTATTCAAATACAAAATATTTATTTTTAATGATGATTTCCCATGAAAATATGGTATAAATATTACATAAAGTTTTCATATTTGAGATAAGATATAAAAATTAACAGTTTTATAGAAATATAAGTGATTATGAAGCAATGAAAGGAATTGATCCATGAATACCGCTCACCTTTACACCCAGTTATTAGAATGAACACTAACAATTTATATAAAAAAGGGACCATCTTAATAGCCTATATCAGAATATTATTAATTTATATGTTAATTTATAAAAATAATTTATAATTATTGAAAATTGGTTTATATTTTAGTTATCATCTATTTTTTAAATCGAGTGTAATAAAACTGGTTTGTTTTAAAATATTGTTGTAATGGAAGTGTTGTTACTAATTATTATCACAATTTTGATCATTAATATTTCATAATAGGTACTATAAAAAATATTTTAATATAATTTATAAATTGATTATTTCTTTTATTATTTTTTTCGTTAATTATTTTTAATAATAAATCATAAATGAGCTCATTTTAGTGTGCTTATTGAATAAATAGTATATATTCACAACATTATTAGATATTGAAATTATAATCTAGAATAATTTGGATATATTGATTAAATTATTATTAGGTGTTGTTAATAGAGTATAATATTCCTTAATAACCCACATAATAGACATTACTACATAACTTTTTCTGGTGCTAAAAATTACCAAAACCGGAGTATGATATATTGATTGATCGAAAAAGACAATAATATATTATAATATTAATACACTAATTAATTATAATTGAAAATTTAATTAGTATTATATATATTCATGATATTAGTTCTTATTACTATCCTTGATGGGTTGTTACGAAAAATGAATTTTTTTTGTTCTTTGAGGCCGCAGTCTGCACGTATGTATGACTAATGTTCCCATTTTGAATTGAATGGGTCAAATAATGGTATATGAAAATTAATAAATTAACAGCTGTCTTGGTTAAATATAAAATCTATTTATTAATCAAATACATCATTATTAATAGTCTTGAGGTATGGTGATGTACAAGAATTGAGGTCGCCTCATGGAGGAGGTAGTCTTAACGTTCAGACGATCAATATTATTTTGTTTTCTTCATGGATGAATTCTATTTAATATTTTTGTTTAGAAAATATAATATAATTTTGTTATATTGATAAGAAATATTTTTTATCAACATGTTTTGAAATTATTTTACGATGCAGTGGAATAAAATAAAAGAATATGTGAAAGTAATACATATATTAGATTCCAGAGGAATCTCTTGAAAAAATTCTTAGAAGGGAATGATATAAGTGAACAGAAGTTGACCATAAGGCTATGTAGGTGAGAGGGGATTATATGAGGTGAAAGAATTCATATTTCAATCGATCAAATTAATTGTTATGCTTATTTAGTAAGGGATGATGTGGAAACCCTTTATAAGATAATAAAAATGTACAATTGAAAGCACCCACCATTTTTTAAAAAATCTATTAAACCACTCAATGGTATGTGGCTGAAAATTTAAAACATATGGGTTTGGGACAATATAGGGTTCAATATTCTCCTACAGATTCATTTTGAGACACGGTAAGAGTTATTTATGGATTAAGATTTTTTACTTTTAATTGTTTACCCATATTAACTATTACCTTATTAACTAATTTCTAACCATAGTAATTTACATTAATGAAAAATTTAATATTGGATAATTTTATCTTGTTTTACCCATATTATTTTAAATTTTAAAATCATTTTAATGCATAATATTTCTATAATTGTGAAATGTAAATTTTAAATTAAGCACACTTAATAACATAAAAATATATTTTTATAAAAATAATGTTTTATATGTAAAATTTATATATAATGTTTAATTAAAATGGGTATTTACATGAATGAAATAAATTTATTTAATGAGAAAATAATATTTTGGAGGAATTCATCGAATTACAAAAATAAAATTCATATTCTAGGCAATTTAATAGTGGAAAATAATGAAAACGGTTTTTTAATGTAACATTTATAAATAGTTTTTAAAATATTTCACATAGGATTATACGATCATAGTATATTTAAATATAAATAATGTTAATATGATACCAAATATATTATTACATGAATAATTTATCTTATATGTTAGGAATACATAATGATAAAATTGTAAAAGTATTATTTTCAGAGAAACAAGTTTTTTAGTAAAAATCAACAATTTTATAAAAAATTAAAAAATTTATAAGAAGTACATTTTGAAGTGAGGAATTATAAAATTAATTTTATTTCATGAAATTTAAAATTTAATAATCTAAAATATAAATATTATAATAAAATAAATAATAAAAATAAAATAGATTTTATCTAAAAAATATTATCTTCAATCTCAACTCGTATTAATTGTTAACCATCTAAAAAGTAAGTCATATAATATGTTATTATGTTATTATATATTTATTAATAGTTTTATATTACTATAACATGGTTTTTTGTCTTTATGTGTTGTGTTCAATTTATATTATTTAACATAACATTAGTTCTACAATGTTAATAATTTTGGGTCCTAACATTCTACCCACATTAAATGAATTATGTCCTCAATATTTTATTACATTAAGGGAAATAAGTGATGGAACCTTTCTCACTTTAACTCCATAGATTCCAATATATTTTCCTTGAAATTATGTTTCTTACATATATATTATACAATACGATTAGTCCTATTTTTCATCCCCTTAATTGTTATATCATTAATTTCCACTTGAAAATACTTATAAGAGATGCAAGGTTCCAATTGTATAAATTATTAATGTTGTAAATTTAATTGGGTTGGAATATACTCACCCAAATATATCAATGTAAAAAATCATTTACATATGATTACTTAGAAGGGAGTGATAAGAAATAAGCACATTCTCTAACAAGATCAAGGATCTCAGAGGAACCAATGTAATTTAGTATAACATTATATTTCGTCCAAAATTTCATAACTCCATTATATATATAAAAATGTATACATTGTATCCCAAATCATAAATTAGAAACTTTTTATGGTTATGTTTATAGTTATTCTATCGACTTTACGAACCTATCATTTATAACTAAATTGTTTGAACCATCTCTATCATTTTGTGGACATGGTGGTGACCTATCATCCTCACATATCCCAATTATTCACAAAATGTTAGATTTAATTATATTTTCCCATAAAAAGACTCATATATTTCAACCTGAATTATATAAACGAAACATTTTATATATGAACCATCAACCATAGATATTTTTTGATCAAAAAAATAATGGAATTTCAACAAAAAATATCACAGTATATCCTCTATCATTGACATGTTTCTATAAAAATACCCACATATTTGAATGTGATAATTAGTAATAAATGTCAATTATATCTCTAATGTATATTTTATGAATTTTCTAGAATCTTGTTGTAAACCTTATATCACAATCTGATAGAGTATAATGTCGTACCCATAGTAGGATTACAAGTTCTCTTACGTTTTTATTGTAGATTGTTTCAATAGAGAAACATTCTTTTTATTATGATAGAGAAATAAAAATATATAGAAGAGGGGGGGGGTGAATTGTTCATTTTCAAAAATATCAACAGATTATGGATTTGACACTTTTAGCGATTTATGAAAATATGTAGTATTTTTTTAGGTATCTAATATAAGTAACATATATTTAGAAAAAAGGAAGAAAAAATTTTATAGTGGTCAAGGGCATGAAGATCCCCTAGCCCACCACACCAATGCTCTATCTGCGAGCATGGTGAATTTCACTAAAAATGTCCTCTTATCAAAAGACCATCAAATTAACAAATCTATGTAGGAAGTTGATACCTATTACCAAAAGGATAAAAATCCATAAGGTTATTTTATAGGTAAATAGTTATCCATATCTTACTATGAGAAGATGACACTCCACTATAATCGAGTCTAAGTAGTCGAACCATCAATAAATAAAAAGAGATTGACTTGTTCAGTTAGTGAGTCAATCATAATAGTTGTTGTCGTAGAAACTAATAAAAAACAGATCTTCTTCTTCAAAAATAAAATCATCATGAAAAAATAGCTCTGAGGAGATCCTGGTTTCGAATGATCTTCAGTAAAAGTTTCAATAGAAAATTATTAGTTACACAATAGTAAGAGGATAAAAAATGTATATCTTTAATGTGTAGCCTCTTTAGAAAACAAACAAAATCAGACATTATTTCGAGATATTCTATATTCACAATAAATTTACAAGTATATAATTGAGAATATCATTAAAAATAAATTATTATAGAAATAACAGAGAGAAGGCATATATGTTTGGTATTCTAGATCCACGAAATTCACCAAACAGATCAGAGATACTCAAATTACAATCGAACAAGGGAGATGAAAAATTCCATAAGAAAACAGTTATTTATTCTAACGAATATATTTCTTTTAATTGAGAATAATGATCATTTTAGTCATTCATACAAAAACATTCAATCAACATTCTTTTCTATAAAAGACTGTTGCAGAAATCTCATATAAAATCACTGATCCAAAACATCCAGATTTGAATAGACCAACATAGGGTTGAACTACGTAGTGTAGGGTTCCTTTTCATAACATAGGGTTACTTTTCATAGTGTAGTATTCCATTAAATGTATAGTTATTGAACCATAATTTCTTCTAAACAGAACATATGGATCCAAAGTAATGTTGGGATGAGAATAAATACATTCATCCTTTAAGCATAAGGCTGAATAACCATACATTAATTCTTCAAACATAGGGTATGATCATTGATTCAAGACTTCATCATTTTTTCGATATTACATAAGTTTATTTGAATATACGGTTGATAAACCATATGCACATTTACCGCATAAATGGTTTCCAATCCATTAATTAATTATTCAATATAAGGAAGATGTTGCATAATTTCTATAAATATATGTTATGAAATCCATAAAATCTATTTTGAATTTAGGGTTCATTTCTTATATTACATTTATCAATGTAGGGTATAAAAATTGTTTCCAGAAGAAACTAGAAATCTTCCCAAATTCTTTAAAAATTATTTCTCTGGTATTAAACACTTGAATATAAATCCATAATTAATATTGAAAATAATATTGATTTAATGAAACACACTTAATGTAATAAAATTAGTAAAACAAACAAGGGTATTTATGAGCATAAAAATCAATAATATTATATAGTATTGTTCAGAAAATTCATTCCCAACAATCTCTCCCATTTTATGGTCACAAAACCCATTACATTATTTATAAAAAATGTAGGAATTTTTAAAGACTAATGAAATAATACTTAAAGGAAAAACTTGCTGTTTTGGAAATAAAATTTTCACATTATTATATAAATTTCTCTTTATTATTTTTATAAAAATAAAATATATACTTTAAAAATTACGAATGTTTTGCTTACTCAATTTTCTCCCCTTTTTTTGTGAAATCAAAATGAATGCTTGTGAAAATGTATTAAAAAATATTCAATTTAGGATATACCAGCAAGTGAATGTTTATTCATAATTGATAAAAGTTATTTACATTTACAATTGGTATTTAATAAATTATAATAAATAAATTAGAAAAAAATTATATAAAACACTTAGATATAATGATATATTAATGTAAAATTTCTGAATTGAAAAAAAATAAAAAACAATTATGAGTATATTTCACAATCAACTATTTTTTTAAAATGCATAATATAGTGTCAAATTGAATGGGTCGATCTGATTATCCACTTAGAGATGATGCAGTAAGATAATGAGTTGATAAAACGTAACCATAAATATTTTGTAGATTTAACAAAAAAATCTGAATGTGATTGTTAGAAAATCATCTCTACTACTGGAGAATGTCTTTAGAATCTTGATCAATCCTTAACTCTCAACCAAATTTACAAAAAAAACAATCATTAAAATATTATTTCTAATGAATGAAAGTAGCCATTATATATCTAACTTGATAAATACCTAGACCTAACCTATAATCACTATTGGTCGTATGACTTATCAAATATCATTGAATTTGTTAGAGAAAATTCAAATGAGTAATTTGACAATGAAGAGTGTAACAACTATCATTTAAATCATTTCACATTTAAGTTATAGCTTCAAATATATTTATCAAATTTGGAGAAGCTTGTTGTGAAGTGGTCAATGACTAATGACTTGCTCTGATAGATTGAAAATCAATACCCCAAATCTGCTTCAACTCATCAAAATCATATTTATTCACAGAATATTCCTTAAATTTTTCATTTCAATTGCTAATGTCTTGGTAAAAATATTCAATTTACCCCAAAAAAATGTTTCTCGGTTATCTATAAATTGTGTCTGAAGATTGTAAAAATCAACTATAGGCATAGTAAAACATTTTAATTCTTCGTATTTATTATTTTCATCATCTACATCATGTTGTAGGGACATGTTTTGTTAATTAATCCGATTGAAATTTCAAATGAGATCTTATATATCTCCATGTAATGAGTCATAAACCTCAATATTATGTTCTCTAGATTTTTTTCCTACTTCCACCATTGTTGGAGTTGTAACTTATTCTAAAATATATATCCTTTCTTTTTATGTAAACTATTATTTGTTGATTGTATCTATACTAACAATAAATGTATTTATAGGGGAATATCTATCGGAAATTGGTATAACTTCCCAAACATGATTTTCCCTTTGAGACAATTTCTCAACATATTCACCCAATTTAGATATATGATCATGTAATTCTTCCATATTTGAAATATTTGTTGAAATTTATCTCCTTTGAGGAAGGAAAACATAATCAATTCTTGATTTATCTTCAAATTCTTCAGCCATGAGACTTTTAAAACAAAAAAATAGTACCATTCCCTACACCCCCAAAGTAATGGCCATAATTTTTTGTTTTTCTTCAAATAAAATTGGTAAAAGAATACAACTAAAGTGACTAAATATGTAATTCAATTTCATTAAATATCTAGCCTTTAAAACATTGATATGATGAAATCTCGGTCCTAATGTGATGTCTTGATTTTTTTCAATGTCCGAATAACAAAATAGAAAGGAACCATAAAAAAGTAATGAAACCCATTTTCACTTCTTTATAGAAATAGTGATTCAAATACTGCATCATATATTGACTGAAAATCATCACAATATTATTCAGTAACAAAAACAAAACATACATATCTCGATACAAATTTTTTTACTCATATTTCATTGGCGCAATTACACATTGAATAAATTTTATCCATAAATTTGGATCCACATTAATGTATTCAGTTATTACCTTCTTGATATTTTGAGTTACAAAAAGTGAAAACATAATATCTTTTTAGTCATGCTTTTCATCTCAAATAATTCTTAAATCCAAATGAGATTCCCCCTCATTGGTAAAACCCAACAAACAAGAGATTTTAAAGGAATAAATATAAAATTTTTGAAAGTAAATCATGGAGAAAAAAATCTTCTTCCACATTGAAAGTAAATGAAGAATTAAAAAACACTTTTACAGTAACATCATATACCACAGGTGAATTACCATCTCTAAAAATAAATTCCAAACCCTGAAATATAATATAATTTTTTAAAAACTTATTTTTTTATTTACTCAATAAAAACGAGTTCCCTTTAATTGAATACCATTTTCATACTTTAGTTGGAAGACATGATTATTAAGGTAATCTTCGTCATGAAGACATAAAGGATCCATTTACATAGATTTTAGGATTTAAGGTTTAAGGGTAATCATTTTGGGAAAGTAAAATAGGCGATTATTTCACCATAGAACATTCTAAATTTTCCAAACATTAGTTTTTCAGTAGCTTAACTCGTCTATATGATGTTATTTGTTCTTTCATATTCTAAAAATATTGTATTCCACATTTCATAATCGATATGGAATTGTGATACTCGAGTAAATAAATCATTTCCAGGACCATAAATGATATCATTCTTGGACTTTGAGTTGATGTCATATTCAACTTTTTTATGACATCTCTAGAATTTACTTTCTTAATAATCACATTAGGATTGATGATCATTGAGTAAACACGGACTGAAAGATTCATCAAATAGATTATCATTTATGATTTCTAACTTCTATTATTTTCACCATTAATATAGAAAGCTCAAATAATAGAAATAACTTCTTATATATCATCTATTTTGATCTGATTTCTATAGAACTTATTATTTTTTGTTTACTATACCATTGTAACAAAATCTCTCTTCTAATACCTATTATTAAGTAGAAATCATTCAAATTTACACATGTGGAGGTGAAATATGTGATTTTGAAAATCAAGATAGATTATAGATTGCAACTCGCATTTGGATTTATGATGATATGTAGTGTTTTCTATTGTATGTAATATTTGCAGTGGATAAATAGAATGAATTAAGAAAATAGTTTTTAGTGGTTCAGGGAATAAAGATATTGTAGTGCGCTCCACCAATGTTCTCGTTGTGAGCTTGATGAATTAAACATGAATGGTACACTTATCACAAGACCATAAAATCCACAACTATGTGCAGGAAGTTGTAACTTATTATAATAAGGCTAAATAAATCCTGTTAATTTTTTAATACAAACTAGTTCTCTAAAAATTAGTCTGATAAGATAACAGTACACCATAACTGATTCTAATATATTGAAACATCAATAATTTAAAATAGATTGATTTGATGAGGTTATGGGTCGATCTTATCTTTTTTAGTAACAGAAACTAATAGAATATGGAAATTTTTCTTAAGAAATGAATGGATTCAAGAATAAATAATTCTAATGATATCCTAGTTTCAAATGATATTCAGTAACACTAGCCACAAACAAGAACAGTTTCATAGGATTACAAGGACGAAAAATGTATATCTCTAATGTGTATCCACATTTAGAAAAAAAAGTCAATCATTCCTTTAAATAGTTTTATATTAAAAATAAATTCACATCAATACTGTTTTATATATCATTCAAAATAAATTGTGAGAGAATAAATAGAAATTAACAAAAAAATTCTTCAGTATTATAGATCAATGAAATTCAACTGATAGATTGAATATATTCAAATTTGAATCGACCATGGGATTTTTATCTTTTCTAATTAAAATGAGTGATTTTATTTGATTTATATGATTCTTTTAATTGAACATAACATAAATTTGAATCTTTCATACAACACCATTAAATAAATCATTAATTCCATAAAGTTAGTTGTAGAAATCTCGGATAAAATCGTAGATTAAAAATATCCATATTTGAATAGACTAACATTTGTTTGAACAATCTAGTGTAAGGTTCCATTGAGTATAATTGGATTACATTAAGTAATTTAGGGTTCCTATTCATTATGTAGTGTTCCTTTCAATGTATAGTTCCAGAACCAAACATTCATCTGAGAAAAAAATAGGGACCAAAAGTAACATTGAGATGATAATCTATACCTTCTTTCATTTAGTGTAACATTGATTAACCATACATTAATTCTTCAATGTAGGGTATGAAAATTTATTCTAAACTCCAACTATTGGTTGATATTCAATAATTTTATTTAACTGTATGGTTGATAAACCAAATATGCATTTTCCAAAAATTGAGCTTCTGATCTATATGTTAAAATTTTATCGTAGGGATAATATTCGACACTTCGCATTAACATAGGGTATAAAATATATATGCATTATTTTAAAAGTAGGGTTCATTTCGTATGTTACTCTTATAAATATATGGTACAAAACATGTTCTTAAAAACAGTAAAATGCTTCATAAATGATTTAACTAATATTCCTTATAGATTAAACAATTCAATATGAATCCAGAATATATATTTCAAATAATATTTATTTCTTGAGATTCTGATAAAGTAATATCATTAGTAAAACAAATAAGTGTATTTTGAGCACCAAAATCAATAATATTTATATATTGTTGTTGATACAATACATTCTTAACAATTTTATGGAGAAAAAAATGTAATGACATTGTTTGGAGAAGGACTATAACAAAAATAAATTTTTTCCCATGGACGTTTTAGGGAGTCCCAAGAAAAATTCATGTAAAAATTTCACTTTTCCATACTAGAATGGTATTGGTTGAAACATACCATTTGAAATTTCTAATTCACCTTATAAATTTTTCACACCCAGAATTGGGATGTGAAATCCATGATTTCCCTCTACATGTTATCCCATGAGATGATTATTTAGATCAATATATATTTTAATAACTCCATGATGAATAGTGAAGGATGATATATACGCAATTTACAAAAGTTCCTTCTTTCTTATTGGATTTAATGGGATAGATATTGGTTTCCTATGATTATAAATAATCCTTTATCAAGACTAAACTAGAGACTACACGCAACCATTTTCTATAGATAGATGTCATCTTTTTGGGATTATTTGATCTTCTCATGAATGAATGGATGATCAATAATTTGCGAAATACATGTATTTTCACCATAAATTCTAATTTAATCATTCATAACTTTTAAATCCCTAAATATTAAAAATTTTCCAATCCTCATCATAGATAATATTGAACGGTATTTCTTTCTCAGGGAATCATCCACCATGTTTCCTTCTTTGGGTGGTAATGTATTAAGAACCCATAGTCAATGATGAGTTATATATGTTTCCATTTTGACATGTCCAAACATATTTTTTGAATATTTAATATAGGATTTTATGGTTGGTATACATTTCGTACTTCCCACCAATGATATGATTCCAAAAAATTATCAATATACAGACAATTACTCGACGCTCTAGACCCTAAGTTGTGTAGTTCTTTCAATGATTAATTACTTGTAATAATGAATAAGTAATTATCATATTATTAAATATTACAGAACATCCCAAAAATTTGAAATAAGAATCACTATATATTAGAGATACTTCTCCATTGTATGGTAGGGAACGAACAAGAGCAATAAACAATGTTTTCGTAATCTCCATGAAGCATTCATCCCATTACCTTACCATGAGGAACATCACCCCCTTTTAGGTCTACATGGTTAGTGGATTTCAGAATCATTGGAATTTTCTCAAAAAAATACTGTTATTATCAAGATAAAAAAATAAAACATCATGTCTCATGGATAGTGGTTGATCAGTAACACCCCGAAATTATAAAGTAACAAAATTTTATTTGATAGTGTGTATCACACACATCACCAAGCTCATGAGAGAATATAATATCGAAATTTTTTATATTTTAATTAGTATTTAAGATAATTAAATATATTATACATATTGAAATTCACTCAACACCATGTTATCTAGTGTTTCACAAAAGGGTGCCTTTCATGAAAATCATTCACTACACGAAAGACAGTGTTTTAAGAAACACAAATATATTATTAATTTTTTTTTGTTTAATATAACAAGACATATCATTTTCATTAAATTATTGGTTATAAAATATATTAAATAAATTATTAAAATACAATATTTACACATATATAAAATGAATACATTGGTTACATGTTATTTATAAATGAATGTTGATGCCAATTGAATATAAAGGAAAATGTTATTAAATTTATTCTCAAAAAGCTGTTATAACAAAATAAATTAAAATAATTACAACTATTGAATGATATTAACACGAAATATATGTTTTATATATTAATAAATAAATTATATTCATCGAATGGACTTGATGGAAATAAGATTAAATTATACGCATTTTTTTGCATAAAATACTATATTTTTATTATGGCATTTTTACCCCAATTTATGGATAACAATTTTTAAATACAATTTTATTAACTTTTATATATTATATATGTAAAAATTAAACTCATCATTGAAATAGAAACATAAAAATTACGTTATGTTATATTTTTGGTAATTTTCTATCAACATTGATTTTTTAATGAATAATAAATAATACTAAAATTTAATTCAAAATAGCATTTTCATCTGATTAATTTATTAAGATGAATTCTGTTTTAGATTTTTTTAATGCTTAATCAGATAATATTTATATAAATTAATAAAATTTAGGTCATTAGAATAAATTTCTCATTGAAATTGACTATAAAAAACATATCAGACTCTTGGATGTTTTACTTTAAAAACCCCAATTTTCATCCTTCTCGTGGAATGATTTTTAAATTAATATATGGAAATTATGTGATTTTAATTTGGGGAAATGGATTACATATTTGAAATATGAATAGTTTATAGTTTATGATAATCTCAACATAGTTATTTACAAAATTTATTATTGAATATGAATAAAATTATTTACAATGATTAAGAGAAAATTAAGATTAATAAAGAACTAAACCATAATCAAAAGGCCTAAAACAACCTATAAACTTGTCTAAAAGCCATTGGATGAATTGTTTTTTTTTCAACCATATCATCTTTTTTTATTAAATTGTTTCCATTATTGGATCCACTTAAAACATGAAAAAGCATAGTAAGAATTTTTTTTCCAAAATGTCACATGAGTACCACTCCTCCTCCACTATAAAAGCCCACTACTTCTCCCCATTCCTCACAGCATGGAAACCACTTATTTGTAGAAAATATATGAAAATAATCATACCAATAACCATTACCTCAAACTTTAAGCATCCTATTGGGAACAAATCCATCTAACTAATCTTATTGATATAATCCAAAAGTTGTTACAAGATTTTAAGGTAACGTTTTCCAACAACCTATTTTCTTTCATTTTATTCTCCACAAAATATAATCATGTTATAGCATGATTACATAACATGAATCATAAATATACTAGGATATTTTTATGTTATGATAAATACCATCACTAACACACACCACCATCTAATGTGTAATAAACATACTATTTCTATGTGTGATGAACTACTACCTCACAGAATGATGAATGGTCATTTTTCTTTTAACATATCTCATGGTTGCCATTAGGATTGAAAATATGTTTATATAAGATATTTATAATTTATTTATTATTCTTTATATTTTTTTGAACATTATTTATTCTTTCCATCTTGTGGAAGTATGATAATTCCGTTTGGGGAAGTTTGGACTACGGCCCCCTCAATGCAATGTGACTCGTTCATGCTATACATTGAATGTATAAATGATGGTATTAATTAACCCATGTAACATATATAATGAATATATGATACTGGAATTATAATATACACATATAATTTAATATTAATTATTTTAATTCATCAACAATATGAATGTATCATTCATGCGTATGTACGACATACCGTCTCCATAAATGGTGCATTTCATTAATTATCTCCAAATATTATAGATTATTATAAATATATAAATTTTATATATAAAATATAATTAATAAATGGATTAAATTTTAGATATTCTTAAATAATTATATAATTAGTAGGAACAATAGTTGAAAATTTATAATATGTACATAAAAAATGAGGTAATTAACACCAGAAATAGTTTAAATAATGAAAGAGTGTTAACAAACATGTAATACAATAATATAAAAAGTAAATATATGATATTATAATTATGAGTATGGTTATTAGATAAGTTATTAATACATTTTAGGCATAATAATTGATGATAAATACTAAAGGATGAATGTAAGGTCAAGGATAAATTGTTTCATCTCAATTTACATTTTATTGAGAATTATTTGTTTTTATGTGCCAATTCAATTTCATTTTGTGTATATATGTCATTTTTTATGTTATATCATTAATTAAATTATTATCATGATATAAATAGTTTCATTTAATTCCCTAATTTTTTTTGATATTATGATTAAAATGTTTCCATGTTGTTTGGTCCAAATTGGAATATTTAATGATTATTCTCCTAAAGAATATTCTTTATTATAATCATTGTTATCTCACTTCCTTTCGTGATTTCCAAGATTCTGTCGAAATAATTAATTAATTTAAATAATTTTTAATTAGTAGTTTAATTGAATATCCATTTTTTCATAAAGTGAATATTACTGTTGCATAAACCATATATCATTCATACATATGATGTTCACTTCGAAAGTTATTTGATTAACTGGGGAACTGCTGATAAAACAATATTCTTTTTTCCATAAGGATATTTGATAATTCATATTATATATATCATTATATTATATGAGTAATTAATTGGACTCGTAATGAAGTGTGGGGCATGGATATTATTTAGACCCTTTATCCGTCGATAGGTTCTCATAAGACAAATACGTATGCTGAATTAAATGGGTTTGCATCTATATTTTTAAATTAATTGTGAAAGTTTTTAAGTGTATAGATTTTCATGTACCATAGACATTATGGACATTAAGAAATCATTTCCCTAATTTATTTTTAATTATTATTCATCCATGATATTTTGAATTGAAATATCTATGGATAAATTTTTTTTTTCAAATCATTGATTCAATGGGATGCATTTTAGTTTCTTACATTGTCATATTGATTTTTGCCTTATCTATTATATTGAATGGGATTTTTTATTATATATTTAACTTCTCATGTGAATTTATTCTCATTGAATTATTATTTCTTATTATTTATTTTACCCTTACTGATCATTTGTGTCCGCCTTTATTATTATTCATTTCACCAGGTTATGAAGAATAAATCATTGAATAAGTTTTCAAGGAATTTGTTTATGTCATTTTATTATCTATCATGTTGGTAATTTCTAATTAAAAATGTTTTATCGATATAATTTTTGTAATTTGGATATCCAAAACATCTAAAATAATCATCCCATTACTATTTTATATATTGTAATCGTGAATATGTAATAAATTAATGCACTGACTCCAGGATTTTAGAGTTGGGATGTTATAGTTGGTATCAAAGGAAGTTTACCAGCAACCATATCAACTATATTCATAAAATTTAGATTAGGGAGAACACGCCTATTATATAAATTGAAGATAAGTATATGAGAGTGTCCTATAATTTTGGTAAGATAGATATTATGAGGGTATTCTAATAAACACATCCTAGTCTAGAGACTGTAAGTGGACGTGGTTCTAGAACAAATGTACCTAGGAGTATCAACTATGAAATGGTGTGGCGATAAAGACCTTGTGTGACCTTGTACACAATAAAGAGCATTATCACGCAACTGGTTTGACACTCCCGGGGGATACACATAGGATAATTAACATTATAATTACATACCACTATGAAGGTTTTTAAATTAATGATTATCCAAATGTAACCATGGTTTATAATTCTAGTATTCACGATGCCGAAATTTATGTTAATTGTTGTGACATATTTTGGGTAATACAATGATCACAACATTATTAACTAGTACAAAATATTCCACTATTAATAAATTTCACCAAGAAGGAAGAATGATATCATTACTTATGGAAAATATAATGATTACCCTATTGAGTAATTATATATTGTTGGTATTCAAATTGAGAAAGTGATGGTTATATTAAGGAAGCATAGACATGTTATGAAAAATATCATTTCCTGAATAGAGAAACTTGTTCTATTGAGATAATATCTTATTCTAGATTTTTTATGTGGTAAATCCCCCATCATATAGTGAATCTAATAATTTAATTGTTTTTTAATAAACGATTAAGTTTCGGTAGAAGATATTTACTCCCTTGGAATACATTGAAAAGGAAAAGGTTACACATGTGGTTAGTTACCTCTAAGGTTATGCTGAATAGTGGTGGTATATGATCCATATTATAAGAAAGGATTACTAAATTTTACTCAGATAAGGGAGATAATTCAATGAGAAGTTATTGGAAGAATAATTTCCTCATGATCAAGAAACTGAGATGAATAAAAACATCCATAGTTTAAATAACAATGGGGAATAAAATGTTGCATTTTAAGAAGAAAACATTACCAGGTTAGCAAGGTATTCTATATATTTCAAGAACTACATATAAAGTAATATTAATAATTTATTTTAATAACTTAATCCATCTCTAAAGAGAACTACTTTATCTGAATATCTCTTTTTATAATGATATATTTTTATATGCTATCAAGATAGAGAAATAATTCTACATGTCCAATATATTCAAGAGAATCCTATTGAAGAAGATACCTTATAAACACCATGATTAATGTAATGAATCCAATAAGATGAAGGGAAATAAGTATTTTCCAACATGGGATAACTGTGGAAATAATGACCCTAGTGAATGCTTGAAATGAATTAGAGATTATTATAAGTGTCGAGAAGAGTGTCACCGGAAAAAAATGAATAAGGAAAGAAGGAATACACTATTATTTAATCTTACAACTACAATGATATGGGGAAATATGAAAATTAATGCGCCATAAATTAATTATATAGACCACTAATGAAGATTTATTATCAAGGTACACCTTATGTAATTGACACATCCAAAGTGGAATGATTAATATGATTCTTTATTCAGGATATATAAAATAAGTTGTAAAAGTATTTTATTTATGATCATTTGACTTATGAAATATATGGGGTTTTTAGTTTGTGACGTTTTCAATGAAAATTTGAGATCATATTATGAATCATAAAAAAAAATTTATTGATAATATATTTAAACATTCATAAAAGCACATGATCGAGGGAAAGACAACGATTAATATATTCCTTATATTGATATAATGGTGAAGAGATATATATTTCATTAATTATTAATTTTTTACCATTTATATTATTGAATATTACATCATTTCTCAATATCACATCCCATATTAGATAATTTCCATTTGAATGGAGATCATAGTCATCCTTTCAGCGATATTAGATGACACAATGTTGGGGGATTTGACTTGATATATCTTTATATTTTCAAATCATATATTCTCTACATAGGTATTTACCTTACCTACCCACAATCACATCAAATAGAACCATGAGAAAAATAACTATATATTAAAATAATATATTTTCCCAAAATTCTATCAAGGAATAGTTATATATGATGTATTTTATAATATTCCCAGAAGTTCTTTTCCTAGAAATTTCATCACCCATGATTTTACGTGGTATATGAACATTCTTATAAACATTTGTGATATAAAATAATGTGAATAACGAGATTAGAATAATTAATTTTAATATCCATAGTGAATAATTACTACACCTTTAACCACATAATTATCACACTACACCTTTGAATTAGTGATTGAATATACTCTCTCATTATATCTTGTATTATGTGGTTGTTGAGGCATATTTAACTCAATATCTCCAGAGTTAGGAATGTATTTTTTCAAAATTTGAAAAATCATTCCACTTGATTAATTTATGTAAGATTGGAAGATTTTTTTAATACTTTGTCACATTTATTTGAATAATGAAACTCTATAACTACATTAAATATTTTGGGAAATAGATAATTCCCAACGAAACTGTAATCATTTTTAAGATATCATTAGGAAATTTCTCGTGTGATGTATCATAATTTTTTTGAAATATAGGTAGTTTGATCGTTATTCCCATATTTGTGTTATCATACAAGATTCCATGATACTCCATAATTACATTCATATAGTTAAAATAATTATAGTACCCAATTTGTAACTCCTTATTTTGCAGACATCAAACTATCTCATTGTAGATTCCAAAGTCTCCTATGGATAATTCTCAGAGAGGATTTAGTTATAATCAATGAAATACATTTTCAATATTACATTCATTTTTGGAGATATAACAAATTGAATACATTGTGATACTCGGAATATTTATTCATAAGTCCTAATATAATCATCTACTTTTGTAGATCAAGGAATTACTACACCATAGTTTTTTTATGAGTTTGAGGTAGGTTCATGATAAATAAAACATCATTGAACTCCTAACATTCCAGTAACTATTTCTCTTCCTTCTATATATTATTCGTAATGAGAATTCACCATTACTCATACTCTCTATCTAAATTATGAAAATAAAATATCACCTTCCCATTATTTGAGCACTAGAGGATGGAAAATATTATTTTCATCCCTTGGTTTCATATCTCAATAATAAGTGGATTCAAACATCCATTGTAGGAGGGAGGATTATAATTCTATATGGAATGGATAATAACTGATTTCATTTTATTAATTTTGGAGATCAATGTGATTCTAATTATTAGTCATATATGTTAACAATTTTTATGGAACTTCAATGATTATTTTTACAAAAACTTTAATCTCATTGGAAAACTCATTAAACAATATATTAATTTTCCTCCAGACTAGGTATTAGCTTAGTTCTCATTATTCTAGCTGTTACTTCTCTATTGATATTGATTTTGGACTTATTTTTTAAAATGTATTGATGAAAAACTATGAGTTTAGAAAAAATAATTATAAATTTCGTATAGATTCTAACATACAATCCTCTAGGATTCAATATTTTTAATCCACGTTAATTTCCTATTTAGTTATTATAACATAAAAAAATCAAACCCCACAAAATATTTTTTAAATAGAATAAGAATTAACCAATGATTATCCTTATGGGTATTCTTGGTTGGGGTGAAATATTAGGCCCACTTATTGAGAATTAAGGTGATGATAGATTCAATGTTCGACCAATACTATTCATGGTGATTAACCTCATGTGCATCTATGTTATAGCCATTTCAACTAGACATTATCCATAAAGTGATGAATTGAAAAGAAAACCACACAATCACTACTTCATAGAAACACGTAGATGATTCCCAATTTAAAAAATTCGTTATAGATTTCTTCGATATATTCTACAAACTATTCCCCCAAATTACTAAACCATCCCTTAATAATAATTATGGAGTCACAAGATAATCATTAATAAATTATACATTTATTTAAATTTTTATTTAGTACATTCCCAAAATATTCACACAAACCAAGGACCCAAATATTTAGATTATTGAAGAGTAAGTTCATAAATAATATATTTTACAAAACATATAAAAATTTCTCAATTACCATTCTTCTATATACTATATTATATATATCTCATATGACATAATCATCTTTATAACCCGAAAAATAGAAACATGAGAAGTGGTGATCATGAATTATGATTAAGGGGAAAATCAACTAGTCATAATGATTTGTTATTAAATATTATGGAAAACATGAATAAGGAATTAATATCAAATAAAATGATCATTACATCATAAGAGGAAAAAAATGGATTCGTCATTAAGTATATCAACATATGATCATACGTCCAAACAATGAGAAACAAATACAACAGTCTAAAATATATAATGAACATTAAATCAATACATGATAATTAAAATAAAATTAAACCATGTAATATAAAAAACATTTGAAATATTTTGATAATAATGAAAATTTTAGAGAATTACTGCCACAATCATAATCATAAGAACACATTATGAACTAATCCATGTATTCCCACCCTTTAACATTGTGAATAAGTTCATGTTTCGATAACGTTTTGTTTTTTGAAAAATTACATGAATTTACATTGATAATTATCTTATGAGATATAAAACCATAACTAAGTCATTGGAGGGAGTTATAATACCATACCCATCATCATCCATACAAATGTGTTTTACATAACCAAATCATTTATCTGATCAAATATAACCCATGGGAAGAAAAATGGGTATCCTGTTTTTTCAAATTGGAATCACACAAAATGATTAGTTGATTCAAAATACATGATCAAACCAAAATATCTTATATTAGGTGAATTATGAACCAATACATTATTGGAGAATAATTCATTAAATATGGTATATAATTAAAAAATATTTCATTTTTTTTATACTGTCTTAAAAATGTTTTTATTTTGAAGTCACATTTTATGAAAATAATAAAATGTAGAAGAATAATAATCAAACAAATTTTTCAAAAATTAAAACTAAATAAAGGGAAATTGAAAATAAATAAATCATATGTCAAACTATGATTTTGAATGTAAGAATATGTGATCACTTAAAGGAAAATGTTTCCAAATATTTGAAAATGCCATTATTTAAATCCCATATTCTTAATAGGAATTAAAAACAATAGTTCTAAAATGATGGGAAATAAAATGATAATTAGAGAAAAAAAATGTGGTTTTCCTCCAATTAAAGGAGAACATTGGAGAGATATAAAAGTGTATACATAAGGCTAATATTAAATTTAAATATATTAGAAATATTTTTAAAAAAGTAGATGTAAAAAAACTATTGATTCACCAAGGATGATGAATTTTTTGCGATAGATGATTTCCAATGAAAATAATGTGGAAATACAATTTAACATTACCACAGTTTAGATATTGTTTTACATAAATGTGTTTTATACAAAACCAATTGATTATTCTCTCATGTAATTATCTGAGTCACAATATCCACATACCATTACAATGTATTAGTGGAATATTATCTAGCCCTTATATCACAAAAATAACTATCACTCTCACATATTTCAGAACATTATTTCTTTATATAAACTTTTATAATGGTTTAACAATATTTTATATATTTTTATTTGTTTTTTATAATATATTTTCAAAATTGAGTTAAAAAAATATATAATTTGATTTTAGGTCATTAATATAACAGTTTTTCATCCTTATTCTCCATAATCTATTCATTAATATATCAAACAACAACAAGAAAAGTGTTCTAAAAATTAAATATAATTTTTATTTTCAATTATTCTATGTTTGGTGTAATTTTTATGATAAAATTGAAGGAGTAATCTTTTTGGTGAGTTTAATGAATATAATGTGATATATTAATAACATAAATATATATTAATACAATGTCTCAAGTAAAAATTGTACATAATAATTTAATTATTATTACTTTTTATTACACAAATATAACATTCCATAATCTTCCACAACATAAGCATTACAACATCACTCACATAGTAGTAAAACAAACCAAACAAAATCACATTATAATGATTTCAGAAGTAAGAGAACATTATTATATAAGGTCAATAACACCACTAAATAATATTTAACATGTAATATGTATCATATATCATCATTAAACTAAATATCATAATAATCGAATATTGGTGGATAGGAAAATTAAATTTCATTATTCATGGAGGTGGTAGTTTTCATATATGTATAATTAAAAATACTATTTTTTAGTGAACATGTGGTATGATGGTTTTTGATAAATGATAATTATTGAATTTTATTTTTTACATGGGGAAAATATTTATTCCTCCAATCCATCCTTCACATAAGACATTAGATATATTGATGGAAAACAAACAAAAGCTCATTGTGGAGGTGGTAGTTTATATGATCTTTTGATCAATATTTTTTTTTGATTTCCTAGTGACTGTAAGTGATTTCATATTTAATGGGTAATTAATTTAAATATATATTAGTGTAACAATGAAAATTATTTAATTATATTGACAATGTTAAAATGGATTTCAGAAAGGATTAGATCAAAATAAATCAATTGAAAAAAATTTATCATTTTGGATGGAAGAGTGTTCTTCTTGAAAACTCATTATATGTGAAGTCCTTATGAAATAATTAGTTGATCAAATTGATAATAATGTGGGACGTGATTATTGATTTAGAAAAAATTAATTTTTTCAATGAATTATTATAATGTTATGTTTATCATTAATTTGTGGATGTGGAATCCTTTTATAAGAGATGAAAATGATACTTTTACAAAAAATCCATCAATTTCTAATAAATCTATGACATTATTAAAGTTTTTATGGTTAAAAAGATAATAAATAGGGGCTTTGTTACAATATATGTTAAACGAAACACAAATCTATAATATTTGATAAAATTTATGAGGGATTTAAGGATTTTTAAACAATAAATCAATTTCCAAAATTATATTTTACCTTTGTTATTAATTTTTCATCTATGTAATTTATAATAATGAAACAAAATTAGAGAAGATGGTTTTAACAGTTTTAAAATATCTAATTCATAATTTGAAAATAATGTTAATACATATATTTTCAAATAGTTTGAGAAGTTAATTTTAAATTGAACACTCTTATTCTCATAAAAAAGGTAGTCAAAAAATAAAATTTTATACATTATATTTATATAAAAGATATATTTATCCTGGATAATTATTTTGATGACATGATTTGCAATATTAGAATTTATTTAAAACAAAGTAGGATTTCAAAGTGATCTAAAAGTGAATTTCACCATGGTTGACACTAATAAATGCATCTTACGGTTGGTTATGGGGACATAACGGTCTTTTTAGAGAAAATTCAGGCAAAAACCCCTTAGAAATAAAACTAAAGGACTTTATTCATGATTGTTTTCACGTTCATTAATGAAAATAGTTCATATAAGTCAATTAAAACACTTTACATTGATGGTAAACTCCACAAAATGTAATTCTGTTTCAGAGGGATCCATTTTATGGATTCCCCTAACCATTCATAGCTTTTACTGTAACCATTTCATGGCCCAAGTTTGGTTCATAGATGTCCATTTCATATAATTCCTCGTATGCATAGATAATTAACAGGAAACTTCATGCAATGTAACTCTATTTTGTGGAATTTTATCTCTTCATGAAGCTCAGAAAGTTTCATAAAATTATTTATCTTTCCGAAAACTAATTTCTTTACCTCTATTCTTCCTGTAAAACGCCAATATTTATTACATTTAAGAATATGTGTACTTTCTCCTTCTAATAAAATCTCCGAATTCGCAATACTCAAAATCTTTGTGAGACAAAGAGGATATGGGCCTCCAAAAGTTTCTATCATTGAGAAAACTACCTCCCACATATTTTTTGTGAACATTAACCCATGATGGATATTCATTTGTATTTATTTCGTGTCTTTGGGTTTGAATATTTCCTTTTTTAATATCTTGGTGTTTCATGAGATAGTTTTCCATCATGAAACCACCCTCATAGGAAACAAGACTTTATTAGATTGAAGGGATACCCTAGTTAGTGAAACATATTATTTCATGAGACCTGAACCTGCTATATAACCATTGAATTCTCCAAATCATATTATTTCATGAAAACCCCACCTTTTTGAAACCTATCCTCTGTTATTCCTGATGGTGAATCATTTCAGAAAACCCCCTTTCATGAATGTTGAGTTCCTAAGGAACCCATACAATCCGAGTCCAAATTCAACCACACCCCAAATATACTTTAAATTTTTAAAACCTACCATATATTTAGATCATAAGCATAGGTGGCTTGATAAATGCTTCCCTAATCATAAGCATGATATCATTGGGCCTCCAAATTACAACACCTCCATAGTATTTTCTGTTATATGCTCCTCCTAGAGACGTATGATCGGTGGAAACATATGACCTGAAATTGTAATTACCATGTGAAATGGATGACCTATCTTGGTAGATAGTCCTTATAAAAAATATCATTTTCTCCATTAATATAGTACCCCTTGGACTGTGTCCCAAACCATATCTGATATGTATGATGATAAACTTCATAGATCCACATATTAGTCTTTGCGATGTTAATCTAGCTCACAACATCCTCATTATATGATATTAAACTTTTTCCATTACATATGTGATAAAAAGATGATTCCACATGTATGATCATCATAGGATTGCACTCCTCCCCATTTGTGGGATGTTTTATTCCATCCAATACCCCCTGAGTCCCCCTCTATGGGATTTCACCCTACAACTAGCACCACTGGACATCTTGCATTTGTAATCCATACACTATCCTTCTTCAATGCTAGTTTCTCAAAATGAGTGTTATTACTAAAGACCATTAAATATAATAGACCAGTACAATCACATGAAAATAATATATAGAATCTAAAAACATGGTTTTTTATCCCTGTTCACTAAATATGTTTGTAGGATACCTCCATGAGGTTTAATTCGGACAACCATCCATGTGTGAAACCATCCCCCTTGGGAGACACACTCCACCATCCAAGTGTTATGTCCTTCCCCTTACAGGGACACACTCCACCATACATGTTTAAAATATTCCACCTTTTAGGGACACACTCCACCATCCAAGTGTAAAATCACCTCCTTATAGGGACACAATCTTCCATCTACGTGTGAAATATTTCCCCTTGGGGGATATACACTATCATAGAAGATTGAAATCACCCCCTTGGGATGAAACACTCCCCTCAATCCTGAGTTTGAAATGTTATCCTCTTGGGACATAATCGACCACTTGTAGCCTCAATACAATAATCTTGTGACTTGATTTGTCTCCATAAGATGATAAATTGGTTACATGATCTAAGATAACTACCTAATATAATAATCAAGGGGTGCATAATGTAAAAAGAATCCTAATCCTTATTCCACTTTTGTCAATTACATCATGATTGAAACAATATTACATGGGTTCTCCACCTAAGATGCCTCACATGAAGTGGTCACCAAAAGTGTAAGACATTATAGGTTCCCACCCAAACAAACGACTAGACATTCCCAATATGACCAATATTACTACATCATCTTAATGAAGATTACTTCACATTATATGTATATGCAGTGTAATTAATTAACAGGCATCCACCTCAAGATAGAACTAGGAAAGAGTTTAAAAAAATCACATAAATCTATTACTGAGACTCAAAGTAAGAAAAATCACCACAGAGGAATCCATGTAAGAGGATTTGAATAACATCATCATGTTTTGGTCATGGATATGACATAATTGATTATTATTATTGAATCTTTGAACCTTTGTAAGAGAAAACGATGTGCTAGACCTAGAAAGAGAATTGTGAACCCAAATAGTGAACTCAAAATGGATTTTTTACATAAAACGTGGGGACTCATAAAGTTGTGGAACCATCATATTTATGTGTCACTGGTTGCAAATATTTTTCCATAGGTCCCATAAGAAAATGGTAGCCCTAGTAGAAACTCTCATTTCACATGGGCATGATAACACTGGGTATCCTTGACATGTAACATCATTATCATGGAATCATTGTATTTTTAATGAAGAAACAATGAAAGTAGGGAATTTGTAGTCACCTTTATTTTAACTGTATTGATGTCGCAATTTACGTGCATTACTTGAGTGAAATTACTGTAAATTAGTGGCAAAATTCTAGAATTCATATGGGTAGGGGAAATTTTTATGTGGAAATCCTGCATGAATATGTTCCTACCCTAATAACTACAATTCTGTTAGCTTATGGGCACCGACACCCATTTAATCTTCCAATATCATTTAGGGGAGGGTGATCGAATCCCATTTTCAATGGTACACAAAGGAAGGGGTCATTCCATCTTGGGATATGGTATGCCAAGACATTAAGGAATCAGTTCCTTGATACACCACAACTATTGAGGCCCGTACCAGGAGAAACCACCCCAATTCCAGTGGTGAATTGCTTAGGATCCTCCACCATGCATTCTGATAACTAAGATTACTATTCCAAAAAGGTGGGGGATGATTGAGATATTTATTACATTTCTAGAAATCGAATGGTTCATAGAAGGGATCCTAATAGGTTATGCTAGTGCCAACACTGACTAGTTTCAATGTTATAAGAAGGATTTGACTCCTTTACTGATCCACTAGACCTATTCTAGAAGACTAGTCACCAATGTTATGGGTAGACATAAAAAGTTTCAATACACGAGGTGTACTATATAGCTATAGTGGACCCTTCCACCACTGGAATATCCCATCACACCACTAAAATATGTGAATGGGGATATGTATTCATCCTATTTGGATCAATAACCCAGTAGTCTCAAAGGTAAGTAGATTTGACTCTCTCAGTCTACAACTCCACTAGAAGCCAATACTCCCCATCTCGTGATGAGGAAAATAAGTTCAGAGGTTATACCCTCAGTATTAACAAAGAATTAAGATGTCATCCCTTCACCACTATCATCCGAACAGAAGTTCTTCTCTATGCCATCATCAACCAGTGCAGAGGTCCTCCCTATAATTCTATCAACCAACATGAAGGTCTTCCTCGTGCCATCATCAATCAGTGAGGAGGTCCTCCCCACACTGCCATCAACTAGAATAGAGGTCCTCCCTACGATACAACCAAATGTTATAGAGGACCTCCTCACACCATCACCAACCAACATAGAGGTCATACCCATATTAATATATTCCCTTCTACAATGAATCATCATGTGGAAAGAGGGAGAACACCTAATTTTAGGGCATGCTGGTGGCATAAGTGACAACCCACATGGGGGAAAACCAAGACACTCTCAACAATCCATGCTTGGGGAAGTATAGCGCCATCATAAGAAGAACCCTAGGAATCATAAATTCATCCTCATCTTCTCATATTCTATCATTATGAACTAATCAATTAGGAAACCTGAACCTCCATTATCAGATTCTGGAAAAAAATCCTATCTGTTAAAGCATATGATTCTAGAGGACGTGGTCTACATGATCCCCAGGTCTCATAATAGATACATATAGGTGGGGAATGTTTTGGAATAAATCCAAGGGATTAAATTTTAAGTTTCTATTTCATCCTTTTTTTTCCTCCTCCCGACCTTCACAAAATAATTTTATGAGTTTTCAGTGTCAAGGATGACTCAATTAGATAAATTTGAGAACTCCATTGCGCTAGAAATGGGTGATTTCTCCCTCACACATGGGGAAGTCATAAACACCCTATAATACAAGAAAAATATCTTGAAACTAGGTCTACCTTTGAGATATGTAATAGTGTGTAATGAATATTGGACCTATGAAGTGTTCCCACTTCTAGTCGATATACCACAATGCATTTTTGTGTTTGTGTTTCCACCCATATCAAAACCTATTCAAATCGAGGCTTGGGATGACAAAGAGAAAGACACTTCCCCAGATCAACTGACTTGCGGGGAATCTTGGATGTTTAAAAACTATATTTTGTGCTCTAGAAACCTATATATCATGTTTTTCTATACGAGAGTCCATCATTGAGGACATGGTATTCTTTTTTTCTTATTATCTGGATGAGATACAACCACCTTCGGGGTCATCACCTAGACTAACTAGGAATCCAATGGATCATCTATTCCATTAACAAACACTGAATGATAGTTGATATCATTAAATTCATAGTAGATTATAATTTGTAAGCATATTTCAATCACCAAACCATCCAAAGAATTAGGGAGAGCCTTGTTGTTCTCTTTCGGGTCATGGGAGAGGCATCTCCATTCCCAAAAATATTATTCCAATGTAGTATGTCACCCTTCATTTCATCCATATATTAAGGTAGTTTCACATACACTAATATGTTCTATCAATCAATGATGAATATTCCACTCTAACTACCATAGTGGTGAATTTGGTCACCACTGACCCACTAGAGTATTAGAAAAACATTACCATCAACACATGGCATGATAAGGATAAAAAATTTGATGGGGAGAAATTGTACCAGAAAGAACCCTTGAAAGGTGTCCATAATCACCAACCGAGACAAGAATCCAGAACTATTAGTCTCCCCAATAAGATAGTACTACCATCCCTTCTGTATATTTACAAAAGAAAGGAACATGTTGAACACTATGACCCATCCAAGGATTCTCCAAAAGTGATGTTGAAGCCTAGGATAAAGGCCTTTCATCAAGAGAAAAAAAAGTATAAAAGGGTTATCGTAATGTTGCCTGCTGAGTACAACTAGAACCATAAATATATCATAAATAATCCTATATCTCCACTAGTAAGGAACCTGGTCCTCCTCAGCTAGATGCCTTAATTAGAACATTGTGGCCCCATACACCCTATTAGGGAAAAAGCTGGGGGATACACCAAATGACAATGATATGAGTCTATCACACTATCAGAACATAATTTAAATTTACATTTGGTTCAAGGCCTTGATTATCCTCATGTTTATGATGTAAAATATCTATTGGTGTCCATAAAATATCTCTAATATGTTGTGATCTGTCCTGTCATTACCAATCTAGAGGCTATGAAAAGACCATAAGTGGAATTATTTCCAGAATTAATGATGTACCTGGCATGTGTGGAATTTTTTTTAACACCCCAATGTTTTTTAATCTCATATTAATTCCATTAAATATAATGGGTTATCCTCTATATCATATGAACATATTATCCCCAGGGGGAATCCTAATGCATGGGACTCCAAAACATTAGGAGGAAACCAATCTTACAAGCTTCAAGACAACATTCGAACATCCTATGTTCATCTAGTATAATTATATTCCCATAGGGTCAATAACCATCTTGGATAAAAATCATAGATAATTTATATACTATTTTCTCTTAACCCCATACAAGAATAGAAGTCATAGCCTCTTCAAATGAAAACAGATGACCAATGAGCTTGTAGATGACTCCATCACCTGATGTAAGGGGATCACATACTCAGTCAAAAAGACATTGTCACTAGAGAAGATAATTAAAGTGTGTGTGTGTGTGTGGATAAATTCATTAATGAGATAGTATTTACCATCATCTCATTGAACTACCTCAGTGGATTTCATGAGTTAATTAAAATAGATCACCATCTTGAAGAAGTATTGTACAGGAAAAAAAAATTTCATAATGATTTAACCTTACCAACTACATTATTAATCTCTATGAATGTAGATAAAACCTCTATTGTTCACAAAATAGAAACTTAGTAAGTAAACCTGCTATCCCATATGCTAGCTGAGCCTCAATATAAGCATCCTCATCTAGTGTATCCCCACTAGGAATAGTCTCACCAAGTGAAACCACCTAAATGAGAGAATGTGGCCTCACCCTCTCTCAAGTCCAGGCTCTAAGGAATACTTTTTTGAACCAACTAACATGAATTATTCATTCAATTATTCACTAATCCTAGGATACTTCATCTATCCCTTAGAAAAGGTAATGCTAAAATTTACAAAAATCCATAGACTATAACAGGCCGAATTCACTGGATAAATGACCATATCCATATCAAAGGATCTATATACACACTATAAAAAATAATTATGGTTAATTATTAGATCCAAGACCATGTTGTTAATGACATAGTCAAAATGTTCGATGTTATAGTGAAGGAGGAACATGTTTCCACTAACACCCCATAGTTACAGTGAAAATTCCAATGAATAGAAGAGGGTTCCCATCCTTGAGATGAAGAAGTATGATGGCTGCATCACTAATATGGTAGTATCTAATGCTCATGGTATTATCCATCCCCACTTGAGAAATCATGACCCCCCTATTGTTTTCCACCCTCATCTATTGACAGCTTCCACATATATCCCACCTCGTTATTTGACTCAAAAGAATAGGCATCGATGATGTAAGGGAAATCAAAGTCCTCCACCAATGTTGAATACATCTCTAACTCTTTGTGACTTCATGGCTCCTAAACTGAGTAATAAACCCATGTTCTACCCTACCATAGACTATTCCACTGATTAGGAGAAAGATTATAACTCTAAAAATTATTTCATGCTAGTGGACTAATTCAAAATTCCTAAAAGTGAGGAACACCATGTGAAACCTTCAACCGTATTTAGATAATGTCAAATAAGAATATGTAGTGTTCATTGAGTATGTTATAATTCTTAGGATAGTGAGTGAAAATAGGTTGTTGGTCCTACTGAAACGATTAATAATTTCATTCAAATAGATTATAATGTAATCATGTTCCCATCTATGTCATTAGGTATTCCACAACAGCACACTATATTAGTGGATCAGGTAGCTCAGCAATGACTCCATCATGATTATCTGCATATATAGAGGGTCTAAAATTATTCATCCGACACTCAAATGATAGATGTTCAAAGTATGTTTTATAGCAAGGAATATCATATTGCAAGTAATACATAGTACCTATAAGTTAATTCAATTTTATCAGTTATTCCACCTTCCAAATAACTAACCTTTGTAAGTGAAAATATGACCCTATAATGGATTTATGAAATAATAAACCACCTCATAGGAAAAACAATGAGGTTTTTTAATCACATGTACCACCTATTATAAAATTTAATGTGGAAGTCCCTCATGAAATAATTGAAATTACCCCTTATTTGGATGCATAATTATCTACATTAAGGTCCTATATGAAGTGGATCTTATGCAAGATGAATTTTAAGCTATTATATCATATTCTGAGGAAGACAATTATGTCATCATTCCAGGGAACATGCACCCATTGTATATCACATATCTGTTAAATGGTGTGAAAATTCACCATTGTCTAGTGGATACTAGCTCTAGGATAAACAACATCAAAGCCCATACCATTCATTACATTGGTTTTATAGGTGTTTATTAAACTCCCTATAACCTTGTTATTGTGCGGTGTGATAAGTGTGAGAGAAATATGTCCAAAAAAATTTGATTGTAGACTCAACCTGGTGGTTTGATATCACGAACTGAATTTGTGGCAGTATCACAAGATAATTCTTTCAATGCACATATAGAACAAACATGGATTCATTTTCATGTTGTGGTACCTTATTTGTACCATCAGTTTCTCAAATACTCCCTTTCTGTTTGAGTAGGGAAACACCATGGTTATGTATACCCCTTTGACATTTATAAGGCCTTATATCAGGATGTTTTCTACTAAAAAAGTGTGGTAAATCATGTTCATACCAATAGGGTTTACTACATGAATTTCCCTAATGATATACCAATCAAAAGATCTAATCCATGAATAATCATGAATGATACTTTTTTTTCTCCAAATCAATCATTAGAGCCCATGATTGTGGACATGAGAGTTATTTTATTGTCTCCCTGAAAAGGGATCACCCACAAATTACCTCATAAACCTATAGTGGATATGTTCAGCTGATACCAGAAGACCATATACCTATAAGTACTCTACAATTAACCTTTGGGACACTAATCCATTTAATTCCCACATGTTCCACAAATTAGGATTTACTCAATGATGGTTGACTCGTGACTATTTTTTTAATATCAAGAGTCGACCTCAAAATCATATACCCAACATAATTGTCTTTGTGTATTTTTTCACAATAGTCTCTGTAATGTGGTAAATCCATCTTTGATGATACCACATCTAATAAAGTAGATGCCAATGCCTATTAGGTCCAATGTACAAGAAGATCCTCTTCCTACCTCTCATCCTCCAATATCATATAATGAATAATATTTGGAAGATGAATATTATTTATTTGTTTAGGGTTTCTCCTATATGTTTTATGATTTAAACCATGTGATCATTGTTAACAAGAAACATATGATATCGATGCAGATTAAAGAATCCATATACCCAAAAGAGTATCATCAGTGCATTGAATTCTCGAAATAACAATGTGATATCTTCATCAAGAGCAATGATAAGATGTGACAGCTAGACACATAGGTCACCATTCCTCACCTTTTCATCCTTGTGAGTTATCATGAGTTCACAAATACTACCATAAAAATGTACCCAACTCTTGGTGTTGTGTTTGAGTCCAATTTGACAAGATTATTAAAGAATTATTTATAAGGTAATTAGTGTACTCTTGGTGGATAACCAATATAAACATAGTTATGGTATTGAATGGGAAGAGAAGAGTCCCCGCCGACTTCTACAACCTCAAATGCTATTGTGTGAAGGATGATTAACCCCTTCAAATAGAATATCTATTGGTCAATTCTATGATATTTTTTCGGACTATTTCATTCATGGATGAATAAAATAGTTATAATTAGATCTATATTTCCCTTGAATATGAGGAGTTGACCACATTTTGGGTTCCCCAAGTAAACTTTTTTTATATTTTTATGACATAGGAATTGATTTTTTTAGAGCCACATATTATAGATTCATGCATAAAATCATCATGAATAGTTTTGGGATATTATAGGATTGTTACATGGTTGATATGGTGGTCAAATACAACCATATTTAGGCCTATATCAATTATCTTGAGAAAGTGTTAATCTTTCTCATCAATTGAAAATTTATGTTGAACCCCTTGAGTGGGAATTTTGGGTCACCTATGGTAAATTTATTGGCATTATTGTATGTTATAAAGTCTTCAATATTTACCCAAAGAATATCAGGGCTGTCAGTCAAATTTTACAAATGGGTAACCTCTGGGAGTTTTTAGGCCTCCAAGGAAATATATCCTACGTACACTAATTAGTCTAAAAGTTGTTTAACAAGTGTAATCCCTTCGCAAGGCTCATGAAAAAATGTATTGTTTATCAGTTGGATGACTAGTTCTAGACTGACATTGAGGATAGCAATAAGTACTTGTTAAAACCTCTATTTATGATTCCATCTGTCTTAGGAAGGACTTTGTTTCTTTATGTGACCCCCTTAGAAGGGACATGAGGGATCCACTAGAATAGAAAAAATTAATGGTAGGGGAAAAAATCATTACTATCTCTACCACAAACTCCTTGACAGATAGAGTAGGTACTCCACCATCGAGAAGCGTTTACATGAAATGGGTTTTATATTATATTTTTTTGATATTACTTGTATCCCCATAATATATAACTAGTTTCTTGGTTAGAAAATATAAAGTATATCTTCAATCACCCCATATTAATGGTTCAACTTGCACAATGGGTTATAATCATCCCATAATTCTATATCATGTTTGGCCCAAAGAAGTTTGATAATGGTCAGGCAATGGAAGAACTATTGACGCACACCCGTCCCATAAAGAAATACCAATGTGATTTTATTTCCTAGATTAATATATCATATTAGAGGATCTGGATATACCTTTTTGGTAGATTCATATCGATGGTGCCTCATAGAGCCCGACTTGTTGAAGTCTTATTGACCCGAAGATTTAATGGGTTTTCAGGGGAATAGTTTTCAACACACTGAGACAACACATATTTATATAATACATCATATATTCATAATGTTACACTAGCAATGTGGCAGAGTATGATGCCCTTATTATTGGTCTTGTGTTAGCACTCTATATTGATGGCCCCAGTTTATATGTGAAGAGAAACTCTTAGTTAGTCATCAACAAGACTAAGGTTCACAATATTATTATAAAGAATGAAATAGTTCCCTTATTGGTACATACCCTCAAAAAGATGGAAAATTTCCTTCCAAGATAATGTTGAATCATGTACAATAATCAATGAACGATCAATATGATGCATTAGTAGATCTGTCAGCATCTATTAGAGAATAGACATAGATGACCTGATCATTTATATGGTGCAATAGATGGTCATAGACACTACCAATAAAAATGATGGAAGAAAGGTAAATTTGCTGAATTTAGGTACATCTATTCTAGGATCCTCGAATCCCACCATATTCAAGGAAACAAACGATTAAAGGAATACACTTATTTTTTACCGCTAGTGTGTGATTCTCTTAGACCCAGCAAATCATGAATTAATATTATAGTGTTCAGCATTGTTTACCCTCCACGAAGGGCATAACCTTGAGAAATGATATTAAAAGAGTGTATTTAAATAAATTATACTCCATTTATTCTAAATAGAGGAGATATATTAGGTTATGAAAATTTTCCATGTATGATCCTATAGTGACGGTTAATAAGTATTGAATGTCTCCCCCCAAATTCATATATTGGGATACTTCTATCCCACCATGGAATACAAATTCATTTAGTTAAATATTAGGTTTCATGGGTGTCATATCCATGTTAGCTTTTTTCCAAACACTATTGGAGTTTCTATACACAACCTAAAACTATTATCCCATTTTTGTATGGGATCATGATGTTGTGTAGCCACACCCACCATGGAAAAATTCATAGTCTAGGTTCATTTTTTCCACAACAGACTTATTATAAAACTAGAAAGAAGTGTTTCCCCTTAAAAACGTCAAAAAATATTTTGTTTTTGACTTCATGAGCTCCATAATCATCCATAAATTTTATGTTCCTCATTCAATTTTCACTTATAAAGACCCGAACATCTAGGTTGTTGAGATGAAAAATTTAATTCCTGGTACAAAATATGGTTCTAACATTACTTCTCACTACAATCAAGAGGAAAAATGGGAGATTGATGAATTCAAAAATACCCTCTCTAACATGTTTCATAATAATGTGGACCATAATAAAAAGAGTTATACTAACAATATCCCCAATGAAAGTTTGGTATATTGAACAGAAATTCATAATTCCACCTAAAAGACCACATAATCTCTAGTGTATGGAAGATAATAATTCAATCCCATTAATTATTAGAAGTCGTTTCTCCAAATGGATTTCTATGAAAAGAAAATACAAGACAGAGTGGAAGCAGTCCATCGAGATGAGTTTTAATCCCTTAATGAAAATATTCTTCATAACATTCATAACCAAAAGAGGCACCATAATAAGATATAGAGTGATTTAAATAAGATTTTTTCTCTTTTAATCCTTCCTCTATCATGACGTGGTACTGGATATCATAATATCAACGATACCCAGTATTAATCACCCATTAAATTTATCCCAAATGGGAATTACCATAACATATCTACAAGGTCTATTCTAATTGAGCACACTCTTTGATATCCATGGATGGAGATTTATCACAACTCAATCAAATTCTATGTTTCTCAACAATCTCATTATGTTAATACCATGGTCAAAGATACATGAACATAAATTGAAGAAAACATGTTCTGAGCTATATGGCCTTAAACTAATAGCATCCCTTCTGGTTAATGTATTATTACATTAAAATACATTCATTAACTTTTGTGAGCTCTATGACCATTAAAAATAGTATCAAACATTTTCTTTGTCCAATAAATTTAAACTAAAAAAAACCAACATCATTAGTGCATGATTTTAAATTGTAACCCTACTGAATTCAATGAAGATATGATGCCTCATTTGACATGTTTGAGAGAAAAAAAAAGACAAACATCCTTAGTACATGATGATAAATTGTAGATATAACTCATGTTTTAAACACGAGAAGACCCACAGAATCTATGGTACTTCTTAGAGTCCTTTGCATAGAGGATGTTTCCCCTCCAATAGTAGTTTTCCACCACACCACATTCCAAAAATAAATTTGGCTTTATTCCCATTCCCATGGGACAAACAGTGACACCTAGACCCCTATCTTTTGAAGCATACACCAATTCATCATCAGTAAAAGAATTATGCAGATACAATTAATATAGTTTTCTTCGGGATATCTATGCGGAAGATGGGTGTACATCTCCCTCATTTTACATCAGATTTTACCTCTTTCATGGAATGTAAACTTCATTGATATAAGCACTCCCTAGTCAAGGCATCACAACTTTAAAATATTTTTAAAATTTTACTTTTTCCTAGATGGTTGACCATAAAAAAATATTGATATAATTCATCTAAATGATTTTTAGACTACATTACATAAGTCTCATTTCTACTAGAGTGTAAATTACCACATATTAGTAATTTTTGTCTTCTACCATACAGCACATCCTGAACTATGTATAGCTAGATTCCCATTATTGTGGGATACATAGTGATGAATTAACCTACGGTCCTTAGAAAGATCCATGGATTCATCAATAAACTACCAATTCCCTATGGAACTTCCATACTAAATACCAATATGGGTCTCCTTTTTAGGTATACATCCTAATCATATTTATTAGATAGATAATTATCAGAGATCCCCTCATAGACTAACGTGAGAAAGAAATGAATGTTCCACTAAATTTGTTAGCTTCAAAAACACCCTCATAACACAAGGTTAAAATATATCCTTACCCTGTATTAACTTAGTATAAATTATATCACAAGTTTATATGATTTAGTGACCTTTCTTGAGAGGATTCCACTAAACCAGTGTATTTTTTCAACCAGGCCCCATCCCAGGATTATGTGTTTCGTGATTCCCATTTCCATGGGATACAAAATGATGACTTGACCTCCAATATTTAGGACGATCCTAAAAACAAATATATTTCTAGTCTTTCACTTAGTCTAATCAATACATAAAAAAATAATGTGCCACTACCTCTAGGATCGCTTTGTGTAGAACAAATTGACCTTGGATCCTTTCACCATAGATTTAAAATTTTTTGTGCCACACAAACATCAACAAAGTACATACCCATGGTATAATATCTATTAACATAAAATAATAGTCTAGGTCCATGTATTATGATCTTAATCTATGTGTATCTTTCATCCTTTTTCCCACCTTTATATAGTTCTCTATAACCTATTGTTTAGCTGGACAATGTCCCCTTCTATTTTTCTTCATTTCCTCGCTCGAGAGTATTTCTCGATGTGACAGTATTTTACCAATATACATTCTAGAACTCTTTGTATATTTTTTAACATTCTTATGTTATGTGTAGTGAAAATCATATCACATAACCCAGGTTTAAACCACTTCTTCAAATCATTATAGTTTTTTTCCTTCTCTAGCATCCTGATGTCAACTAGTGTACATTTTTTCGATTTGTTTTAGGGAAAAGGGTCTCTTTGGTCCCCATTTAACATTGATTTATCACTCTTTAATATCATGAAATCCCCCATAATAAATCAACAACCCATGGGATCAAGGTCTACAACCTTATACCATCATCATTGCCTATGGTTCGAGCTCTGCGACTTTAAACTAGTAGAAATCATAAACCGAGTTGCTTAAAATTTAATTGAAATTACCAACATCCTCAACACATAATGTTAATCTCTATCCCTACCCAATATCAATCCTAGATTCCTATATATATATGTTGAATCAATAACACCATCCTCAATACAATACATTAATCAATATACAAACCCCATATTAAACTAAGATGCCTTATATAATAAATAATATATGAACCAGTCAGACATCCTCAATGCACAATTTTATACGGTATCCATAACCCATATAAAACAATGACACTTCAAAAGATATGTATAAAATGTAAAAAGAAAAAACTACCAAATATAAATTTGGGATCCCTCATATGAAAAATATGGGATGGCCAAAAACTGACTTTGTTATAACACAGTGTTAAACTATTTTCTTACAACATATGAAACCTGTATTCCACATAATATAATAAGATTTGATATCCTCATCAGAGAGGACGTCACACCTATGGTTTTTGTCTCCAAATTTTTTTTCCCATAACTACATGTGTATTTATTCTCACTCTCATGGGATATGTAGTGACATTGGGATGTGTCATCATGGAATCTATCCCATGGAAAACTTAATTCGGGGTCTTTCCCCTTGGGGAAAGGATTGATTCCCACCTATTATCCCATTCATTCAGTGCTTCTAATCATGTGGAGGAATGTATCCTAAGAAACTAAATATACCCATTGGTATATTTCCCACTTCCACTATCATGCTTCATTCAATATTTTATTTAGTTAATCATCATCATCCTAATATGAATGGGCACCCTAATTTAAATTGTCCCTAGACATATTGGATCTGCTGTCGTACTAGGATCATAATTAAGGGGATCCAAAATAACTCATAAAATATATAATGTTTTGAAATCCATCATCGGTAGATACCACATTCATTAAATGGATAAATCATTGGAGCAAGTGTAAATCCTTTTTTTAGGAAATGGCTAATAGGTGTTCCCTACCTATCGATCACTCCCCCTTATTATCCAGGTCTTCAAAGTCATGATCTACCATTGTGGGATTTATTAGTTACTTTTTCCCATTTTTTGTGTTCTCCCCTATATAAAACAATGACTCCATACCTCTCATTTTTTTTCATTCATCAAGCATGTATCATGCATTCACAAGAGTTGGGAATAAAATTTTACTATACCAAGGTTGAGATGTATGGATGCACTCATGGTATGAAATATATAACCATTGTGTAGGATTCCAAGTCCAAACATCATGACTTCAAACTATGTCAATGTTATCTTGGTAATGTTTCATTTTGTTCTTGTCCTGATTAGCCATAAATTCACATAAAAACACCTCTTTTCTATACCACTCCAAGTCCTTTTGATTCACACTCTCTAACGTCCAAGCATTATGGCATTAATCTATTTCTAATTTTCCCAAACTCTAAAACCATAAAATAGGAGTTCAGTTTCAATAATCAGAAAATTAAACCATGTTTATGTCATAATGGGTATGTTTCATATGGAACAAACACCCCTAGGCCCTAATTTCATGTTGATTTGTTACTATGGTACAAGGTGAATGTTGTTTTGGGTTGTTTAATCCATATGATCTATAATATATGACCATAATCATGGAACACTGGTGTAAGAAACACAACCTCAAAGTCTTTGAAAGATATATTTGATATGTTCTACATGGTAGGGCCTTCTGGGAACCTGATTCATTTTAGGATACCTCTACCCTATTCCACACACATCCCATTTGACACAAAAAAATCCCATGGTCTAGAAATCATGATGTTAAACTATTTGTGACTTCTTGGCCGAATTTGTATAACATTAAAATACTGATGGAAAGAGGTAAGAAATAATTCACATTGAAAACCCATAGGGGAAAAATGATCAATATTCATAAATCTACAACCAGGCCACTCCATGATTGGAAAAAATTAGGGGTTAAGAAGAAAGAGGTGGAAACCCAATAGAGAACTATTATAGACATGATAAGAACGTAGAAATTCATAATGATCCCATAAGTTATAGAAAAAGTTAGAACCTATTATTAAGATCTGATTTCCTCATGATTCCATCTTTGTGTACCCCTATTGTGTAACCTTATTAATCCACCTCAATATTTTCTAGGAATGTGTCATTCACATCATTTCACATGTACTAATCACAAGATGCTAATATTTTATAAGAATTTCCCAGTAATATGATGATGAAAATTGTGATAAATCATCCTTACAATATGATGTTAAACTACAAGTACATCATCCTCACTGTATGATGTACAAATAATCATACATCATATTTATGGTATGATGTTAGATTGTGTATCCCTCATCCTCATTCCATGATGTAAAACTAAAAAAATCTTATGTTGTTGCCTCTTTCTCCAATGATGTTGGGGACCAACCTAATTATTCAGGTTCCTCAACCATCACTTGAAATATAAGATGACGCTCCCTTAGAGGTCATGTATATACCTTTTTCAGATTGATATATCTACCAAATTTTCTCAAGAGTTATGATGGAAAAATTCAATGATTGATGAACTCTAATTGATCATACTATCAGTTTTTCTCCATACGTCATGTTCTCCTTAATTGTTCTCCCCAACATCTCCCATATCTGAATGGGAGAACACGATCGATTGGTTTCTAGCCATAATTCCTCACTTATAATCATTGGAATACACCCTGAATGAAATCAAATGTTATTTTTATATAGCACTCATGTTTGGAATATTGTCAGTGGCCAACCTTCATTTTTTCCCATCTTTGATAAATGATAATAGATTCCGTGTTTCAAAAATGGTCATCAGTTTTCCTAGTTCATAATGTCAGATGATTTGTGATCAAAATCCAATTCATAATGATTACCAGTCTTCAAAACCCCTTTATTAAGGTCGAACGTATCACCCATTAGACTAACCAATTCATTCGCGAGAACACAATATGATAGAAATATTTTTCAGAGAGTTTCATGCTCACGTGAGAACTCTTTATGTGAAGGATCTCCTAGTAGATGATAAGCATGTTTAGAACTGGAGTGTTCCAACCATTGTCTAGTACTCTCATATAAATTTGAAATTTTATATTTTTCCCATAATTCCCACACTGATCATGACTCCTATGGGATTATGGATTAATTATTAGTTGTCTTGTCAATGTAACTGAGATATAGCACATTACAACATTTTAAATCCTAGGTGGATTTGAAACAAACCATCCCCTGATTAAGGGGTTTATCCACATGATATATCCTATACTTTATGAAAAAGAATGTTAAATTTAGCTAATGGTAATTCCAAAAAATTGAGCACTCAATATGAAATAGTCTCTATTGAGTAGCCTCTTGAGTTATATTTTGATTTTCTTGATTGAACAGTCCTCCTATGCGGCATGAATCGCTTCTTCGTCCATGATACACACCCGATACCACTAGGTGTGATACGCATCCATGATTGATTCAACCTCCCATAACATTTCTTCAACCTCCATAAACTGAGCCCTTAATATACTGATGATATCTTCTTGGGATGTGATAAATACCATATGTTATAATGCTATCCCATCTATGAGAGTGATTTAATATTCAACCACCTCGAGAGTCTGAGTGTGAACATAATTCTTCTTGTGCAAGGAATAATCAAACACCAACACTCAAAATATTCCCACTTGATGATAAGGTATTGATCTAGTTTGTGGATTCTATTATACTCCACCACACTAGTATGAAGGATGACTAGAAAATGAAAGATATTCAAACTAATTTTTTTAATCAACCATTGTGTTGAAGGTGATAAAATTTTACAATATCCTCCATGAATTCCATTATATGAACTGGTTTCCTAATTGAATTACATGATGGAATACTATATTTACTTAGGAGGTGTAGGATCTTATTGATAAATGACCACCAACACATCAATGGATAGTCCATCTTCAAGTAGGTCCTCAGGTAGGCTGAGCCCATGTTTTTAGTTTAAATGAATCATCATCATATGATGAATTTGTAGTGGGAGCATTATATTCCTATTGTGGAGCCTCCAAGGCAGGATCAACAATCATAACCTCCTTGACCACCACCATTGATGCCCTGATTTCAAACAACTTCACTGATGGCTCATCCTTATCAGCTACCACCAACGATACTTTGGGGATGGGTACAACCACTATAGGTTGACCGATTTCTATAGTTGATAACAAGATATATGCTTCCTCTATAGACTATTTGGCTCTATAATATATATATTACGGAATATACAATGTTGGTACATCCACCATATCCTCTTAAACCACCATCATCAAAGTAATGGCCTCATCTTCCACTACTACACAATTCTCAAGCATTAATGCAGCTAGACAATCCACAAATAGGGTTTAAGCATGTGTTTAAATAATATTCTTAGTCTTTAATAAGGAATAAGAGTAAAAAAATAATGAAAATTTTGAAATGGGAATGGTATTTAAGGAATAGTATTTCTTGGTGATAATCTCATAGAGAATTATATGACATCCCCCTGGAGATTAAATTAATATAGATGTCATCACCTTAATTACGGAAACAAATTTTCCCAATATTTGTGCTTTTATAGATACATCAATAGGGAGAGGTCCTATGATTTCCCCTTAATGGTTTGGGGAATCCACATCCATGGTTAGAGGTCCATCATAAACCACCACCACATATGTTATTTCTAATTCATACACTTGTGAATATGTTTTAGACAAAAATAACATAGGTTTTTTTGTGTTTAAGGAACATAAAATCTGAGGACATACATAATCAACTATAGGACCTCCATCCTAATAAGAGTCCTAATAGACAAAAATTTACTAATAATATTACTATGACCCCTCTTGTAAAGGTGCACATGCAACAAGATCACTTTTTGAGAGATCATTGGAGGACTTCATTACCAACAACAACATCAATCAGCTATTCAAGTTCCATGAAATGTCCCGTTAATTAAAACAATTCCTCAGGATCCATAATTTATTTAACTACCTCTTTTCAGGGGTGTGTAATCATGTCCTTGTATAACCCAAAATTTTTATGAATATCACATTTTTTTCAAGAACATCCATATACAATGTAGGGTGGTTATTTGGATTTGGATTCCCCAAATCTCCCAAAAATATACAAAGATAGAACTAGTGGGGACATCCTAAAGAATAGAGATGGATGTTATATGTGCACTATAAAAAATTCCATTCATTAGTTTTTTATGGGATATATATTTGGGCTCTAAACCGTATAAATATGTATTAATAAAGGATAAACTCTAGACTACTCAAAAAAATTCTATTGGTTCACATCATCTAGATAGGCAGAATTGATCTTCTAGTGATTGAATGGTTGATTTACCATTTGGGAAAGATATGATTTTTCAGATTAGCTACTAATTTCAAGATTCATCCTATGTAAATAATTCCATATTGAATTCTATTTAATCCTCGACATAGATAATATAGAATCATTCTTCCTAATCAAGGAATCATCCACTATGTTTCCTTCACATAGAGAAAATGTATTGAGGATTCATATTCCACGACCAGTTCTAATCATATCTTGCAGCCCTTGTAAATCAATATTTTATTATATAATGTATGCTATTATGGTCAGTATAAATATAAAAATTCCCATTATAGAAATGATTCCAAATAATTATCATTGAAAATACTATTAATGAATACTCCTGATCATGAGTTGGGTTGTTCTTCTCTTTATTCATTAATGTAATGATTGATTTGAAATTAAATTCTCATTCAACCCATGTGAACATTCCAAAAACAATAAATAAGAATAAGTATATATCCAAATTCCTTCTCTATTTTATTGTAGTGAAAACATAGGAACAATATCCCATATCATATTAATCTCCTAGAAATGTTCCTCACATTACCATTTATAGAGGATCTTTATCCACTTTTAGGTCAACATAGTTATTGAATTGGATAATCATGATAATATTATCAAAAATTTCTAATAGTATCAAGCTAATCCAGGAAAAAATCATATTTCATTTATCATGGTTGATCTTTACAATTTTTCAATTACATATGTCTCTCAATGGACAATATTTATACCCTCATTAAAAATAACCTGAGCTAAGAAGGATCATCATTGAAATAGAAATTCACAATTTTCTAACATGAAGTATAATTTCTTTTTTTGGAAGTTTATTAGATAAAATACAAAATAATCGTCTTATTCTTCCTTCATTTTAGAATATATGTGATCTTAATAAATAATCACTACCCAATATTTGTCAACATATTCTCTACATACTTTATTCATCACATCCATAAAGATGAAAGGAACATTTATAAGAGCGAATAACATAATTATATAATCACAGTGTACATACCTTTCGTAACAAGTGTTCCTGTTTATATCATCACTCCTTACCATCAATGGAGGATATCTAAATCAAATATTAATCGTTGAAAGATATTTATCACCTTATTGTTAATATTACATATAATCATTAAATGGTATATGATATTTTTTTCTTGATCATGATCTTATTGTGATTATGTTAATCAATACATTGTTGTATTTATTTATCACACTTCTTAACAATATGAATTAGTGTACTCCAAAGTGAATTACCTAGGCATACAATGCCCCTATCCAAGTTATCTTATTGCCACTTTAATTAATCTATGTGAAAATTGTACATTATATGAGGTATATTTGAGATATTCATTGATCAAGTGATGATATTGATTGAAATCTCGACATCACATTCTAGTTAAAGTATATAAATTTCATTCAGAAATACATCAATATACCCCATACAATATACATGTAATTATTTCTGAATTCTTCCCCAATCGTTTGAGCCATGAGTCCATCAATACTAGGTATCAGAACCGATATTATATAATTTTTTTTCGAATGGATATCAATATAATCCTTCCATTGATATTTGATAACATGATTGTTGTGGATATGAAATGGGATCTTTTTATATTCTCAATTGATATTTTACATAAATAGGTATTTCTATTAAACAATAAAAAAATTCATTAAATTCAACCAGGGTAAGAAGAGATAGATATTCATGAATTATATTCCCAACAACATATATCATGGAAGAGTTATATATATTAGATGATATCATATTAACACTATTAGTTTGTTTATATAGTTCATTACCCATGGTTTGAGTGGTATATTACAATTTGCTGAAAATTATTGTGATATAAATGGATGTGAATAGACAGAATCACTGAATTAATTTTATGTTCCATATTGAAAAATTAGTGTACCTTTCACCAACTAATTATCATTACCCACTCCAGTAATAGTTATAGAATATTATCTCCCTTTATCACTTACATTATAATTATATTGAGTCATATTCTCTATAGTAGTTCTACAGTTATGGAAGTTATTTTTGTAATTCGAAGATTATTTTCACATTATGAATTGATGAAAGATTGGAACATTATTCAAAGAATTTTTGATATATTTTTTAATCACTCTCTTTGGACCAAATATATAGTTTTTCAAAATATGTAATGATCTTCCCAAAAAGAAACCCATAAATGAACTCTTTAGGCAGTTTCTTGAGTGATCCTAGAAATATATTTGAATCATAAGTATTTGGGCCTTCATTACTTCATTTGTGTAATCATCAAATAATCCATGATACACTCTCTTTATTTTCACATCCTTTATAGATTAATAGTCCCTAATTTCAATCTAAACATTTAGCTCACATATAACTATCTCATTGTAGGTTCTAAAGACTCTTATGGATAATACACATTAAATATTTTGTTTTAATCAATGAAGGAAGTGGAAAATATTTCTTGCATATTGGGAAATATAAAAAAAGTCATACAATGAATGCCTCAAGATGTTTTCATCAAATAATCTCATAAAATCATCCTATTTTTTCTTCTCAAGGTATCCATCCTCCATCATTCTGTTTGGAGTTTGAGGAAAGTGATTGATGAATAATTCATTTTAGAATTCATAAAATGAAATTGAATATATTTTACCATTTCCCATTTTATTCATAATTTGACACCACCATTCATCAGCCTCTCCTTCTGATGGATAAATAGAAAAAATAACATTCTCATACTCTGATCACTAGATAATAGAAAATATCATTTCAATCTTTTTGATCTATTTCTAAATAATAAGTGGGTTAGAAGAGCCACTAAAGGATGGGGGACTCTAAGGATGTTTGGAATAAATATTAACTAATCTATTTTTCTATTAATTTGAGATATCATTGTGATTCTCATTATAATTCAATGATATTAAAAATTGTGTGATCATTTATATGTCGTTCTGTACGCTGACTCTAATATCATTGGGAGACTAATTTGGTAAGTCATTAAATTTTCCCACATACATTTTATTTTATTATTTTATCATTAATATATAAATTATATCACATAATAGAATTTTTAGGTATATAATGTTGAAAATTTTGTGAGGAAATACTATGAGTTTAGAATAATTATGTTTTAAATTATGTTTATATTCTAACATAAAAACCTCTAGAATTAAATATAATTAATCCCTAGTAATATCTTTTTTTTATAACCAAACCATATTCAGAATTCCTATCAAGGATTAGAAAGTGAATTTGAATTTATATAAGAATATCCCGGTGGAGAGTCTTTTTAGGTGTTCAATCTTGGGCCCACTCATCATGCATCAGAGTGATGATTGATTAAATTCTCAACCAATCCTTTTCATGTTTATTACTATGAGGTGCATCTATGTCATTGCCGTATCCATGTTCCATTATCCAGAAGTGCATGTATTTGTAGGAAAACTACAAAATATATTATTAATTGAAAAATCAAGATTATATCACAAAAAAAGGAATCATTCCAAGATCTCTCAGTAATGTTCAATAAACTATTCCCCAAAATAACTAAAACACACAGTTATTACCAAATATGAAGACCCAATATAATAATATATAAATAATAAATTGTTTTTTCATTTTTTAGTTAAGAAATTCTGCAAACATTAACAGAATCTAAGGTCCATAATATTTTGTCTGTCAGAGAGTAGGAACATAAACATCTTACTTTACAACACGTATGGTCATTTCTCAGTAATCATTCCTCTAAAGACTATATTTAGATATAACTCTTATGGGGAAATCATAATCATTACATGGGGTAATGGAAACATAAGACATTGTGAGATCAAATTCTCAGTAAGGGAAATATATTAACAAGTCATAATTTTTAGATAATAAATAATAAGGAATATATGTGTAAGGGAGTAATATCAAATAAAATTTTAATGAGAACATAAGTGAAAAAAAATATGATTGGCCATTAAAAATTACAACATAAGAACATAGGACCACTGAATGATAAAAAAGTCTTAGAAACATATAACAAACATGAAATAAATATACTAGAATTAATAATATTTTTAAAACATTTAATATTAATTTTTTTTCATATTCTGATAATTTAGAACAATTTTTTGAAGTAGGGCCCAAAATATAATCATTATAAAATATTGTGATAAAATTCATGCATGGACACCCATTAAATAATTGAACAATTTCATGTTTAGACATCCTTTTGGTTTGAACAATTCAGTGTATTTTCACTGATAATTATCTCAAGAGATATAAACCATAAAATATGTATTGGAGGGAGATATAGGACACCACCCATTATTATTATTAAATATGAGTGACATATAAAATCAAACCATGGATCTTATCATAAACATATTTTGGGAAGAAAACCAGGTTCGATATATTTTCAATTGGTGTAACAAAAAAACATGATCAATAGATACAAAAAACATGATCAACCCAAAATATAAAATAACATTTTAATTAAGAAAAAAAATACTTTTTTGTAGATGAGTCCTTTGAATATGAATGAGAAACAAAAAAATGAATTTTTCAAAAAAATAAATTTATTAATACCATCCTAAAATTATAAGATTTTGTAGTACAATTCCAAAAAAAGTATATAAAATATAGAAGAAAAATATTAAAAATTTTATTTGAAAATAGATTCCCAAAATGAAAACATGAAATGAAATAAACCGTAGGTTAAACCATGATTTCTAAGTGAATAATATGTGATCTATGAAAGGAAAATACCTTCAACTATTGGAAAATATCTTTTTTAATAACCTATATTATTAAATGGTCATACAAAACATGGTTTCAAAATGAAAAGAAAAAATATTTTTAATTGGAGATAGAAATATTTGATTTTCAACTTCTGAAAGGATAATATTGGTGAAATATTAAAACATGTATATAGAGGGAATAATTAAATAAATGAAATGATAAATATTCTCTAAAAATTTTATTCATATAAAAAAATATACTCACAAAAAAATATGAATTTGATGTGAAAAATTATTCACAATGAAAATAAATTTGAAATTAAATGTACAATTACTATAGTTTAGATATGATCATACATAAAAGTGTTTTATAAAATGATTATTGATATGGCGCAAGGGAATTATTATAGTAACAAAACCCCTTAACATTACTCCTTATTAGTTAAAATGTAACATAACATACAATATAACAAAATAACTCCCACAAAAACCTATTTCATATTATTATTTATTTATATAGTGTTTTATAGTATTTTTTAAATATTCCGTAACTGTTTATTAGTTAGTTATAATATATTTTCAAAATTGAGTATTTGAAAACTTGAATTTTTTATACTATCTCACTAGTGGAAGTGTTATTATTTATTCTGATCCAAATTCCAATCATTACTCTATCAAACAATGAACTGTAATAAATGTTTCCAAATAAGGGATAAATTATTAATTTCATATATTCAGTTTTCAGTGACATTTTATGATGACTAAATGAAAGGATGGATCATTTGAGTGATTTCAATGAATAAATGGTGATATAGTGATATCATCATTAGATTTCAATATAATGACCCTAGAATTATTTGGACATAATAAATTAATTATTGTTAAATTTTTTAATATAATATAACTTTCCATAATATTACATGACATAAACATTACAACATCACTCATATAGTGAAAAAATGGCCTAAAAAATGTGTGTAATAATGTCTCAATGAGTAACATAAAATTATTAAATAATGTTACTGTGACAATTGAATTATATTTAATATGACATAATTATAATATGTATTCATTAAAATATTTATTATAACCATCCATGATGGTTGTTCATGGAAAATATAATTCATTATTCATTGAAGAGTTTGTCTACACGTACACATGATTAACGATCCCATTTCTCAATAAACGACCAGTATGATGATATTTGAAAAATTATAACTATATAATCTTATTTTTTACATAGGAAACATTTTTATATCAAAAATATATTATGGGTTCAAGGCTTCTGATACAGTGATGGAAAACAAACTATGTCGCGATGTGGAGGGGGAAGTTCATACGATATGTCGACTTATATTATGTTGATTTCTTAATGGATAGAAAAGATTTAATATTTGATGTGTAATTAATAAAATTAAATTTTAGTATAATAATGTTTCTAATTTAACTAAATTAACATGATTATAAATAATTATAGGAATTAATATAATAAAATAGTAAAATGCAGAAGGAAATACACACTTTTGGAAGCTTGAGTTTTCTTCTAGAAAAATAGTTGTATGTGAATTCCGTAAAAAAAATAAGGTGATTAGATAAATATTTTTTTTGTTTCGGGGGTCTATACTGAGAATTTTTTTCATGTTGTAATTTTATGGAAGTTCTTTACATTAATGGGTGTAAGTGGTATCATTGTTTAATAGAATAAAGTGGACCTTTTTCAAACACACCCCATTTTATAATATTTTCATGATAATATTCAAGGGTAAATAGAATAAAGTATATAAATAGGGTTTTGGGGACTATATATGGTTGAATACACTTTTATACACTCTTTCATATACAATTCATCAATTATTTAACATTTTTTAAAAAATAATCTTATTTCCTAAATTATATTCTACCATGGTAATTAATTTGTAACCATTGTAATTAACAGTGCTGAAAAAAGATAATATAATCCTTTTTTACCTAATTAAAACCATGTAATATAATATTTGAAAATAGTTTTAACACATTAAACTCATAATGGTTTGAAAATTTAATTTTAGAACAAACACTTTTATCCACATAAAATGTTTGTAGAAAAGTATTATTTCTAAATATTAAATATATATAAGATATATATTTTTGGGATACACATTTTAATACATGAATTAATATATTATAAAAAAATGGTCATAGGCCTTCATAGAATCCTAAATTTGAATTTCACCATAGTTTTCAACAAAATATGCATTTCATGGTAGAGGTCAAGGAAGTAATGAATGGTTCAGAGAGAATTTAGACTGAAAAAAACATAAAAATACACTTAAGGGACTATATTCACGAAGGTTTACACCTTTATGAATGACCATAGATGAATGATATCCCTATCCTCACAAATCCTTTATAGTAACATATACAAAAAAATAATTCTATTAGTTGGAGGTCATATTTTCAAAATTCCCCAATCAAATATAGATTTTAAGATATCCTTTATGAAAAATAAGTCTGGTTTTCCAATATCCATTTTGTGGATTTTTTGGGATGTGTAGAGCTATGATGGGAACCTTCACATGTCATAAATTTGGTTCATGAAATATTTTCAAATTGTGACTTTCATAAAGATTCAAAAAAACATACATATTTCAAGAAATCAATTCCTCTTCCTCTAATAGGTCCTTAAATACACCCTAATTTCTAATTTTAAGAGGGAATGTCAATTAAAAACATAGAGAAGATATGAATTAGTGATACTCATATGATTAATGAGGTCAAAAGGAGATGTGCCTCTAAATTTATCCACCATTCATGAAACATCATCCCATTAGTTTTTGAGAACGTCAACCCCTAGGGAAGATGTCTTTCGTTAAGGTATATAGACATATTGTAAGTAGAAATACCTTTTTTTATATTAAGGTTTCATGAGATAAATATTGTTCATTTAACCAATCCCATGATAATAAATTCATTACCCTATGGCATGGTCACCCTATTTCATGAATCATGTTCTTTCAACAATCAACTAGCCTTTATAATACTCATATCCTTTGTAAAACCCAATTCTTTCATGGAAACAAAAACATTTCAGAACCCATTAACTAATACACCTTATGGTATATCTGTTTATCCAATACTATTTTTTATAGATGGGTTACCAAGGCCATCATACCAAAATAGTCCAAGTTTTATCGCACCCCAAATGCGCATGAAAATTATAACACCTACACTAACTTTTTTATCTTAATAATTGGTACTTTAATTCTTTTTTATCCTAAGAATAATAACCCTAATAAGAGGCCTCCTGATTACCAATCCTCCATAGAATATTATATTCCATTCTCCATCTAGAGTGGAATGATCAATTGACATTGAATCCCTTAATGTGAAATTAGAAAGGGAAATGGATTACACGCCTTAGTGGAGAGTCCTTATATAGTATCTTCTACTAGTATTGATATAGTTCCTCTTGGGGTGTGTCCCCAATCACTCCTTAGTAGTGTGACATAAAATTAACCATCTCCATGTCCTATTCATGCAATTTTAAACTATATGAAAACATCGTAAAAAAATGATGCTAAACTATAGCCTAACCCTCTATGAACAACATAAGATTCCCCATGAATGATTGTTATGGGATGAAACTCATCACTATCTATGGGATGTCTTCTTCCAAACAGCACCCTCAGGTCCCAATCCATGGGATATCATCCAATAACCAGCACCCTAGGTGTCTTCCATGCATAATCCTTATACCATCCCTCATCAATTCACCTTCTTGGACATGAACTACCTAACATCATGAAGTTAAACACACTATACCATTCATGTCACGTGAATCGAAATTATTTTATCGAAATAGATGTGTGTTGATCCCTATTCACCAAAAGGGTATATTGGATACCTCCATGATGTTCAATATTGAAATCCATCCATTTGTGAAATCATTCCCCTATGGGGACACACACCACCATCAATGAGTAAAAACATCCCACTTGAGGGGACTCAATCCACTTTAAAAGTGTTTCATCTTCCACCTTGGGGGGGGCACACTCTACTATACATGTGTGAAATTACCTCATTTAGGAAATATAATCCACAATCCATGTGTGAAATTTACACCTTTGGGGAGACACACTCCACCATCAATGTTTGAAATCACCCCCCATAGGATGAAACACTCCACCAAATCCTGACTGTGAAATTCCCCCTGGGACACACTTCACCACCATTCCCAGTAGGAAATAAAACCAATTACATGATCCATATACACATGATGTTAAAATCTTTACTTTTTCTAAGGTTTATACCTCATACAATAAACATGGGATGCCAGAGGTAATAATCCTATCAAGACTAATTATGATAAAATCAATTACCACATGACAGACATATAATTAATTGGGTTTCAATCTTAAGATACCCCATAATAGATTCCCCAAAAAGATGAATTGTTTATAGGTTCCAAACCAACCCAATGTATAGACATGACCAATTTTTAAAACATTACCACCTCCTCTGAATGAAAGTTTGTACCATGTCAAGACAAAATAAGTGTAAATTACTAGAAACCACTTTAATTTGGTACCATGAATGAGTTGGAGAAACATGACATAAATTGTTTAGGTAGACCCAAAAATAGTAATAATACCTATGGATGAATCCATGAAATGTTTAATCAACATATCATCATTCCATTTTGATTAAGGAAATGAAATTTTCAATTAAATTGATGGAAGCCATCTACCTTTAGAATGTGGAAATGTTGAGAACTAGGAAGCAAACATGATGAGCTGGACTTGAAAAAATTGTTGAAAAAAATGGCGAACCAATCATAAAAATAAATTACATTAAGAATGGGGATGAGTTTTATTGGGTATCCATCGTATATTTATGCCGCACAATTCATATATTTGGCACCACATCGCACCATGAATATGGTTGGGCCAATATGAAACTCTCCTCTATCTTCAGGTAGATATTGTTAGGCATCCTCGATATGTGACATAATCAGCATGTAATCCTTTTCTAGTTTAGCACGAATGGAGCATGTTGGGGAATTGGGAATATCATTTACTCTAACGACACATAATAATGAATCTAAAATCCTTACAAGCTGAAGATATATGAAATAAGTGACCAAACTATAATATGTAAAGGTGTAGTGGAAATGTTGGTGTGACAATCTCGCATGACTATGTTAATACCATTCCTTTATATTCAAGGAACCAACACACCATTTCACTATCCAAGATCTTTTAGTGGAGGGTGGTCGTCACCCTTGTTATCTGGTATGACAATGAAGGGTTAATTCCAACTAGGGATATATCCCACCAAGACAATGAGTTATCAAATTCTCACTTCCTCCACTACCTCCTTGGGAAACATAGGGGACCCCCCGCACTAGTACAATGGGTGAAACAATTTGGGATCCTCTCCCTACTATTCTATGACAAATCAATTCCCTACGCTAAAGAGGTAGGGTATGTTAGATTCATTCTTCCCATAATTACAACTCAATATCTACCTAGGATCAATCCCCTGGGCCCTGACAATGCCAACTTGGATCGTTGTCATTGGTTTAAGAGTGGGTTTACTCCATCCATGCTCCACCAGCCCCAATCTAGATGACCTAATTCCAGTTCTGTGGATATACCCCAATCATTTCTCGATAAGAGGCATATGCTGCAGGTATTATGAAACCTTCCATTTGAAAACATCCCATAAAATTACAAAAATATTCGAATGGGGATCTATCTTCATCTTATCTGGATTGAGACCCCATTCACCTCAATGGTAGTTCACGTTGACTCTCTTAGTGATTGGCTCCATTAGAATCTTTTATGGTCCATCCTATGATTAGGAAGATCTGTGTAGAGGTTATTCCAACACGATCATAAATTAATAGATGGGTCCTCATAAAACCACCACCATCTAGAATTTATGTCATCCATACACCATGATAAACCAATGTAGTGGCCCACCCCACAATTCCATCATCCTGCATAGAGGTGCTCCCCGTGCCATTATTTACCAATGTAGAGGTCTTCCCCCAAACTACCATCATCCCGCACAGAGGTCCTCCTCATTCTACCACCAATTACTGTGGATATCCTCCTTTCACCATCAACAATAAGTACAAAAGTCCCCCATTTTCTTTGGTTATTCCCTAATGTATAGAACAATATGGGGGTAGGGGAGTGAAAATCCATCATGGGGGACATGGCCACGACACAGGATACAACACATATGATGGAAATCCAATAAAATATCAATAATCCTCATATGTTGTAGTGAAAAATTCTTAGTGGTGAAACCCTGGGAAGCTTCATGCCATCCAAGAACTGTCAAATTACAAATAAATGATTAACTAAAGGAGGGAACCTTCACTCACAATTCCATAGTCTAGGGAGACTCATATTATTTGAGGCTTATGATTCTAAAAGTCAACATCAAAAATATCATCAGATACCACCATAGTTACATATAGTTATAGGAGGTTCAATCATACTCCTTGGGGTTCATTTTTTAGATGTATTTATCCCTATTAGTTTCCCCCATTTCTACCACTATATAGAATTTTTGTAGATGTTAGGTTCTTGGTTGATTCCCTTTGAAGAAAGTGAGAACTCCACTAAGACTCAAATGAACACTTTAGTCTTCACACATGATGTTGTTTAAATACCACATCCTACATTGACATAATACTTAAGATGGTTATACCTCTGAGATACAACCAAAAATATAGATTATATTTGACCCATGAAGAAACCTGTAATGTCCTGACCTTGCTCACCTCTAAGACAGTGGCCACACCAGTGGGTCACATAACCTCATGCACATATCCTCGAACACCAGAGGCTGATGACTGGCAGCGAGGGACCTTTTTGTGTCTGTGGGAGAGACTATGCCCTCATTGGGTAATAGATAATATCACAGAAGATGTAAAAAAGAAAAAAATAATAAATAACAGAAGCATGTGAATAAATAAACTGCAACAGAGGCAATGTAAATAATCCAACTGAAAGATAATAGTCATGTGCAGAAGCTTACAAAAAGAAGTCAGTCCATGATGTAGGTCTAAACTGGATGTACAGAAAATAGAACTCAAACACACAGTCAACATAATGAATAGACACAAAGCGGAAACTTCAAAATGAGAAAGTCCTGGTCCTCTGCCCCAGTCTCCATCCTTTGTATAATTGATTATTCAAGCATTGTAAGCATCACACTTTACTTTGTCAATACCTGCGAGCATGTAATCAACTCGGGTGTCCATAATGCCCGAGTAGGGAGTGAGATAAAATCCCAGTAGGCTGACACCCATGGTGTCTAAACCATTCCATTTGATGCAAAAATATAAAATTCTGTGTGGCATTACTTATTTCAAATAAATTAATTTAAGTGAAATGAAATAAATTAGTCAGCTCAGGTCCGAAATGGTATATGTGCCTAGTCAACTACTTCAGCCTAATCTCATATTCTGAAAGGGTACCTATCAAAATAATGCATGCATGTGCATATATAAAACCCATAAAGAAATGTAAAACAAGGAAAAAATATACCCCAATATTTTTCTTTAACTTAGGGTCTAAGTCTAGTGTCAACCAGGTGCACTTCCACATATCAGAGGAATATCTCAAATCTCAAGAGACTCAAATAGAAATAACATAAACGTTAAGTTCATCATTATTTATGGTTCCGGTTGATAGTTGGAGTTTGAGCCTGTCCGGAAGGTATCGCTATAGAACATCCTTCAATTTATCCAATACCACCGAGCTCATCCAAGGCAATCATTCAAAAAAACAAGTATCGCCCAAGGCATGGCTTTACCCTGAGTCCATTCCGATATCGCAAAAGGGTCCATGTGTCATATAAGGTTGGATTAGACACATTGGCTGCGTATCTGTCCCGTTGGGCCGTTTTGGAACTTCTATCACTAAAAATTATTAGAAATCCCAGGGAAGTCTCGGTCCGGAAAAGCCAATGACACCGCCCCTAGAACATAGAGGTAACCCATCGGGAATGGAGGATCAAAGCATGGCCCTTAATATGGGAACTACATCCTTTCCCCAACATGAATTTTATATATTTTTTCATATCTGAAGATATGACATATTAAGAATATAAGGTCGCAGATTGAAAACTAACCAGATACACCCATGAAACACAAGGCATAAATTTAACAGTGCAACATAAAATCTTGCAAGGAAATATACATATCATATCTACATTAGCAGATAATGCACATTTAAATAATAAGAAGTTTAGCAATACAAGTTCTAATGACCAAACAATTCAAGTTCATGTTCAAAGGAACTATTTCTTAAATTTAATTACAATAAAAAGGGGTTTCGCAACACATGAAATTAATCAAAAAATAATCCCACCTAATGAAAGATTACACTGACCATGTTGGAATGACCAAATCTGTTTCCTACTTTGTTGCAACAATTCAAAACACTTTTTTTTAATTTAAAACAAGAAAACGTGGTTGTGCTATACCTATAATTAATTAAATTAATAACTTGGCTAACAGAAAAATATACCGACAATGTTGGAAAGCCCAAAGGGGTGTCCTATATTATTTTGAAAATTAAAAAATTTAATCTACAGTGATTAAGGCTACAAAAATTAAGCAAAAAATTAATGTAATTAAATTGGGTAAAATTTCTCAGAGCTGTTAGGCACCGACTAACGGTACAACGATGCATTCTTATAAACCACAATGAAACAAAGGGAAAGTGGGTAGTCACCCTAACTTGTAGTCATTGATGACTCTAAGATCCATGGTTGGCTTTATTTTGATCTAAAACAGATGAAAATGAAGGATTTTAGAAAAAACCCAAAATAGGGTAAAAAAATATTGTGAAGAACTGTACGCAAATTACTCAACGAAAACACACAATTCCATATGTACAATGTTATACTTCACCTAAAGTTTACTACTCACCTGACGAAAAAGGAATCAGACATCGGATGGAGGAGTAGCGACCTTTCGAAAGGGCCTGCTGGTTGGTGCGCCACCTAGGGGAGAGGAGGGGTGCGACATGAGTGAAGGGAGAGGGAGAGAGGAGAGGATAAAAATGAAAAAAATGATAAGAAGGAAAAATAAGGGAAAAATAAATGATAAGGAAAAAAGGAAATAAATGAAAAGAATAAAACAAAATAAAAGGATGGAAGGGAAATACAAGATATAAATAATTAAAAATGGAAATCCACCATTTTAATTTTTTTTATTTTTCCCGTAGCCCCCTATTTATTATATTTCAAATTTTCTTTTCATCATTTCTTTCATTCATTTAGATATTCTATTAATCTCTTTTTATTCTGTTTCAATATTGAATTAATTATTTAAACCCGAACATCGCGCTAAGGGATGACATTGCATTTTTCATTAAATGGATACAGTTAATTAAATTAATTAGAAAGATATCTGAGACCTGCAATGAGGTGTGCAGGTGCGCGCCCTGGTCGCTTAATTAGTTAGAATACAATAAATTAAAAACAGTTCATACCTGATTATGTCAGGGATGTTACAACCTCCCCTCCATAAGGAAACTCATCTACGAGTTTCCCTTCTGAGGGTCATAGAATGTCGCTAGAGAAAAGTTCCAGCCACTACGCACGTACATCCATCTCTCGCTCCCAGGTCTCTTCCTGAACGCGTCTGTGTTGCCACAACCCCTAGAAAAGTGGGACTAACTTTCATTGGAGGAATTTTATGCTACTGTCGATGATACAGATCTGATGCTCCACAAAGGATGCATCAACATCATGTTTGATATTGTCAGGGTCAAAAAAATTAGACGGGTCTGGGTGATATAGTTAGAGCCGAGATACATCAAAAATGTCGTGCATGACATGGTACCTATAAGGTTGAAGTATCTGATAGGATACCAGAACAACTCTCTCCACTACCTCGAACGTCCCTATGTATCTCTTTGATAACTCCCCCTACCTTCTGATCAGACCGTGACCCATCCTTGGAGAAACACGCAGAAAGACTCAATGTCCCATCTCAAACTCCAGAGGTCTATGGCGATGATTGGTATACGAATGTGGTCTGGACTAAGCTACAGTCATATGCTTCTGAATCAGCTAAACATGCTCAGATGTCTCCTGAACGACATGAGGACCTATCATAGCTTCTTTACATACTTCAAGTCAACATAAGGGTGAACGAAATGACCTGCTATAGAGGGCCTCATAAAGAACCCTTTTAATTGTCTCCAGGAAGCATTTATTTTAGGTAAACTCAATTAGAGGTGAATTATTCTCCCAAGAACCACCATAATTAATGATACAAGACCATACAATATTCTCTAACACTGGTATAGTTCTCTCTGACTGCCCATTGGTCTGAGGGAGATATGAAGCACTTAGAAGTACATGTGAGCCTAGTTCCTTTTGCTACTCTTTCTAGTACCATGAAGTAAAGCAGACATACCTGTATGAGAAAATAGAACGAGGCACACTATGAAGTCACACAATATCACATATATACAGCCTTCCCAACTCTTCAATCGTAAAGGTCTCTTGGATAGGCTTAAATTGTACAACTCTGGTCAACCTATCAACAACCACCCATACTATATCACTACCACGAGGAGCTATTGTAAATCCTATAACTAAATCCATGTGACATCATTACATTACCATTAAGAAATGGATAGAGGCTGTAGGAGTCCAGCAGGTCGCTGTTTATCTGCCTTCACCTGTTGGTAGGTGGAGCACTGAGTGATGAAACCTAATATCTTCTTGTTCATACTAGGCCACCAATAATATCAAAACGTGTCTATTGACATCTTGGTCAGCCCAAGGCGAACTGTACAATTAGAGGTGTGATTTTCCTTCATCATCTCTTCTTATGTACCTGAAGGTACCCATACCTGGCCATGGTAAAGGAGAGATTCACAACTACCAACAACCCAACTAGAAGTTGGGTTCCCTCTTATAACATTTTCCCTAAAAATGAGACCCTCAAAATCAGTAAACTATTGCCTATGGACATTCACCAGAAGATAGGACGTCACTACAAGAGATGCTAGAACCGGTTGTCAACTCTGCTCCAGAACCTCTAGATGCATCTCTGAAAACAAGGCCATCATATTCCACACATTGTTGGCTACCTGCATGACCTGAGTCTGTGTCTTGTGGCTTAAAGCATCTGCCACAGCATTACCCTAACCAAGGGTATAAGCAATCACAAAGTTGAATGACTAAATGTATTTTACCCACATTCCTTTCCTTAAGTTCATGTCTCATTGAGTGGATATATATTTCGAGCTTTTATGATCCATTTAAACAAAAAATCTCTCACCCAACAAATAGTTTCCCCAATAACGTAGAACATGAACTACTTATTCCAATTCACGGTCGTGTGTAGGATAATTCCACTCATGAGGTCTCAGCTAGAGGGATCCATAAGCCACAACTTCATCTCCCTACATCAAGACTGTAAGAAATCTAATTCTTGATGCAACAAAATTAATTGTATAGCTCTTAATAGGTTCTGGAAGAATCAAGATTGGGGCAGAGGTTACTCTTCATTTTAATTCCTAAAATGAATTTTCACAATTTTCTGACCAGATGAACTGTACAACATTCATAGTCAGTGTGATAAAAGGCACTTATATGTGTGAGAAATCATGGATTAATTTCCTATAATAGCCAGCAAACCCTACAAAACTGTGGATATCCAGGAGACTCTTGGGATACTCCCATGAAACATTGACGCTCACTTTTTCTAGGTCAATTGATACCCCTTCTTCAGATATAATATGAACCAAGAAGTGTACTTTATCAATCCAAACATGGTATTTACTAAGATTAGAGTATATTTGCTTCTCTCTCAGTGTACTCATCACAATGTCAAGATGGGTTGCATGGTCGTGTCTAGAAGATAAATACACTAAGATGTCGTCCATGAAGACTACCCCAAAGGAATAAAGATACGAATGAAAAACCTGGTTCATCAGAGCCATGAATACTACGAGGGCATTCGTGAGGCTGAATGGCATAACCAGATACTCATGCAAGTTGTACCTTCTTTAAAAATCTATACCTGGTATGTCAGATGATAGCACATTCACCTAGTAATATCATAAATTTAGATCAATCGTGGAGAAAATAGTTGCTCCCCAGATCTGATCAAAGAGATCATCTATACGAGGAAATGGATATCGATTCATTACCATGAGCTAGTTGAGTCGATGATAATCCACGCATAGCCTTATGGTACCATCTTCCATCATGGAAAAAATGATAGGTGAACCCCACAGTGATGTGATGGGTCTGATGAAACCCTCAGACTCAAGGTCTTCAAGCTTCATTTTGAGTTCCAGTAGCTCTGTTGGTGTTATCCTATAGGGAGGAATAGACCCTGGTGTCGCACCAGGCACGATATCGACAGTGAAGTCCAAGTCTCTCATAAGAGGTAAGCCAAAGAAATTGTCTGGGAAGACGTCCCTAAAAAGTTCCACCATTTGAGGAAATTAAACTAGGTGTTTTCCCTAATCGCTCATGAAGAGACATTCTAATTGAGCTGTCACTCTACCCAATCCTGCACATCTAGTCTTAACTCGTTCTGCCGACATATCCAACTATCCATTGTGAAGATATGTGTCACCCTTAGGGGATCTTAATGTCACCTGATGGAAATAACATTCCACTTGAGCATGATAAGGAGCGAGCCAGTTCATACAAAGAATGACTTCGATGCCAGACATATCAAGGATATAGAAATTTGAAACAAAATATTACCCGACTATATTGAGGGGGCACTCTTGGCACTGGCATGTGCCCTCTACCCTAACCCCAAATGGAGTGTTGAGAGACAAGACGCCATAATGATACTAAATTGAAAACCAAGACTCTCAACAATAACATCAAATATAAAGGACTTTGATTCACCGGTATCAAAAAGAGAAGAAACTATAGTAGAGGATACTAGGATAGTACCTCTCATTGTAGATATCCCTATACTCTACTCTTCTGGTGTTGATTGCACTACATATGTGATACCTGATCCACGACCCTGATATGCTGCCTGGTTGGCTTGAGCAGGTCTACTCTGCTGACACTGATAATCTGGAACTTGATTTCCTTGACCACAACTTCCTCGATTACCTTGTTCTGATCGAATGGTGGAAATAGAAACTACAACCTACTATGGAGTCATATATCCCATACCTGACGGAGGTGCAGGTGCATATCCTATACCACTAGAATTTGAAGAGAAGGAATGACAAAAAAACAAAAGGTGACCCATCCTGCCGCAAGATCGGAACTCCTTTGGATCCATCGTGCATTGCACATTTGTGTGACCATCCCTACTGCACTGATAACATGTGATAGAGCTATCAAGGCGTACTGTTTGGCTAGGATTTCCCCCATGTGCACCTTCAAAATGGAATTTCCTACTGCCAGAAGAGCCATCACCCTGTCTCGGAACTGAAAAACCTTGGATCACTTGTTTAGTTTCCCTTACATTTTTATCTGAGATTAGAGCCTGGTTCACGATCTCCGTAACATTGGACAAATAGAGGACCTTCACCAGTGAGCGGATAGAAGACTCATGTCCTTCCTCAAAATGCCTCGCAGAAGTCTACGCATCACCAGTAAGAAATTGGGAAAAATGCTGAAGTTTTGCGAAACAAGTAGAATACTCTAACATAGTCATAGAGTCCTACTGAAGATGTAGGAACTCCCATACACGATCATCTCTCAGAGTTTGGGGTAAAAGGTGATTGTAGAAGTCTTCTTGGAAATCATCCCTATCCATGTCAGTGGTCCTCTCAGCCTAAATAAAAACGTCCCACCAACACTTGTCGGAGTCACGGAGTATGTATACTGCAAGCTTGACCCTTTGATCTGGAATCATCTCAAGGTGGTCGAAGATAGACCTTATATCTTCTAACCACGACTCTTCAGTATGAGGTTTTCCACTCCCCATGAAGGTGGGAGGGTTCAGATTTAGAAATTCTCATGTGAGGTCTTCCATAGACGGGGTAGGTATGGGGATATTCTGAACTGACTGCATAAACCTCCGGAGATTATCCCTGAACTGAGCCTCAGAGTCCCATGGATGATCGACCAGAGGTATTGCTTGAGGAGGATCTATGAGGGGAACCACAAGTGGTTCAGGACCCACCATCTTCGGAATGCGCTCATTATCACTCTCTTGAAGCACAACACAAAGATGTCACAGTGACATTTCTCTACAACTAGCAAACACACACCATTTGACATGGAGTAAAGAAGGTGAGAAAACAATTAAGTCACAAAAGTGGTTATGTACATAGCCTAACTCTAAGCACTAAACAACAGAAAACCCACCTCAAAGGGTTGGTTTCAAAATGGAAGAGACAACTAAAAAGGACAATTAAACAGTTCTATAGTCAATTCCTAGGTTAAGTCAGGAAAACATCTAACAGATTATCACAACCTTATCATTATCAAATGTATTTTAAAATTTTACCACGAGGATCAACATCACTCACATGCAATAGGAAAATGAATGTAGAAAGTAGATATGGCATGGCAATATGCATGGAATTTAATATGAGTCTAGAGGCTACCGACTATCAGCGAGTTCCATTTTTGTGTCTGTGGGGGAGACTATGCCCTCATAGGTAATAGATAATATCACAGAAGAAGTAAACATAAACAAATAATAAATTACAGAAGAATATGAATAAATAAATTGTAGCAGAAGTAATGTATATAATTTAACTGAAATACAATAGTCAAGTGCGAAAGCTCACAAAAAATGTCATTCCAGGATGATGGTCTAAACTGGAAGTACAAAAAACAGAACTCAAACACATAGTCAACTATAATAAAGGACAAAAAGCAGCAATTGCATCACGAGCAAGGCCCAATCCTCTAACCCAGTATCCATCCTCTGAAGTAATTAACTGTCAAGCATCAGAAGCAGCACACTTCTATTTTCCAATACCAATGAGCATGAAATCTACTCGGGTGTCCATGACGCCCAAGCAGGGTTTGAGAAAAAATCCAAGTAGGCCTACACCCTCGATGTCTAAACCTTTCCATTTCGTGCAAAAATAAAAAATACAGTGTGCCATTACATAACGATTTCAGATAAATTAATTTAAGTGCAATGAAATAAATTAGTCGGTCCGGGTCCCAAATGACACATGTGACTAGACACCTTCTTCAGCATTAGCTGGTAGACTGAAATGTTACTTAGTAGTAGAATGCACAAACACACACACACATATATATATAACCCATAAATCAAGGTAAAAAAAGGAAAACATATATATCCCAAGCCTTTTCTTTAACATGGGGTGTAATTCTAGTGTCAAACAGGTGCACTTCCACATATAAGAGGAATATCTCAATCTAAAGAGACTCAAATAGAATTAACATAAACATTTAGTGCATCACTATTTAAGGGTAAAGTTGAGAGTTGGAGTCTGAGCCCATCTCGAATGTATCGCTATGGGACTTATATAAATTTATCCAAAACCACTGAGCCTGTCCAAGGCAATCTTCTGAAAAACCAAGTATCGCCCGAGGCATGGATTTACCCTATGTCTATCCCGATCTTTCAAAAAAAGGGGTCGGGTGTCATCCGAGGCTAGCTTAGCAACATTTCCAATATATCCTTCCAGATGGACCATTTTGGAACCGGTATCACACAAAAGTATTAGAAAGCCCGGGGAAGTCTCAGTCCAGCAAAGCCAATGACACCTCCCTTCGACATATAGTGGTAACCCATTAGGAATAGATGATCTATGAATGGACTTATTATGGTTCCCACGTCCTTTCCACACCCCGAGTTTAATTAATTTTTTCACAGTAACAAATATGAAATAATCATCATATAAGGATGCAGCTTGAAAACTAACCAGAGACACCCGTGCATCACAAGGCATAAATTCAATAGTACATCATAATAACTTGTAAGGAAATATACATATCATATCAGCCTTATAGGATAATGCACATTTAAATAATAATTAGTTTAGAAAAACAAGTTTGAATGATTCAACAATTCAAGTTCATGTTCAAAGAAACTATTTATTAAATTTAATTACAATAAAAATGGGTTTCACAACACATGCAATTAATAAAACTATAAACCCAGCTAACAGAAGATTAAACGGACCATCTCGGCATTCCCAAAGGGGTGTCCGACATTTTTGAAACAATTAAAACAACTATCTATTTAATTTTTAAATAATAAAAAGTTATTGCGCTATACCTACAATTATTTAAATTAATAACCCTACTAATGGAAAAATACACCGATTATGATGGCACGCCCAAAGGGATGTCCAATGTTGTTTCAAAAATTCAAAAAAATTAATCTAAGTTGATTAAGGCTAAAAAGATTAGGCAAAACAATTAAGGTAATTAAATTGTGTAAAATTTCAAAAAGTCGGTAGCCACCGACTAACAACACAACTATCCTTTTTATAAACTGCAACTAAATGGAGGGAAAGGGAGTAGAACCTCTGCCTTGTCATCGTTAATGACTCTAAGATCTGTGGTAGGCTTCAATTTGACCTAAATCAGATGAATATGAAGGATTTTAGAAAAACCCCAAAATAGGTTAAAAATCTTCCGCGACTAACTGTGTGAAGATTACTTTATGAAAATGCACGATTCCAAATGCGCAATGTTAGCCCTACCCAATAATTTACTATGCACAATAAGGAGAAAAACTTAGATGCAAGACAGAGGATAAATGGCCTTTAGAATGGCCTGACTGTTGGTGCGCCACCTAGGGGAGAGGAGGGGTGTGACGTTAGTGAAGGGAGAGGGATAGAGGAAATGAGAATAAAACGAAAAGAAATAAAAAGAAAAGAAGTAAAAAAGAAAATAAAAAAATAAGGTAAAATAACAGATAAAGAAAAAAAGGAAATAAAATAAAGAATAAAATAGAAATATTAAAGGTAAATAAAAGATAAAAATAATTAAAAATTGAAATCAACCATTTTAATTATTTTTATTTTTCTTGTAACCCCCTCTCTATTTTATTTCAAAATTTCTTTTCATCCTTTATTACTTTCTTTTAAATCATCTTTAAATCTATTATTATTATTCTTTAATCTAGAATGGATTATTTAAACCCAAAATTCACACTAAGGCGCGACATTGCTTTTTTCATTAAATGGCTCCAGTTAATTAAATTAATTAGAAATATTCTTAGGACCCGCAATGAGGTGCGTAGGCGCACGCCCCGGTTGATAAATTAATTAGACTGCAATAAATTAAAAATGGCTCATACTTGATTAAGTTCAGGACATTACACAACACCTCCTCTGATAGATGAGGCATAAATAATGTATGTGTTGGGTGCCACTACCCTTATCTTGACCTGTGAAAATCATGGCTTGGTATGGCCAATATGAGGACCATTCCCATAAAAAAGATTACATGTGGGGAGATTATAACCACCTAAATGATATAAATTGTGTTCTTGAAACTTACAGATCTAAATTTTATCATCCCAATGTCCATCACTATGGACCATGTAGTCTTTTCTCGCAAATTTATTTTGTAAATATTTCACCACCATCAAGACTATTAGTTGGAATAACCAGGAATCAATGAGAAACTCAATTCAAATCACTAGTAGTGAAAGAGGATAGATATTGCGACATTCATGGTATCCTTGCAGATGGAGCCATATGGACACTACAATACCTTTCAAATAACCTATGAGATCCATGTTGTGCTCTATTAGGTCATGGAAGAGTCATTTCCATGCTTGAAGATTTTAGTATGGGCTAATATTCCTCCATCCATTTCATCCCTACCTATGGAATAAATTGGAATGAAAATCAATCCCATATTTACACGATATAGTACTCCTATATCTACCTCAATGGTTTTTTTACCATTGACCAAGAAAATGATCTGGGGAATAGGGAACCCAGTGAACGGAACGACAGTGAAAACTCACCTCAAGGAGAAACAAAGTACCAAGATGAACACTCAACATGCATTCATACTCATTATAAGAGATAAGAACTAGGCCTTAGTAGTAACCCCAATGATACATTCCAACCTACCGATTTTTATACAGACAAGAGCACATGACATTAAAAACCATCCAATGCATTTGGGGGTGCACCCAAAGTTGAGTAAAACCATAGGATATCATCTTTAATTAATGTTATTGGGGAGTATAAAAGGCTCACTACTATGAGCATTATATTTCCTCCCTCAAAAACCAAAAAATTATATGTTACCCCATATCTTATCTACTTGGGAACCCGATACTCCTCATTCAAAATCCCCAATTTAAAGTCATATCCATGTACACTCAGTCACAGTAGAATTGAGGGATTAAAAAAATGTCCAAGATATATGTTTCCCACTATTTTTTATCATTGTGATTAACTACCATTCGATAAAATTCATGATGATCCTAAAGTTAAGTATATCATCATTGCATTGGTAGTCACAAATCCTCATGAATAGGACCTTATCTCTACTCTCATCTTTCATCTCGAGAATGTTAAATATGACCATTATACATTTCACTTGAACGAAAGGTGTACACGACATTAATGGACAATGTTCAAGTAGTCCTAGAGTTTTATAATACAATATTCACCCTATTTAATGGAATAGATAACCCTCTACACCATCTATCCCACTTTTCCCAATGTTACGTCCAATGTTGTTGACTCCAAAAAAGGAGGTGTCCACTATGCTGATATGTTTTTTCCCGACAATGTAAAAGATTGTTTTCCAGATGTATAGTTATATGACAATGTGTTCAATAACTATTTGGGATAATCTTCATTGATAATTATTATGCGAGTTCATCTACATCTCATGTAAGAAGGTCATTACTAACCTCTTTAAATAAAATGAAATTATTGATGGACAAGTCACCAACATAATCTGTAAATAGAAGGGGATCACATACTGACTCAACATGATAGTTTCCTTATAGAAATTAATTATAATGTGTTTTCAGTATGTTAGGAATGATTTTTTCCTTGACCTCATAACACATAGCAAACCTGGTGTATTTTGGGAGTTATTTGAAAAAAATATGAGTATGAAATAATCCTTACAATAGACTAAGCAACATTAATGACCGTTTCCCCTACTAGCTCTCATGAAAATCCCAATTATAGAATAGAAAAACACTATTATTGAAAATGTGGTTCTTGATTTGGTCCATCTACAGGACCCTATGTTGGATGATCCATTCTGGGCATAGCCTTTCCCAGTGCAGCCCCACTAGGTGCAGTATCACCAACTACAACCACCTCAATGAGAGAATGTATCCCATTCTCCATTTAATTCAATTCACCTAGAATGTATTTTAATGAAAGTATAATGAATAATTATTTCATTAGAGATTCATAGGTCCCATTATAATTCATCTATTCCTTATTTAAAGGAATATTAACATTAACAAAATGTTGGAGACCCAAGGTGGCCAGACTCACTAGTTACACATAGTATTTCCCATATCACAGGATCCCTGGAATCATATCAATGAAATATTTGTGCTTAATTATTAGACCCAAGACCAAGTAAATTGTTACATAGTTAAATTTTTTGATGTTTTAGTGACGGTGACACATTTTTTCACTTACCCCAATACTGACAATTAATTATAAGGTGAGTAAAATCTAGGTCCCAACAAACAAGATTCATAAGTGCAATGACTGGTTGAATCGCAAGGTACATTCCTATAATCGTGGTGTTAACTATTTTGACATGATAAAGAATGAAAATCTGGTTGTTTTCCCCTATTATAACAACTACTTATACATTTTCACCATGGTGTTCCATGTATCAATGAAATAAGAGTCAATGGCATAACAGAAATTAAAATCCTCTGTCGTTGATAAACAAATATTTCTCTCTAGTGACTTCATGAGTGATGAAATAAGAGATTCACCCTTGGTGTAACCATCCCTAGACTATTTAATTAAATATGAGATGGAATATTCCATTTTTAATTTCATCAATGTAATGCCCCGACCCAAATTACCCAGAGTCGTTTATTTATTACATTCATTTTCCTGATACAAGGAATCATGTCCAAAAAGACAAATCAGTTTAGTATTATTTGGAAGAAGATATATACATAAGTTCAAAATTACAAATTCAAAAGAAAAACAACACTAATTAATTCAATTAGAGACATCCAAGACACCTAGAATATGAAAGCAAGTCACTCATAAATAAAATCTTCATATCCTGGGAAAATGAAACATTGGAAAGGGGCGAGCTCAAATGCTCATTAAGGGTATGCAATAATGTGGAAGATAACATAAACATTATGAATGGTGAATAATTAAAAACACATGCCATTACAAATAATAAACATGAAAAATTTATGGCAGGAATATGAGTTTAGTAAATAATGCCATAATAAAACATAGTAATGGGTATTATACTAGTCGAACAACCACATGAATCATAATTATAATTTTCAAAATGGGGGAATGTATAATTCATGTCATTCTGAAACATCTTGTCAAGGCCTCAAACAAGACATCTCAAAATGATTTAGGCCTCAGCCAAAACCATATATCAAATTGGGAAAGGCCTCAGAAAATTCCGTGTCTAATTTTCTCATGATACCTACCAATGAACCAAGGAGCTATAGCAGGCTCCACCCATCACATACTAAGTATGATACATTCCTCATATGAAAAGGTTGAATCGTAACATAAACATTCATATTAAGAATACCATACGAAATTTCAATACTTTTACCATAAACCATGAATGGTATAGAAATAACACATCCACATTAAAACATATCAAAAAAACCTTCAATACGATATGTAAGATTTGTATCATATTAAATCAACTGGAGACATGAATAAAATCCATCAAAGGATGTTGACATAGATGAAATGAAAACTATTAGAAAGAAATATCTTTTTATATTTTGAAAACATTTATTAGTCAAATAAATATAATATAAACCATTTATTTTGAAAATATTTTTATATACTGGTAATGGAATCTTTGATGATTTTATAATGGTGGAAAATAGATGCACCCACCGTATAAGTTAAAAAACATTCTTAGCTTAATTTTTTTTGAAAAGGTCATAATGTACCTTGTTTGGAAAATGACAGAAAGATTTATTTCAAAACATATAAGGTCAAAAGGGGTGTAAATCACTTTAACCCATGGTCTAGTAAATGGTAGAAATTTTTTTAAATACATTTTTAAGAAAACATGGATGTGGATGATAAAGAGGTCCCAATAGATACTTACATAAAAACAACATCAAATAATACAGAGATTGTGAAATTAACACATTCCTTCTACATTTCCTTGGAAGAGGGTACTTTAACCACATGTATAATAATTAAATAATTTTTATTAAATTATACAGGAACTATATACATAAATATGATATCATATATGATCCTCTAATATTTCTTTGTTAATAATATTTCAGTAGTATCATCATTTTCAGTGTTAACTGATTTGTTTTCCATTATATGCTTGGTTATGTAAGCCATGTTTGTTATGGATAGGATATATTTGATTCATATATATAATAATATTATGTTAATAAACATTATTTTTAGTCCTAAAATGAATATTATTCTTGAATGGTTACAATGGGGAAATGAATCGCATCGTGTTCATTGAGACGCCAATCTGTACGTACGCACGTGCGAAAACAGCTTTATTTTGATGGAAAAATCATATGTAATTTGATGGTATATCTTATATACAGAATAATTAAAATGTTATAATTATTATTTATATTAGTTATACTCATTTTTATATTCATCCAAACAATGACGTGTTTGAATAACAAAGTACACCACGACGTTACGACAGTAAGTCGTACGTACGTACGTATAGTGACTTTTTCATTTATAGGATGGAGAGAATAAAGAATATGGTTTTATCATATTTATAATAACATAACAGTATGTATAATGATCTGGATTTAATATTTTGGTATAGATATAAAAAATAAAGAGGATGTGGGAGAAGAAAAGATCTTGAAAGACTAGATGAAATATTTAATTCTTCTGCAGGTTATTGTTTTTGATTTGGTCAAAATGGATCCTTATGTTGGCTTTATGACATAATTAATGTATCTAGGATGAATGGAGGAATTTTGGGATGATATTTGGGAAGATTCTGGCTAAGCCAAATGGATTTGGAGGTGTGATTTTGAGAGAAGAGAAGTGCCCTTTTATAAGAGTGGTCAGAGTCACTTTAGGAAAAGCATGAAATATTAATTTTTAATAAAATAATTTTCTGTTTATAATGGCATAAAAATAATTTATTTAAAGGATAAGGTGGGTATGGGTCGAACAAATCTCATAAAATTGGTTGTAGATAGGTTTATATCACCATAATAACATTATCTTTAAGATTTAACTCCTAGTTAAATAGTTTGACATTTACCATGTTTCTTAATATTTTTATATTATATGGTTAATAAACAAACTATAAACTACCAATCTGACCCCATGTAGTTCATTATTAATATATAAATCCTTATATAAGTCTTATGTCTGAACCATAGATTTTTTTAATATTATATCAACTAATAATATAGTATTTATTTTTAAAAACTCAATTATGTCAATATTGACACTATTTAGTATTGGATTTTTTTTTAAATCCATTAAAAAATTATCACATAGAATAGTATTTATTTAACCAACCCGAACATGTCATATTAACCTATAAAATTAGTCAAATTCAGTAGAAGTCTAAATTTACATTTATTTTGATATTTGTAACATCAATTATTTTCATATTTCATTAATAATGTAATTACTACATCATCACTGTGCCATAAATAAATTAAATTATATAATGTCTAAAAATTATAAATAAAATACCAATATATAAGATATATTTTTATATTTTTAACGAATATTTATAGTATAATTTATATTTTTTGTAACACTATATTAAAAATGGTTTTCTTATTAAGCATTGAATTTAACTCTTTCAACTCTTGTTTAAATAATATAATAATAAATGTTTTAATCTAATCCAATTTGACCAATGGGGGTCATATATTATTCCTATGGTTGTTTCTGGTCTAATTATACTTATCCAATATAATTAGGACATGTGTTAGGGTAATTAAGATATCACTTTTACCCTTAATTTCCCTATTTACTTTTAACCGTTGTAAATAAAAGTCAAAAGATACTATTCAACCAAAATTATATTCGTCTTATTGGACAAAAATGTACATACTAATATTAATAATGACTCTGGGATTTTCTAAATTCAACTAACAGATGTTGTAAAATTATATTTTATGCAAATTTGCAAATGCTCCCAGGAGGTGGGTAAAAGACAGTAAAAAGTTCAGTAAAATTTTAATATATCTAAACTTATTATAAAATGAATCCAATTAATTACATTGAACTTATATAAGTATTATGTATCTATTTGGACCGAAAATAAATTTAATGAAAATACATAATTAATTAAATAAAATGTCAGTTTTAATCAATAATGCAATGTTTTTCACTATTCATCAAAAATAGAATGTTCTCAGAAAAATTAAGAATATTCACCCTAAGACAATATTGATATTCTGAATTCAAAAAAGAAGTCCTTTTTGAATAATAAAATTTATAAAATTTAAAAGAGGTGGTATTACTATTCATAATGGCTAGTTTGATTGGTCACGGTGTGTTAGAATCTCAAATTTACGTAAAGTGCAACCTATTACATTAATCAAATAGAAACGTACCGTGGAAGATTGGGTTGTTACATTCTTCCCTCCATAAAATAATTTCAGCAATGAAATTTCTAGAATACTACCACATAAAATGATTCAGGTTGTTCTTCAACATAGTTCCTCTGGTTCCCACGTTGACTCTTCCATCTAATGGTTTCTCCATAGAACGTTCACCAGACATGTCGTCCAGTTTCTCAGCACATGTTCCCCATTGTCAATAATTCTTACAGGCTTTTCCCAATAAGACAGATCAGGTTCTAGTTCAATTTCTTCATATCTGAGTATATGCGTTGGGTCAGGCATGTATTTTCTCATCAGTGATACGTGGAAAACATCATGAACTTTGGAGGGACTTGGAGGCATTTCCAAACGATAAGCTACAACTCCAATTCGTTCTAGAATTTTGAAAGGTCCGATGTATCAGGGACTCAATTTAACCTCCTTACGGAAATGTATAACACCTTTCCATAGAGATACCTTCCAGAAAACATGGTCTCCAACATGAAATTCCAAATCATTCCTTCGGTTTTTGACATAGCTCTTTTGCATACTTTTGTATTCTTTGATGTAAATTTGGATAATCTTAACATTTTCCATTGTTTCCTCAACATGTTCTAGACCTACAAGTTTTCTTCTACCAACATCATCCCAACAAGTTGGTGTGCGACATCTCTTTGCATATAACGCTTCATATGGTTCCATCTGAATACTTGAATGGAAGCTATTGTTATAGGAAAATTCTAACAGAGGTAAATATTGATCCCACATACCTTGAATGTCATGTGAGCATGAACTCAACATGTCTTCTAAGGTTTGAATAGTCTGTTCTGATTGTCCATCTGTTTGAGGGTAGTAGGCAGTGTTCAAATGAAGTTCAGTATCCAGGGAGTTCTGAAGACTTTTCTTGAATCATGATATAAAATGGGGATCACAATCTGAAATAATACATTGGGGTACTCCATGAAGTCTTACAACATCATTAGTATATAGTATTGCTAAACGTTCAAATGTTAAATCTTATCTTATATCAAGAAAATGTTCTGACTTTGTAAGACAATCAACAATGACCCAAATTGGATCATTCCTTCTAGGAGTCTTTGGTAGACCCATGAAAATTTCTATCATAATACCATTCCATTTCCTCTCTGGTATGGGAAGAGGTTGAATAACTCCTCCAGGATGTTAGCTTTAATCTTTCACTTATTGAAAAAACATACATCTTGACACAAAATCAGCAATCTCCCTCTTCAGATTATCCCACCAAAAATTGTTTTTTCAAATATCTGTACATCTTGGTGCTCCCCGGGTGTATAGAGAAATTCGTGCTATGAGAATCATCCTACAATTCCCTTTTTAGATCATGTATATCTGGAACACAAAGTCTCTTCCCAAATTTCAAAAGTCCATCTTAATATACGAAGTTACTCAATATCCCATCATTTACACCTCTAATATTCTTTTGAAACTCCACATCATCAGTATGAGAACTCTTCATTCTTTCTAGTATTGATGATTTGGAAACCATTTGAAAAATTATTGATGGTTTACCTTCCATGGTAATTCCTATATCCATATTTACTAGATCCATGAAATAGGATCATCTCTCATCTTATTCAAAACTCCAAGGTCCTTTCTACTCAAAGCATCTGCCACCTTATTTGGCTTCCCCGAGTGGTAGTGTACAGTGAAATCATAATATTTGAGTAGTTCAAGTCATCATATTTGTTGCATGTTGAGTTATTTCTACGAGAAATATACATCAAACTCTTGTGATCAGTATAAACCTCACATTTTTCAGCATAGATATAGTGTATCCATATTTTCAGTGAAAAAATTACAGCGTCTAACTCATGATAATGAGTAGGATAGTTTTATAATTAATTGTTAGTTTTCATGATGCATAGGCAATAACTCTATCATTCTGCATAAGGACTCAACCAAGTCCTTTCATTGAAGCGTCACTATACATAACAAACCATTTATTCCTCGATGGTAGATTCAAGATTGGAGCATTAAATAATATTCTATTCAGTTTTTCAAAACATTCATCACACACTTTTTTTCTTACAAATTTATCCCCTTTATGTGTGAGCTTTATTAATGGGTTAGCCAGCCGGGAAAAATTCGGGATGAAATGATTATAATAACCTCCTAAACCAATAAAACTGCATACCTCAGTTATACTCATCAGTGCTGACAATTATTGGATTGCCTTGGTCTTTGAAGGATCAACAGAGATTCCATCTTTAGAGACAATATGGCTAGGAATAGAAATTTGTTGAAGCCAGAATTCACACTTGCTAAACTTCTCATATAATTCATGTCTTCTAAGAGTCTTTATAATAATGCACAAGTGATTTTCATGATCTTCATAGATTTTATAGTAGAGAAATATATCATCAATAAAAATCACTAAAAATTAATCAATATATTCTATGAAACCCCTATTCATTAGATCCATGAAGATAGAGGGTGCATTAGTCAATCCAAAAGGCATTACTGTAAACTCGTAATGCCTATACCTGATTCAAAATGATGTTTTTGGAATGTCTTCCTTCGTCACACCCAACCGATGATATCCAGATCAAAGGACAGTATTTGAAATATATTGAGATCCATGAAGTTGGTCGAATAAATCATCAATGCGAGGTAGGGGATACTTGTTCTTTATTGTTATAACATTAATCTCCATGTAGTCAATGCACATCCTCAAAGATCCTTCTTTCTTCTTATCAAAAAGGGTTGGGCCTACCCATGGAGAAACACTAGGGAGAATAAATCACTTATTACTCAATTCCTCATGTTTATTATTTAGTTCCAGTAATTCCGTAATGGACATTATATAAGGGATCTTCAATATGGGCCTGGAGCCCAGAATTAAATCAATGGAAAACTCAATTTCTCATTCTGGTGGATGTCCAGGTAAATCCTATAGAAACACATAAACATATTCTTGCACAATAGGTACATCCTATATTCAATCATTCTTTGACTCACCCATAACTATTTCATTATCATCCTCTCTAATAATTGAATTTAGTAGAGCTATTTGGGGGGAGATCTACATAAGAATCATATGGGGACGATTCTTCTATAAAGGTAATGTACTCCTTATCATCATCGAAAATTGTAACCTACTTCTTCATATAATAAATTTCCTCATCATGGTCCAAAACCAAATCTATTCTGAGGATTATATCAAATTCAATCACGGGTATGACGATTAGATCACAAGATAAATATTGTTTATATCCTTTAATGGGGACTGATTCACAAAAAATTATTGCAATGATACTTACCTTATGATTTTTGACTAACAAATCCCTTGTTAAATAAAATAAAAAATATCTAATTACCGTAGCAAACAAAAAATGATATAAAATAATGCTATGATCCAAAATCAAAGAAATCATTAGATAAACTTGAGGAAACCCTTAAATTACATGCCACCACATCTTTTGGAGCTTCAAACTAAGTAGTAGTGATCGAATAAGCTTGGCCTTGATCCCTTGTCCATTTCAGAGGTATGTTTCCTTGACGCTTAGGACATTCATTTGCACAATGTCCCATCTCCCAGTAATTATAGCATTAAACCTTGATAGCTTCATTCTTCCATGTACAATCACTAGTAAGATGGTAATTCTATACACATTTGAAGCATACACCTTTTCCTTTTAGATAGGCACCAGGGTGCTTCCATTCAAAATTATCATAGGGTGGAAATTCAACTCTTCCTTTCTTCCCTATTTCATTATTTCATTTACCAGAGTGTTCAAAAGATCTCTTCTTTTCATGATTTTCTTTAATGTCATAAGACATGGAAAATTACTTTTCTATCTTGATACCACATGAGACAATACTTTCATACAATGAGAAGGATTACGAGACTAATGATTGATATAGAAATGGTTTTAACCCATAAATGAACATATCAATCTTACTTCTTGGGTTACATATATATTCTGCAGTATGCTTTGCTAACATTGTAAAGTTAGCCTCATACATTGTGACATTACCATCCTCCTTTTTCCTCAGACTCAGAATTTTTTTTTACATATACACTTGACGGTCACAAGGAAAGTATTTTTCTATGAAAATATATTTAAACTCATACCATTCCTTGTTTGATACTTCTTCATATTCCTTTGAGTTTTGAATCAATAATCACTATTGTTCTGCATCTCTTGTGAGGCGATAAACTTCCATGATAAATTTTTCTCATTGGATACTCCTCAAAGATTGAAATATTTTCTATAAGGAACTTATCCATTTTTCAGCTACCAAAAGATTTGTAATACCATTGAATGTTAGTGGTTGTTACCTCATGAAGTGGACTAACATTGATCCTCCATGTTGTGGATTTGGGTTCTCTATATGGGTAAGGTTATTATTCATAATCTGAGTGAGTTTTCCCAGTATGGTGAAAAGTTGATCAACACCTGTTGCATCACCAACTCTACAATAATTATCTTGAGTTAGAGGGAAATATCTATATGGATTACGTGCATTGATATGGTTTCCATTCCTTCAACTACACACCATTTCTAAATAGTGGAAAACAGTAGATTAGTTTATCACCCACAATACATAATTCTGAACTAGTAAAACACTTAACATAAATTGAACAGTTTATGGATATAATCCATAATCATAAAAATGTTTTCTTTGAGGAGGTATATACTCATAAATCCTTTATAACGTCTTGTAAAGAAATTGAGAATTATCCAAAGCATATCCCAAAGGAGTGTCATAACCAAAAGTGCAGCAAGGCCCATTGTCATGCACTAGTTCCCATTCGAGTCTAGCTCATAGCGGTGTTTTTGGGTTTTACCCCTAGGTACATCTGTTCCAGAGCCGCCTCAACCTGCTCGCATCCAGACATGGATTTATTTCATGGAAAACTCACAAAATCTCCACAGTACCAAAATTCTAGAAAGATCATCAATACTAATACTCAAATTCTATCATAGGGTAATGTTATCTAATCAGAGTTTTTCTAAATATAGTTTCCATGGTATATACTAAACTTCTTATGATACCAATTGTAATGCCCCGACCCCAATTACCTAGAGTTGGTTCTTTATTTCATAAAACTTTCATGATACAAAGAAATAATGTCCCTAAAAACCGACCAATTTAGTATTTTTGGAAACAAGATACATACATATGTTCAAAATTATAACATGAAAATAAATTCAAAACTTATTTATTCCATTAGAAACATCTGAGCCACCTAGATTATGCCCGAAAGTCACTCATAACTAACATATTCATGTCCTGGGAAAATGAAACAAAAGAAAGGGGTGAGCTCAAACACTCAGTAAGGGTATGAAATATAGTGGATGATTAAATAAACATTAATCATGTTGAATAATTAAAAACACATGCCTTTGAAAATAATAAACATGAACACTTTATGGCATGAATATTTGCTGAGTAAGTAATTCCATAATAAAACATAGTCATGGGTATTCTACTAGTTGAAAAACCTCATGAACCATCATTATAATTTTTAAAAAGAAGTAATTTATAATTCCATAAATTCTGGAAAATCTTTTCAGGGATTCGGCCAAGGCTTCTAAAAATGATTTAGGCCTCAGCGAAAACCATATATCAAATTGTGAAAGGCTACTGCCAATTCCATTTCTAATTGTCTAATGAGACCTACCAATGCATCGAGGAGCTATAGAGGTCTCCATCCATCACATTCTTTGTCCAATACATTCCTCATATGAAAAGGTTGAATGATAACACAATCATTCGTAACAAAACTAGCATACGGAATGTCAATACTCTAACCATAAACCAGGAATGGTATAAAAATAACACCTCCATGGTAAAACATATCACAAAACCTTCAATAAAATATGGAAGATTTTATCACAATAAAAAAACTTCAAAAAAGTTTAAAACCCATAAAATGATGTTGACATAGACGAAATAAAAACTATTTTAATGAAATATCTATTTATTTTTTAAACCATTTAAGAGTAACATCTATATGTCTTCTAAAGTAAGCTTTCTTAGCATACGTATCACCTATCAAAGGATCCACGTATCCACATCAAACCCTCCCAACTAAAAAATACTTCTTGCGACCCTGAACCCGATCAGGATTTCCCATTGATGATTGATGCCCTCACCGATTAAACTCTTCGATTCCCTTCTCCCTTCTCTAGGGTTCCTGCACCCTTCCTCGATTCCCCTTCCAAAAATTAGCTCTTCAGCTCCACTCCTCTCTCTAAATCCCATATCTAGATGGGACTCCTCATGTGCATGATCCTCCTTCAGCTCCTCCAACATCAGATCCTCTATCATCGGATCCTCCGACTTCATCTCCTCTGACATCCGCTCCTCCTACTTCGGCTCCTCCAACTTCCGCTCCTCCGACTTCAGCTTCTTCGACATCAGCTCTTTCGACATAAGCTCCTCCTACTTCTGCTCCTCCGACATCCCCTCCTCTGACTTCCACTCCTCCGAATTCCTATCCTCTAACTTCTTCTCTTCTGATTTCCGCTCCTATGACTTTGGCTCCTCCGACAAGGCCATCTCCACAACCGGTGACTCCCACTTCGGCACTCCCACAATCGGGACCCCCGCTCCACCAAGGGTTCTCATTTCCCCTAGCACGCAATGAGTAATCATAGGTATGAACCAGTTTCATCTATATAAATCAGTGTCAGAAATATTCATGTCTCAATGTATTTTATTTTTATGGTGTTTTTATTAGATGATTAATATGTATTCCATGTCGTGGTTGATGGGTCTTTGAATCTAAATTCTATTTTAGGGTGATAGTTCTCTGAATAGAACATCTGGTGGAGAGTTGCAATCACATACATGAATTAGACTTCAGAAGCTATAATTTATATGTTTAAATCTAAAATAAGAGTTCATTTCATATCTATTTGTGCCTGTAGCTAGGCTTATATGTGTGATACTGAGAAATATTACAAACACAAGCACATAATATGAGTTCAAATGTGTTTAAGAAATGATCATGGTTTTCTGGAAGATGGTATTTATGTTTCAATTTCTAATTGATTTACAGTTTAGCAATCACCATGGTTTATAAAGGACTGCTTTCCATAGATTTTTCTATTTGATCACACTCACAGCTAGGAATATTTTTTCTGAATGCACATATATATTATATGCATCAGTTTGGTTGAACTGAATTCTGAAAAAAATCAGATCCATCAACATGTGGTTTACTGTATGCACTTGAACTCATCTTGTGTGACATGAATTTGAATGCTTCCATTTTAACTGCTCATAGTACTTAAATTTGATTTTTTGATAACATAACAAGTGAATGTCCTCAAATTATTATTATTATTTTTTTTACACAATTTCACTATTTAATTTTTTAATTTGATATATATTAACATGCATTAATATTGCAAGGGGAGCTTCATTATTCAAAGAGGCCATTAGAATGGGTGGAGTGTACCACTATTTGAAGGCTACTTCAGATTTATTTTCATTTTCATTATAATAAAGTTGATTCCATTCAACTTTTGATTATTTAAATGCAGTTATTCATTTTCCCATATTTATTTTTAATTATACAGATATAGTTAAAAATACATTGTTTCATATCACACATTCCTACACAAATTTAGTTATTCATATTTCCATCGAGACTCATGATGAACTCCAAAATAATTTCTAGAGATTTATTTGGGTATTCTTTCATATTTCTAATCTTTTCATTCTAAATAAATGACATTTAGTATGCATTATCATTATGAACACTTATGTTTGAACTTAACTTTTTTTGGAATCTCCTCTGGAATTATTTATTTTTCCTTATGGTTTCCCAATTTGAATAATATATTTAGTTTTTTCTTATTTTTTTAATTTAGCATGTTTGTGCAGTAAATCAAGTTCATGTAAGGGAGAAACCATTAATGATGGAGGAATTTGAGAGTCCATGTAAATGGGTAAATCGTATTACAACATGAAGGTTAGTTCTAATTTGTTTTGATTTTCAATTTAATAGTGAAGATTCCATTAAACTTCGGATTAGTTAAATGCAGTTATTCATTTTTTCATTACTATTTTAATTTTACAGATGTAGTTATATATATATTCTTTCATATTGTACATGAATACACAAATTTAATTATTCATGTTTCGTTTTAAGGTGATTATTTATATTAAAATATTTATATTTTTGTATTTTTTCATATTTATAATAATGTCGTTCTGAATACATGTTTAATGCATATAAATACATGTCATATACATTCTAAACCAGAGAACTTATATTTGAACATACCTTTTCAAGGAATCTACTTCCATGAATTTATTTATTTTTCAGTATGGTTTCCAACTTTTTTTTAGTTTGTTTTGTTTTCTCAATTTAGAATGTTGGTTGGGGAATTTTAGTGCATGTAATGTTGCAACCATTAATGTTTGAGGAATTTGAGAGGCCATGAAAATGGCTAAAATGTACCACCATTTGAAGGTTAGTTCTATTTATTTAGCTAAAGGATTATTCTCTTGCCACTAAGAATGAATGACCTTGATGTTTCATTGTAATTGCGGATGACATAAGTAACATCATATTCAGTTTTGTTACATTAATTTCATAAAAGTATATGTTTATTCGCTTACTTTTCTGAATCATATGTCAATATATTATGTTTGATCTCCCAACTCTTAACATTATCCTTCTTCTTTCACCATTGCCGTAGCATAGTACATGTATGTTGTAAATTATAATCTATTTATTTAGTTTAAGGTTTTCTGTGGATTACCAAATTTTTCTGTATGCTAATTTTTAAATTAAAAAAGATTACTTTGTAAATTTCATGTATTTTATTCTGTAAATTATTTTACTGTTTTCATTTTATAAAAAATTTTTTATTTTATTTTCAGGTATTTTTTATTCTTTTGTGGATGCTTCGTAATCAGTTAGTTTTTTCATTGTTAATATGTTGGGTTTCTTTTGCATATATGTTTCTTGTTGTATTTGTATTTTAACTGAATACATGTTTCCATTAACTATTGGTGATTCAATTTCAATATTGAATCCACTATATATAAAGAACACATTTTATAAATCCTAAAATTATTTCCTCCTCTTGGAAATACATATAATGTAATGTTAATAGAACCACTTGCTATTATGTCAAGCAGTTTATAAAATGTGGAGTGGAAGTCGCTTCATAGGTAAAGTAGTTAATGTAATGTGCATCACTGCTGTGGGAAAATAGATTAATGTTTTCATATAAATTTTCATTCAATTTTTAATATATTTAATGTAATGACTCATTAAATAGTTACAATGTTTTAATGAATTTTGTGGATTAGTATATCTCCTGCATATTATACTTTTTTCGGTTCAATTTCATTCAAATCCAGTTTCAAAAAATCCTTGCATATTTTAGTCAACAATATGTGATATTTCAAATTCCATTTTCCTACCTTATTTTCCTATAATTTTGATTAGTGTCAAATAGTAATATAGTGAAACTATTTTATTTTTATACTCTCTCTGTAACTAGCTTTTATATATTCTGCTGGTCATATTCTGCTTTTATTATATTGTTGTCTGTTGGTACAGTTGTATACCCACGCATTGATTGCATAATTCTGTTATGAACTAATGTGTTTAGATCATATTCTATTTTTATATTTTTAATATTCTGCATTGATTTTTTTATACTCTTTGTAACATCTTTTTATATGTTCTACTGATTAGATTATGTTTTGATTATTTTTTAATATTTTTTCTCCATAATTCATGTGATTTTACATTTAATGTTGAAATAAATATGTTTCTTCATGTTCATTAATTAATTTTTTGAGCATTTTTCATAGATTATACATGGATGAAGATTGTTTTGGTTGTGCCATAGCAATGCTATGGAATTTTTTCAAGAGAATCTTTGAGCCTCATTTCTAAGGTATATGTTTAATGGTCGATGTATATAATCTCATTGATGGATATTTATGTAGGTGTTGGTGGAAAAATAGATAAATATGGTTTCCTCTTTATGTCATATAGTGGTGAGAAAACAATTGGGAATTAATATATGTAATGCGAGATTAAGTTTTCTTATAATATGATGAATATATGTATGTTTTTGGCTGTAGGTGTTATCTATCTGGGATTCAAAACCCCTGTGGTGTATCACATAGTGGAGGTGTTTAAGTTCTGCTCTAATGGAGAGATTGGTTTTATACACATTCATGGTTTATATTAGGTTCAATTTTTTCTCATTTGTTCATATTTTGTTTTTCAATCAGGTCTTATATTTTCACACATGTTCGTATTTTATTGTTCTTACATATATCTTTTTTTAAAAATTTGTCAGAGAGCTTTTTTTTATAATTGATTACAATTAAATATACAAGTTCATATGTTTCCAATTTATTATTATTGTATATCCCCTTTCTATTATGTTTAAACAAACATCATCACACATGTTTATGTTTTCATAAAATAGGTTCAGATTTATTCATATTTTTTCACACCGCTTCATATTTAGTAACAAAATACAAAATTATACTTAAATATGAAGGAATAAATTTCTTCTTTATTATGTTGAATATGCAGTATTATATTTATTCATCAAATATGTTTTCAATTAATTAAAGATGTTTGGACAATCACCCAATGTTTACACCAACAATATTATGATGAACTTTTATTATACGCAGCAACAAGGGCACTGTGAAATTAATCTTGCACAAGATAATATTGTTTTAAAACAATTGAAAATTAGTGGGATTAAACCTACTGTATTAATATATAATATATATATCTATGTTCTTTATAGTGTTTGGAATACTGAACTTTCTTTGCATTTTATTATGGATTTGATGTTTATAGGGATTCCTGTCAACTGTTATTGTTATAATGATGTTATTTATGGTCTCTGACTCACTGGTGAACTATCTGATCCATTTGTTTTTTCAACAAAATGAAATGATGTGGAATACCCCATGATATTTATAGTTAAATCAATCTTATTGAAGTCATTTTCGAAATTGGTGATCTTGACAAATGTATGTGCCCAGTTACAGATTCTGTGGTTGGTGCTGAGGTAGTGGATTCCTCACTAAACCTATATTGGGTGGGCAGAATAAAGGTGAAGATGACGATGAAGATGGATGATTCGTCGAGAATGGCACGGTTTCAAGTTACTTATTCATCTGTTAATTCCCCATATGACATGCCTTAGCAAGTCTTCACATTGCATATGCTCCTGGTACATTATATTGTTATATTAAAAAGGTATACTGAATTTAATTGTGGGTTGGATAGTTTTGTCAGATTCTCTATATATATACTAAAGAAGGCTTTTTTCTGAACATGTTGCTGTCCCAAATCATCCCCATCCACAGTCTCATATCCCTCCCCCATTATTGCTCCACCTTACCCTCTCACCCCGTCGCAAAATTTCTCTTCATTTTCTACAGTTTCAAAACAATTGCTCGGGGTCGCCTTTTCCCTAACCTAGGCTTTCCAAAAAATATGAAAACTGGATTCGTCGCCTCCAATTCCTTCATCTTCTTCGGCCACCAACTTCTACTCGCACTACTTCCACTACCCGGTAATCTCTAAATTTCGAATCCTGCGACCTGTGCTATGATTACAGCTTCAACTTCGTAAACCACTGTCTGCTTTGAAAAACACCTATGTTGGCTACCATGTGATATTTGACTCCTGCATTATCACTTTGGGAATCAGGTAAATATTTGGCCTCCTTATTTAAATGTTTCTACTACAATTTTTGGGTTTTAGGTGACGAAAGACTCCTTCCTACAATCATACTCAGAACTCTAAAGAATTCAACACTACAGGTGCCTTCTCTTTTACTTCCATTCACCGAACTTTGGCTCCCTAGCTGCGTCCACATTTTTTCTCTCCGTTCACTGTTCCTGCACATAAGGTCTGTTCCTCTTACAAAATTATGTAGTTTTTAATATCTACTATTGAATTTTTTGTACTTACATTTTCTTATTATTTTTTATTATGTCAAAATAGTATACCTATTCTTCCAATTCATCAATTACAATACCCTTTTTAGTCCCTAATAATATTTATTCACATCTTATTTTTTATCAGCTTTCAAAACTTTTGTTCAAGAATATCAAAATGTGTTGCACTTAAGGTATGCCTAAATTTTTTTATTGATTGGACTATATATACAAAAATACTTATGTTCCTCTCCTGTATATTGTATACATTATTGAGAAATGATTTTTATAATAGTGTTTCATTAGATGTGTAATGTAATTTATGGTTTCTGTTCTAAATAATCTATGTTATCAACTCATTAGTTTATCATTTCAGTCAGTTTTTCCAAATAAATGATTACTTCTTGTATTCTATCATCTTATTTCATTGATTCTCATTAGTTTGTGTGATTTAAGGGGACATGAGACATTAGTTTATTATTGTATTCAGGTTTCCATGAAAGTATTTCATTGTCTATTATTTTCATTACAGTATTAGAGTAGAGAATATAGAATTTTATAATTTCATTTTCAATTTTTGTATGATTATAACACGCTGCATTTGTTATTCTCAATTTGAAATTGTTAAACAACAAATTTGTGCTTCATTTATTATTTGTGTCATTATTTTTTTCCATTTATTAATTATGTTCAATTCATCATGTAAAAAAATCTATTGACTGAGTTTGATACCAATGATGTGGTAAAATGAAATGTTACAGTGTATGGGGACACTACGTAATAAACAAGCAATTATAATTAAGAACATCCCTCTATATTCATATTATTTTCTTCTGATTATAGAATTTGATGGGTTGTTTTCTTCTAATAGAAGATGTTTTGAATCTCCAGGTAGATGATATTGCATCTTGATTCCCAAAGAATGTAACTAACATGACAGATAAATTTACTATTACTTTTCAACACATGAACAATATTATTAAACTATGTACAACTTCTTGAGATCTACTAATATCAAGGTTATAAAGGTACTATCCTTTCTTCTGAATGCATTTCAAGACTCCCAAATTCTTTTATGATTTGAAAAAATTAGAATATATGAAATGATACAGTTATTTAAGATAAAAAATAAATTTATAATTTCCCTTTAAATAAATTTATCGATATTCTTATTTTTATTTATTTACAATCATTGTATTCTCATTATTCACTACTATTTTTTCTGTTATCAATGAGCAATGATGTTGATCATATCAATGGAATATATGTGGAATATAAATTCAACCAGCCTTCAATATTACGATCCATCATAGGTAGTGGATGACCTACATTTACTATTCCTAAAGGAAAGTTTCCAACTGATTCAACTTTACCGTCCAATAGACTATTATCTTTGATGAAAATACCATTATTCTCTAAAATCAGGATTTTTCATTCAATTAATGTTTTTCCATATTTATAAAATAAAATCAAGATTAATATCCTCATAATTGATATGGTTGTGGATTATTTAGTTGACATGGTAGTGGTTGATTTTATATTAATATTAATTTCTTATGATTATGATTTTGTTAAACTATTTTCTATTAATGAATGTGGTTTTGAATATAAAGGGAGATGATTTTGAAGACTCATTAATAGAGAAATTTTAATGTGTAAATCCATATAATAATTTTTGGATTCATTTTTTGTATGATGTTGACTTATTGGATATTTTTACTTTTTTGGGTTTTTGATGTGTTAATTCTATTGATTTCAGGAAATTATTTCGCATCGAAAAACAAATTTTTGGATTGGAAAGTGATGGTTCAGTTTAAGTTAATACTTGGAAACCCTGTACTATTTCATATGTAAGAATATCCAATTTTCCGAACCGATTTTCTATTTGATAATTACGTATCTCAATGAGATGGATTTATTAATCTTCTTGTTTGGGAAACAGGGATGGATCTCTACTTTTCTATTTGGATTCATGACTGGGACTATTATCTTTTAATGTCTTCTATTCATTGTTGGTTGAAGATAACATACTATTACACTTCATTTAGCCAACTAGAGCCATTATAGTATTCTATTATATTAGAATCACCTTCAAGTCTCATTATGGATTTTAATGGATTGATGCCACAATTTATTTTATAAAAACTGTGATGTCTCTAGAACTGTAGGATGCCTTATTTTCTTTATTATGTGAATTAGAATATCTTTATATGAAAACTCTATTTTTTCTCCTCTATTGCACCTCCATACTCTCTATACTTATATGTACATATGAATGTGTGAATTCATGCATGTATTTATTCCATCCTTTCATGAATATATATTTTAATTTTTATTGCTTATGTAGAAGCATTGAACGGAATTTAATGACTCAAAATTGATTGACTAGAAAAACAATAACATTGAAGCAAGATCGATTTGTAGCAGCATCCAATGTCTTTATCTACACTTTGACGGATGAATATTCATCTAATTATAATGCACACAGATTGTTTTGTTTTCCATAGTTTCGGTCTTTTATATCAAAAAAATATTACTATCACTTTGTCCCATCTACTTATAGCATTCTAGATGCTTCGGTTTTGGTTGCATCTGATGTGAACTCATCACTTATATCTTAAAAAATAAGCTTCCATGTATTTACTAAAAATATAACATACGTTAGAATGAATTCATGGTTTACACTTAACCCTATTATCTATACTACTATAGAAGTTAAATGAATTCATCAGTTTGGCTGGTTAACTAGATAGAATGTTCTTGTGCATGAAGTTGTAGAGATTTATAATTAAATCAATAATTATTTCCATGGTAACCACATTCCTGGGGCCGTCCTAAGAGATACTGCTCCATGAGTCATTTTATCAAGATTTCAAGATTAGAGTCTCATGTAAATTTCATTTCTCAGCCATCTCCACATATTTTTTCCAGAGGTAATTAGATGTAATGAGATGAATTTTCTTCCCATGAGTATATGTTTGTAAAAGATAAATTATTATGAGTAAATGGAATGATAAGTTGAAATATAGATCCATATATTTGGTTTGCAGCCTTTTATACTTTCCCTCTATATTTTCTTTTCTGATTTAATAGAAAATAGAGTCTAATTTTTAAGTGGTTCTGTGTAGTAAAATCTGTAGCAATAATATTAATTTACCCTTTCTTATTGAATGATATTCTGAAATTTTGACATGAAATTAGTTTTTATCTGAATATATTCCTACCAATACTGTTAAATTCAATGAAATTTAACCATTTCATTTCATTCCAAACACTACGAGGTTACATTACATTAAATCACTTTCCCTATGATTATTTCATAATACTACAATCTCTTTACTTGAAATGTGCCTAACATCCATTAAATGTTTTTTAGGGTTAGCAAATTTGACTAGTAGTAAAAGGTTAATTTTCATTGATTCATTTTACCTTTGAAAATAAATTTAGTACTTATATTTTTAATATGGTATCTTTAGGTTTGGTGGATCCCTTAATTTTCAAGCAGTTTTGATATCATAGTTTCTACACCATCAATAGTTTTATGTGATATTATGTTCCTTTTCATTCCTTATTTATAATTTTATGATCAATTGTGTTCTAAATCATACTCTATACATTTTTTTATTTCATCATTTGATTATAAATTGTGGTATACAACCTTTTATACTTTCCATCTCCATTTCAATATATTAGTTAATATCAAAGAAGCTCCAATTTGGTTAGAGGATATGTGCTGTAAAATCTGTATCAGCAATAATAATTTACCTTATTGAATGATATTCAGGAAATTTAACATGAATTTATTAGTAATATGAATATATTCCTATCAATACTATTACATTCAATGAAATTTAACCATTTCTTTTCATTCCAAACACTGCCAGGTAACATTACAAACAATCACTTTCCCTATGACTATTTCATAACACTGCAATCTCTTTACATGAAATGTTCCTAATAACCCTAAAATTTTTTGTTGGTTAAAAGAATTTGACTAGCAGGAAAAGGGTAAAAACTATTTATTCATTTGACTTTTAAACCATGTTAGTACTTATATTTATACTATGTGTAGGTTGGGTGGGATTCTTCATTGTCAAGCAGTTTTGATAACTTAGTTTCTTCCCCTTCAATAGTTTTATGCACTGTTATATTTTTGTCTTTACTAATTGATAATTTGATGATTAATTGTGTTCTGAAGCATTCTCTATACATTTGTTTCTTTTTACATTATGAGTTTCATGTGAGGTTGTGTTTTTTAAATCTGATCTACATGTTGATGTGACTTTAATTTCAATTTTTTTAGAGTTAAATTTTACTGACTACTAAATTTTGAAAAAAAATTTATACCTTGAGAAAGTAGTCATTTTATAGGATTATTTTGTGATTCAATGATATTTTTCTCCATTATGGGATATATTCATTTTAGGGGAAATTTAAATGGATCTGAATAAAAAAGCAAAGGTGTAGATCAGTGGTTCTTGTCTAATATATACCAGACGTACTTCAATTTTTCTCATCGCTGCATATAGGAGAACATAAATATTGATGAATGTGCATGGTTGGATGGAATGAATGTCTTCAATTTACAATCATGGAGGAGAAACATAATATTACACATCTCATTTATGCATCAAGGAGGTATGATCTGGGTGTTGTTTTATGATCAAATTCTTCAGCAGGATAGGATGTATGGTTAATGAATCAGTAGGTTTGGATTGTTTACAATTCAAGGGGTAAATAATTGTGATAATTATGTACTTGAGATTGAATTGGTCTATAAATTTCACTTTATATTCGTTGAGATGCACCTTACATTGAGATATTAAGCTATAAAAAGGTTTTAATTCAACTATATTGAGTATCTTGTCAACTTCATTGACTATTTATCGATATTAATAAACAAATTGAAATTTTAATATATAAATTTTTGATAAATTATATTTATTATTTTAAAATATTTATAAATTCCTCTTATATGTTTTTTATTTTTAATTTCATATAATTTAGTAATATTTAAATTGGTGGGTTGGATTTGAGTTTGATACAAAGGTTTTAATTCAAATATATTGAGTATCTTGTCAGCTTCATTGACTATTTAATGATTTTAATAAACAAATTGATATTTTAATATATAATTTTTTTATAAATTAAATGTATTATATTAAAATATTTATAAATTCTTCTTATATGTTTTTTGTTTTTAATTTCATATACATTAGAAATGTTTAAATTGGTGGGTTGGATTTGTTCATTTTAAAAATCAAATCAAATTTGAGGTATGAAACCCAATATTTGACTATGTTTAAGATGTTTATTGATTTCAATATAAAGATAAAGCTAGAGTACTATAATTTATCACTCTAATTAATAAAAATACATTCCCGGTATATTTTATGAGTTTTTTTGGGTTTTTCCATTGTGTATATGTTTAATTTCAAATATATTTTTTCTATGTGCAAGGTTTCAAAATTTTATGATTTCATTTCCTTATGATTTCTTTTTGATGGATAAAATAAAACTTTCTGAACAATGTTTGGTAAATCCATTTTTATTGGTTTTATAGAATTCTAATAAAACAGTATATTTTTTTGTAAATTTCTAATCATTCTCATTATTTTTATTAAATCAATTTTTATATCAAAAAGGTGTTAATTCATTATTTATCATTTAATAACACTATAATATATACTTACAATCCAACTACCTTTATATATTATGCATTCAGTATCCATTGTAATGTACAGTTTCAATATGTCTACATATAACTATAAGTTTTTATTATGATATTTATTTATCATAATTATCTGAATTTCAAATGTCAATTTCATTGTTCTTTTCATTAATTTAATTTAAATATCTTTGCTAAAAATAATGTTCTATTTATTATAGTTTTTTCATCATGCATTTTTATGGATTATTCTATACAGTGTTGGTATACTTATGTTTTCCTCATATATTTCTCAATATGTTTTCAATGTTCTCCTACATATTCTCCTATGTTATTTTTTTTCTGATTTTTCTATGTTTTCAATTTTCTATATTTTGTCTAATTATAGTTCAATATTATGTATCACCATTTTTTTCATTATATTCAATATTCATGTTCATTATAAACTTTGAATTATAGTTTTGTGTTTTTGAAAATAATTATTGAACGTATTGTCGTGCGAACACATGGGTAAGTACTAGTAATTATAAAAGAAAGCATTTATTTTGAAAATATTCTAATAATTTTGTAAGGGAAGCTTCGATGATTTTATAATGGTAGAAAATGGCTGCACCTGCAGTATAAATTATAAAACATTCCTACATTAATTTCCTGGTAAAGGTCATAAATTACCTTGTTTGGAAAATGACAGAATGATTACATTCATAACATATAAGGTTAAATAAGAGTATAAATGACTTTAACCCATAGTCTAGTAAATAGTAATTTTTTTGAAATACATTTTAAAAAACAATTATGTTGTTGATAAAGTGGTCCCAGAAGATACTTAGGTAAAAACAACCTCGGATAATAATGAGATTGTGAAATTAACCGTTACCTTGTACTTGTCCTTGGCCGAGGGTACGTTAAACTCCAATAGAGTTGGTTAATTAATTGTTATTAAATTATACAAGAACTATATACATAAATATGATATCATATATGATAATCTAATATTGCATTGTTAATAATATTTCAGTAGTATCATCGTTTCAGCTGTTAACTGATTCATTTTACATTATATGATTAGTTACGTAAGCTATGTTTGTTATGGATAGGATGTATTTGATTCATATACAGAATGATATTATGTTAATTAAACTTATTTTTTGGCATCAAATGTAATTATTCTTGAATGGTTATGAAGGGGAAATGAATCTCATCGCGTTCTTGGAGACGGTGATCCGTACGTACTCACGAGCGACAATATCATTATATTGACAGTAAAATCGTATGTAATTTAATGGTATATCATATATACAGAATAATTAAAATGTTATGTTTATTATTTAAATTACTTATACTCATTATTATATACATCTAAATAATTAACTTCTTGAATAACAAACTACACTACAACATGGAGACGATAAGCCGTACATACGCACGTTTGGAGACTTTGTCATTTATAGGATGGATAGAATAACGAATATAGTTGTACCATATTTATAGTATCATCACTATATGTATAAGGTAATGGTTTTATTATTTATTTATGGAAACAACAAAGAAATTTGAAATGGAAGAAGAAAAGAACTTGAAAGTGGTGATAAAATATTTACCTCATTTTCGGGTTTTTCCTTTTGAATTGATTAAAAAGTCTCCCTAGGGTGGATTGATGAAAACATAAATGCCTCTATGATGAAGGGAGGAAATTTAGGAGGATATTTGGTAAGATTTTTGATGAGCTAAATGTAATTGGAGGTTTGATTTTGATAGAAGGTGAAGTTCCCTTTTATTAGAGTGGTGAGGGTCACTTTAGGAAAAGATTGAAATATTATTTTATAATAAAATCATTGTTGATTTAGAATGGCTCAAAAATGATTTATTTATAGGATATGGTAGGTAAGGGTCTAAAAAATCTCAACCAATTTGTTTTAGATAGGTTTAGGTCACAATAGTAACATTATCTTTTAGATTTAACTCTTTGTTAAATAGTTTGACATTTACCATGTCTCTTTGTATTTTTCAATTATATGGTTAATAAACATACTATAAACTACCATGAAAACCCCAAGTGGTTTATTATTAATATATATAATCTTATAAAATTCTTTTTTACGAAACTTATATTTTTATGAATATTATATCAATTAATAATATAGTATTTGTTTTTAAAAACACAATTATGTCAATTTTGACACTATTTAATATTTTATTTTTTTGAAAGACATTAATACTTTATCACTTAGAATAAAATTTATCTAAAAAACTTTAAAATCTTAAATTAACCTAGAAAATTATTGTAATTCATCAAAAGACTAAATTTACAATTATTTGGGTATTTATAATATCAATTATTTTAACATTTCAGTAATAAGGTAATTACTGCATCATCATTTTTTCATAAATAGATTAACTTATTTGAGGTTTAATTTTTTTAAATAAAATACCATTATGTAAGAAATAGTTTTATATTTCTAATTTATATTTATAGCTGAATTTATATTTTGTGTAACCCTATATTAAAAATGGTTTAGTTATTAATCCTTGAATTTAACTCTTTTAACTCTTCTTTAAATAAAATAATAATAAGTGTACTAATCTAATACAAGTGGACCAAAGGGGGTAATATTTTATTCCTAAGGTTGTTTTTGATAGAATTATACTTATTAAATACAATTAGGATATTTTTTACGGTAATTATTATATCATTCTTACCCATAATTATCGTATTTACATTTAATCGTGGTAAATAAAGTCAAAAGTTACTATTCACCAAAAAATGTTTTCATCTTATTGAACTAAATAAATAATTAATAGTATTATCCATGTATCTTGGATTTTTTAAATTCAACTCACAGAAGAGGTAAAATTAGGTTTTATGAAAATTTGCAAATGCTCCTAGGAGGTGGGTAAAAGACGGTAAGAAGTTAAATAAACTTTTTATATATCTAAACTTATTCTAAAATGACTCCAATTAATTAAATTGAACATATATATGTATTATTTATCTATTTTGAAATAAAATATATTTATATAAAATAAATAATTATTTAAATAAAAATCTGGTTTTAACCAATAACGCCGTGTTTTCACTATTCATAAAAATTGAATGTTTTCAGAAAAATACCAAAAATTCATCATAAGATAATATCGATATTCCAAATTCAAAAATGAAGTCCATTTTGAAAAATAAAATTTATAAGATTTCAAAAAGTGGTTATTAAAATTCATAACAACTAGTTTGATTGATCGCAATAGGTTAGAATCTCGAAGTTGCATACAATGCAAGCTATTTTATTAATCATTGGGAAAAGTACCGTGGAAGATTGGGGTTTTAAAATAAAGCTGGTGGACCTCTTCCAAATTTATGAAAGGTTGGAACACCATGTTAACTCATCATCCATCTTTGGGTGACATTTGAAAAAGAGATATAGAGGACCTGCAGTCCATCAGAATAATCATTATAGTGCATCAAACAAAGATATTCATGCTATTGAAACAAGGAACTAGTCCTTCAACATATATCAACAAGAACCAACATCTTATCTAGCACTGTTATCTATAACTCCACAACTGACTGTATTAGCTGGCCTTGTAGCTCATTCGGGGCTATTCAATGATCACCTGTGTACATCTTAGCCTACAATAATCCAAGCAACACTCATATGAATGATTTTCATAGTAGTATGGCTTCCTAATATCATAATATAACTAGTAATATCTTGGACTCAACAATTCATCCAACAATATCTGATGCACCCACTTCCAAGGAACAACCCTTTATAAGAAAAAATATGCCCCTAGTATAGATTTATGATTTTTTGAAGCACCTCGCTTACATACTCCTGAGGAACAAGATTCTCACAACCCTACTCTCATCAAATGAAATATGTGAGGCCCTAGCCGATGTATTTAAAATTCACATTCATTTTGAGGCTTAGGAAGCTACCTCTATGGTTTGTTATTTAGATGAGGCTGAACAAGAAGAATTTCAATCTATTATATTTTTTAGGGAAGAAAAGTGTGTATTCATTATGGGGAAAATACTCCTATTTTATATCATATTTTAGTTAAATGGTTCTGAAATCCACCACTACCATGTGGATACTGGCATTGGGAACAATATCATCCTAAACCGGATGCTCCAAAATCTAATAATTACATAAGAATATCTCACTCCATCCACCCATATGATTCCAGCGTATGATAAGAGTGATCTGAAATAGCATTGATTTTTTTTGAATAATATTTTTTTGGTTTGATATCAGGCACAAAATTCATTTACTATCATCATATACATCATATAATGAAATTATAGGAATAACATTGATTCATTTTCAGGCAGTGGTTCCCACATCATAAAATTAGTGCCAAATATATTCACTTGATGGTCGTGTAACGAACTAACCTAGGTCGACCTTGAACCTGTCACCCGAGCCGGCCTGCGACATGTCCCTAGGGGCGTACTCAATCCCCACGGGCTGGAAACTAGTGCAGGGCATCAAAACCAAACAAGATAGAACGATTTTGACCAGTGAAAATAAATAACGCAGGAGAAAAAGTAGAATAACGCAAGGCAAATAAATGACACGAAAAAGGAAGAACAACTAACAACATCAAACTAGACTGACCACAACCAAAAATCCCCATGACTCCGAGAGTCGCTCACTAGTCCAAAACCAACTCTCTCCCACAACGAGAGAGCTCAAGTGAAACCTGCAACAAAACTAAAAATAGGAAAACACTATAGGCGTGAGTATTAAAACATAGTAGGAGTTCCCAACAAGCAATTCCCAATGCACTACCTTTAAACAATGAAATTTACCAATTCCAGGTTTGAACTAAATTATACAAAATATGGGTTTCCACACACACACACTTCAATTTCAAAAACAAGTAATAGTCCACTGCCCTATTTAATTTAAAAACATTATTAATGTTTGAAATGAACAGGTGCATTGCATTTTAAAACATTTCTGCGAACAATTTATAATTTTAAATTTCTATTGTTAGTAACAAGGGAAAACCACACTACATTAAAAACACACTAAGGGCAAAGAAAAAAGTGGCACTCAAGGTCCAGGTACCAAAATAGACCTCTCAATTGTCTGCCACATACAAATAAACACTGAAGGAAACATGGGTCGAACCTAATTGCTCGTGAACAATCAAGAAAATACTATACTTGTGACTCATCCTGAAGGCATGACTACTCTCAATGAAGTCATAATGCCCTAATGCCTGGTGTTTCCCAACATGGCCTAAAAGAGGGTCCCAATCCCTTAGCAGAGTCTCATCCACACTAGGGGCTACTAGACAGTGTGTAATCTAATCTAGTACAACAATCATTCTCATAAGATTCACTTACTATGCAAAGTTCACATGTCAATATGTATAATAAACAAGAAAAAGGGGTGAGTCCACCAAGTCAATCAAGCAATACAAACATCACACACAAATAATGCAGTCCATGTACACCAAATATCATATTTGAGTCACCCCAAATAGAGTTTTCCAAAATAATTTATTTTATTAAAGTGAAAAATGGGCCTTCGCCAATTTTAAGGAAAATCCCCATTTCTCAAGTGAACCAAAACACTTCTTCACACTTCAAAATAAATAATTTATCAATAAACCAGAACTACATTTAAAATTCCATGAATTATTTTTGGAGGCCAAATGGGTATTATTTCACTACTGTGTGTCTTCTTGTCAATAAAATGTTTCAAGTGTCATGTATAAAATAAACGGCTATTTTTTTAACCCTAAACCCACCCCTTAGTGTTTTTTTCTTCCTCCCCTTGGTCTTTACTACACCCCCAACCCCCACCCCTTATTTTTCATCTTTACCATAGTGCATCGCTCTCTTCCTGCTTCATCGTGTGATCACCCCGTCCGCTCACCGCTTCCACCCGCCTACACCCCTCATTGCATCACCCCCTTGTTCGTTCTCCCCTTTTAAGCATCAGGACCCCCACCTCGGGTCCTCCTTCTTTGCACGAAGCCATCCACCCTAGCTCACCCTTTGTAACAACTGGGCCCCGCCCACTAGTTGCCCTACGGACACATGGTCCCCACCCTGGGGCCCACCCACGTGCTCGAACGGGTCATCTGACTAATGATAGTCCCCACAGGCCAAACCATGTCCTTTCCAGTGTGTTTTGTCCTCACTCACACACACCCTGGGAAACATCCCACATGTTCACCCATCCTGATCACTACTCCAGGCTGAGCATGCATAACTATGGAGTTCTAATCCTGTGGGCTCCCGAAAAGGAAGTATCACCTTGTAAACATGAGTCATATCATTTAGCCATTTAACCCTTTATCATTATAGGGTGTTACAATCACCACCCATTAGAGCACAACATCGTCATTGTGGGCCCTACATTTCAACCCAGGCAGTGGAGCGCACTTAAGGCTGGGTACCACCTCTGATAAAAAATGTAACAACTTGGCCCCGCCCAACAGTTTCCCTACAGACACGTGGTCCCCACACTCGGGCCATGTCACGGGCCGGCTCGTGTGACCTGTTTAGGGTCGACCCGGGTTGGATCGTGACTAGTCGAGTATGTGTATTCTAGGGAAATGCATCCCCCCATTGACTTTTATAAGTGCCTCTATCTAGATGTGAGAAACTATAAAGTTGAGGGAAATAGTTTTAGATCAATAGGGTTAAGAACATCAATATACCCTATTATCCCACAAACACATCCAAGAATCCATTGGTAGATGTGAAGGAAATATTTGATGTCCCATTCCATTGGATAGTGCCCATGAATCTATAATAAGAGTGTTTCATTGTCTCAATGAAGTAGTATTAATAGAATATTACCTCTTATTTATTTATAGGGCATGCATAATAGATACAGGAAGACCCTACTCCTCTGAAGTGCTGATAAATTCTCCCTATATCAACTTTTCCATTGCATTCAAGCATGTTTCAAAAATAAGGGTTGTCTCGATAAAGGAAAACATGTTAGCATTACATTAATATCAAAAGTGCATCTCACAATCAAAATCTGAAGAAAATTTTCATAGATAATTCTTTCATCATAGACTCCACCGAGCGAGAATATAGTGAACCTACTTTTCTAACATTACTATTAAATCATTTTAATGATAAAAAACAAAGTAGTGCTATGAAACTAGTATCCAACGTTTTAGTGTCATTTCAATATTAATACAATACATAACTATTAACTAATAAATAAATAACATTTATTTAATTACTTATTCAGTAGATTCTTATTGGCCCTCTGGTTCTCCTTATTATAGGTATTCACATGAGAATATACATCAATAGAAGTGGTGGGATATAATACCAATAAGAGGATGAATAAGAGACATGAAATAAGGGTGAAAATAAACATCATCACCATAAAATAAGAAAAGTATCATCATAATAATAATGAGTAGAAGCATTAGATAACCTCATGGAATGTGGAAATTCCTTAGAATAAATCATCATGTCTATGTTTTCAAATACAACACATAGTTGTGAACAATTCTACCATCACGATATTGAATATTTTAAATTATCCCATTAGATACATTACATTACCAACACTGTTTGATCAATATATAATTTTTAGAAGTCCCATCAAATCACTAAATTTACATGCACTTCAAAATTCGTGGTTCATACGTCACATTATATCTTTTACATAATCATGCCTTCCACATAGAACACATATCAATCTTGTATAATATATAACCCATGGAATGGAATGGGATTCATGTCACAAATTATATATTCAAAAAAATATAGGGTTTCCAAAATAAAGAGAGAATAATATTATTGGTAAATGAAAAATATATATGGTGTGAAGAAGAAAACATCTCAAGACAAATAAATTTTGTGATTTTTAGATAGAATATTTATTTTTGAAAATATCATTTCAATTGTAATGAAATGAGATTAGAAATATATATATCTCAAGAATGAAATGGGGATTAATGAAAATGTTATTTATGTAACATTAATGGAAAATACATACCAAAAATGGAGTGAAGGAGGGAAAGCCCAAAGAATGAGAGTTCAGTTCAAGAATCCCCTTAACTTATGTGTACATTCTTTAATCCCATTAATATCTGAGATAATAAAATAAATAAATTAATTAGGAAATAATGAAAAAAGGTTCAGTATCAGAGAAAGCCTGATGCTAAAAAAAAATTATAAAAAAAACAATGAGTGTGGTAGAGAAGGGGGTTTACACAGATAGGAATAAGAAACACCATTCACATCTAAATCAACAAGATAAGTGCAAAAATCAGGAGTAACAAATGTCCATCCCAAGGATGCCTCCAAAAATGCTCTCTTTGACAGAGCATCCACAACCTGATTGGCATCTCTGAAAACATGAGTGAACTCAATATGAAAGTGGTCAATCATCTTAAGGAATTCAATACATAAAGGAAGGATTTTCCATGGAACAGATCTAGAATGATATTTGAGGATGTGAACCACAGGGGTGGAGTATGATTCCACCAAAAGATGTCTCCATCCATAATGAGTGGCAATCCTAATCGATTTAATCATAGCCCATAACTCATACTCAATTTATGTTCCTTGACCAATGTAATGGAAGAAAAATCCTTTAACAAAGCCTCAGTAAGTGCGAAAGAAACCACCACAACCTGGGTGACTTGGCGCACCAGATTCTGCCCCATCCACATTCACCTTCAGCAAACTTGTAATTGGTGGGATCCATAGTATTGACATCAGGACACGAGGTTTCCTAGAACGCCCTGTAAGACAAAAGGATTTCATAATATGCAGTTGAGACAGCTCATTTTTCATTGTACCGTGATGCAGCTTGGATGCTATCATAACAGCCTGATAAATAGAACGCATTCCAGCCTGAAAAGAGGGGAGTTGGCCTTTAAAAGTAGCACCATTTTTCACCTACCATAATACCAAGAATCTTCTAGCAGGGGAAGTTAGAATCATAGCACTATATTTCTCACTCAACTAAGTGAGCTCTACATATTTGGGAAGAGACTCATAGCCGCTCATGTCCATATGAATTCCGAACACATCCTACAGATGAAACCAAAACCAACATTAAAAAATAAAGGAGATGAAAGTGTGATTAACAAATTATTACCCCCATATGCAAAGATAGAAAACATAAAAAAGATTAATTTCCGATTTCTACAGCAGTTCCTGTGTAGGAAATCGTCCCTTCAACATCCTTCATAACAACTTGTATCATCAGGGGGAAATAAAATCATTGCTGAAAAGATTCATCCAAGTAGGATTGATGGATATTTCAGCACATAAATGCCTGTATAAATCCTTTGAGGAGAAGCTTCCAGTGGAGTAGGGGGTCCAAATTAGAGTGTCAGTATCAATAAAAACATATTGCTGAATTTTCTATTTTATATCCACCGGGAGACATCCATTGAACTCATCCGACTTAAGTGGATCAACAACATAAAGCTATTGCATGGAAATGGGATCATTTATCACAGCATTTAAAGGTTCACCAATCCACGGGCTAGACCAAACACTCAAATTAGATTTCATGCAAACCAACCATTGTAAGAAGGTAATGATATTATGATATTCATTCTTGATAGCAGGACAAGTGGATGATAAGACATGCAGTGAATAACCACACAACAGTTTGTGAAGGAATCTATAATTGAGAAATTCTAACGACATATCCACATAACTCAAAATATTCCAAGTGAATTTACACAACAAAGCATCATTAAAAACCTGAAGATCCTTGATTCTGAATCCTCCCATAACAATGGGTGTTGTACACTCTTTCCAAGCCCTAGTAATAAACTTCCGCTCATAGATGGATCATGTCCGTATGAAATTCCTAATTAGCACCTGTAACTCTATAACGAGGGTTCTAGGACATCTATAATCGGAGAAATCATAGACAAAAATTGATGTACTAATCAAATTAACGAGACAAACCCTCCCAGCCAAAGACATATTCTTTCCGTTCCACGTGGCATACTAAGATATAATTTTAGATGACATGATCTCAAGATGAATTCTTTTCACCCGACCCCAAAATAAGGGTACTCTCAGAAATGTGAAAGGAAATTTTCCTTTTTTGACTCCATGCATTCTGGAAATTTTATTTTTCTTAAGAAGGGTCATACCATTCCTAAAAAACACAAATTACTTATTCCAGATTATCACTTGACCCGATACCTATTCATAGTGAATAAAAATCATTTGAACAGATGAAACAATGCCTCTATTAGCTTGTTCAAACATGAGGATATCATCAGCATAGAAGAGGTACGGTGGAGAGAAGATATTCCTTCTAGCATTCAGATTCCTATAAAGACCACCCTGCACCAAAAAATTAATACCAACACCCACTTAATCTTCATCAATCGCAAAAAGCAACACAAAAAGGGGATCACCTTGGCTCACACCCATGGAGCACAAGAAATACCCCCTTGGGGATCCATTAATAAGGACAGAAAGATGAGCACTCGTGAAAATATCATTGAAAATCTTGATGAAAGAATTGGATATGCCATGTTTCTTCAATATAGTGAAAATGAAGTCCCATTTGATAGTATCAAAGGCTTTCAAAATATCTAGCTTAAGAGAAAAACACTGATCCCTAAACATCTTCCCCATGATGTTTACACATTCATAAGCAGTAAAAATATAGTTTTGAATACTTCTCCCTAGGAAAACCCAAATTGATTTGATGTAATAACCCTCCTGGAAATATCTTCCAATCTAGATGTAATGATTTTGATGAAAATTTTGGGAATGGTGTTCCCAATGGCATCTGGTTTATATTCGTTGATATTCAGATAATTATCCTTATTTGGTAACAAGTAAATAAAGTAGACATTCACACCATGCATCATTGAAGTATTAATGAAGAAATATCTGACAGCACCAATGACATCTTGCCGAACAATATCCCCATTGAACATAAAAAACTTATTGGTGAATTCATCTGGACATGCCACGCTATCAATATCTAATGATCTTATATATCATTTGGTTATATGATATGAGGATGATTCATTAGACTTAACGTAAATGAAAACGACTAAATTATTTTTTGCGGTTATAAGAAAATTATGAGATTATATTATTTAATTTTACATCATGTATATATTTTTATTCTAGAACATTATATAACTTATATTTTTTATAATATATCCTTTTTGAAAAAAATTATGGTCTTATTACCATCCTTGAAGGAGGAAGTGAAAAATGAAAATGCATCGTCCATGATGCTGGTAAATCAATATACAATAGCCAATATTTTCATGTATAATTAAATGGAATAGAGTTGAAGATGGATTATTCTGTTAACAAACTAAAATTTCCTTATTTATAATATATTTGAGTTATAATTCTTCTTGTATAGGAGGAGGATATAAGTGGAGAAAAAAATATTTTAATTTAATAGAAAATAAAAGAAAAAGAAAGAAAATTTTACCTGTTGAATTTATCCTCCATGAGAACCTCTTTAGGGAAAACATGTTTTTTTTGAGACCAAGGAATCCCGAGAATGAGGGAGGGGATGGGAAGAGTATTCAATAAAAATATATACATGAATCAAATCATGGATGGTGTAAGAAAAAGAGGCATTTGGTGGTATTTATAGGGGTGGAGATTGGTGTTTTTTTATTATTTTATTCCCTTTTTTATTAGTTTGGCTCATGTATAAGAATATATTTAACATTAAAAATATTTTTTTTGATATTTATAAAATTTTTTCTTGAATTATCCATACATCATATATGACTCAATAATTAATATATTCTTTATTTATAATAAAAGTATCATATTTTACAATTCACAAAAAGATTGATGTACTTTAGAAAAATCCCAAAAATTCACCAAAACAATTGTTCAACATATAGAATTAAAAAAATGAAGTCAATTTTATGAAAATAATTTTTTAAATATGATAAGTTTAATTTTTAATTAAAATAATAATTTACAGGGAAAATATCGGATTTAAAATTATAACTAATTTTATAACACTTTGAAAAACTAATTAATGTCTCAGAAAATTATATTATTGTCATAAGAAGAATTATTATTATTTTATGAATATATGTTTTGAAAATAAATTCTCATTTAAATTATTATATTAATAATAAAATTAAAATTAAATGTTTATTATTTAAAAAAAACCAACACATAAAAAATAAATTAAAAAATATTTATTTACAAATATTGTGATATATGTATATAATATTATCAATTATTATATAGATGAATTTTATTTATACTTATATATATGAGGGTAAAATTATGTTTGATGATTTACTATTTATAATGGTAACATTATTATTACCATGGTCCTCTTAGAATTACATTGGTCAAAAGTTCATTAACTCCGATAATTACATCTTATTTCATTCATTCTTAAATTAAGAAGTTTCTCTTTTCATTCTCAATGTCATTTTCTATAGTTAATATTATAATAAATAATTATAAAAAATTAATTTACATTGATTAAATTTTGGGTCATTATAGTGAATCCCTCATAGAGTATTCTGCTTCCACTAATGAAGATACCAATATTCCCTACAGGTTGACCGGCCAAGAATAGGAAACTACTTCCACTTATCTTCATACATTAGATGATGGATAATATTTAGATTAAAAAAATCATATATTTGAAGAGGGTGTATCCACCATCATTGTTTATTTATCCTAGGTGAGCCTTGTTACCAAGGATGATCCAGTGAAGATACTGGTCAATTCAACCTTGTCCCCGGAATATCAACAATAGTGTTTGACCTTCCAAAAACATCATTGTGATGTATTCTCCGAGAGGAATTATGAGATTCAAGGGATAGACCATAAGGGATTTGTTCATCACCATTTCCTACCACTAGGTTACTACACGTTCAACTAGCCTCATAGAATGAAGGAATGCTTTCCCAATGTTATATCCAAGAGTTATGTTTACAAAAAAATTTAAAGGAAAAATTGTTAGGGAAGTCCAATACACTAGGTGGATAGCTAACATTATCCAATTTAAGAAGAATAATGCAAATATCAAAGTCTTCATCAACATCTAATTCCTCAGCCTCCACTTTCAAGAGGATTATGTTCCACTTATAGTGACAATGGTATTGGTCAATTGTCTAGAATCATTTGAATGAACTTCATTCGTGAATGGATACTATAGTTATAATGGGAGTTGATGGAGCCCAAGGATAATTATTTGACCCCCATGAGGGTTCCCCAAGGACCATTCTACTATCAGGTATTGAATCTGATATTTAAAAAGTATGGAGCCACTTACCATGGAGACATTCACCATATATTTAAGAAAATTCTCTAGACAATTCTGAAATATTACATGGGTGATCTGGAATTCATATCCTTCGATCATCAGAACCATCTCAATGATCTTGATAATGTGTTTGGATTTATCCTCTACAGACAATTGAAGTCGAACCCCCTGAACTGTGCTTTTGGGGTCACATATGAGAAATTTCTCATCATTTTTTTAATGTATAATGGCATCGAGTTTCACATAGAAATAATTAATGTTATAAGTCAAATGCCTCCCCCAATAAATTTTTCAGAGTTGCAGGTCCCCCATAGACACATAGACTACAAATGCTGATTTATTAGAATGATGGTCAAAAAGTTTACCTCATCTCAAGGTTCATGAATAAAATCATCATTTACTTGTGGGACGATGAGTTCCAAACAACATTTGATGATATAAAATAGCACCTTATGAACTCTACATTTTTATGCCACCAATCTCCATAAAAAGTTTCTTCCACTACATAACCACCATTAAAGGGTTCCATAACATCCTCCAATCCCTAAAAAAATGAGGGTAAGGAAAAATGAATATACTATCTCAACCCTATAATCCATGTAAAAGTGACTAGAAACTCCTACATCAAAAAGAGTTTCTTCACACTTGTTTTTTAGTGCATAAGTTGTGACTTTATTGGAACCAACATGAGGTACACCCGATGCCTCAGTTAAACCCGATAATATATATCCTCAATTTTTCTATGCTTATGGGATGATTGGCATGTTTGGTGGCAATCTATCTATAATTTGAAATTATTTTTATACCGAATATATCTATTATGGAACATAAGTTAGAAGAATAAATAGAACAACATACATCCCTAAAGTAAAATCCATGAAATTTTATTGTCCATATGAATTTGTTCTCTACATGGATCCGGATGTACAATATTTGTAGAAACAATTCAATTTTTCCTCATAGAGCCTGATAGGTAGAATGATCAATGACCACAATCATAATTATGTTGCCAAGGTCCGGATTTTCATCTCTATGACATCAAACATATTTCTACACTCATTCATATTTTCAGTAGGCTATAACAAATGATGTGGCATCATACCAATCCCTTATTACAAGCGTAATTTTTTCCGTGAATATTGATGTATACATTTTACATTTGAATAGTGAATCTCAGTTAGTCATTATGTTGATTAAAGGTGACTAAATCATCGAAAAATTAAGATCTAGTGCCCCTGATGGAAATCTCCAAAAAAATTGATACATTTGTTTACCTCCCAAAAGAAGTTGAAACATGTTCCTTGATCATATTACAATTAAGATAATATATTATTATGTATGGATACTTCTCTCGCAGAACCTAATCAGGATAACCTGGTCATTCATGTGGAAAACTTGAGTGTCATCAAACCTACCACTTTATATGATGGAAACCATTAGGTAAATTTATTTTCTATTGGTACATATGTTCTAGGATACTCAAAACCACAAAAGTTTTGGAATCACAAAATTAGAAGACTCCATTCATCTACTATCTCATGTGTGACCAAAAATCACTAGAATGAGTTGATAATGACTGATTTCACTGATGTGCACCGTATTTTACCATTAGAGAGGAATTAAACATGTGTAAACCCTCTATAGGAATGGGGTAGATTAAATTATCAAGAAATTAATATAGAGGAAAAATACTTGTGGTTTTTTAATAGGTACATGCTAGATCTAGTGGATCCTATCAAGTAGGATTGAAGATCTCGCACAATATTTGGTCAGTGGGTTACTTTTTTTCCACCATGGTTCATGAATGCATTGACCTAACCATGAGTTATCATGATATAATTATCCAAACTAAAATTTTAAATTGACCAATGGAACATATCCATAGTAGGTATTACTCATCACCAATGTAATTATAGAGACTAGACGTTGTGGGGACATACCCGCTGGGAAAACTCAATAGTGTAGGTTCATTTTAACCTTGATATACTAATTTCGCAAATGGGAAGAAGTAGTTAACCAAAATTAAATCAAAATATAGTCTTTTATCAAGATCATGAGTTCCCTCATCAACTATGTAATTGTATTTCCTAATGATATTCTCATAGGAAACAACACCATCTTCTTAGTTATGGGGCTAAATAAATTGGTTGATAAGTTCAACATATATTCTAACCATACATCTCATTAACATGAGTATAAAAATTGATAGGTTGATGAATTCAAGATGAAAATATATAAAATCTTATAGAAAAGTTTGGGAAATAATTAAAAAGAGTTACCCTGATAAGATCCCAAAAATCCTATTTTAATATTTGAAGACATCATAAATTTTTGACCAAGGGACCCCATACTCACAAGTGTATGGATCATAGGTTATAAATGTCATTGAGGTTCATCTTTAATAGACCTGAATATATATTTATGACCACTATATGATATATATAGTTGAATAAATCCATCATCTTAATTGGAATCCATCTTGAAAAATAGGATTCATGCCTGGAATAACATGGAGAGGTATTAGAACTTGATAGTGAGAGCATCCAACAAGACGATTCACCTTCTCTCCTTCAAGAGTGACATGGTACTGCCTCGTAGAACATATATGGAACATGTATAATCACTCAATATTTGGGGCCCAAATGGTAAGGACCATATATTATATGTATATCTATTCCATGGATCATAATATTTATTAACAATGTTTGGAGAGTGTATAAAACCTCGGAAAAATTCCATGTTTCACATGTTTTAATTCATGTTTAAAACATTTTAATTCTATGAAACCATAAATGGTAGGAAAAATTGTATGATATCTATGAACATAAACTAAAATCATATAATTTGGCCCATGTAATATGAACATAAATTATTTATAGTCTATTTTCTCCAAGATTTAAAACCTTTATACTAGTAGAAACCATAGTCCAAGTTGTAAAACATCAAAATAAAAATACCAGAATCATCATTGAAAGATGTTATATTATATAATTAAATTGTGGAATGAACATAGGATGCCTTATATAAAAGGTTATAGAGAACAAAACAGGTGAACATCCTCATCACATGATGATTAACTATTTCATTTCCTCATGTTAGAAACACAAGACACCCCATATAAGTTGTGGGATGGCTTAGTTTCCTCTCTAAAGATGAAATATCCCTTTGTATGTCAGTGTTTCCCCATGTTGTGTTCCAAAACCAAATGTGGATTGATTCCCATTAGCATGGGATACATGGGGACCCCTAGACCTCTATCCTCGGGCACAACCACAAATTCACCATTAGTACAATAACTTTGACCATACAATATGTGTAATATTATTTATTACATATATGGGGATAATGTGCTTATATATCTCTCCTTTCACATCAGGTTTTACCACATTCATGCCACTAAAACATCCTTGTAACAAATTCTCCCTAGTCAAGGCACTTCGAATTCTAATTACATTCCAATTTCTCAATGGTCTTATTTGCATGATCCTAAAATAAAATGATATAATTATTCTATATGATATTTAGACTACAAGAAATAATTTTCATCCATTTTTGTTAGGGAAGTCACTCGTATCTTTGGTTTTATTCTTCTACCAAACTACTCCTCCAAAAAAATGTGTTGCCATATTTTTCATCTCATGGGATAGTTAATGATTCCTAGAACACATTTTCTCTATCATAGACAAGAATTCATAAAAAAAACCGCATTACATTTAACAATATCACACTTTATTACCTCATGGGGCTCTTCTTAATGTATATATCCCAATCGTACTCCTCAGAATGCTTGCAAACTGAGACTCCCTCAATACCCAACCCACCGAATAAATGAATGGGAAGAGAAATTTTTAATCTCTATAAAAACCCTCATTAAACAATGTTAAATTTAATCATTAACCAAATTAATTTTATGATCAATCATATCAAATGAGTTAGAGGATTCAATGTCCATTATTGTGGCGAAACCATTATACCATTGTTTGTTTCTTACCACACCTTATCCCAGAACCATGTGAGGATTGATTCCCATTTCCATGGGATACATATTGATACTTAGACATATTGTCTTTTGGCTTATCCATAACACCAATATATTTTGAGGCTTTCCCTATGTCTAATCCTTAAATCATGAAATGATTTTTAGTTCAATTTGGGGTTATGTTGTGTGGCACAAACCCTCCATAGATCCGTTCACATTGGTTTTTTATTTCATGATTCCACCCAATAATCCTTAAAGTACATAAACAATGTATGAGATATATTAAATTAATCTAGGTGTCATGGTTAAAAAATTCTGACCATAAAATAAGTAGTTTTTACCTCATTGGATCAAACATCACATAGTTTAATACACCCCATTATTTCAATAAGACAATCTCCCCTTCACTTTTTCATGACATCCATGTTCGAGAGGATTTCCCCTAAAAAAAATATTCTACCACTCAACAATCAAAAAAATATGTGTTGCATGATTCCCATTCCCATTTGATATATAGTGATTCCCTTAAATCATATTCTTGGAAAACCCCCTTCTTATAATAATTATGAGTTATTCCCTTCCCCAACATCGTGATGTTTACTTTGGTACGATTTATCATGTTTTATGAGATATATGGTCTATTTAGACCACATATTACATCTGGTAATCACTCTTTCATGCCACATAATTCCATTTAGGACACCCATTCCCAGTGATCCATGACCTATGAATTTAAACTATAAGATTCCACTATGATATAAGATCTATGAATTTAAACTATAAAAGTCATAGTCCGAGTTGCATGACCTGAAAATCCAAATCCCAATATCCTCAGCACATGATGTTAAAATATATCCTTACATCTTATGAAAATGGGATGCTTTGTATTATAATTATGAGAACAATCTAACATAATTACCTAATCACATGACATTAAACTACAGCCTTACCCCAAATGAAACTTGGATGACTCATGTATTAAATAAGAGATGAACCAAACTAATGTCCATAACACATGATGTTAATTGTATCCATACCCCTTATAAAACCATGATTCTTAATAAGATTAGTATATGATGGCCACAAAAAACCTTACCCCCATGTAAAAGAAAGATGCCTCATATGAGAAATATGGGATGAACAAAAACTAACATCCTTAACACATTATATTAATCTATAACCTTACCTCATATGAAACTAGTACACCCTATAATATTTTTAGATTATATATCCTCACCATAAAGGGATATAATCTTCTATTTTGGGTATTCTACCACTCAGTGTCCCAAAAAAATGTCTTCCAATGGCCCAAAGACCTTCATTTTTTAATGATTTTGATAATCTACCTTTCAAGCGGTGAGGTGGAACCCTTACAAGGTCCGTAGGTGTAAGTATTACATGGCATGTAGGACTTAGAAGAATTCATTTCCCATAGGCTTCAAAAATTACATACAACCCAGACAAACTACTTGGAACTTCTCCTCCCTAGCATCTTCATTGTGAAATCATCTCTCCACATTTGCATGGCTGTTAGGATAGGCATTCCCATGCATGAATAGGCTTGTCCTGATGGAAGGGGCCATACCCTATCATTCTTGCAATCCATTTAGCTTCTAATGTGGTGAAAGCTCATTGCTCATCCTCCTTGTAGAGTTGTTCTTTGTAGGTTGTCTGGTCTGCATCTGCACTTAAGGTGGCCCGAAGGCCTTGAGGTGGCCCAAAGGCCTTACTAACCTGATGGCCTGGGTGGCCCGAAGGCCTTACAGGACTCAGGGACCTAATCGATGGCCCTAAGGCCCAAATGGGTGTATATTCCCGGATGCTACAGTGCCAAACAGTGCCTGCTACAGTCCCTGTGTAACGCCCCGACCCCAGTTACCCAGAGTCGGTACATTATTACATAACATTGGAATGATCACAAGAAAGATCAAGTCTAAAAATACCGATTAGTTTAGTAGCCTTGGAATAACAAAATACATTCATAATGTTTATATTACATCGTGAAATAAAAACTACAACAATATAGTCTCCATAGTCCACAATCTTATCCCCTCATACTATCCCTGCAGGTCATTCATAAAATACTTCTTCACATCCTATTAAAAATAAAACTTAGAAAGGGGTGAGCTCAGATGCTCAGTAAGGATAACAAAATAGACGAATCTTCTATAAATAAGCATAAACAATTAAGGCAATGTATAAATAAAAGAAAATCCTTTTAAACTTGAACTTCAGCATAATATGGAAAATATAAAATTAAATAATGCCATTTACTTATTGACACGGATATTCTACAAGTCGAATAATTACATGCAATATCCATAACCACTTTCATAATGATGGAATGCATAATGCTAGACTATCATAACCACATATTGAAGGCCTCATGACAAGGCTAAAAATAAGATTTTGTCAAGGCCTTGTTCCAAGACACTAGTTTGTCTCATGAGACATACTGATGCATCATGGGGATATAGAGGGCTCCACCCGTCACTTATTAAGTCCTATTCATTCCTCATCTGAATAGGTTTAAACATAACATACACATTCGTATTAAAAATAGCATACCAAATGTCAATACATTCTCCAAAAACCATGAATGGTATAAAAATAACACATCCATAGTCAAAAATATCAGAAATACTTCAATATAATATGGATGTTTTGTATCATAATAAATCAACTTCAAAAAATCTTAAAATCCATCAAAGGATGTTGACATAGATGATATAAAAACTATTTGAGAGAAATATCTCTTTTTTGAAATCATTTAAAAGTCACATAATTATAAAATAAACCTTTTACAATGAAAATGTTCTTATAAGATTCTAAGGGAAGATTCAAAGATTTTATAATGGCGGAAAATATCCGCACCTTCCGTTTAAGTTAAAAAAATACATTCTTACCTTAATTCTGTCAAAAAGGTAAAAAAAGAGCTTGTTTGGAAAACGACCGAATGATTCCATTATAAACTTCTTATAAAAAGTCAATAAGGGTATAAATGAATTTAACCCATATTCTATTAAATAGTAAAAAAGTTTTGAAAAACATTTTTATGAAACATGGATGTGGATGATAATGAAGTTCCAGTAGATTATTATGTATAAACAACCTCGGATAAAGAAGAGATTGTGAAATAAACCCTTACCTTGTACTTTTCCTTTGTTGGGGGTAGTTTATCCTCCTGTATAATGGTGAAATAATTGTTATTAAATTACAAATGAATCATATACATTAATATGATATCATATATTATCTTTTAACAATGCTTTGTTTATAATATCATAGTATTGTCGTCGTTTCGGCTGTAAACATACTCGTTTTTATTTATATGTTTAGTGGCATAAGCCATTTTAGTTATGGATAGGTTGTATATTATTCATATCCAGAATGATATTTAGTCCTTAATCATTATTTTTAATCATCAAATGAGAATTAGACATGAATGGATATGATGGCGAATGAATCTCATCGTGTTCGTGGAGACGGTAGTCCGTACGTTCGCACGAGCGACAATATCATTATTAATATATTAAAATAATATATAATTGAATGTTATATCATATATACAGAATCATTATTATCTTATATTTATTATTTTAATGAATTATACATCATTATTATACCCATCTAAATAATAATATATTGAATAACAATTACACCACAATGTGGAGACGGTAGGCCGTACGTACGCACGTATGGTGACATGTCATTCAAGGGTTGGATAGAATGATGAATTTGTTTGTTCCATAATTATAATAACATCACAATATATAGAAGATACTGGATTTATTACTTTATAATGGAGATAACAAGGAACGAAGAAGTTGAAGAAGAAAGGAACTTGAAAGAGGGTGGTGAAAACATTACCTCCTTTTCGGGTTCTTCCTTTTGATTTGATCAAAAGTTCTCCATAGGTTGGCTTTCTGATCAAAATAAGGCCTCTAGGATGATTTAAGGGAACCTTGGAGAGTATTCGTGCAGTGTTTTCCCGATCCAAATGGGTTATAAGGTGTGAATTAATGAGAAGGGGGAGTTCACTTTTATAAGAGGGATGAGAGGCACCTTTGGAAAAGCTAGAAATATTATTTTATAATAAATTCATATTCGGATTCTAGTGGCTCCAAAGTAGTTTATTTATAGGTTAAGGTGGGGATAGGTTGAAACAACTAAACCAATAGGTTTTAGACAGGTTTGGGTCACAATATTAACCATATCTTTTAGTTTTAACTCTTAGTTAATTAGTTTAACATTTACCACGTCACTTTGTATTTTTATCTTATATAGTTAATAAACTTACTATATACATCCAAGTGACCCCAAGTGGTCCATTAATGATACACCTATCATGATATAAGTCAATGGACGAACCATAGAATTTTAGGAATTTAATATCAATTAATAATATAATATTTGTTTTAAAAACCCTTTTATGTGAATTTTGATACTATTCAATAATTGATTTTTGTTAAAGTCATAAAAACTTTATTAATTCGAACCAAATTAATTTAATCAATCCTATAATGTCATATTAAGCAATAAAATTCTTTTATATCATCAAAACTTTCCTATTATAATAATTTTAACATTTATAATACCAATTAATTGATTCTATCATTAACAAGGAAAATATTGTATCATTATTGTGTCATAAATAATATTCATTATTAAATGTCTAAAAATTATAAATAAAATACCATTATGTAGTAAATAGTTTTATATTTCTAATGAATATTTATAGTTGAAAATCCCACATATATAACTTTATGTAAAAATTGTTTTTCTAAAAGATATATTCTTATATCATGTTTGTATTTATTTTAACATAAATAAAATAAAGTGTCCCTATCACCTACAACTATCTCCATGGGGTCCCAAAACCATCCTAAATATTCCCATGGTCGGACATGTATCCACCAATAAGGTTAGGACATGTTTTATGGTAATTTATTATTATTATAATATAATATATTTACCTTTATTTACCGGATTTACCCTTTAACCAGGGTATATAAAATATTTACCGAAGTAATTATTCAAAATGTGTAAAAATAAAAGTTACCTATTTACACAATTTGGAAATCCTCATTCCAAATATGAAATCCATTTTTCCAAATTCAAAACATAGAAGTGGCAGAAATTAATTTAAAATTAATTCCTGCTGTCAAAACAAAAAGCGTGTTTTTAAGATATAATAACTATCAAAAGATTGACACTTGTTTATGTCCGGTTTAATTGTGAAATTATGTCCAATTAACAACATTGTATTAAATGGTAAAAATATATTTTAAATATACCTTAATACCACTCAAATTCATAATTTATCACTATTAATTATTTCAATTAAAAAAGTTGTTTTTTCTTGGAATTTAGTAATTTTCACTATTCGTCAAAATATAAATGTCATCTGAAAAGTTCCAAAATTTCACCAAAGGATAAATTCGACACTCCGAATCCAAAAATGATGTCCATTTTGAGAGATGAAATTTATAAAATTTCAAAAATTATGTATTACTATTCATAACAGCTAGTTTGATTGGTTGCAGTGTGTGTTAGAACTCGAAGTTGCGTATAACACACGCTACAGTATTATTCCAAGAGAAGCGTACTGTTGAATCTTGGGGTGTTACATTCTACCCTCCTTCAAATAGTTTTGTCCTCAAAATTTCTATAACATTACTAAATAAAAAGACTCGGGTGGTTCTTTATCATATGTTCCTCGGGTTCCCACGTTGCCTCTTCCATTTAATGGTTTCTCCATAGAACTTTTACCAGAAGATTCGTCTGGTTTCTCAGCACCTATTCTCTCATATCATGATTCCTGATGGGAACATCGCAATAAGACATATCGGGTTCTAGTTCTAATTCCTCATAGGTGAGTACATGCGTTGGGTCAGACATGTATTTTCTCAACTGCGATACGTGGAACACATAGTGAACTTTGGAACGATATGGCGTCATTGCCAAACGGTAAGCTACAGACCCAATTTGTTCTATAATTTTGAAGGGTCCGATGTACCTAGGACACAATTTACCCTTCTTACCGAAACGTATAACTCCCTTCCATAGAGATACCATCAAGAAAACATGATCTCCCACCTGAAATTACAAATCCTTCCTTCGGTATTCAGCATAGCTCTTCTGCCTACTTTGAGCTACATTGATGTGGTTTTGGATTACCTTTACCTTTTTCCATCGTTTCATCCACCAGTTCTAGACCTACGAGTTTTCTTTCACCAACGTCATCCCAAAAGGTTGGTGTGCGACATCTCTTTCTGTATAACACTTCCTATGGTGCAATCTGAATACTCGAATGGAGGCTATTGTTATAGGAAAATTCTACCATTGGTAAATATTGATCCCACATACCCTGAAAGTCAAGTGAGTATGATCTCAACATATCTTCTAAGGTTTGAATATTTCATTCTGATTGTCCATCTGTTTGAGGGTGGTAGGCAGTGCTCAAACAAAGCTAAGTATCTAAGGCCTTCTGAAGACTCTTCCGGAATCTTGAAGTAAAACGGGGATCACGATCAGAAACAATCAGTAGGGGTACTCCATGAGGTCTCACAAATTCATTATTATATAGTTTTGCTAGACGTTCAAGTGGTAAATCCTCCTTTATAGCATGAAAATGTGATGACTTGGTAAGACGATCAACAATGACCCATATTTCATTGTTCCTTCTAGGAGTCTTTGGTAGTCCCATGACAAAGTCCATCATGATATTATCCCATTTCCACTCAGGTATGTGAAGAGGTTGCATGAATCCTCCAGGCTTTTGCCTTCCAGCTTTCACTTGTTGAAAAACCATACATCTTGAAACAAAATTAGAAATCTCCCTCTTCATGTTGTCCCACCAAAAATGTTCCTTCAAATATCTATACATTTTGGTGCTCCCAGGGTGTATAGAGAAATTGGAGCTATGAGCATCATCTAACAATTCCTTTTTTAGATCAGGTATATCCGGAACACAAAGTATCTTCCCAAATTTCAAAATTCCATCTTCATACACAAAGTCTCTCAATCTCCCATCATTCACAACTTTAATCTTCTTTTGAAACTCTTCATCAACGATTAGAGAACTATTTATCCTTTCTAGTAAAGATGGTTTGGCAACCATTTGAAAAAGTATCGATGTTTCACCTTCCATGGTAATTCCATTATCCATCTTCCCTAGATCCATGAAAATAAGATCCCTTTAAATTATTATAATGTTCAAAACTCCATGATATTTTCATCTCAAAGCATCTTCCACCTTATTTTCCTTCCCTGGGTGGTAGTGTATCGTACAATCAAAATCCTTCAGTAATTCAAGCCATCTCCTTTGCCTCATGTTGAGTTATTTTTCTGAGAAAATATACTTAAAACTCTTGTGATCAGTATAAATCTCACATTTTTCACCATAGAGGTAGTGTCTCCATATCTTCAAAGAAAAGATCACAGCTGCTAACTCGAGATCATGAGTAGGACAGTTTTTCTCATTAATTTTCAACTGTCGTGATGCATAGGCAATAACCCTATCAATCTGCATAAGGACACAACATGTCCTTTCTTTGATGTGTCACTATAAATAACGAACCCATCATTCCCTGATGGTAGAGTCAATATTGGAGAATTGACTAATCATCTCTTTAGTTCATCAAAACATTATTCACACTCTTTTGTCCAAACAAATTTAACCCCCTTACGTGTGAGCTCTGTTAATGGGTTAGCCAATTAGGCAAAATATTGGACGAAACGTCGATAATAACCTGCTAAACCAGTAAAATTGTGTACCTTAGTTATAATCAAAGGTTCTGGCCATTAATGGACTTCCTTGGTCTTAGAAGGATCAACAGAAATTCCATCTAGAGAGAATATGTCCAAGAACAGAAATCTCCTGAAGCCATAATTCAAACCTGCTAATCATCCCATATAATTCACATCTTCTAAGAGTATTCAATATAATGCACAAGTGATTTTCATGATCTTTGTAGATTTTGGAGTATACCAAGATATCATCAATAAATACCACTACAAAGTCATCAAGATATTCCTTGAAAACACTGTTCATTATATCCATAAAAACAGAGGGTGCATTAGACAATCCAAAAGGCATTACTGTAAACTCGTAATGCCCGTACCTTGTTTGAAATGTTGTCTTCGAAATGTATTCCTTCTTCACACACAACTCATGGTATCCAGAACGAAGGTCAATCTTTGAAAAGTATTGAGCTCCATGATGTTGGTCAAATAAATCATCAATGCGAGGTAGGGGATTCTTGTTCTTTATTGTTATAGCATTGATCTCCCTGTACTCAATGCACAACCTCATAGATCCATCTTTCTTCTTAACAAAAAGGACAGGATCTCCCCATGAATAAAAACAAGGTAAAATAAATCCCTTATTACTCAATTCCTCTAGTTTTTTCTTTAGTTCAACTAATTCCACAGTGACCATTCTATAAGGGGTCTTTGATATTGGCCTTGAACAAGGAATTAAATCAATGGAAAACTCAACTTTTCGTTCTGGAGGATGTCCAGTTAAATCTTCTGGAAACACATCTACATATTCTTTCATAATAGGTACATCCACTGTTTGAACATTCCTTTCCTCAACCTCAGTCATTTCATTCTCTTCCTCCCCAATAATTGAATTTAGTTGAGCTACTGGGGGTGGATCTAAATAATAATTAGGTGGCGATGATTCTTCTCTAAAGATAAAGTGTTCCTTATCATCATCATCAAGAATCATAACCTCTTTCTTCATACAATAAAATTTAAAATCATGGTCCCAAAGCCAATCCATACTAAGGATTATATCAAATTCAGTCATAGTCATGACGATGAGAACATCAGAAAAAGAACATTTATGTACCTTAATGGGGACTGATTTTCAATACATTGTAGGAGTGATACTTCCCTTAGGGGTTCTGACTGACAACACCCTTGTTAAATCAAATTGAAAATATATAATTTTATTAGAAAACTGGGAAGATATGAAAAAATGTGATGATCCAGAATCAAATAATGCATTTGCTAAACTTAAGGAAACCATTAAATTACCTACCACCACGTCTTTCAGAGCTTCTACCTCAGCAGTAGTGATAACATAAGCTTGGCCTTTATCCCTTGGCTTTTTCTAAGGTAAGTTCCTCTAACGCTTAGGAAATTCATTTGCATAATGTCCCATCTCCCTGCATTTGTATCATTGGACATCAGTAGATTCCTTCTTCCCCTTGCAATCATGATCTTGGTGTCCTTTTTCACCACACTTTTAATAGACTCCCATTCCTTTTAAGCGAGTACCAGGGTGTTTCTTCCCACATTTATTGCAGGATGGATATTCAAATTTTCCCTTCTTCCCCTTATTTCCATTCCCAGATTCATCAGCAGATCTCTTCTCCTCTTTCATTTTTTTTATAGTCCTAAGAATTAGAGAAATCCTTTTCTGTTTTGATACCACATAAGACAATGTCTTCGTACGAGGAGAAGGAATGTGAGACTAATGCTCGATTGATAAATGGTTTTAACCCATCAAATAAACAATCAATCTTACTTCTTGGGTTACGTATATAATCTGTAGAATACCTTTATATCCTTTTAATGTTAGCCTCATACATTGTGACATTCTCATCCTCCTTTTGTCTCAGACTCAGAAATTGTCTTTCAATATATGCTCGATGGTCATGAGGAAAGTATTTTTCTAAGAACATCTCTTTGAACTCCCTCCATTTCATATTTGATACTTCATCATCTTCCTTCATTTTTTTGAATCAATGACCACCATTGATCAGTATCTCAAGTAAGGTGATAAACTGCCATGACAACATTTTCCCTTTCAATACTCCCCATGGAATGGAGTATTTTCTCTAAGGAATTTATCCATTGCTTAGCTACTAATGAATGTGTACTCCCATTGAACATCAGTGGTTGTTTCCTCATGAAGCGATCTAACATTGATCCTCCACGCTGTGGATCAGGATGCTCTATATGGGGAAGTTTATTATTCATAACCTGAGTGACTTGTCCCGGTATGGTGATTAGTTGTTCAGCACCAGTTGCATCACTTGCTCCACTATAATTATCCAGTGCAGGAGGGCAATTTATACATGGAGTTTGTGCATTGATACGATTTTCATTCCTTCCACTAGGTTCCATTTATAAAAAATGGCATAAACTAGATTAGTTTATGAATTGAAATATATAATTCCAAACATCTAACACACTAAACATAAATTCAACAGTTTATGGATATAATCCATAAACATAAAAAATGTTTTTTTGAGGAATTATATACTCATAACCCTTCATAATTGTTTGTAAATAAAATTAGAATTATCCTAAGCATATCCCCTGGGAGTGTCATAACCAAGAGTGCAGCAAGGCCTGTTGTCAGGCACCATTTCCCGTTCGAGTCTAGCTCAAAGTGGTGTTTTCGGGTTTTACCCCTAGGTACATCTCTGCCAGAGCCACCTCTAACTGCTCATATCCAGACAGGGATGTATTTTCTGAAAAACTCACAAAATAACTACAATACCAAAATTCTAGTAAGTTCTTCAATACTAATCCCCAAAGACTATCATACGTCTATGTACTCTAATCAAGTTTTATCTAAATCTAGTTTCCAAGAGTTTTACTAAACTTCTTCTGATACCAACTGTAACGCCCTGACCCCAATTACCCAGAGTCGATGCATTATTCCATAACATTGGCATGATTACAAGAAAGATAAAGTCTTGAATGACCGATTAGTTTAGTAGCCTTGGAATAACTAGATAAATTTATTATGTTTATATTACATCGTAAAATGAAAACTACAAAAATATAGTCTCCATAGTCAACACTCTTATCCCCTCATACTATCTCTACAGGTCATTCATAAAATACATCTTCACATCCTGGGAAATATAAAACATAGAAAGGGGTGAGCTCAGATGCACATTAAGGATAACAATATAGAGGAAACTTTCACAAATAAGCATAAACATTTAAGGAAATGTGTAACTAAAAAAGCCTTTTAAACATGAAATTCATCATATTATGGAAAGATAAAATGAAATAATTCCATTTTCTTATTCACATGGATATTCTATTAGCTGAATAATCACATGCAATATCAATAACCACAGTCATAATGATGGAATGCATTATGCCACACTATCACAACCACATAGTCAAGGCCTCATGCCAAGACTACAAATAAGATTTTTTTCAAGGCCTTGTTCCAAGACACTAGTTTGTCTCATTAGACCTACCGATGCATCGAGGAGCTATAGCGGGCTCCACCCATCACTTATTAAGTCTAATGCATTCCTTATATGAACAGGATTAAACATAACATAAACATTCGTATTAAAAATAGCATGCAAAATGTCAATACTTTCTCCATAAACCATGAATGGTATTAAAATAACACATCCATAGTCAAACATATCAGAAAACCATTAATAGAATATAGAAGTTTTGTATAATAATAAATCAACTTAAAATAAGCTTAAAATCTATCAAAGGATGTTGACATAGATGAAATCCAAACTATTTGAGAGAAATATCCCATTTTGTTGAAATCATTTAAAAGTCACATAATTATAAAATAAAACTTTTAATTTGAAAATATTCTTATAAGCTTGTAAGGTAAGCTTATATGATTTTATAATGGCGGAAAATAGCCACACCCACCTTATAAGTTAAAAAAATACATTCTTACCTTAAGTCTGTCGAAAAGGTTAAAAAGGACCTTGTTTGGAAAATGACGAAAAGATTCCTGTATAAACTTCTTATAAAAAGTCAAAAAGGGGTATAAAGGAATTTAACACATATTTTAGTAAATAGTAAAAATGTTTTGAATTACATTTTTAAGAAACATGGATGTGGATGATAAAGAAGTCCCAGTATATTATTACGTATAAACAACCTCGGATAATGAAAAGATTGCGAAATAAACCATTACCTTGTAGTTTTCCTTGGTTGGGGGTAGGTTAACCTCCTGTATAATGGTGAAATAATTTTTATTAAATTATAAAAGAATATTATAAATAAATATGATATCATATATGATCTTTTAACCTTTCTTTTTTAAAAATATATTAGTATTATCGTCGTTTCGGGTGGTAACTTACTCATTTCCTTTTATATGTTTAGTTATACAAGCCATGTTTGTTATGGATAGGATGTATATTATTCATATACAGAATGATATCAAGTCCTTAAACATCATTTTTAATCATAAAATGAGAATTATACATGAATGGGTATGATGGAGAATGAATCTCATCACATTCATGGAGACGGTAGTCCGTATGTACGCATGAGCGACAATATCATTCTTTTGATATTAAAATAATATATAATTGAATGGTATATCATATATAAAGAATCATTATTATGTTATATTTATTATTTACATGAATTATACATCATTATTATACCCATAGAAATAATAATATATTGAATAACAATTACACCACAATGTGGAGACGGTAGGCCATACGTACACACGTATGGTAACATGTCATTCAAGGGATGGATAGAATGATGAATTTGTTTGTTCAATAATTATAATAACATCATAGTATATGGAAGATATTGGATTTATTATTTTATAATGGAAATTACAAGGAATGAATAAGTTGAAAAAGAAAAGAACTTGAAAGAGGTTGGTGAAAACATTACCTCTTCTTCAGGTTCTTCCTTTTGATTTGATCAAAAGGGATCCATAGGATGGATTTATGATCAAACTAATGCCTCTAGGATGAATTGAGGGAATTTGGGAGAGTATTTGGGAAGAGGTTGGCCGAGCCAAATGGCTTTGAAGGTGTGAATTAATGAGAAGTGGGAGTGCCATTTTATAAGAGGGGTGAGGGGGACCTTTGAAAAAGCTAGAAATATTATTTTATAATAAATTCATATTCGGTTACTAATTGCTTAAAAGTAGATTATTTAAAGTTTAAGGTTGGAATAGTTCGAAAACCACTCAACAAATATGTTTTAGATAGGTTTGGGTCACTATATTAACCTTATAATTTTGTTTTAACTCTTAGTTAATTAGTTTAACAATTACCATGTCACTTTGTATTTTTATATTATATTGTTAATAAACAAACTATATGCATCGAAGAGACCCCCAAGTGGTCGATTAATGATACAAATATCATGAAATAAATCTTTTGGCCGAACCTTAGATTTTAAGGAATTTAATATCAATTAATAATATAATATTTGTTTCAAAAACTCTTTTATGTGAATTTTGACACTATTCAATAATTGATTTTTTTTAAGTCGTACAAAATTTATTAATTCGAAAAAATTCATTTAAGAAATCCTATAATGTCATAGTAAGATATAATATTCGTGTATGTCATCAAAACTTTCAAATTATAATAATTGTAACATTTATAATACCAATTATTTGATTCTTTAATTAATAAGGAAAATACTGCATCATTATTGTGTCATAACTAATATTTATTATTAAATGTCTAAATTTTTTAAATAAAATACCATTATGTAGGAAATATTTATATATTTATAATGAATATTTTAGTCGAAAATCCAACATGTATAACCTTATGTAAAATTTTTTTTGCTAAAAGATATATGCTTATGTCATTTTATTATTTATTTTAACTTAATTAAAATAATGTGTCCCTATCACCTACAAGTGGCTCCATGGGGTCCCAAAATCAACCCAAATAAGGCCATGGTCAGACATGTATCCACCAATAATGATAGGACACGTTTTAGGGTAATTTATTATTATTATAATATTAGTTTTTTACCTTTATTTACTGGATTTACCCTTTAACAATGGTAAATAAAATATTTAGCGAAGTAATTATTCAAAATGCGTAAAAATAAAACTTTCCTATTTACACAATTTGGTCATCCTGATTCCAAATATGGAATCAATTTTTCAAAATTCAAAACACAGAAGTGTCAGAAATTAATTTAATATTAATTTCTGCTGTCAAAACAAAAAAGCGTGTTTTTAAGATATAATAACTATCAAAAGATTGACACTTGTTTATTTCCTGTTTAATTGTGAAATTATGTCCAATAACCAACATTGTATTAAATTGAAAAAATATATTCTAAATATACTTTAAAACCACTCTAATTTATAATTTTACACTATTAATTATTTCGATTAAAAAGGTGTTTTTAATTGAAATTTAGTAATTTTCACTATTCATCAAAATTTAAATGTTATCCAAAAAGTTCCAAAATTTCACCTTAGGCTAAATTTGATACTCTGAATACAAAAATGAAGTCCATTTTGAGAGTTACAATTAATAAAAGTTCAAAATGTAGGTATTACTATTCATAACTGCTAGTTTGATTGGTTGTGGTGTGTGTTAGAACTCGAAGTTGCGTATAACACACGATACTGTATTCTTCAAAGAGAAGCGTAATGTTGAAGCTTGGGGTGTTACATCCTACTACAGTAGTTGCTACATTACAACACAGTTCCAGCTACAGTACCAGTTATAGTGCTGCTATAGTACCTGCTACAATACTACTACAGTACTACTACAGTACCACCGGAAATTCTGCCTCCGCCTGGATTTGATCCCTAGACATTTGGATTCCCTTATAGAGTACTTACAAACCGGGCTAAGGATAATGTGACCAAAACAATTTGTTTCTTGATTTGCCTTCCCATTAGATATGTAATGATTACAGGTATCTCATCATGGGTGTAGACTGACTGTCAACACATTATAGAGTCATTAATCTCTGGGAAAGCCTTGATTCTTTAATAATGAAATGTGTATTTAGTTCATTAGATTTTGTGGAGGAATAACTCATAGGGAACTAAAAATTCCGTCTGTCACATTTTCAACATCCACTACCATGTTTCATGGTTTATTTGAATTGGGTAATCGTCATCCTCTAGATGTGAATAAAAAACCTAACCAAAAATGCTTCCTGGACACCCTAGCTCATCTGTCATATTGGGATATAGTCTCAAAGGATTATCAATGAAAAATATAAACTCTCATGCTTTTAACTCGATCAAAAATTGATCCCATATTCGATCTGCCAATACTTCATCAGTGTGGGTGTAGATAATGTGTTTCAAAAATATCACTAGTTGTTCCCTAGAATTACGTCATTCACTTATTAATATATATGTTTTGAATGTAATGGTCTACCATCATATTATTTTCCATCAACTTTACTCCTTGTTGTGATCTCCCCTATATATAACTAGGACTCTATACAACCCCGTATTTCTTAAATCAAGCATAGATCATGTGGACTTATGATTTGGGATGTGAATATTTTAAAATCAAGGTTAATATTCCCATATTCACCCATGTTATGAAATATAAAAACTTAATATAAGAGGCAAAGCCTAGAAATAAAGACTATAATCAATTTTCATGCCATTTTTGGAATGTTTCATGCGGTGATGGTCCTCCGTATCCACAAATCCATATATGGTCACCTCCTTAACATGCCAAAAAAGCACATTTGAGGCACACACTCTAATTCCTAGGATTTATGAACATAGATTATTTTCAATTGGTCCAAACTCTTGAAAGTTATACTAACAGTTCAAATCAATGTGTCATCACATTATATTATGTGCATGTAACCTTCATATTGTGTCAGATCAAACAGAGCCCCACTATAGGATCAAAATATGAATGTAGATGCTTAATTACAAGAGGGGAGGGGGGTAAAGTTTAAGTTAAAAAACTTTCATTTTTATCCTTAAGGGAAACTATGATTAAGAAAGATAAAAAATTTAAATTCATAGGACCTCTTAGTTTTAAAAGCTTTCTAGGTTCCAGAAATATGATTCTGGAAATGCAACTTAATAAAAGTTTATAGGGAAATGATTCTACCTTAAAGCATATAAAATCTTACTTATCAGAGTATACAAAAGAACAAGAAAGTATAAAAAGTTTATACTTTCTTCTTTTATTAAAACACAATTTAATATAAACTTGAAACAAAACAAGTAACAAGTATGAAATTTTTTAACCTAAAGGGAAGGTTATCTAGGAACCTTCGATAAAGGACCCTTGATTCATACATTCATGAAAATCTGTCTTACCCAGGCCAGGTTATACCTTCGATAAGAATAGCAGAATTTGTCTTGCTATCCCTACAATGACTCAAACTTTAAGGTAGTTGGAACCTCTGTCTTCCTATCCTCAGAAGTCCTCGATTTTAAATAACTACAATAGGAGTCTCACAAAGAAATCCAAACAATATTTTCATAACACACCAGGCATGAGGGTCACTCTCTATAGAAATTAATTTAGTAGCATGTAACCTCTAGTGATCAATATTGTCTCAGTCGTTTTTGAACTCATTTAAATGAGCTCCTATTTATATTCATTTCTCCAACTGTTGGCTCACTCCTCTAACGGTCATATTTTTCCATGAATCTCAGAGGGACCTATACACATGTCACTCATACCATGGTTATATAGAAAAATAAAGTACGACATCATTTCATAATTATAACAAGTGTTGAAAAAAAGGTTTCCTAACCAAATCCAATTTTTTTGAGTCTAAGGAAAATAAAGTTAAGAGTTTAGTAAAATAAACCCTTCGAGACTACAAATCATAAATATCAAGATTCTGTTTTCATGGAATTAAGAACCTGAATTCTATAGATTTTCTAATGCAAATTCTTAGGAATCCGGAGTCTGAATTCCAAAAAATTCAGATTGGAATTCTATGGAATTCAGAGTCTAAATTAGAACGAATTCAGAGTATAAATTCTAAGGAATTTGGAGTCTGAATTTTAGAGAATTCAAAATCTTAATTTCATGGATTTCAAAATATGGATTTCAAGGAATTCTGAATAATAATTTCAGAGAATTCAGAATCTAAATTTCAGAGAATTCAGAATCTGTATTTCAGAGAATTAGGTATCTAAATTTCAGAGAATTTAAAATATAGATTTTAGAGAATTATCAATATGAATTTCGGAGAATTTTGAATCTGATATTTAGAGAATTCAGAATCAGTATTTTAGAGTATTCAGAATCGAAATTTTAGAGAATTGAGAATCTGAATTTAAGAGAATTCGGAGTCTGAATATAGAATTCTCTATATCAAATAATTTATTTAATTCAAAGGTTATAGATATGAAACCAATTTTTAAAATTTATATATAAAAGGAGTTAGGATATAAGAAACTATAAAATGAACAACGAAAACAAATGTATGGAGAAAATTTCATTTGGTAAGGAAAATTTTCATGAAAAAGAATAATTTTGGAGGATATACAATTTGCCTTTATATAGAGTGTTTGTGAATTTAAAAACATAAATGCATGTAAAAGTCCTAAAGAAACCTTATTGAATAAAAAATCTCCCCCTTTTTTTGAAAGCACATACATTCTTACTAAAAAAATTTAAAGACTTATACTTCTTTAAATACTTGAAAAAAAACTTATCTCCCTTTTAGTTATGGATAAAAGTGAATACGACTAACTCCTCCTTATGAATTGGGATCCCTATTATTGTATTATTGATTTCTTGAATGATATTTTATATTTTATAGTATAAAAAAATCTTCATTTATAAGTACTTTCCCTTAGATTAAATCCCCCTTACTTAGGGAAATATCTTCTTTATTAGTATTCATTTTATCATTCATTTCCCACCCTTTGTGATTTACAAAAAGGAATAAACGAAATTAAAAAATGGTACATGATATATTAGAACTAAGAAACCAGAAAATATATGAAGAACGGATGATATTTAATTAATAATGAAAGAATTTTTACAACGAAATAAGAGTCTAAATTATAAGGAAATGGGAGTTCAAATTTCATAGAATTTGGAATCTGAATTTTAGTGAATTCAGAATCTGAATTTCAGAGAATTCGGAATCTGAATTTCATAGAATTCGGAATCAGAATTTCAAAGAATTTGGAATCTGTATTTCAGGGAATTCAGAATCCGAATTTCAGAGAATTTAGATTATGAATTTTAGAGAATTTGGAATCTGAATTTCAGAGAATTTGGAATCTGAATTTCAGATAATTTGGAATCTGAATTTCAGACAATTTGGAATCTGAATTTCAAAGAATTCATAATCTGAATTTCAGATAATTCGGTATCTAAATTTCATAGAATTCAGAATATGAATATAGACTACTCTATATCTAAGAATTTATAGAATTCTAAGGATTTATATATGAAACTAAATTTTAGATATTATAAATAAAATTGTTTAGGATAATAGACACTATAAAATTAACAATGAAAACAGTGGTACATAGAAAATTTCCTTGAAGAAGGAAAATTTTCCTCAATAAGTTAAATCTTAGAGGAAATAAAATTTTCCATAAGATAGAGTGCTTGTGATTTTCAAAACATAAAGGAATAAAAAAATAATAAGGAAGCCATATTGAACTCAACACCCACATGGTGTTATATTATCATAATAATTCCCCCTCCATGTCACTCCCACAACCTGAGAAAATTTAGTGGATTGGAAGAAAGAGATACAAAGCCTACATGGACCGGCAATGGGCCCAGGAAAAAACATGGATGTTCACATTGAACCTATTTATTCTGAAAACTTTTGGATCCAAATATTAAACGATCTTTTCCTCATGATCCTATAATGGGGGAACCCATATTGTGTTATGGTCATTAAACCCCTCCAACTTGGATGGGCTAGCGTTACTCAGATCAATTCACACGTCCTAGTCCAAAGATATTAAACTATGCTACGAATGTCCCAAACAAATGATGTTAAACTATTTGACCCATCCTTTTAACATTATAATGTTCAAATACATGTACATTATCCTCACTATAGGATTAAATATTATGGTTACATTTCCATCACCTAATGAAGTTAAAATACTTGTAAACTATCCTTAATGTATGATGTAAAACAAAGAATCAACTTAGCCCATCACCTCATTCCCATATGATGTTGGTCACCCATTACATCATTCATGTTCATTAACTATCAATTTTTATTTGAGATGATTCCCCCATGAATGAAATGTATCACCATTGTTAAAACCGATATACCAACCAAATTTTCACAAGAGTTGTGATGGTGTAATGATGAGGCTGTTGAACTCCATTTAAACAGTCCACTAGTCCATCCCAATGATTAATGTCCCCCATGATTTGGATCCCTATTATTTTCCATGTCTAAACATTAACCCATGATGATAAGGTTCCTAACACAATTCCCCTCCAAATTTCTTGGGAGCACACCCTGAATATATTCTAAGTAAATTTGTAGATATGACTTGTGTTTCTAACATAGCCAGTAGTCTACCCTCATATTTCTATCCCCATACCCTATAAAACTATAAAAAATTTCTATTTTGACCAAGGTTAGTAGTTATCATCCATCATCATGCAACCACATTTTGTTCTAGATAATGTGTGTTGATTCACTCTCTTCACCAACCCTTTGTTCTTGTAGAACTTATCTCCCCTAGAATTACCCCATTCATGATCTAGCTCATGATTATAATGAAAATCATCTACTTATAGAGTTTCATACTCCCTCCAAAACATTCTCAATCAAGGCACTCATTGTGGTCAATAAACATGTTTAATACCTTAATATTTGACACATTTTAGGTATTATAATATAAATTTAAAACCTCTTGTTTGTCACATATTTACAACAAAAAACATGAATCATATGGTCTTAGGGAAACACATGTTTTGTTCTTGTTAATGTGATTGAAATTTAAACAAAAATTAAATAATAGGGTGATTTGAAACAAAAAACATAATGTATGGGGTAGTCGTCCCCATGTTGGTGCCTCTCATATAGTAAAATCCAAGGTAAACTTTCCCAGACATTAGCACTTGAAAAATGATTTCTCAATATCAGATATACTTTATTTAGTTGCCTCTAATTTCTCCTTCCACTACCCTATATCTATATATCCTTTACATTAATAAGACACAATAATCAATCTACTCTTTTAACATGATCATGATTGGCATGACACACATTCTCCCTTGATGATGTGTTCTCTACCTAGTCATCATATGTTACTAACCAAGACTTCACTTGGATGAGTACCCCTAATTGAGAAGTGATTATGACTTGATACACTTATTCCTTAATTTATACAAAAGTGATTTCCTCTTTATCCACATAGATATACTATGTGACCTCAATAATCTTCTAGTTCCAGGAAATGTCAAACTCTTTCCACTAGAAACACTACTTAACAATGAGAATGACTTGATCTATTGAATATTGGATAGTATAGTACACCCCTATAGTCTCCATGTGGACTATAAATTGGATGTGATATCCCATCCAGTTTGGTTGTCCTTCAGGTGGGGTGTGGGTGATGAAATCATTCTCACTCCTCTTTGACTTTCATCATACAAATCAATTCTCTTCTATGACATCCAAGATGGAATACTTGATGTCTTCAGGTGATGTGTGATAATTAAGAGGAATGAAGATTAAATCATCATTGGTCTAGTCATATTTAGTGAGTTACTTAGGTGGGATAAGCCCTTATAAAAGGTGAAACTCATTCTCAACATACCTCAAATCGATTATGGGAGCCTCAAATACCACATGTGGAACCTCTAAAGAAGAATCATCCATCAATCCCTCCTTTACCACCTCAGTTAGTGGTCTGATATCTACCACCTTTTCTAAGGCCTCATCCCTAGCAACCATTATAAATGGTACTTTCAAGATAATTGAACCCACTATATCCTCCCTTATTATCTCATTCAACAACACGATATATTACTCAACCAACAAGAATTCAGCTACAATAGCTACATTAAATGGAACATCTATGATAGGTTCACCCACTTCATTCCCCTCAACTAGCATCATCAATGGCATGACCTCATCCACTATTACTATCCTAGGTTCGAGCATTGTCACAGCAATATGAGATCAAGATATGGTTTGAACTACCATTTAATGAACATTGTTTGAAATTCATGACTTATAAGGGTATAAAATTAATAGAAAGGTGGAATGAAAAATTGAATATAGTAATATTACATCCCAGTGATTAGGAAAAAGATATTTACAAGAAATACATTTCTATATGGAATTACCTCATATATAAATTCTTCTGAGTTGTAGGAACTACTTTGGTTGATAATTGTCCTTCTATAGTCACAACATCAGGATGAGGTCATTTGTTCACCCCTTAGTGGATACAACCATCTTCAACCTTTGATAAAATTCAATCACGAACCTAACCCTCTTACATTCCAACTTATTTCTAGATATGTTGAAAAGGAGTCATATAATAATAATTGAGGTTTCGTAGTGTTCATGGAACACAAAATGAGAGGAGTTACCTAATAAATGGAAGGACCATCATCCTCAAGAGAGTCCAGATAGGCATATATTCCAAAGAATCATCCTTTATCCCACATATAGAAGATAATGTGCGGCTACGTAACATTATGAGAGATGTGGGGAGGATTTCATTACCATAAACACCTTGAAAGGGATGTTATAGGGAAACACATTTCCATGAAGGTGGGATACATCCTCAATATTTATTATTTAGTTCACCACCATGGCTTAGGGGTGTTCTAGCCTACCATTGTGTTAATTAACATGGTCAATAATATCGTATCTGTGTTGAGGAACAACTACCTCCTAGGAGAGTGGAAATTTTTCTTTGGACCCCACTACTCTCACAAGTGTCGGGAATGAAAACACAAATGGGGATATCTATGTGGCATTGTCATTTAACCAAACATTGAATGTGTGCCCTCAAGACTTCCCGAAGGATCCATATTCCTCTAATTTCTTGTTTGCTAAGTGTGTTGAGAATTTTTATTCTCCATTTCCTATTAATTCAACCTATTTGGGTACAAGAATTGCTTACTCTACAACTGATATTCTACCACTTGAACTAACACTACCTATATGGTGGGCCTCATGTATTGTTCATCCTTGACCCTAGGGTTGTAGTTCCCTTAATCATCATCCAGAATAGTTATCATCCTTAGTATTTCACTAGGATATTTTCTCTTATTTATACGAATATAATCCTATATTAGACAACATGATGTAGTGGGCAGTGGTAATTGATGTTGATCCCTCACATATTCTGGTATAAACAGAAGCCACATCCTTCTAAGGACCGAGTGTTTGAGTTCACTACGAACTCTTATGAATACACATGGTTTTATCCTCTAGATGACTCAAAACACCATTTCAACTAAATATGGTGTGTATGGATCCATGTTCCCCATTCAGTCCACCCTCACCACCAGTACCACACCCCGAAAGGCCAGGAGGTATGATCAGTTCTCAATAGTCCTCATGCCATAAAAAGTTACATTCCCCTAGTGAATGGGGTACATTTGGAAGGCAACACAATATTTCAACACGATTCTTTCTATTTCTTTCAATGATCCCATGTTGAGAGGGATACTACTAATGAGGTTTATAATCAACTGTATGATTTTTTTGTTAGGAGGGTAGAGTGGATTGGGATCTTTGTGTCTAAATTGTGTGAGGATACCCAACTATATAGGATGTAAAATGACTCACACACACGGATGGGGAAATTCCCCTAGATTATGTTGTGAGACATCTTATATAGATTTACTAGAAGCACCAGTATGTGGATGACACACTTCCTATCAATATCACTGCTTCCATGATGAAGGTTCTCGACAATACCCCCATGTGTGAACCTATCAATTGGGGCATCCACCGATAACTAAATTTATGCATAAAACCTATCATCTTTACCATGGGAGCCTCATATTTTAAACATTATATCCAAAAAACTAACATTATTGCACCTAGAATCCTCCAGTATGAGTTATCCTTACTTTTCTAGAATTCCCTAAGGAATTGGAATGACCTCCCTAGTTTCATGTTCATTGGTTCTTTCAAAAATGTCCCACAAAACATTTCGAACATGATACCAATATTAATTGATTAGTGTATGATTATACCATGCATCCTTCATTGAAGTACCCTCTCTCTGAATTTTAGTTGCTTCTATCCCTCTTAGACATTCACTACGGGGATGAACTCATCTATAATTCCCTCTGGGTTTTGGATCCCAAAAATATGGTAAATATCTCTAAACATGATGCCGAACACCCCATGGTGAAAAAAAATGTTTTGGTTCCTAGAATCCACTGACTCAATAGCACTTAAAATATATTGAGCTGATTGTAGAATAAAATTTTGAGCACCATTCCTCCTCCTAATTCTAAACATACATTAGATCTACCTCAAATTTTTTGAAATACAAAAATACATGTTATCCCCAAGACCATTTTCCATTGAAATTAATTCCTTGAAATAGGTCCAATACTTCTATCAATAAATTTAGAGGGTTCCATGAGACATCCCATAAAACCATGTCATGATGATGGGGTGATGTATCCACCTCCAATTCTTCCTCATAATCATTTTAGATGATTTCATATGGTGTACGTAGTGAGATATTCATTGTCCTCCATGATGTGGTACCCAAAATCCTAGTGGCCCTTGTACTATACAGGTGTTCTCCTAAACCAATAAGAAGTATAATCACAACTGAAACTAGTGATAAATATATCACCACTATACAAAAAACCCATATAAAATAATACTATTTCATAGTAGGTATTCTTTCTAAACCTTGATTAGCAGTGTAGTGAGTGTGTAATAATCTATGGGGGTCCATATTCTATCTCCAATCACGAGGTTCTTGACCATCTCCCATAAATGATTTAAATTATCCTTTAATATTTTATATTCCATGTTTCTAATACTTCTAAATATTATAATATTTGTGTGAAAAGGTTAAATCATGATGGTTGGGTCTTCATAAGTTGTAATTTTTTAATATATATACATAGAACCATGATTCACATAATATGTGATTTTCATGAGTGATGTGGATCAGGATCACAAAACACTTGTGAGGTTCTTGAGTTTCACATTGATAATGTACTAGACAAACATTCATCAAAATATCATGGTCATGTAAAGGGAATCTCATAGATATTTATTGGTGTGGAGTCATAAAAAGTTTCATGAATAGGGATTTCCAATTACCATTTTTTGGCTATTTTCCCATATAATCAAACCCAAATTTCCATAATCAAATCAAATTATAGGGGGGGTTTGAAACCAAAGTATGTTTTTACTGAGAAAATTATTGTATTGAATTACTAGTTCAGTTACAATTTGGGTTGAAATGGATTAAAAATCAACTTAAGGTACTTGATTCGAATTGGCGTACACCTTTGAGAATGCTTTTTTCTCCCAAATGTCACTGGCTAAGCAGAGCATTGATGGAAACATCTTTGTAGCATAAATTTAGTACATGGATATCAATTTCACTGAAGCCCATGACCATGTAGATCATTTATGATAACGTTCACACAATGTATGTCCGGTTCATGGAGTTTCATTTTTCATATTTTCTTAGCAGATAAAATCATTGATATTAACCACAATGCAATATAACGTTAATTAATGGAACCAAGTCAATTCCAAAAGCACATAAAGGTTTATGAAAGCATCATATTTTCTAAAAAAATTATATCCATCAACTGGGACTATAAGTGTCACTATGCATAACATTCAAGAGGATAAGACCATTCAACATACAATAAATGATCTAAATTCACGATATTGAGAAGCTTCATGAGAGAATGGGGGGATGGACCTCAAAATATAGCCATCTTTTAAGAAACCACATGAAATTGGTTTTTGAGAAGATAAAACAGTGGGGTACATTCCTTTTTCAATGGTCCATGGTCTTTAGATAAGAATAATTTTGTTTGTAGATATTAGGATATGACATTATAATTATACTTTGTGAAACGGACACCATGGGAAAAATTAATTGTCTCTGAATTAGGGTAACCCTATTTCATGGAACATATTCTGTCACATGACACCTAATCAATGAGATTCCACTAAATTTCTAGAAGCGTTGGTATATTGAGAAACAATATGATTTTCAAAAACTAATCCTCCATGACTCCTTATGGTTCCCACTTTTCTCCAAACACCTTTCACAAATGGGGAACCCCCAAGGTCGCTATACAATCCCTTGATTGGTTCATCCATAACAGAAATAACCATGAGATTGGTACAATCTATACTAACTTTTCTCCTAATAATAGGTACCATAATTACTTTATCTCCATATATTGGGAACCCTAATGTTGGGTCTCTTTATTTGTACTCCTCCATGACAGATTCTATTCCTTTCTCCCCCAGTATTTCATTAGTAGTGACATAGATGCCCTAAAGGTGTTGTCACCAACAAAAACAAATTACATGTCTCAGTAGAGATACCTTATTTTAGATCTTCTACTAAACTTGATGTAGCCCCCCTCAGCATGTATCCCTAATCATATTTGTAGAATATGACATAATACTTCATAAATAGATATCCTATTAATGAGACATTAAACTACATGACAACATCCTCATCGTATTTTGTTAAACTATATCCTTAAACTAGGTGATAAACAAAAGATTCTCAACGAATGATCATTATTGGATTCCACTACTCCCCTTAAATGCGATGTCACCCAAAATCCCAAACCATTAGGTCCTACTCCATGGGTTGTCACCCTACAAATAGCACCCCCGTGAAGCTTCCATGTAAAAGCCTAACAATGTCCCTAATTGGCACTCCTTCCATGACACATTCTACCTTATCAAATTATGTTAATCTTAATGGACTAGTCCTATCACATGACCTTAATATACATCACCAAACTATGTGGATTTTGATCCTTATTCTCGAATAGGGTAAATAGGATGCTTCTATGCGGTTCAATCCCCAAAACTATTCATGTGTGAAATAATCCCCCATTGGGTGACATAGGCAACTATAAAACTACGAAATCACCCCTATAGGGAGACACGATCCACCATCAAAGAGTGAAATCATTCCCCTTGGGTGGAACACTCCACCATCCATATGTGAAATCATCCCCCGTTGGCGGGGGCACCCTCCACTATCCATGTGGGAAATATTCCCCTTCAGGGGGACACACTCCACCATCCATTTGTGAAATAATCCCCCTTTTTGGGATACAATCCATTATTCAATTTTGAAATCATCCCCCTTTGGGAGACACACTCACTATCGACATGTGAAGTCAACCCCCTTGTGGTGACACTATCCACAAAATTTTGAGTGTAGAATTTCTCCCAAGGGGAAAACTCCACCACCTTTCCCCTTAAGACATTAAACATGTTACCAAATCCAACTATAAAAGATGTAAAAATCATTAAAAAATTCCAGATTCCATCCATATACAATAAACATGGTATACCTGAGGTATAATAGAATTTGAATAGTTCCCCCTGGTGCCAATTACCGCATGACCAACATGAGATTCCCGAGTTTTTTCACTTAAGATACCCAATGATATGCTCACAAAAAGTGGAAGACATTAGAGGTGCACAAACTACCCAGCGTCTATACATGCCCAACATGCTCAAAATTATAACCTCATTTGACCGAAAGTTTCCTCCCTATCTATATTAGAATAAAATAATTTACTAAACTACACCTCAATATTCCACCAAAAATGAGTTTAACGAACACGGAATAAATCTATGAGGGAGACCCGAACATGTAAATGATCTTCAATGAGGAATCCATGGATGATGGAACTGAAATATGATCATCTCATTTCAATCAAGGATCTAACGTCACTGATTAAACTGATGGAATCTATCCACCTTTTTATAATAGGAATGTGGGGCTATAAGAAGTGTATGTGATGCATTATCCCCAACAAAAGTGTTGGAAACAACCATATAAATGATTAATTGTATGAAAAGGCTAAAATTAATACTTATCATTAAAGTATCATTTTAATTAATTTTCAATAATATTTTACATAGGATTATAAGTTAATAGAATATTTCCAAATGCCAAATTTCATTCCATTGATATATAACATATCAAATATACGGTTTTTTTAATATACAAAGATAATCTCACAAAATGAGAAAATCATAAAAATTTAAAATTCTAAAAAATAATGTACTTTTTTGATTAAAAATCTATATTTTCAGATAAAATAGAAAAATTAATACGGTTTCAATTTTAATATGGGGAATTATAAATAAAATTATTTTATAAAATTTAAATTAATTAATTTTTAAATTTATCTTTTAACATAAAATAAATAATAAAATGAAAATTAATAATCTTGATAATAACATTTTCTAATATTATCCCATATTAATTATTTGCCTTATAAATATTTAATGTTTTGACATAATAATATTTCGTATAATTTCACTAATAATTTTATTATAATGTTTTCGGGTTTTTTAATTTAGTGTAGCTTGTAACATATGTTATTGAACTTGACATCGATTTTAAAAAGTTTATAATTTCTTATTGTTTCACCTGCTATGGCCCCCAAGTCCCAAAATATCCACCTTTTACTTTGGTAAAATGAAATATATATATATATATATAATATAATAAAAAAAATCACAAAAGGTAATATCATATATGGTTAAAACATATAACATAAATAATGATAAACAATACCAAACATGCACACATATGATCAAACTCACACATGGATGTCATGGGTTTTACACAGAGACACAATTTATCAAACTCAAGAATAGACTAAACCATATAATCACACAAAATAATATAATCATAAAAATAAAAAAAAATTAATAATAAGGTAATGTAACTTTCCACCTCACAATCACTAATGTTATCATTAGGTTTCATTAATATCATCATCACTTGTACCACATTAACACATAAAAATGAAAATATTTTATTCAATGAGTTCTTATAACTACTCTCCATCCAACATTAAATGTTTCTAGCGTGAGAAAACATAAATAATTAATAAATGTTATAGAACTAACACAAACACAACATAAAATACTGTAAATGATAATCTTTATTTAAGGTTGAAGGAAGGGAGATCCATTTCTCATGGAATAGTTAACATGGAATAGAATTGAGGCCCTATAAAACTCAATTGATGAGAAAATCCTCCATCCTCCATTTATTGATATTCTACTATGACTTTGAAAAATGTTTTATAGGATCTATGTTCTCCAATGTAGGAATTCTATCCAAATAAGTCCATCCCAACAACATCCTATGTTTACACAGAAAATTTGGAACTCATCTCATTTGAAAAAGTGATCATGGATGTGAGTGACAATTTATTAAGATAGGGGAAAGTGGATTAAAATCCTACTGACAAATCATCATTTAAGTTCAAAATGTTTCCCCTTTAAAACATGCTTCATTCATGAAGAACATTGGAAGGTCTATCCATTTGAATTGAAGCCGTAGCCACTACCTCCACCACATCACAGGGGAATCAGAAAATTCATCGCAGTATGTACAATTACTAAGGTGTTATTCTGAATCCTCAATTTTGATTCCCCACCACATTATCCACCATGGTAATGATAGAGTCACTATTTCCATTTCCCATAAGATCATTTTCAAAAAACACAACCATGAACAATCCTTGGTCCAACTATTTTTCCGTTCCCATTTTATATAAGAGCTCAATAAATACAATCATTTATTTCACCACATACATATTATTGGCCATGTTTATTAAAAAAGTCTTTTAAAACCTCTAAAATCTAGTCAAATAACCCACATATTTACCCAAACATGGAAATAATATGATACTCCAAAGTAAAGGATGGTAAAAAGGATGTATTCTTCATTAAAAAAATATAAGTCTCTACAATCTCCCCTATATGGATTCTCACCATTGAGAAGCATATCTAGTGGTTATACTCATAGAATGTTGGGCACTGAGGTAAAAAATACAACTCCCCCTAACAAATTGCATTGTATATCTGCCCATGCTACTATAAAATGTTAACAACTAGTGACATTTTCTCCCATAATATTTTTTCACTTCAATCAATTATCTATATCAGGTGTTCGAAAATATATGCATATTTTTACCACTCAATTCTCTCATAGCCAATCACATCTGTATAGTAGGTAATGTACCTTTTAAGTTGAGATACCTATATTACTTAATTATTGTATTTATATCACAATGAAATGTCAATTTTGAACTTCCCTAATAAAATTATTGATATCTTATAGTCCCATAAAGAGCGGTTCAATCTTAGCTTCCTCCAAAAATGATGATTCTCGAACCGAGGTGACAGTCACAAGTTTAGTTAGTTTCCAATAAAAATAATCCAAATGTCATATTATCCATGAGTTAGATGATTGTATCATACTCTAAGTGATAACGAACCACTTAATGATAAAATAAACTCTCTCATATGTCTCTTACTCTAAAATAATTCCATAAACATCTTTCTAACCCACCTCATGACCATACATAGGTGAGTGACATGACCGTCCTTCGATAGAATCAAATGGTTAGATATGAATTGAAGAATGGAAACAATTATTATACGTGAACACGACCAAATATTAGTTCTTATCCCATGCTACGTTGAATTCCATTTAGAAATCCCAAATCATATCCTCATTGCTTTAAATTTTCTTCTAAAACTATCCGTCACTATATGGATGATATGTTGTGCTCATATTAAGATGGGTCCCCAATACCTTAAGTAATACTTTCGAAAATAAACATATGAAATTTTCCTCCTTGTATGAAAGAGTGTTTTCGATACTTTATCACTAGGAATACACCCTGTCTCTCCATCTATAAGTGATACAAGTTAAAATATCCCCATATTCCAACATTCCAAAGCTATGAAAATTCCATCACAAGAATTGGAGATGTCAGTACCATGATATAAATTGGATCATGGGATTTCGATTCCCCCATCCACATATTCCTCCCTGAAAATTATCACATATTATATGTCTCCCTCATATATTTGAGTCATATTCCTAAAACCCCTTCACAGTTCCATATCAAGGAATATTCATGTTGAACATACTCCTTCTGTATCTATAGGGTAGAAAAATCCGTTCATGATAGATTACAATGTTTGGCATGTCTAGCATTGTTAAGTGTTGGGTTTTTTATGAACCTATAATGCCTTCACCATTTTCATTTCATTGAATTCCATATATGGAATATTAGGATTAGAACCCAAGGATTCCAATTCCATTCATTGTGTATTTGACTCCAGGGTGTATGTTTTCATTGTATTTTTACCTCATGAATACCATGTTTATTTTATGGGTAAGAGAATTTATACCAGATAACACGTTTTATTTATTATGGGGGTAGGTAGTTATTAATTTTAAAAAAAATTTGGAGGAAGTTGGGTCATATTTTTAATTTCTTTTGGGGACTGGCGTTTCACATGTTTCAAATCATGTGGAGACATGTTTCTCACATGTTTCACACCATGTACATATAGGTAGGACATAAGTTTAATGTCTTGTAAGGATAAGTGGGTCACTGTTATAATTCCTTGTGGGAATACATAGGCCACAATTTTAATATCTATTGGGGATAGGAGGGTCAGCATGTGTATACAAAAATTGCAAAAAATTGGGCTTATGGGTTTTGGGGTGATGATAGAAAGTGCATACCCCTGGGGTAGATGATCACACATAAGGATTTGACGCTGATGTTGGGTGTCAGGATTAGAGCATAGTGAGGTGACCAATTTACCATGTTTAGGCGAAATGGATCAAAGCCCATACAGTTTTCTACTATAATTTATTGTCATGGAACATGACTGTTCCATGCAGTTTAACATCATGTGGAAATGATTTTCATTGTATTGAATGATCATGTATGAGGAATGGTGTGGCAGACTACACAATGGATATTCCCTGAGTAGGAGTCCATGGTGGTGAGGGGATTGGGCTCAGATTATATGTCTGTAGGGAATTTTTTTTCCATGATGATTATATATAGGGAATCATGTGTAAATTAAAAAGGCAATTCTATAGTTTAACATCATGGATAAGGATGTTGGTATGAATTTTGATGCCTTACAAATAAGATATAAAGGTGCTATTTTTTAGTGCATGTAGCATTGAAGTGTAAAGGAACCCTGGGAGGCCACTTCATTGTGGTATAGAATGATTAGGAAAAATGCCACTTTATTAGGAAATGTCATCAATGTTCGACAATTAATCCATATTTGTGGCTTACGTTTAAAATTTTCATGTGCCTCTGGATACAGAATAGAGTAAACACTTACTTGGAGGAGTGGAATTTAGGGTTTCTGAAATTTGGATTCCTATGAATAGGATCAATAGTCATTGTTTAACCTATGATTATCATAAAAGGTAAGTAAATGGTATAGTCACTATTTAATAAAAGGTGGATGGTGTTATTTTTTATGACACTTACCACAAGGTAATTTGGTTTGTGGATGAATCATATTTGGATTGGTATAAGGGATCTAGGAACTCAACTTTTTGAAAATGGTGTTTGATGAAAGGAGGAACCGTAGAGAGGAATGAAAGATGGGTTTCATGAAATATGAGAATTCAAAAAGTATGAGGTATTCCTAAATGATAGCTGTCACATGAAATAGCATGTTTCATGAAACAGGATGACCATGAATTAGAGTGAATTATATGTTCTAATAGGTTTAGTTTTTTGAAGGATAATTATCTCATGAAAAAAACACAATGTAATTTTTTAGACATTAGGGCCATGGAGCTTCATGAAATGAATCTATACCATGGAATGAGATTATGTAAAATCCATGGGTGGAGTTTTTGTGAAATATGTTTCACCTTGGAAATCAATCTCTCCTCTTACTCAAAATGGTTTTGATGTCTAAGAGTTCAATGATTTTATTAGATGGAAAAGATTTTCATAACATTAAAAGTAGGTCATGGGGACTTATTAATAGACCTTGTTGTGAAAATGGAATCTATTTTATGAAATATATATTTTTTTTATAATATTGTGGGTTTTTTGGTGGATGGTTGTCCCACCGATAGACATACTCAACACGGAGGTTTCCACATCAAGATCAATACAACAAAGTGTCTTCAATAAACTATAGTTACACTACACCTAGATTAAATCATTAATCTTCATATAGCCAGGATACATCCATGAAATAGAGTTACACATTGTGTAGGTTAACACCTCAGACTGAAAATAGATAGGATACTAATTTAGAATATATTTACCTGGTGTGGAGGTGACCACCTCCAAATTTTCACAGATTCGTGACTTCCACAACTTGTGGTCATTCATGATGGTTTATAAAATCATGAACCAACACAATTAACTATACTTTTGTGTCATTTTATCTTGAATTTTCATCAAACCATCCATGCCATCCTCAATATCTCCCATGAATCATTTATTTCAGCATTAATAAACAAAACACTTTATAAATGGATCCAACAAGAGAGGGGTCAAATTTTAAGGGAAAACTCTAAAAATTAGTGATTTCCATTTCATGTTAATGAAAATCAATCATATACTATGCCTATAAACAGGGGTTGGGTCCCAAAGGGGGCATGTGATTTTCTTGATGTATATCCTAGTGCTATATTTTAGTGAAACTAGAGAAATTATGGAATAATTTTTGATCTCACTCCTCCCTGTTCATGGAACAAAACACTCTTGTGATCTATAGTTCTGTGAACAGACCATGGATACCTTATATAATTTTGTGACCTCATCCTTTCTTAAAAAAACTATATTAATTGACATCCAGGAAATAGATTATAAAGGCTTATAATATATTGAATTATTTCCATTGATGGTGTAGATTCTTCATCCACATGATGAAGGGAGATGGTGGGGAACCTTATGATTGGGGAGAGTGTTCAGAGAGATTCATATCTATGTACTCTAATGAAAATGTTGATAGAGATTCATTAGTAATACCCATTATGAAAGAGGTAGTGGATTTATAGTTTATGGGTGACTGATGACATGTTTATCCCCAGTGCCAATCATGATTTGACCATATATTGGTTCAAAGGTATTAATCAGAATTTATAATTGAATAGGGATATTGGAGGTCATATTATGATAGAATACACATCTATTTCCTCTCATAACATGTGTAACAACATAATAAATTTCAATAGTGAGGAATTATAGGAAGTGTTATCTCCCCCTAAATACGAGGGCATCCTATAGGTGGGTTTAATAGATAATATCCATTGGTGGATAGAAGGTTTGGAATTACACCGAGGAAATAACCTTAAATATGAATGTGCATATGTATATTGGGAACACCAATATAGTAGTAAATTTGAGGTGGATCTGATGCGGGATGAGATCTATGATGTGGCATGGACCTCACCATTCCATGTTTAACACCACATTGATGTCATTGCATAGTTTCTAAAAAAGTTGTAATTTGGGGATATCATGTTTCATCTACACCAAATAGAGGTAAAAATTGGTTTATTAGTCCTCTACCTTATGATGGTTATCCCGACCATGGTTTTATATATGATTATTTTATCTTGAATGAGGACATGTAGGATAACATGGATAATATGACATCGATATATAATGATTTTCTATTCTTGGTTAAATGGGAGATGAAAAAAAGAGATGGAGGCCATCTCTTTCAAGTAATGGTTCATGTAATTTCAAAATGAACTAGTTGATCTAATATAAGGTAGATTGTGTATGTTTCTACAATCAATTCAATGTGTAAATGAGCACTCGTAATGGAGAATCCAGGAGGTGGTAGAATAGATGTTTTGGGGACACATCAAGAAGCTCGATGCTCCCATGGTAAGGGTAGTACAATTTACTTCCACGCAAATAAGATGTTATATGCCCATAGTTTTGGATGAATACATGTGGTGAATTCATGAACCGTCATCTTGGAAGCGATAATGGATATGTATCAACATAAAAACAAGCATAATTGGTCATATAGAAGTTATATCAAGTGATATACAATATTATCTAGGGAACCCCCAACCATCATTGTTTTTAATAACATAAATATTATATATGGATGGGATTCTATACATATGGGGGTATATGTTTCCAAAACCCATCTCCTCCATTAGTATAAAATGTTGGACATTTATCCTTATCATCACAGTATTTTGGCCTATTTACTTGGGTTTGGTGGATGTCCAAGAATTTATTGGGCTGAAAAATTAGTTCCATTTAAATATATTTTATCTTCATATGGGAATATTAAAATATGATGTAATTATTTATATCATGTAGTGGTCATAACGCATGCCCTTATGAGGTGGGGTATTTGTGTCAACGTTGTACTGCATGGAAACTTTTGTTCCATGTAACCCACACCACTTTTCCAGCTAGTTCTGGTACCTCCAATGGGTATCCCTAAAGGTGTATAAGAGGATACATAGAGAAATCCATATAAAAACCCTTATCTTTATTAAAAACATAAACATTATTTATTAGATAAACATGAACATAAAAAAACACTAAGGATCGAGAGGTCTAGTGTATTTGGAAATTAGAAACATTACATGAAAACAGATGACATAAAATAAAATATCATTATTGAAAACATATTTTGAATGACCACAACATTCCTTCGTACTTATCATAGCATGGGATAACCTGAGGAAATACAAAAGAAAAGGTTGAGATATAATGACTAGTAGGGGTGTGAAAAAGGCATAACATGAAGAATACAATACATATTATACAATAGGTATATCAATGGAGCATAAGAGAAACATGAACATAAAGTCATGATATAGAATTATTATAATAACATGGAAACGTGTACACAACATACAATAAGATATTATCATGATCTAAGGCTCATTGTATATAGATTAGTATGAGTAAAACCTAATTCCACTTGAATTAACGTGAGTAAACCCACATTACACTTGAATTAGCATGAGTAAACCCTTATTTAACTTGAATTATCATGTGAAAACCATAGTTTCACATGGTTTATCATGATATTAAACATTACCCAATGCATTAGAGCACTATTAAGACACTCCCTTTATAATCATTTCATTTCAATTATCATTGTTCCACATAGATCATATAACATGGAATCATTCAAAATCATAAGATATTTCACTATTAAGGAATGTAGAATACAAACATGTATGTACAATTGAATATGTATATGTTCATAAAGATGAATGCCCTTGACAGAGAAATCGGTATGGTATTCACTGCACAATGATTTTGGCTTAGAAAATCAGAGTGCAACTTCGACAGAAAAATGGTGTGACATAAAAATTCATAAAATATGGTTGATGAGATAGAAATGGGTATCTCATCATATATACATGAAATTAATAGTAAGTGGGTCCTATAGATACATGTCCCAACACATGGAATTTTGAAATATAGGGTGTAACATAATAAAGAAACTTGAAGAAATAGGAGAATTGGAAATAACTATTATGAAACTTCGTCATGGAAATGTGCGTACATGGGATTGATTAATTAGATAGAAACAGTTTTTTCATCCTAAAAACATCGGGAGGGATGTATGGGTGAGGTGATAAATCTTACCCCATCATTTTTAATTTAATGTATAAGGGTGTAACAACATAACAAACATGGAGAAAATGAGAAAGGAAGAAATCCATTACATGAGTGTGGGACTTCAGGAGCATGAAGATGGGAATACTGAGAGATTGGAGAGCCTTGGGAGGTTTCTTGATAGAGTAGGGAAGAGAAGGGACATGTAAAAGGATTTTTAGTGAAGATAAGTTGGATCTTGGATGGGTTTATGTAGGAAATGAGAGGGGAATTCTTTAATATTTAACAAACATAGGTTTTGGAATCTATATAATTAAATATTCAAAACCACAAACCATATAATTGCTTTTACCCATGGTTTTTTCCAAAGTGAAGTGGAAAAAAATTATTTCATTAGGCCAATGTTGGATCTTATTAATATATTACTCCTGATTATTTGTAGGTGAGTCAAACTATCAAGGAAATCATTTTAAAATTTTAACTTGTTTTATAAGTTATGGTGGGTCCACTAAGGCATTGTAATATTAATCAAACAAATATAAATTTATATTAATTTAATGTTAAAACATATATTGTCCCAATATCCCTCTTATAGTGTTTTATTAAATCACTGTTGAGTCATTATGATGTCAGAAAACACATTAAATATTTATATGACATTTAATTTTTTCCCAAAAAATCAAATGACTCCGAAAATTATGAAAAAATCACCATTGGATAATTTCAACTTCATGATTACAAAAATAACTTTTAATTTATCTAAATTGTTTTCTATATATTTGAATTTTGACTTTTAAAATAAAATTATTCATTTATTGAAAATTAACATGTTTTTAAATAAACATTTATAGAACCATAATAAAAATTACAGCAATATTCATCAAAATTATACTATAATTTATATTTAATAAGAAGTAATTTAGTAATAATATTTTTATTAAAATATTATTTAATTAAAATATCCATTAATTCATCAAAATATTTTTCTTATTTAAATTTACATATTAACTAGAAATATTATTTGTGCTTTAAAATCATTTATAATGTAACAATAATAAAATGAATGTATATTCATTATTCTATAAACAATAATACACCTAATAATATTGTGTGGTCTTTTTATATATAACTTTTTTACAAAAGCAAGTTCCCTAAGAGTATGGTATGTGATGGTGGGGGTTTGATGGGGCTGTTTGGTGAACATGGCCTGGGCCATGATCTTGATGAGCTTGAAATTATCCTGTAAATGGATTCACTCATGCATTAGTGGTTGGATATCAGCTTGGTCTTGGTCTAGGGAGAAGCCCCAAAATTCTATCTCGATCAAAAGATCTGATAAATTTTCATTAAAGGGAATGATCCTACTGGTCGGGGCCATCACATCCTTTGTCTATGTCAGAAGGATACTATTTGAAAAAGGTAAATTAACACCAGTAATGTGATCACTGCTCAAAAACTATATTATCAACGTTAATGATACATAATAGTCATTTAAACCCAAAAAATAAAAAAATAGTCCATGTGTTTTATATATCCATAAGTCATTTAATTAAATAAAAGAGAGGTAATTTTATTACTGAATTTTCGGGCCGTTATATCCTTCCCCCCTTAAGAAATGTCTCCCTTGAAAATTCATTTTCCGAAACTAAAATAGATGTGTGTAGCTTGGCCTCATCACTTCTTCGGATTCCCACATTGCTTGTTCAAACATGTAGTTTCACCAGATCACATTGACGAAGGACATTGTCTTATTTTGTAGAAATTTTCCACTACGATCTGAGGTCTTAACATTCTACTCTTCATAGGAGGGGTCATTATCCAATGGTACCACCTAAATATTGAGTACATGTGATAGGTCTTGTATGTATTTCCTTAATAGTGATACATGGAATACTTCATGTACTTGATAAAGGTTCGGTGTTAGTGCTAGTCAATAGGCCATTTCTTAAATGTGATCAAGGATCTCAAAATGTATTATGTACCTTTGACTAAGCTTTCCATTATTCCCAAATCTCATAACTCTCTTCCATGGTTATGTGCAGAGGAATACCATGTCTCCAACATCAAACTTAATGTCTCATTGATGATTGGTTTGAATAACACATTTTTCAAATTTGAGAAGATTTAATGTGCTGCTAGATGGTCTTAATCCTCTCCACAATGTATTCGACCATTTCTAGACCTTGGTGTTATCTCCCCACTACATCATCTCGACAAGTTAGTGTTCTCCACCTCTTTCCATAAATGTTTTCTTAAGAAGCCATTTGGATGTGTGAGTGGAAACCGTTATTGTAAGTGAACTGAATTAGAGAAAGATTTTGATCCCATCCTCCTATGATGTCTGTTGAGCATGACCTCAACATGTACTCAAGTGTTTATATTGTCTTCTTAGAATGTCTATCAGTTTGAGGATGATAAGTCATACTGATGTTATGTTCAGTATTCAAAGCATGTTGGATATTATTCAAGATCATAGGGGTGAATCTTCAATATTGATAGGATATAATCTATAGTGGCACTCCATGCATCCTTACCAATTCTCTAATGTATATCCATCCCAGTTATTCCAATGAGTAATCCTCTCACATTGAAATGAAGTTTTCAGTATTTGTAAGATGACCCACAACAACCGAATTGGAATTGTTCCTTTTTGATGTCTTCAGAAGTCTGGTGAAAAAGTCCATGGTGATATTTTCCCATTTCAATACTGGTATGGGTAATAGTTGCATCATCACTATAGACTTATTCCACTCAGACTTAACTTTATGACATAACAGGTACAATGATGTATACTCCACAATATCCTTCTTAATGTTATCCCACCAATAATTCTCTTATAGATATCGATACATATTTCTGTTTCTGGGGTGAATAATGAAACTAAAACTATATCCATTTTTCATATGTTATGTCCTTAACATTAGACATGATGAAACACATAGTCTTGACCCAAATATCACAATTCCTTATTCATTAATGTTGTAATCAAAGGATTTAAATTTTCTGATAGTTTACACTTTCTTCTAAATTCCCACATCATCCTTTTGAGAATTCTTTATCCCAGTTGAGCAATAATTTGTGAAAGTATTGATTTTTTCCCTTATTTATGATTCCAATGTCCAACTTCAACAAATCTAAGAAGATTTGATCCATTTCAATTATCATCAATAAAATATTTGTTGGATATTTTCAACTTAGATAATCTTTCACTTTACTTGTCTTCTCCAAATAGTAGTGAATTGACCAGTCATAGTCTTTGATCATATCTAACCATCATTATTGGTGCATGTTCAACTCTTTCTATGTGAATATATACACTTCTCACCCAAAAGGTAATTTCACCAAAATTTTAATTTAATTATTACTACATCTAACTCAAAATCTTGTGTTGGATTGTTTTTCTCATGAAAAATCAATTTCCATGAAGAATAAAAAATTAAATTGAAATTTTTGATGAACACACTTCCTAGGAACATCCTGAATGAATCACTGAATACCAAAAAACGTTTTCCACTTCTGGGTAGTGTGAGCATGGATACAGTGATAAGCCATATTTTAAACTTGTTGAAGCTATCTTCACATTCATTACTCATTGAAAACATGACTCCCTTCCAAGTTTGATTTCTAATTGGGTTTGAAAATCCAGAGAAATTTCTCAGAAGTCATCGATAATGACTAGATAATCCAAGGAAGCTATGGATATCCATAAGATATGTAGTCCTCAACCACCCACTAATTTCATTTGTATTGGAGGGATCTATATATATCCCATTTCATGTGATGATATGGCCCAAGAATGAGACACCCTTTAACCAAAATTCACACATGATATACTTTTCATAGATATTCTCCTTTCATAAGGACTCTACAACAATGCTTTTATTATCTTCATGTTTCTCCTTATTTTTGAAGTATATTAGAATATTTTCCTTACAGACTACCAAAAAATATTCATGGAAATATATAAAGACTATATTCATCAAGTCCATGATGATTTATTTAGAATTATTGAGTCTGAAGGGAATTAAAATGAATTCATAGTGCACGTACCTAGTATGAAATTAGTCTTGGGGATATCCTCCATATTCACCCATACATGGTAATATCCCAATCGCAGGTCCACCTTGGAGAAGTATTGTAGTCCACAAAGCTGGTTTAACTAGACAAAAATTCATGGAAGAGGATACATGTTCTTAAACGTTATTTTATTGAGGACATGATATTCAATGAAAAGGTTCATTGAACCATCCTTTTTCATGACGAAGAGGAATAGTGCACCCCATGATGAAGCACATGGGTGTAAAAACCACTTATCTAGATTCTCTTGTACTTATTTATTTATCTCCCCAAACTCTACAATAGCCATTATATATAGATTCTTTTATATTGTCAAAGCCCCATGGATTAGATCAATCAAGAAATAAAAATCTCTTCTAAGAGGAAGACAAGGAAATTTCTCAGGAAACACTTCAGAAAATTCCCTCACAATAGGAATGTATTCAAGTATGGTTCCTTCCACAGACTCATTCATCTAACCAAGATACAAGTTATTATAGTGTGGTAATATCCACTCCTGATATGAGGGTACAAAAAAGATTAATCCTCCTCCGTACACTTGTAATGAATCAGGGGTAGATTCTCTTTATGGAGACTGATTTCCCTATCGTAGTAATTTATATTGGCTCTATATTGGGAAATATAGTCCATGCCATGAATTGTCTCAAATTCCACCAGAGGGTGTATGAAGAGTTTCTTGGGAACATTTAATCCACATATTGTGATATGGGAGGAGTTAAATTCATTGGATGAAATATTTTCCTCATTTTCAATTCTCACTAACATTTCTACTTCTATGATTTGTTGTTATGTTAGGATTGTTAGACTAAACATTCGAGACATAAAAGAACGCATAGAACCAGAATCAAAAAGTAAGTTCACTATTCGTGAAAGAATTACTATTTTAACTGACACCACTTCTTTGTTGGTATTTTATTCAGTAGTAGGTATGAAAAAATATCTCCCTTTATTCCTTGGAGGTTGTTGGTTGCCTCCAAAAACCTTTTCTTAGGGTAATGGTTTGAAAATTGACCTGGTTATTCGAATTTGGAGCAATGAACAATGTGTTGAGGGTCAAACAGACTATTCCTCTCCTTTGTGGCTACAGCAGGTTTTTCTTGTCAGATATTAATGACCAGGTTCCCTTTTCATCTACACTGAAAGCAATTTCTTGTCCCCTTTAGGAAATTTATGAGGTGATTCTTTACACAGAATTGGAATGTGGTGTGCCATATCTTCTCAAAACCATTGGATTTATCCATTAAACTTCCAAAATTATTGTCCACATTCTGTTTCATATCGCCATGATTCCCTTGAGATTCTATGGTCTCCATTTCAAATTTTAGGCCACACTGGAAAATTTCCTCATAGCTATCAATGTCATGGATCCCTAGGGGATTTCCATAGGCTAGGTTTTAGCCCACCAAAGAAGCATTCAACCTTGGATTCAAGGGTAAAAACAATGCCGGAGGCATATCATGCAATCCTTGTGAAGCATTCCTCATATGATGAAATGGCTTCATTGTCTTTTATCATTAGGGAATGGAAGTTCATTTCCATCTTATTCCAGAGGATACGAGAAAAATATTTATCAAAAATCATTTTCTAGAAATCCTTCCATTCTAACACCTTGATCTCTTTCTCAAGCATCATATTTTTTTTATCAATGTCTTCCATTGATCAGCTTCCCCATTCATATGATAAGGAGATAAAAAATATTCTCTTATTTGCAATATTTAAGGACATAGAATATATTTTCAATGGAGTTGATTCATTGTTTGGTGATTGAGGGATCAGATTATCCTTTAAAAGTAGGAGGCCTTTGTCTCATAAAGCTCTCAATTGTGTCTTTTTCTTTCTTGGGGGGGGGGGGGGGTTGGAAATTCCCATTAACCCATGTTTCTATTAAAAATACGAGTATATGAGTCAGTATATTAACAAAATTTGTGACTCCCACTCCCATTAGATTGGGAATCTCATTATAATATTCATCACATTGATCTTCGCATCATTTTCTAGCCTGAGTCCTCCTATTACCGACCATTGGATGGAATAAAAGAAAAATCAGGGTAACACATAAATGGGAATCCAATGGAAGAGACGGATAACATATAAATTAAATTTATTTCCTTAATTTATGAATTTATATTCTTTAATATAATTTATACATGGTCTACTTCCCAACAAATATTCTTTGGGAAATTTTATTATTCTTTTAATAATGGTTCATACTTAGATTATGAATTTACCAAATCATATATCCAGGGAGTGTCAAAGAGAGAGTGTATCAAGGCCTGTTTCTTGGCCTAGTTCCCATTAAAGTCTATCTCAATGTGGTGTTTTTAGGTTTTACCCCTAGATACATCTGTTTCAGATCCACCTCTACTTGTTCGTATCCAAACAAGGATATATTTTCTCGATAAACCACATAATCTATACAGATCAAATTTAGGAGTTTTTTTATTATACATATTCTTATCACTAAGGATTTAAGTAGGGTTTTCTAATACTAATCCCAATGATAACTAAACCTATCATTTGATACCAACTATAACAATCATATTCTTTATTATGAACTTAAACATGATTTATTACATAAACGTGCACTTATGAAAAATATGAGGATCGACAGGTCTAGTGTCTTGGGAAATTAAAAATATTACATGACATATTAAGATAAAAAATAAATTTTTTTATTGAAAAATGCTTTTACACAACCACAAAATTCCTACATTCTTAGTATTTCATGGGATAACCTGCCAACATACGTAAGAAAAGGGTGAGCTATGAAGCCCAATAATGGAGTAAACAAGGCATAACATGAAGAATACAATAAATGTTATGAAATAGGAATATAAATGGATCATATGAGAAAAATGGACATAAATGAATGATATAGAATTATTATGATAACATAGAAATGTGGATATGACTTACAACATGATAATAGCATTATCCAAGGCTCATTGCACTGGATGAACATGACTAAAGCATCATTGCACTTGAATTAGCATTTGTAAACACTCATTGCACTTGAATTAGTATGACTAAACACTAATTTTACGTGAATTATCAAGAGAAATACTTTATTTGACATGGAATATCATGATACTAAATAATAACCAATGCATTGGATGCTATCAGAGTTCACCCTTTATAAACACTTCATTTCATTCATAAGTGTGTCACATGGATCATATAAAATGTAATCATTCAACATCATAAGTTATTAAATGATTTAATAATGCGGAATTAATAAATTTATGTACCATTGAATATGTATATGTGAATAAAGGTTAATATACTTCATAGATATATGGGTATGGTATTCACTACACAACGATTTTGGCTTGTAAAATCGTAGTGCAATTTAGGCAGCATAATAGTGTGACATAAAAAATCATAAAAAATGGTTTATGAGAGAGAAATGGGTAACTCGTCATATTTAAATTAAATTGAAAGTAATGGGAAACATAGATACAAGTAACGACACATGGAATTTGGAACTAGAGGGTGTGACAGAATAAAAAATCTTGAAGAATGTGGAGAAATAGAAACAACTCTAATGAAATTTCTGCATGGTAATGGGTGTGCATGAGAGGGATTAATGATAGATAAAGTATTATTTAATCATTAAAAAATAGGAAGGGAAGTATGGGGGTGGTTTTAATTCATATAGAAACATTTTTAATTGAATGTAAAAGGGTATACCAATATAAAGAAACATGGAAAAAATGAGAAAGGAAGAAATCCATTACTTGAGTGTGTGAATTCAAGAGCTTGAGGAGGGGCTTCGTGAGAGCTCGGGGAACCATGAGAGGTTTATATAGAGAGGAGGGAGGCGTAGGGAAATCCTAAAAGTATTTTTAGTGAAGAAAAGATGGATCTTGGGTCGGTTTATATAGGAAATGTGAGGGGAATTCTTCAATATTTCACAAACATAGGTTTTAGAATCTTTACATATAAATATTCAAAACCAAAAACCATACCATGATTATTTTCCCATGGTTTTTCCAAAAGTGGAGTGGAAAAAATAATTTTATAAGGCCAATTACAGAACTTATAGAAATATTATTTTTTCTTATGTGGAGGCGAGTCGCACTCTGAAGGTAATAATTTTAAAATGATAAAATATTTTTTAAGTCATACAGGGTCTACTAAGGCTTTGTAACATTAGTCAAAAAAATCTAAAATTATATTATCATTAAAGTAAAACATATATTTTCTGAATATAAATTTTATTGTATTTTATTACCTCACTATTGGTTCATTATGATTTTATAGAACACATAATATTTTTATACATTATTTAATTTTTAACCAAAAATTCATCTGTCTCGGAAAATTATGAAAAAATCACAATTGGATAATTTTGACATATTGATTCCAAAAATAATATTCATTTAATCTAAACAATTTTCTAAATATTTTAATTTTTTAATTTAAAATAAAAACAAACATTTATAGAATATTAACGGGTTTTGACAAAAATAATTTTCAAACCTATTTAAAAATTACTGTTGTGTTTATAAAAATTATTTGATCATTTATATTTAATAAAAAGTATTTTAGTAATATATTTTTGAAAATATAATTTATTTAAATGATCCATTAATTAATCAAAAAATATTTCTTAATTGAATTTAAATATGAACTAAAAATACAATTTCTGCTTTTATTTTATTTTTACAACGTAACAATAATAAAATGAATGTATATTATTTAATCTATTGAAAAATAATGAACATAATCATAATTATTGGGTCTTGTTACATATCCATTTATTACACCAACATATTCTCTAAGAGTATGGTATGTGATGGTTAGGCCTTCTTGGAGCTGTTTGGTGAATATGGTTTGGGATGTGATCTCAATGAGCTTGAACTTCTTTTATAAATGGTTTAGTTCATGATTTTGTTTTTGGATCTCATATTGGGATTATTCCTGATAAAATCCTAGAATTTCTACTTCACTAGTAAGTTCTGATAAATGGGATTCAAAGGGAATGATCTGACTGGTCTAGGCCTTCACTTACTTTGTCTATGTGAGAAATATTATTTTAAAAAACTTTAAATTTATACGAGTCAGGTGATCACTTCTCAACGACTATATTATCAACAGAAATGGTACTTAATGGAAATTTAAACACAATAATAAAAGAAATAGTGAATGTGTATTCTATATCCATAGAAAATTTAATTAAATAAAATAATGGAAATTTTATTCATGAATGTTTGGGTCGTTACACACCACCCCTCAGTTCTCAATAAAATATGACTCATGTTTTCTTGTGAAGAAGAAATTGGGTGAAATGAGTTACAACATATCACCACTACTTTTGGGATCAAAAATGTATATGTACTGAGTTGGGAGAGTGAATACCCTAGTGATTTGGTGGGGATGCAAACCAGTCAGGACCATGAGGAATAAGGGGAACCACTGTCATAGGGTTGAGGATAAGTGATAATAATATCATGTTATGTAGGTATAATCTGTGTAGTGGGTATAACATTAACAGTTTATCCAGCAAACAAAGGTCATGCATAGGATGAAAATGGCGGGAGTGGAGCAGAAACATGCCATATGTACCTGAGTATGTGGATTTGTGAAGAAGGTGGACCCTCTATAGTAGTTTGTATAGAACTTTTACGATGTCAATTAAGGAGACTAAATAATCTATATTTCCCTAATTAAACCCATTTCTGTATTTTACTAGAGATTTGGATAATACATAAAAAAATCACTACACATAATGTGATATGATAGAATCTAAAATACTAATGGATATTCAATTCTGGTTTGTTTCATGAAATGGATTGTTTCTATTCCCCTCAAGGTGAGAGTACAATAAATGTACATGTTAGAAGATTTGGTACTTTCTCTTTGTACTATTCATCCCTTAATCAATTGAGTGAAGAATTTTCTAGGAATATATTCTCCCCTAGATCTCTGATTGGGTGAGATAAACGTGTTTGAGCCTCTATAATATGAGTAGAATGATGATTATTTGGGAAGTGATTCCAATCTTGACCCCCTAGGGTTGGAGTTCCAATAAATTATTATATAACTCTTTGGATCTTATCTATCTCAGATACTACCATGTCCATAATATTTCTATCTACAACTTTTTTCAAATGAGTAGGAACTAGTAGTCATATATTAGGTGGTGGTTTGTTTTGAATACTAGGTAGATGATGAGGTATCTGATCCCTCTAGGGGGTAGGGTGTTGGGCCTCTCCCAATTGTTGTAGTCATATGAGGGAAAATGTGTATATAAGGGAATACTACAACTGGATTGGTAGATTAACCACCCAATCACAACCCAAATACCCTTCCTCTAATATATGGATTCATGGATTTATACTTGAAACTGTTTAGAGATATTTTTCTTCTACTAGAAAGAGTTGCCATATCTATCCATGGGGAAACTCTAAAAAATGGGGTGTCAATATCTATTGGAATGTAATCACTAAGGGGATCACCCTTAAGAATGTATAAGATGTTGGTTTGAGAATATCACTCCTATAAGCCTTATACAATTTTTAACCATTTTTTTTGTATATTCATACATGTTTCATAGGAAATACCATACATTAAATGGATGTTCAAAACATTTTTGGTGCTCAGCCACCGAAACACATTCCTAAGACCTTGGATCCTATAGCCTTGTTAGTGATAACAGATGTTGCCATATCAATAGGGATGTTCAAGGAGATCGTTACTTTGACTGTGTTTGTTGAGAATGCTATAGTGGATGTGCTTATCATAGAGGTTCCACATGAGGTGTCTTCAAGGATTGAGGCCTCAATGGAGCTGTTGAAATCCAACCCTCAAGATAAATGGTTTCAGAGGACATGGTGACCACACCTACAATTTGTGCATCACTGGAAAGGGATTCGAGAGATGAGACATCAATGAAGGTTTTCAATACATTAACATCAATGAAGGTGTTAAATAAGGGAGTGGTGGATGATCCTACCATAGAAATGTTATAGGAGGAGGATGAGACTTCCAATTTAGGGAGAGGATTTATCAAGTATGTGTTTTATCAAGACATTAAGAGCCTCCTCCTCGAGTACATGCCTATATATGCCCTTGAAATTGATGTATTAGAGGTATTCCCTTAGTAATATCCTTCTACACATGGGGATTTATAGGATTATTTCGGGGATGTTGTTGATGAGAAGGGATTTGTTTAACGTATGAATTTGATGAGTGTATGTAATTTCATCACTTTCAATCCAGTAGCTGACCATCCAAACTGAGTGGGATATCTCCAACATTGGTTATTTGTCCTTATGAATAGAGATGTGGTTTATAGTAGCCTCCATAATCTTTCTCGAGACATTCTCATTTACTAGGATTGTTTTAAATTGAAGGAGTTTAATGCTTCTTAGAATAAGGACAAGTTCAATGGGAATTGGTACTCCATGAATCTAAAGTACAGATATCTATTCTTGAAAAACATAAATGAGATCATAAATTCATCATCCCAATATAAGAATTGATAAAAAGTCATTTTATGAATAAGTTGGTGGTGGTTGAGGTTAAGGAAGTATAGGAAGAATCATTGGTGGATAAGTTTAATGCTGAGTAGAATTAGTTGCAAATTAGGGCCACTGTATTTTTCCCTACCATTGAAGAGGAGGGGGCCAATCAAGTAGTGTGAAATCTGGATATGGTGGCTAAAAAAATCAATTGACTAGTTAAAATTCATAATTTGTAGTCTTGATCCTTCAGGAAATTAATTCTCATTTGAAATAAAGGAGAGACAGTAACATGTGGATGAGACTCCCTAAACATTTGGAATGTTTTTTTTTCGAATTTCCCAGATGGTCAATCATTCTATTTTTACAAAATATCAATAAAATTTATGCAAAAACCAACAATAAATCTGCAATACCATGTGGGTAATGATCACTGTAGGAAATAAGTGATAAATATAAGATGACTCCATTATATTAGGTTGTTGGACATGGGTCCAATTCCCATTTACTAAATCGTTTGTTGACTATAGGGAGTACCCTATAAGATGATGGGGATCCAAATCAAGGATTAAATTATATGTGGGAATAAATTGATGGAATGTTTGAATGAAGTTCAACACCATAAGAATTACACTACTATTTATTTGGGAAAATTTGGTAAGTTTATTCATACGAGAAAATTTTAGACTCAAATTCCCACGTAGACATCATCGTGGAAACCATTTGACGGATGAACATGAGTGGTCTGATAGGTGATCTACACTGAATGGGTTAGGGGATTATCAAGAAAGTTACAGTGATGTTTAATAGTTTTTTTAATTCCATGAAGTCAAATGGAACATAGTTTAACATCTTAGGAAAAGGAGATCGAAAACATAGTTTAACATCTTATGGCGAGGATGATGTTTCATACAGTATAATGGAATCTAAATAGGATGTTCATTGAAAAGTTTAGAATCTTGTGTCCAATACATGTCAACCATGGATAAAAAATTCAACATATTCGGGGTATTGGGACACATGTATAAGAAACATATTGGGTTAACCCTTATAGAGGATCATGTGAGAAAAAGGGGATGGGATTTTTTTAATATTTTTAATTAACTAATGTGATCTGATGATCACATATATGTTTTTCTAGGGATTATTTTGAGTCCTTTTAACTTTTCAAATTTTATTGAAGACCTTTCATTTTTTCAAGTCAATAATTTGAAATGTATTGAAGAATTTTTATTTTCCTTAGGTTTCCCTAAGGATTTTTAACATGAAAGACTAATGTACCTCTTTCCATAGGTGGTTTAGAGTCATACTTATCCTAAGAGATGTCACAAATTTTTTAAGGTCATAATGATTTGAACATGAGTTTCAAATTTTTTAATTAAATAATTCATTAAGTAGGATTTTAAAATAGATAAGGTTTATAATTCATGGACTATATAGGTGTGTCTCTGGAGTGTGTGAATGGAATAAAAGAGATTTCACCTGATGCGATGAAAGAGGCAATGAGGCCCTTCCACATGGAACATACCAATAAAAACATGAAAATAGTTTTAGGTAATGATGATTGGCCATAAAATCATAGTTTAGGGTTTTGGAATTTGGTCTATATAGGAACATAAGTATCATAACCTTACATATGAGAATTAATCCATAATATAAAAGCCCACATGAAACATGTTTAATGTAATAAAAAATTCACGGTACAGAGTTTCCAACATAAATAAGGGGGTCAACAAAGTAATGTCTAGAACTGACCACCTATTTCACATCACACAAGGATGGTTTGTGACTCCTAAGAGCTGTATAGTAAAAATGGAATGAATGATTGGAGGGGCACAACTTATGTCTATAATAGAAACATAGGTTTTACACCAATCAGAGAAAGAATGTTGTTGTGACATGAAAGAGGAGAATGTCATGGATGGAATGTTGTGTACCATGAGGGATACCCTATTAAACTCTAAAATTTGATCGAAGGAAATATGGGTTGTCAAGGTTCTTACCAGTTCTAGAGGGGTAAATAAATGAAATGAGTTATTGGTATGTCCAAACACTGGATATGAGATCCACTAATCACTATGTATCCAATGTGAATGAGGATCAAGATACTCATTATTCTAGAGCATATCATGTTATATGATTGATACCAAGGGTGACATCCTCTCTTTTTAGGATATCAAATAATCTATTATTTTTCATTTGAGTAATCCTAGATTTATATGAAGAAAGTCTATAGTTTATCATCTTGTGATTTGGATTTCAGTTTTTTTCCATAATCTCATATTTATCCAATTAGGTATGATGATAATATATTGGGTAAGGATATAGTTTAATGTCATTTGTTGAGGAAATTTTTTTTTTTGTATTTTTTTCATATCACACTTTCTATGTGAGGCATCATATTTTAATTAAATAGGAATGTGTGTAGATTAACATCACCAAATGAGGATGTTTGTATTTTTTGTTTAAATTCATTAAACATAGACTATGGATACATCTAGTTTAATATCATATAACCTAGATCCTAGACTGTTTCAAATATTTTAATGTCATGAGTAATAGTGAATATCAGATTCTATTAGCTTAAGTTTGTAGGTCTAAAAAAAATAATCATGGGATACCTAAAGTGGATTGTGTGGAATGAAAGAGTTATAACCCAGCATGAAAGGAGGGAAAAGGGGACCATTGACTAAGAAATACAAGACACACAACACTCATGATGGATCTATAATGTTGTGGGTGGTAAGGTCCCCACAATTAATTCATGGTGGTGGACAGTCCTATGATTAGAGATCTGGGGATTTCAATGTATCCCATGGGATCAATAATCCAGACACGCACTATGGGATCAATAATCAAGAGACACACTATAATCAAATTCATTATGGTGGAAGATCTATTGTAGTAAGGGGACATAATCTCAATATGGGATGCAATGAAAAAATTAACGGGGGATTGGAATTTTATAAAACTATGGGTGAAGGAAAATAATGGAGTAATTTTCCACGAGGAGTGGGGCTCAAATAGTTTTATTCTGTATTGCAAGGACTAATGGGAGACCCCAAAATAGGTTACTACTAATAGTCCTCCAGATATATAGATCCATGAGTCCCTACACATCCCATAAATGATATGAATCAATCCATACATAGTTCTAGAACATGGTGTGGTCAAAGAGTGATTTCATAATAGTTTTCTCCACTTTAATGTAGAAATTGAATCATATCATATTTTTTATATAAGGAAGCCTATGTTCACATGGGTTAAGGTTTCATTTTAACATCATCTTCTAACGGTCTTCTTCTTTTTTAACTCTTATTTTTAATATGAAGCATCCAAATTTTATAAGGTGTAGGGATGCAATTTAATTTCCGGTTATAAGGACATGTAAAGAGATTTCACATTATGTTTCCTGTTATATTTTTCCTCATATAGGGTCATGAGGGAATCTCAATTCAATGTTGATTCAATCATTATGATTAGGTCTTATAACTAAGAGGAGGCCTAAAAGGACATCTGGGTGTAATTATGTTACATGTTATGAGGGGGTTCTGTGATTAATTTGTGCCTTTAAATGAATAAATGGATTTTAAAATTCACCACATATCGCATTTATGTGAGACTCTGGAAACATGTTGTTCTACCACACACCCTGGAAAGAGACAAATGTCGAATGTGGGGGATATCCATTCTAGTGAATGCATTTGGGTACATAACAGTTTTCATCATGAATACCATATTTATTACATGGGGTAAGGATACAATTTATCATTGTGGGTTGAGGATTTTGTTTTGTATTATTTTGGTAATATCAAAATTGGTATGTGATTTATCCTATTTTAATTATATAGGGTTACATAGATGTTTAACATCAGCATCATATCATAATTAGTATTTTATGTTTAAAATCAAACAATTCAGACTATAGAGGATATTACTTAAGGGTCATAGAGCTCAGAATATATTGATGAAAATAGATTAATTTCATCATTATTGGAGAATTTATATTAAAATAGTTTAATTTCACAATGATTGGACCAATGTGGTTGTTGTTAGATTATGGTCGTAATGCTCAGACCTAGGTTTCTTCAGTTTCATGTTTCATAGAATTTCCCATGATGCGATGAAATTTTATGTCATCAATCATTTCTATGATGTACTACAATATAGGTACATGTTAGAGATAGTCTACGATGGGGTTCATCTAATAATCAATTTAGTAGATAGTAGGGGAACTTTCAGGACGTATCAATGAATTCTTGGTAGCTATATAGTATTTAGGGTGGATTATATCATATTTGGTTGTGGGGGAAATGACCCTCAAATGATCCACATGAATGAATAGGTTTTCTTGGTCCGACTCTTCAAGAGAGTCATCCAATATTTCCAAATCATCATATCGACAATTATATCACTGAGTAACATAGACCAAATTAGTTGGCGAAAGGTTATTGGATCATCAACTACCGAGTCTATTCTCGAAGGGGATGATGTTATTTTTTTAATGACTTAGTAACCAATGATTTTCATGATAAATATATCAAAATCTCTAATTAGATGTTAATAAGGGACGTCATCCTGGATGGATAACTCGATACTAGTTAAAAGAGCCTGGTACTCTACCTTGTTTTTTGTATAGCCTTATGACCATAGGGATGATAATGGACTGATAGGATTCACATGAGAAATGAAGATGATCCCTAGGCGTACCATGTTGTGTTTGGGGTTATTGAGACTTATAATGATTAGACTATGGGAGGATCAATTGAATTGAATTTTACAACATGGTACTTCCACCTTCACATGGATAGTAGCTTCATCTAAAAAAATATCATCTAGGGGATAGATACAGAACCATGAATTACACAAGTTCATAAACATTAATGACATATTTTGAGACAAACAAAATGTAAAAACGATGGAGGATTACCACAGACTGTTTCAATCTTCCAATCAACATGATCTTATTGTAGATGCACTTTATCATGTCTACTTAGGACACCATATGTATCTAATGGTATAATTAAATTAATTTTCAAATTTTGTATTATAAAGGATATTTAGGAATAACTCTTCTATATGGAGGACTATCTAGTTTCCACATTGAGGAATGTTTAACTAAAATAGTATAGGGTATTTTAACTTCCCTTATTTTTTTCTATGCCAGATCACCAATGATCGATTCCACAGTGGCCACGTGAAGGGAAAAGGATTTCTTGAGATTGGATTCATCAAAACGGGATGCTATAATAGGTAATTCTAAATATACTCAATGGAATTATAAAATACATCATCCCACTGGTAAACTATACATTTTTCATGATCCATGATAAGGGATTACATATTCTTGTCCTAATTGAAATAAATATGCATATATAGGCTATGTGAGATTAGATGCGTCTCTATTCCTAGATATTTTTTAGAGGAGAAATTTGATTAATTACCTTAATTTTCTCTACTTCAATCTCAATGTCATTGTATCTTAAGAAAAAAATATGAAATATTACATAGGAGACCTTGAATGAACATGTCAAAGGGTTCATCTTAATGTGTCGGGGGCAGAGATAGATGATCACTTCCCCAAGATCATTGAGATTATATTGAAACTGGTAGAATTTTACCACCAACATCTCAAGAATCAGAATAAATATGTGTTGTATGGACATAAGGTTTGTTGCTCTAGCTTTCTTCATGGTGAGACAAATTACATGGAAAAAAATGGTTCCATGGGAGACCATGAATGTAAGGGAATCATGTTACTTGAAAGCTATCCAGATATGATTATAGTCCAAGTACCTATATATTAAGACGAGGTCCTAGAACTTATCTATTTTATTAATAAATAGATCATTCACTAGAAGAAGAAACCATCTATCTAAAACCAGAAATTGTGGTCCTCATAGTTGATGTAAACTCTAATCTTCCCATTCTTCTTCCCAAATAAGACAATGTCTTCTAAAAACCTATGGTCCTAGTCCTCTTTGAAATTTTTTGTTTAATGAGCTTATTATCTTCATACTAAACCCTGACATCATGAGAGGGGTTTATATTTATGCAAGGTTGTTTGAATATGTGGTGACCCAAAGGAAGACCAAGGTGTTAGATGAAAATATATGGGTCTCACCCTGGAAGCTCTTCATAGCTATTGGAAAACATGTGGCATTATTATTTTGAAGAATTCCACAAAATAATGTTTCTTTCATGATGATGAAGTTTCACTGATCATTTTTTTCCTTATAAATTACATAGAAAAATGGTTTACTTGAGTCGTCTCTTCAATAGTGGTGGAGGAACCCTCTTAAAATATAGGAGGGGAATCTGTTAAATCCTATTCATCATCTGAGTTACGGAGATCTGATGGAGGAAGCGACTCTCATGGGAAAGATAACTTAAAGGGAGAACATGTTTCCTCTCTGAATGTTGAAATATAATCAATGATTGGTTCTAAATCTATGGAAACTATGGGAACAAAAGTTTATGAGACAAATCAATTTGGTTTCAATCTACAATATCCACTCTAGATATTTATTAAATGTTTATGGATCACCTTCCATTGAGCCATCCTATCTTTTTGGAACATGATGGAATGATGTTGATTGAAGGACATAAGGAATAACATCTTGTTAAATCACACAAGTGAGATCTTTTTCTATTTTTCATGAATATCAGGTGTAGTAGTATGGGGTAATCTATATTGACCCATTATTCTTGGAAAATATGAAACAACATCCTAGGTCTAGTGTCTTGGGTTCAATCTAATGAATTGGTAGAAAAATATCTATAAAAAATATTCATATAGATTTAATATTGTATCCATATGGTAGTTGGGGGAAATATATGCTCAACCCCATCAGTCTAGATCTACTTTTATTCCCTTTTATAGTAACTAGTATGGATATAGTAGGACTCACAGTTGTCATAGGGGGATAAATTTACCAAGAGTGCCCCCAATAAACCATTTGGAAATTAGTTGAGGCACTAGTGGTGTAGAGAGGAAAGAAATCATGAAGATGAATCCAAGACCATTCCAATTGTACATTTTAGGTTGTGTCATTTGAGAATACAATAAATTTTGTTTTTCATATAAGGAAATCGAATTGTGACTTTTGCTGGATCTATTTATGTGGCTCATCTTCACACATATCATACACCCGAAATTGTTAGTTTGGAAGAGTTAAAATATGGGTTTTTATGTAAATTACTATGGAACTTCTGTTTGGTGATATGTTTGATCCAAATTGAATCATCCACCTGGATGTTTCATATTTCCATGACATTGAACTATCATGTTTTATGAAATGGGTGTATGTTCCCAAAAATAGTAACATCATCATCATCCCAATAAAATGGGATCCTAGATATATATTCCTCTCGTTCAGCCTCTTCATCATAGTAGGGCCTTATGAATGCTATCTTTTTAAATAATTGCTAATTATTTTTACAGATTCGATGAGAGACTCATACAATAACATTTATAGTAGATGTACCAAGATATTCATGATCATAACAGGTATACCGATGGGATTTTTCAACAAAAAATACTTCTATACCATGTGAATATTTTGTCTTACAGATTGTTGTTCTTTATTAGGGGTGTAACTAGTGATATGGGATAAGGCTTTGGGGCCATGATAATTCTAGTGATATCCTACCACATGTTATCTAGTCTTCGATAAACATTTGATTTATGGGAACCAGATGGTTATGTTTGATCCCTATCTATATATGGTATATCATGGTGATATTATGGGTGGGATGGATGGCTGAATAATATAAATGGTGGAATAGGTACTCCAAATGAAACATATAGGGAATGATAAGCTTGTTGATCCTTTCACAGGGCCTGATACCCATTTTTAGAAAAATGGAAATCCTATTTTGATGTGTTAGCTGATGTTTTCCATAGGATTAAATGTTCCCTAAATCTCCATTATCAATGATATCCCAGGGTACATGTGGTGATCATAAGGTATTCCTCCTTATTTATCCTCACATAGTAGTCCAAAAGTTTGATGGAATTCTGAGAGTCGAACTCTCTCTCCTCATCGGTGGAATACAATAAATATGAATGTACATAGGGCACATTTCCCAATTCATTAGTCACGATGTCACCAAAGGTGATAATTTGTATTGGAAATTTTAGGCACATTAATTTCTCTTAAACCATCAACATATATTCTTTCGAGAATTTGGAGGCTCTGGTGTAGTCATCAAAGCAGTAGTCATAGGAGGTATGGTAACTAATGGAGGTTCTTACCTTCTCAAACAAGCTATGATGATACCATGGGAATGAGAGAAAATCTTAAAATGCATCCCGTAATTTTAATCCTATTTTCCACATCCATGTGCATATTTACACTCAACAAAGCCCTCACTATCAATATCGAGGTTAGTGGATATATGTTCCACCCTTTCTAGGGAATTTCCCAATTTGACTAAACCATGACCTATGTGGTCCTAGAGAAATATTTGATGAAAAATAATTTTTTTAGTGTGTTTAAGGATCATGTGATATGGGATGTGATCATAATTTCTAATGATTTTGTCCCTTGTGGCATCCTACTTTCTAGAAACATTATAATTAGAATTTCTAGGGTACATAAGAAATACCCTGGGACCAATTAATCCTTGAAGGAGTAGTTATTTATCTTCATTTCCTCACAAATAACCATTGGATCTTCGAATTGGAAAGGTGGTTGTGGAAATTGTCCTAATGTAGTGGATATGATGGGATAGGATTTCCCTGGTGGTAATATATCGGGATAGGTTTTCCCAATATATGGTTTAATAAGTGGATCAGTTTGGCAACCTCTAAATGTTCTTAATTGAATCTCACTACTTTTATAATCATTTTTATGGTTGAAATAAGCGGAAATGGATTTGACTATTGTTTCTTCTAGGAGATAAAGACTCATCTAAGTGATAATAATTTTTTGAGAACTCTCAAAACCTACCTTAGTTGTCTAGGGATATGCGAATAGGTACAATAACAAATCTTATATTCTCCATGCACTTCACAAGTAGTAATTCCTAGGAAATTAGTATGTCAAATAAAAACATGAGTCCCTTCCCTCGGGCAAATAAGTCATAGACTCACTCATCAGGCGTATTTTTCTTGTAATGTGGTCGAAGCATCTTATATTACATGATATAGAAAAAAATTGTTGAGGAACTGTCTATATATTTCCTACCACCTTGTAAAATATCTAATTAAAATTCAACTATACTAGAAGAATATATTTCCCTGCAAATTTATAAAAATCATCAGAGTCCTGTGGTTTTCGGTTGCTCTAGAGTCCCCAACATTAGACAAAACATTAAGAAAAAATGGTTGAGATGATGCAATGGATCACCCAAACAATTAAATTGGGTGAAACTGCTGTTACCATATGCTTGAGGTACACTAAAATCAACCATCTATACAAGGTATTACATTCATTGTAGTAGGATTTCATCCTATCACATTTCTAGATCCTTGAGATGAGCGACAGGGCAATAATCATGTCATCTTGTGGATTCTTTTTGGTTACCAATGAATTGAACATATATTCAAATCGAGGAGAATAAAAACCATTATCTGAAGATGGATAATCATACATTTATGTTGGCGTGGGTGATTCAGATCTCATTTGTTTGTTGTAGACGTAGCCTTCTTCCATGAATGGGTGCACAAATGCCACAATGTTCAAACCATGGAACCTAACTAAGGAGGACTAGGTTTACCACTATAGGATGGCTGACTCCCTTATGGAATAATCAGTGTCATAAAGATTCTAAAAAAATAATTATAGATGTTATTCAGTTATAGTTCGCATGATCCTATATCGAGTATTCTATTTTTGTATTTGACATAGTTTTTGGTGTAACCTCAGATAAGATGATGGGATTAGTATTTCACTTAATTTTGTAAAAATATAAACAACTAGGTTGAAATAAATAAATATGAGGTATTCTTAGACCCATCACATGTATGTATTGAAAAGTGCAGTGCCTCGTCGGGGGGGGGGGGGGGGGTCATCTTGGTACTATGCATCCCCTTAATGTCGGTTCTCCCTATCATGAACCATTTTGGTGGATTCGTTTCTCTGATAATCAGGAGGGTTAATAGTGATGTTATTACATATAGTAGAACAAGGTGGAGAACAATCACCACTAGTGGATGGACTGAACTAATAGTCTCATTGTTTTTGTAGTATATGGAAGAAATTGAGGGCAATGTACTTCCCCAAAACCAAGATCGTTATTTGTTGAGTTGACTCTAAAATGACATATTAGAACACAGTAAGGCTCTTAAAAGTGGTCCATTGGATATTCTATTGGTAGAAATATTATTCAAGGGACTAATATATTAGGATCACTGCGATCTCAACATTAATGACCTATCAGTTAATGATATATAGGTTTGTGTGTCTTATTGGGTAGCAAATATAATGATCTTGAAGGTGGTTCTATGTTTCCCAAATATTATAGTGGATCCAGACAACCTAGTCTTCAATGGAAAACTCTAGGATGGTAATATTTAGTGCTATATGTGGCTAAAATGAAACTAATAGGTATTTGATTTCCAAGAGACTCCAAAAGACCTCGTTTTTGTTATTAGGGGATAAACCTACTCCTAGTTTACCCTTGTCCCAATTGGTGCAGACAATGATACTGTGGGGGGGGGGGCACTGATGCAGATATGATTTTTAATTATTTTTATAGAGAGGGGGTTCCTCACATGTATACATTAAACTACATATTTAAATGTTTTGTGGAGGAATATATAGAATCAATATCATATGAAAATTGTATGTTTTTTTTGTACTATCTCTTCATGATAAAGAGTGTAAAAATTATTTGGTTTCCAAGTGGAGTTCTCCCCATCATAGGATGAAATCAAACTGAACCCCGATATCTCTCGAACTTCTAGTGTGTATGTAGAGTGGAGGGAAATTTATGGTGAAAGATAGGACTATACTGTGAGTCCTTTGGAGGAGGCCAAATCTTATTCCATATACATGTACTTATGGATGGATTTGGGGATCTTATGGACCTAAAATTATGGTGCTTAAATCCTCAATCGATGGTCTTCTTTCCCATACTATAGAAGTGTGGGTGAACATTGACTCATCAATTAAACCATCACATCAGAGTACGGTAGGTCGATGATGATGTGGGAATTACCAAGGGCCTACCTCTAGTAGTGTGGGACTTATCCATGATGAATATATAGAGTGTATATAAGGTCCCCTCTATTCATGTTATGTCAAGATCAAAGGGAACATCCCCTAATAAGGATTTTCATCCTCATTCTATCTGATGGTTCTTGAGAGATATGCATTTTCCCTGCATTAGGGGGACCTACAAACTGGTTTGTGGTTGTGTAGGGGATAGGGGCTCAGAAATTGTTTATGTTGGTGTATGGGGGGCTTCACTCATGTTGATGTTGGTGTTATGATGACACCTGCCCTAGTATTCCTTGTCATGTGATGACCTATAATGGAAACCGGTGGCGCTAGTGACTAAGAGAGCCAACTTAGACATCTTGATTGGAGGTTGGGTTCATGATCCCATATGTGAGATAATGGATCCTCATTCCACTCTTCTAAGTATTAGATGATGTGGAACACCCATAGTGGTAGGTTCAACTATAGCTATTGAATATTCCTCTTATCCAGAAATGATCTCGGCCTACACTTGGTAACATTATTGAGTGTTATGGACATGAGTTGAAGGAATATGGATAAGATCAATCCTCTAGCTGATCTATGAAACTAGTTAGTGTTATCATTGACATGGCCTACTGGGATCCCTCATATAAATATATCGATAAGTGTCTTTGATGGTTACATCTTGAGCATCTCATAACTGCTCAAAATGTGGGAGTGAGATGTCAGAGCACTCATACGAGAGGCTCCTGGTGTGGTTTTCTATTAGAAGAGGTCTGATTCTACGATAAACCCAACTTGGATTACATCACCAACTAGTACCGAACTAGAACCACCACATTCCCAAACAACATTTTTGTGCCCCATAAGTTGGTAACTATTACCCCAGCATAAAAAATAACTACACCACAAACTGATGAAGTCAACATGGCATACAACTACATAGATATGAGAAATAATAGAAATGATAACATGAAATATTATCCATAAAACATGAATCAACAGAAACAATACAACTCAAAAGTAGCTAAATAATCTCCAAGGTACAAGTCCAATAAAATATAAAATAAAAACTAAAATAAGAACACCATTTCATAGCATGGGAAAACTACCTCAATCACACCACCATATACAAAGAAATAGGTGACATAAACATCACCACCTCACTATATCACCTTTACATTCCCTGCATTGAAATAAATAAAAAGGTGAACATATCACCGAAGGGGTCTATACGGTGTGAGATAAATTGGATTTGTAGGATCAGACCCATGTGTTCCATATTATGTATCTATAAAAAAATATTCCCATTATCAACATTATGTAAAAAGGTATGACGATTAGTTAATACATTTTTATATCACTATCAAGGTAAAAAAATACACTTTTTCCTCAGTTCCAAATAGTCCAAATAAAAAAGTTTCAAATAATATCATATATATCAAATATGTAAAATGAAATCATGGACCACATATCATATAAAATCTAAATTAGTAAAAAAATCATAGATCACATATCATGACATGATAGGTATGATGTGTATAACACTCATACCTAAACATAGAAAACTATAAACAATAGGACTAAACACATATGCTTGGAATCAAGAGAGTAAATCAAAACTACAACAACTGATCCTCTTAATAGGACTAATAATTCCATATAACAATGAGCATATGGAAAAGAGAAACACACTATGAGTGAACCCCCTAATAGTTTCAAAGTACAAGGCATGATACTACACCTTCAAGCTTAGTAACCAAGGCATCCAATGTACTATATTTTCCAACCAATTTCATCAAACCATTATTTTTAAACAATTATATAAATGAATAACATATTTATTTTAAAGTTAATTTTATTTTAAAAAAATAATGGGAAAATCATTTCATAACAATCTTTTTCCATGCACACAATTCATTAAATCAAAGATGAAATTTAATTTATATAACAATTCATCAAAAAATAGATCAATAATATTCATCCAACATAGTCTAGAGACAGAACCACCTAGCTCAAAATCATGGTGCACACTCATAAAATGGGGTCCACAAACATTAAAGAGAAAAAAATAAAACAATAAAGGCCCTTGAATAAATACTAACAACTAAGTATCAATTTAAAATAAAACTAGTTGTGGGGATGATGATATAGCACTGACCTCATGAAATTCTCTTACCATACCACAACAGACATGAAGGTCAGCTTATGATGGAATATCGCAAAATTAATCTTGAAAGGGCAATGATAATCAACACCACAAGTCTAATAGAACTAGAAATATAGCACAAAAAAACTAATATGACAAATTGGAATGAAGAAATAGGAATATATATTACCTCTATAGACACAATGAAACCATAGTAATGATTAGTCACCAAACGAAATGATATGAAACGAATGAAGATCACCAAAATCACATAGGAGAGCTCTATGGTTTGGAGAGAAATGTCCAAACACTAAATGAAAATAAAATCATATATGAAGTGTCATTAAAACAAATAAACACGAATCATTCATGATGTGTAACCCCTTAATGATCTAAATTACATGATTTATATGATACACTAAAAAAGTATCATTATATGGTTAGAGTAAGATCTGATCATCCCCTTCATGACGTGAAACAATTTCATGGTGTTTAAACATTTCAAAAAATTTACTAGTTAATGGTGTCATCCCAGGGACGAATTAACATCATGTAACAATTTCATTGTTTGAATGTGTAGAATATGAATAAACTATAGAAAAGAATATAAAATCCCCTAGTTTAATCTGGATCGCAAATGACATCTTTTTATGCCTTTTTTGACTTTTATACATGGAATCCATTAATTCCAGCTAACATACATCCTATAATATTAGTTCATTTTATTTAGGAAATTATTTCTATCCTCAAAAGTCCAAAAAACACACAAAAAAAGAGGGAAATAAAAAAATAGATCTAAAATTCCTAATATAGTGTAACGAGATTTTACAAACACTCTATGATAAGACTTATGTCCCATGAATTTGATGTGGAAGATTATTTTTGAGAAAGTAGGGAGGCCATAACTCCCTCATCAATGAACCATGATTCCATATCCTATAAAAATGTGACATGTGTCCCCATAATACTCGGACCAATGAAATAAACATCCCAAAAAATACATTTACCTATGTGTCAACGATATCCACTAGATTCTATATAATAGAATAGTTTTTATCAAATAGGATAGCTTTCCAACATAGAATGAGAGAGTGAATATGATGGTACATAAAAAGTTGAGGTATGTGTAAAATGGCATGAGAACCTTCCAAATTATCTACAAATTTTAACTTATTAGAATCCGTCATAATAAGTTTAGATAACTTATAAGGTCCAATGAACATAGAATCCAACATTCACTATTTTTCAATAAGATGATCTCCCATCCAAGTAGAAACATTCAATAAAACCTGATCACTGACCAAAAAAAATAATGGATGTTTTTGATCATATAAATACTACTAGTTTGACCTATAACCATATTCTGGTGTATTTATTAAATCCTCGATAATGTCTCTATAATGAGACTTAGTCCTCTAATAGAGGCCTCTCCCACCATTTCCCAACAAATATTCCCTTACACAGGAGACCACAAAAACCCTGAAAAGAATTCAGTATGATTGATTATTTATAACTATTCCAATATGAAAACTCGCTAGCCCCAAATTACAATAACACCATCTACCAAAATAAATGACACATGCATCAAGAATATACTCTAGGATAAAAATAACATGCTATGTCTAGACATATTTCTATTGATGTAATGTTTTACTCAAATTAACATGATTCCACATCACATCCTGGGTTATCTTATAGAACCTTTAGTTAATCCTACGATCCCAATATAATAAATTGGTAGAGGGAACCCCATGTAACCTCACAAATTCCTACACATATAGCATAACTTGGTCTTCCACATTAGTGGTGCCCCTGATCAGAATGAAGTGACCTTCCTTTTTCAACCAATAAATCCCCACCACGATATAATTCCTCCCTCATAGAGTCTATATTAATCCAAAACAAAATTCCCTGGACACCTTATCCCAATTTCAAGCTAGAACCATATGAGGTAGGTGATAACTAGATGCTTTCTAATGCTATTACATTATCTATTGGAAGGTATAAAAACAATATTCATAATATATATTAAAAAACATTATAAATTTCATTTCAATTAATTATTTAAAAGGTATTACTCATTTAATGTCCATTTTTTTATTGTCCTAGGGGGTTTCCCATACATTTTTTGGAGGAAAAGGTGAGTTTTCAAGATTTAGGCCAAACCATGAGCCCATTTCCAAATTTAAAAACCAATTTGGTATCATTTATAACTCTTTCATTTTTCAACATTTTACACCAATTGCACTTCCCCATTTGAATCCATAATCATGATTAATCTGGGATTTATATTAAGGTATTGGGCCTGCCCGAAAGCCCCTTTCCAACTTTATTTTTTTAATTCTCAATATATCATTCAATTTTCAAGGTTTTTCGGTGATTCTAACACTCACCCAAGATAAATCACATAGGGATAGTCCCCATTTTCTCCACCCCCTCTTTGGAGATCATATTTATCATGAAATGGGGTAAAACGTTTCTTGGATTTCTCAAATTTCCTAGATATGAATAGGTAAATAGATTCTTTCCTAAATACATCAATTTTGACCCTATTCCTCCATTCCAGTTCTGACATGACCTCCTCTTCCTTATTCAAACGTTGCATTCATTTTTAGTTATCTGTAAATTTAGATACTGTTAAATATTTCTTCAAATAAGTGGTTCTCTCTTCATTTCCTTCTTTCCCCTTAGGTTTTCCACCCACATTCAAGAAGGTATAAAATGTCAAGAAGTTTGGGTTTATACCTAGGGTTTTATATGGTTTATTTTTGGTCATATATTGGGGTTTTATGTTGGATTTCACTCCCTCATGGTGCGGTAGTGGTTCGGTAGATGTTTCGCACAACGAATTGGGGGGTTTGATACAAAAGTTAGGTGGTTCCATGTTTCAACATCTTATGAGGAGTTAGATTTTCGTCATTAATATTTATATCATGGTCCTCTTTTATTATGTTTGGTGTGGGAACCAATTTTGGTACTATTGAAAATGATTTTATTTTCAATGTTGCATATTTGTTTGAAAATGTGTGTTTTCCATGTGAATCTTTGGTTGTATCAGTTGAGGTATTTTGATAGCATTTAAAAGTGTTTTAATAAATGTTTATAGGGCTTACAACTCTATTTTATATTGTTATTGGGGTTATTTTGGCCTTAAAAGAGGTTTTTCAAAATGGGTTTTGAGTGAAAAAATATTGTTTTGTCGCATGGGACTATTTTAAGAAAATTGTAAGTGATTTATTGAGTAAGAAAAGTTGGAAAAAGATGTACATGTACTATTTTGGTGAGTGTTTTCACTTAATATGGGGTTTGGAATGGTAAATTGGTGATTTATGATGTCAAATTGTTTTATAATGTTATGTAAATTTCGAGAAAGATTTATCAAATTGCAAGAAAGGCGTGATAGATGTTTGTGGGCTATTTTCTATTAGTATGCTGTGGGAAATGAATATTTTTTTATGAAAGGATTATTATGTGACATGTGTGTGTAATTTTTTGTGTTTATATGAAATTGAACTGGTATTTTCTTAAGAAAAAAATATTTCATGGCTTGTGGAACATGTTTGATCAAAAGACGGAAAACCCAGGTTTCTAGGTGGGTGGACATGTAGTTGTATGCTAGTGATCCCGTGGGGTTTCGCCTCATTTTCATGTAGCATGTCTGATGATGAAAACACTAACTAAATTATGAGTATGATGATGATGATGACGTTTGGGGATCACTAGGTTTTGGGTATGATCCCTACTAGTGGCTCGTGTTAATGAGAATAGATATTTGTGTGGCTACTTTCACCGAGATACGAGGTACCTGGGACCCACAACGAGCTAGTGACGAGGGGTTATTTCCCGTTGCTGGTGCTCATTAGATACTTAACTATTACCCTTACAATACAGTATGTTTTGATGGAAAATTAAATAGCTTTGGGATTCTATTTAAAAGTGATGATTATTTAAATTATACTACTAAAAAACTATTTTATTTAATGATTCATCTATTTAAAATTATTATTTGTATTTCATGTTTTTGAAAACATTCTAGATTTTTGACCTTGAATGTTTATCAAATGGAATATTTTATTGGTGGAATCCTACTATGATTTGGATCACACCCTACTTACACCCTTCATTGTATGTAGAATTGGTTATTTTTTTCACATGTTTGAAATTAATGTACATGAATTTAAAGTGAGTTTTTATCAAACGAGTGGTGATCTTTTAAAAAGTTTTACGAATCATTCACACCTTGTTTTAAATAAGAAGAGATGAGTTTTTCAATGAATGGGTTCTGATCAAATGCTTTTTTTCTTAAAACCAGAAGTGTTTTGAAAGGGGTTGAGATGTTTTTAAATTGATGTGAATAGCTTGAAAGTGAATTTTCAATTAAATTATTGTTTTTTTCTAAAAAAAATTCAGTAGTGAATTGGGTTTGATTTTGTGGTTAGAAGGTCTGAGAAAAAGGAAGTGGTGGTTGACTGTTTTTGTTTTTAAAATTGGAATGCATTTTTGTATTAACCTTTGGTATTTCCATGGGTGACCACATGCATGGGGTTACATGGGATGATGGATGGTTAATGGTGCGTCTAAATGTGTTCTGAGATGGATATGAAAAGGGATTCTAGTGTGGAACAATAACATGCGTGTGTGAGGCCCATGAGGTACCATGGTGGATACACTAACTGATGAACTACTTCTTTTCAAATAGATTATTTTAATGGAAATGATGATATCTTGATGACTGGTTTTTGATGTTGTGCCTTATGTGTTTTTTGTTATATTGTTGTTGTGTGATGTTTTGAGTCCAAGAACCCCTCTTGTTTGAATGGTGTTTTGGGTTTGTGTTTCGTTAGTATGTTCGGCTGAATGGTTAGTTAATGGTCTCCTTTTGAGAAATGTATTCGAAGGCTTTACGGTGGTCCCCCTAATTATTTATGTTCTAGTTTGTGGTACGTTTTCATCATTGGACTAGCTTGGCTGGGTCGGTGGGTTCTTGAGTTGGGTATGGTACACCCCCACTAAGATTTAATGCACATCTGAAGTATAGCCTAGATTTTTTGATCAATGGAAGATCCTCCAGTTGATCAATACATACTATATTTTTATAAAAATCTGTAGATTGATTCAAAACCCATTCATTTCATGGTTTTTAGGATCCTCTTGTAGTGAGAAACTTCATGTGGAAGGATGAAAGAGACCTTAGATTATTAAGTTACCAAATTCTTCGTAGGATGAGGTGGTCTTGTGTTGTTAGTGTAGATGGTGTCTTAGAGGGTCGCTGGGTCATTCGTAGTCTCTTCGAAGTAGGGGTTCACATTAAACCACAATTGTGGAAAATCTAGTCATGAGAGGCTGTTAGGGACAATTTCTAGAATAATTTGATATTTGGGGACGTTACATAAGGTCACACTCCATGTATTGCTTCTATCAGTCACAATGTTCATGTATGGCGATTCCTTGTGATGTAATGTGCTTTTAGGACTATAAAGGTAAAGTTTTATAGTCTTTTATGAGTCTCTGTTTTGTCGTAACTGTGTCTCGTATCGAAAAATATCAAAATCATTTTTTGATGATGGTGTTTCTATATATCCTTTTATCTTTATATTTCTTGTCTAAAGAAACAAGTGGTGATGTGGGTGCATCTTATAAGAACATGTTTTAGTTAAATGTTTGGTTTTTGTAAAGTGATTTTTGGAGTGTGTTATGTCTTGGTAAACCCATTAGGGATTTCGATGTAGTTTTTTGTATGACGAGAAGAAGAAGTTCCATCCAGGGGTTTCTGAAGCCTAACTGTGAGGATGAAGAAGCTTTAATCATTTGTTCTCCATCCATAGGTTCTGGAGTGAAGTATTCATGTAGTCATTGTAAATCCCAGAGTTATTCAAACCCTTCTCCAAAGTCCTATCCTCTGTATGAAAGATGAGAATATTTTAAACCTCCAGTGTCTTCATCTTGTTCTTGTTGTTCATGTTCGATGGTAGAGGTGGGAGGACCTTGTTTCCATGTTCTAGAATTAGTTTATATTTCCCTCCTTTGGTTTCCTTCTATTTTTTAGAGAAAATATTGAAATTTTGTCTAGGAAGATTAAAGTGCATGGTTTGCGGATGGTTAGTAGTAATTGAGCAGAAACCTAATAAATCAAGTGATAAGAGATAATAGCTACCACACAATAATCCCATGGCTGTGCACCTTGGACCATGTAACCATGAGAAGTTTCCCCTTTGGACATAATTCTATACATAGTTATCACATGGTTTCCCATACCATGCTGAAAAACCATGAAACTGTTTCAACTCTATAAATTTTGGGGTCTTTTTGTGTCGGCTAGTGCGGGTTGGTTAAGATGGTCGGTTATTATGGTGGGGAGACTCATTATGAGTCTCATCTAAATTATTTTTCATATTTATAATGAATTTCTACCCCTTATTTTTGGAGTCTGTTTGGGCCTCCCCCAGTTAGTGACCCAATTCTATATTAGAAAAAAATTGAGTTTCCCTATATGGTGGAGAGTCTGTCTATATCTCCCTGTATGAGTAACATGGTTTTGTCCCTAGTGTTGGTCTGAAAATAAGTAGTCCCATTTAGAGTCATTTAAGCACCAACTACCTCCTTCAGTAAATGTTGTGATTGGAGTGATCACAACAGTTTTGTTGAAATAAGACTACGGTGACCTCGTTCATTTTCATTATTTGTTCTAGGCAAGTTGATAAAGTCTTGTTCAGATAGTGTTTGAAGTGTTTTTTAGAATATAGTTTGAATATTCTTGGATCACTTCAGGAAGTGGTGTATTTTTTGGTGGGTGAGAGTATTACATCCTTGATTGATCAATTAGAGGTGTTTTTGGCTTTTTGGGGGTGGGAGAAACTTGGCAAAGGAGTCCATTTTGGCCTTTCAGTTGGGTTTGTTTTTTCTTCTTTTCGCCTTGTTGTGGATTTCTGAGGGAAGAAAACTTTATGGGTTGGAGAATTTTCACATAATTTAATTCTTTTAAATGTATTTTTAATTTAATTTACATTATTACTTTTTTGGGGTGGTTTTACATTCATTTTTAGAGGAAATGTGGAGTTTTCATGATTTGGGCCAAACCGTGAGCCCATTTCTAGATTTTAATACCAATTTGGATTGTTTAATAAATCTTTAATTTTTTAACATTTCACACCCATTACACTTCCCAATTTGAATCCCCTTGTATATTAAAACCACCATATCCATTTGGACCTCATAGGACTCCATAATCAAGATGGATTTTGGCTTTAATTATGGTAATGGGCCACCCCAAAATCCCATTTTCTGGTTTAATTTTTTTATTAATTATTTAATATCTAATTAAATTTTTACTGTTTTTCATTATTCCTACTCTCATCCAAGTCCTAAAACCCAAGGATAACCCCCATTCTCTCCTCCCCCTCTTTGGAGTTCCTATTCATCACGAGTTTGGGTGAAACTTCTATGGTTTTCTCAAATCACCCAGATTAGAATAGTTAAAAATTTTCATTCATAACTCCTTAAATTTTTAATTTACACCCATTCCAATTCCTACATGACCTCCTAAACCTTATTCAGACATCATATTAATTTTTGGATATTTTTAAATAGATATACTAGTGTATTTTTGTCATTTTATTCAATATTTCTTTATGTATGTGTGTCTCACTTCATTTCCTTCCTTCTCCTTGGGGTTTCTTACCTCATTCATGAAGTTATAAAATTTCCAGAAGTTACAGTTCATACCTAGGATTTTATTTGGAGTCTTTTTGGTCAAATATTGGGTTTTTAGGTTGGATTTCACTCCATCATGGTGTATCGGTGGTGCGAATGAATTTTCGCACAAAGAATTGGGGGTTTTCACACAAAAGGAAGGTGGTTCCATGTGTAGGAATCCTATTATGAATTAGATTTGATTCATTCATATTTGTATCATGCTCACAAATCATTATGTTTGGTTTGGGAACCAATTTTGAAAGTATTGATCAAGATTTTAGTTTCATTGTTTCATATTTGATTGAGAAATGGTGTATTCCATCTGTATCATTTGTTGTTCCATTTGATGTAATTTGATCACATTTGAATATGGTGTAATAAATTTATCTAGAGATGAAAAATCAGGTTTGTATTAGTTTTGGGGTGACTTTGGCCTTGAAATAGTATTTTGAAATGGGTTTTGTTTGAAAAAAAATTGATATACCCCTTGGGATTTTTTTATGAAAAATTTAACAGATTTATTGGGTTAAACAAAGTAGTAAAGGATGTGCATGTACTGTTTTGGTGAGTGTGTTCACTACAGGTGAGTTCATGAAAGGTAAAGTGGTGATTTAATATTTCAAAAAAAATTAGAATGTTTTATAAATTTTATAAATGATATATCAAATTGAATGAAAGGCTTGAAACACATTTGTGGGATGTTTTATGTGAGTATGATGTGAAAAATATATATTTGTTTGTGAAATGAGTATTATCTGTGTGGGCTATTTGGTGTGGGTGTGACATTTAACATTTATTTTAATGTGAAGATTATATTTCATGACTTGTGGAACTTGTTTGAGCACAAGATGGAAAATCATGGTACTTGGGGGTGGATGTGTACTAGTATTCTAGTGATCGCATGCGGTTTGCACCCAGTTTCATATATCAAGTTTGATGATGATAACACTAAATAAACAATTACGATGAAGGTGATGTTGTTGGGGGACCACTGGGTTATGAGTATGATCCCAACTAGTGGATCATGTGCACAAGAACAGATATATGTATGGTTACTTTCACTGAGATATGAGGTAACTGGGACCCACAACAAGTTAGTTCCTAGGAGTATTTCACTGTTGCATATGATCATTAGATACTTAATGGTTACCATCGTCATGTAGTATGTTTGGATGAAAAATTAGGTTTCTTTGGTATTCTATTTAAAATTTTTGATTCTTTAAAGTATCCCACAGAAAAACTATTTTTATTTAATGTTGCATCTCTTAAAAATTCTTACTCTCATTTCATGTTTATGAAAAATTGCAATATTTTATTCCTTGAATGTTAATCACATGTAATCATTTAGTGCTGAAATCCTAATGGGCTTTGGCTCACAGCCTACTTACAACATTGGTTCTAAGTATATTTAGTTATTTTTGTAGCAGGTTTGGGTAGAGATTCTAGTGAAAAAGGTTTGTGTAACACCCAATGATTCCACGGTACGTTTCCCTTTGAATAATGCAATATCTTACATTGTACGCAACATCAAGATTCTAACACATCGCAGAAAATCAATGTTGTTGTTATGAATATTAATACCCAATTTATAAAATTTTATAAATTATATCTTTCAAAATGGAATTCATTTTTGGATTCAAAATATCGAAATTAGCTTTGGGTGAATTATTTGTATTTTTTTGAATACTTTCAATTTTTGATGAATAGTGAAAACCACTGAGTCATTATTTAAAACTGACTTTTTATTAAAATAATTATCTATTTTATTTTAATTTATTTTATATAAAAATAGATATATAATAAATATATATTTTCAATGTTATTCATTGGAATGAATTTATAATAATTTTAGATATATAAAAATTTTATTGAACTTTTTACCGTCTTTTACCTACCTCCGAGGAGTACATGAAAATTTACATAAAACTAAATTTTACTGCTTCTGTGAGTTAAATTTCAAAAATCCGAGAGACATGGATAATATCAAGGGTTACAATGCAGTTCAATAATTTAAAAATAATTTTTGGTGAACATTAACTTTTTTCTTTTATTTACCACTGTTCAATGTAAATAGGGTAATTAATGGTAAAAATGATATTATTATTCCCCTAAAACATGTCCTAATTCTATTGGATAAGTATAATTAGACCAAAAAAACCTTAGGAATAAAATATGAACCACTTTAGTCCAACATGAAAAATGGGGTGTCAAAACCCATTGGGCGCAGGTTACTGTAGCGGTACTATAGCAGCACTATTGCAGCGGCGGTACTGTAGCAGGGACAAGGCACTGTAATAGCGGTGGTACTGTGCTAGTACTATAGCAGCCTGGTTACTATTCACATAATGGTAATTGGGCCAAAAAATTGGGTCTATGGGCTATGTAATGGGCTACAAGACAACTAGGCCTTCAAGTTATGTAATGGGTCACCCTCTACCCAGTTAAAAGAGGTCTTTGATTTGCTGTAATAATAAAATGAGGCTTCGGCCCCAACCTTTTAGAAAAAATAGTTAAAATCAAATTTTAATAACTACAACATTTTTAAAATATGGTTAAACATAAGAGAAATCCGACTATAAATATTAATGAGAAATCTAAAATGATTTCCTACATAATGGTATTATATATATATATATATTTATATTAGACATTAAAAAATTTAATTTATTTATGACACAATGATGATGTAGTAATTACCTAATTAGTGAAATATTTAAATAATTGATATTATAAATATCCAAATAAATGTAATTTGAAAACATTTAGTCCAATAATTTTATAGGCTAATATGACATATTAGGTTTGGTTAGATGATTTTTTTCAATGTAATAATGCTGTTAATAATTTAGCAAAAAAATATCAAAAAATGTCAAAATTTATATAAAAGAGTTTTTAAATCAAATATTATTTTATTAATTGAAATTATATTCCAAAAAATATATGGTTCGGCCAAAGGACTTATATAATGATAGGTTTATCATTAATTAACCACTTGGGGTTCTCTTGGAAGTATATATTAAGTTTATTAACCATAATATATAAAAATACAAAGAGACATGGTAAATGTAAAACTATTTAACTTAGAGTTAAATGTAAAAGATAAGGTTAATATTGTGACCCAAACCTGTCTAAAACCTATCGGTTGAGTGGTTTTCCACCCATCCCTATATTATCATTTAAATAATCTATTTTTTTCCATTAGAAACCAAATATGATTTTATTATAAAATAATATTTCTACCTTTTCCTAAGGTTCGCCTCACCCCTCTTATAAAATAGCACTCCCCCATATCTCTAATTAAAAACTTCAAAGCCATTTGGATCTGCCAAACCTTGCCAAAATACCGTCTCAACTATCCTCTCTTCATCCTAGAGGCATTCAATTAGTTATAATGCCAACTTAAGGAGCCCTTTTGATCAAATCAAAAGGAAGAACATGAAGGAGAGGTAAATATTTCATCACATCTTTCAAGTTACTTTCTTCTTTCACTTCCTATTTCCTTGTTGTTTCCATTATAAAATTATAACTCCATTATATTTTATATACTATGATATTATTATAAATATGGTAAAACCATATTCATTATTCTGTCCATCCTTTGAATGACATGTCACCAAACGTCTGTATGTACAACTTACCGTCACCACGTTGTGGTGTAATTGTTATTCAATACATTATTATTTGGATTGGTATAATAATGATGTGTAATTGATGTAACTAATAAATATAACATGATAATGAATCTATATATATATAATATAATATCAAATTATATATTATTTTAATATCAAAACAATGTTATTGTCGCTCTTGCGTACGTACGGATTACCGTCTCCACGAACAAGATGATATTCTTTCCCCATCATATCCATTCAAGACTAATTTTCATTTTAGGATTAAAAATTATGTTTAAAGACTTAATATCTTTTTAAATATGAATAAGATACTTCTTATACATAACAAACATTACTCGTGTAACAAAGCATACAAATGAAAATGAATCAGCTAACACCCAAAAAGACGATAACGCTATGATATTATTAATAAGGCAATGATAAAAGATAATATATGATATCATATTAATGTATATGATTCTTGTATAATTTAATAACAATTATTTCACCATTATACAAGAGGTTAACCTACCCTCGACCAAGGAAAAGTACATAGTAAGGGTTAATTCTAATATCTCTTTATTATCTGAGGTTGTTTATACGTAATTATCTACTGGGACCTCTTTATCATCCACATCCATGTTTCATAAAAATTTATTTCAAAAAATTCTTACTATTTTATAGACTATGGTTTAAATTCAATTATACCTTTGTCTGACAATTATAAGATTTTTATAAAGTAATCTTTCCGTCATTTTCCAAACAAGGTCCTCTATAACCTTTTCTACAATATTAAGCTAAGAATATTTTTTTTATCTTATACAGTGGGTGTGGCTATATTACATCGTTATAACATAGTCAAATATTCCCTTATAATATTATAAGAATATTTTCAAAATAAATGATTACTTTATAATTATTTGACTCTTAAATGATTTCAAAATAGAAAGTGAGATTTCTCTAAAAAAGGGTTTTGATTTCATCTATGTCAACATCCTTTGATGGATTTTAAGTTTATTTGAAGTTGATTTATTATTATACAAAAGTTACATATTGTATTGATGGTTTTTTGATATGTTTGACTATATATGTGATATTTGTATACCATTGTTGGTTTATGGTTAATGTATTAACATTTCGTATGCTAGTTTTTATATGAATGTTTATTTCATATTTCAACCATTTCATATGAAGAATGTATTGGACTTAGTAAGTGATGGGTGAAGCCCACTATATCTCCACGATGAACTGGTAGGTCTCATGAGACAAGTAGATGTGGAATTGGCTGAGGCCTTTCCCAATATGATATGTGGTTTTGGCCGAGGCCTTAATCATTTGTAGATGACTTGGCCGAGGCATTGAGAAAATGTTTCGGAATGTCTGACATTATACATTTCCTCATTATGAAAATAATATTGATGGTTCATGTGGTCATTCGACTAGTAGAATACCCAATATTATGTTTTATTATGGAATTATTTACTCAGCTCATATTCCTACCATAAAAGTATTCATATTTATTATTGGTAAAGGAATGTGGTTTAAATTATTCACCATGATTAATATTTATGTTATTTTCCACTGTATTGCTTACCCTTAGTGAGCATTTGAGCTCACCAATTACATATGATTCATTTTCCTAGGATATAAAGATGTTAGTTATGAGTGACTTGCATGCATAATCTAGGAGGCTTTCATATTTCTAATGGAATATATTCATGTTGTATTTATTTTAAAGCTGTAATGTTGAACTTATGTATGAATCTTGTTTCCAATAATACTAAACTAATCGGTCTTTTGAGACATGATTTCCTTGTGATCATTCCAATGTTATCTAATAATTCATGGACTCTGGGTAACTAGGGTCGTGACATTATATTTTGGGTTTTTCGTGGTCCTTCACGATGTAGTCTTGTGGGGATGGCTTGTGGGTTGTGACTCCTATCATAAGGAGGTTCTTGGTCTACCCATTTTGGGTTTATTCATTTGTTATAGTATTTGGGAATTGTTTTTAATTATATAATTAAATTTTTAATTATTTAAAAGATGGTTTTTCATGAAAAAACAATATTTGGTATATTGGATTTCTTTTTTTTATGTTTATAAACTCTGTTAAATCATTCCCAAATTTCATTATATGATTCCTGAATACTTATTCCATCTTGTGGGGATTCGGAACAGCCTTCAAGACTTTCCACAGGACATGTCGGGTGTCTTTTTGGATGGTGACCCGATTTGTTTCGTTACAAAATGGTATCAAAGATGTTCTAGTTAACACTTTGGGTCATGTTATTTGGGGAAAATTCGAGATAGTTTAGTGATAGGATTGTTTGTAAATGGAATTCTGGTTATGGGTAGTTTTCGTAGGCATCATAGCTCATGACATTATTCATTTCACTTGGGGAATTCATGTTATATCTGAGTCATTTTGTTTTCTTGGTTTGATGACGATTATAAGAAAAGAGAAGACTGTTTGGTTAATGATCTCAGTGAGATTGCAAGGCCTGGAAAGCCATGTGGTTCCACAGATATCTACCTAGAACACTCTCAATGATGGTGAAGTGATTGGAATATAGCCGCCAACCATATTTCCACATCACACACTGTAACTAGTTTCCTCTTACAGTGTCTTGTGTCTTTTAGTTTTGGAATATTTGACGTTTTTTTAAAGAAAAAATAACCTGGATTTGAGAAGAGTACTGTTTATGTGAAATGATTTTTAAATAATGATAGATGGGTTTGGTTTTTTAAACAGTGGAATGAGAATTTTAGGATTGTATTAAAATAGAAAATGGTGTGTTTACACATCTTTTGAAAGCTGAAAATTATGTTTATGTTGTTTTTGAAAAAGTGCTTCCAATATCATTTTCAAAACAATTTAATGTTTTATTAATGGGATGGAATGTTTTGGAGGTCATTTGTGGATTTTGGAAATTGATTTTTATTTGGAAACTAGAGATAATTTTATATGTTTTATTAAATTTATGAATATGATTGTGGAATGTGAAATGTTGAGTTCTTAATTCAATAAGGATTTATGAAATGGTGTTTTTCATGAAATTATAAGAGTTTTTATATGGGATTAAATGTTTTCAAATTAATGAAAATGAATTTAATTTTAGTTTTCATAATATTATTGGTGATCTTTTGAAAAGTTTTACGAATCATTGGCACCTTGTTTTAAACAAGAGGAGATGTGTTTTCAATAAATGGGTTTTGATCAAATAGTGTTTTTCATTAAAACAGAAGTGTTTTGAAATTGGATGAGATGTTCTGAAATTGATGTGAATATCTTAAAATTGATGTTTAATTTGAATGATTGCGCCTTTCTAAAATATTTTGTATGATGTGATTTGGGTTTGATTTTGTGGTTATCATGTCTGAGAAAAAGGAAGTGTTGGTTGACTGTTTTGGTTTTGAAAAGTGGAAAGAATTTTTATTTTATCCTTTGGAATTTCTATGGGTGACCACATGCATGGGTTAACATGGGATTATAGATGGTTAATGTCATGACTAGAAGAGTCTGGGGATGGATATAAGGAGGGTTCCAGGTGTGGCACGAAAACGTGCACCTGTGAGTCCTGTGGAGTAGCATTGGTGGATGCACTAACCACCGAACCATTTGTACTCAAAACGATAATTTTAAAGGTAGAAATGATATCTAGATTAATAGTACGGGATGGTGTGTATTTTGGGTTTCTGGAAATATTGATTTTGCGTTATGTTTTGATTCCAAGAACCCCTATTGTTTGAATGGTTTTTTGGGTTTGTGTTTGGTCAGTAAGCTGGGTTGAAGGGATGTTTAGTGGTCTCCTTATGATAAATGTTTGGGAAGATTTTATGGTGGTTCCCCTGATGTGTTCAATTCTTATTTTTGGCACATTTTGATCAATGGACAAGCTTGGCTGGGTCCTTGGTTTCTCTCGTTGGGTAAGGTATGCCCCCAATAAGAGTTTGTGGACCACTGAAGTGTAGACTAGATTGTTTTACGGATGGAAGATCTTCGAGTTGATAAATATAATGAATATTTTTCTCAATCTTTGTAGATTGAGTTTACACCCTTTTCTTTCGTGGTTTTTTGGATCCTCTTATCACGAGAGACTGCTTGTGTAAGGTTGAAAGAGAACTTAGTTTCCTAAAATACTTAACTCGCCAAATGTGGAAGTGGTCTTGAGTAGTTAGTGTTGGTGGTTTATAATAGGGCCTTTGGGTTCTTCATAGTCTCTTCGAAGTAGGGGTTCACGTGAAACCAAAAGTGTGGGATATCTAGTCATGAAAGGTTGTTATGGCCACTTTCTAGAATCTTGTGATATTTGGGGACAATGCATAAGGTCCCTCTCTATGGGTTCCTTCTATCAATTGAAATAGTCATGTTTGGTGATTCCTTGTGATGTCATGTGCACATTTGACATCAACGGTGAAGTTGTATGATCTTTTTTGAGTCCTAGTTTTGTCATAACTGTGTCTTCTTTTAAAAAACCCCGACAACCATTATTTAAAAGAAGTCGTTTCTATATATCCTCTTAAATTTCCATTTCTTATCCGAAGAAACAAGGGTTGATGTGGCTGTTTCTTCTAAGAACATGTTTCAGTGAAATGTTAGGTTTTGGTATAGAGAGTTCTAGAGTGTACTATGTCATGGTAAACCCAAAGGGGTTTGCGGTGTATTTGTTTGTAGCATCGGAAAAAGAAGTTTGGTTATGGGGTTTCTAATGCCTAACAGTGAGCCCAAAAATGATTCAATCATTTGAACTCCATCCATTGGTTTTGGAGTGAATATAGTGCGTAGTAAGTGGAAATCCTTGGGCCATTCAATCCTTTGTACAATATCCTATCCCCAGTATGAATGATAATAGTAGTATAAACCTCCAGTGTCATCATGTTATTCTTGTTGTCCCCATTCAATTATTGAGGTTGAAAGACCACATTTTCATGTTGTATCCTGATTTCATACTTCCCCCTTTCGTTTCCTTCATGTTTTTGGAGAAAATATTGAAATTTGGTCAAGGAAGAATAAAGTGCATGATTTGTACATGATTAATAGTAATCATGTGCTCACCTAGGAAACTGTGTGATAATAGATTGTAGCTACTACATGGTGTCTTCATGGATGTTTGCCTTGGTGCATTTAATAGTGAGAAGTTTCCACATTGGAAATAATTATCCACATGATTAGTGCACAGTTTCCTCAACCACATGGACTAACCGTGTGGTCATTCCAACTCATTAAATTTTGGGTTCTTTTCATGTTGGCTTATGCTAGTCTGTTTAGATGGCTGGTTCATATGGTGGGGAGACCTAGTATGTGTCTCATGTTAGTTATTTTAGAAAGGTCTAATGAATGACAACCCCTTATGTTGAGAGTATGTTTGGGCCACCCATATTAGTGTCCTAATTCTCTATCAGAAAAAATATTCAGTTTCCCCTTTTGGTGGGGAGTCTGTTGGGGTCTCCCTATATGAATAAATTTGTTTTCTCCCTAGTGTTGGTATGAAAATAGTTATTATCATTCAGAGTTATTTAACTGCTAACTTCCTCCTTGAGTAAATGTTGGATTGGAGTATTCCCAAAATTTTTGTTGACATCAGACAGTGGTGACCTTGTTCGTTTTCGATGTTCATTTATGCTAAGTTGCTTCAGATAGGTTCCGAGAGTGTTTGACGACTTTTTAAGGATATAGTTTTAATATTCTTGATTGTTCAAAAAGCGGTGTATGTTTTGGTTGGTGACCGTATTACTTCCCTGATTGATCAATTATAGGTCTTTTGGGACTTTTGGGGGTGGGAAAAACATGGAAAAGGCATTCATTTCAACATTTCGGTTGGGTTTGGTTTCTACTTTCGGCCTTATTGTGTCATTATAAGGGTACAAAGTATTATGGTGGGGAGAATTTTCACATCCTTGAATTCTTTTAATGGTATTTTTCAGTTAAATACCATTCTTTCTTTGTTGTGTGGGTTTTTCCATAAATTTTTTGTTAGAAATGGTGGGTATTCATGATTGGGACCAAATAGTGATCCCATTTCTAGATTTAAAAACAATCGTTTTTTCTTTTATATCTCTTTAATTTTTTGACACATTAAACCCATTAAACTTTTCAATTGAAATTCTCAGGTATATTTAAACCACCATATCAATTGGGACCTCATAATAATCCATAATCAAAATGGATATTGGTTTTTTATTAAGGTATTAGGACAAACTGAAAGCCCATTTCCAATGTTAATTTTTTAATGCTTTAATATCTCTCAAAATTTTAATTTCTAGGTGATTTTAACTCTCACCCAAACCCACATACCCGAGGCGAGCCGTCATTCTCTCCTCCCCCTCTTTGGAGCTCATATTCACCACAAATTGGCGAAAAACATCTCTAGATTTCTCAAATCGCCAAGATTTAAAGAGGTAAATTGTTTCTTTTATAACTCCTTAAATATTAAGTCTTTTCCCCCATTATATTTCTTACATAACCTCTTTATACATATTTGAATCTCACAAGAATTTTTGGCTATTTTGGAAATTCAGATACTGGTGAATTTGGATTGTTTTATTCGTGATTTCTTAAAGTAAGTTTTTCTATCTTAATTTCCTTCAACCTCCTTAGGATTTCATCCGTAATTTATGATGTTCTAAAATGTACAAAATTTAGGGTTCATACCTGGGGATTTATCTCATGTTTTTTTTTCATATCTTAGGGATTTCGGTTGGATTTCACTCTCTCGTGGTGTAGCAGTGGTGCAGTTGATGTTTCTCACAACGAATTGGGGGTATTGACACAAAATGTAGGTGGTTATATGTGAAATAATCCTAATATGTGTTATCTTTTATTTATTCATATTTTTATCATGTTTCATTTACAGTATTATTGATGTGGGAACAATTTTTTGTTCTATTGATTATGTGTTTAGTTTCAAAGTTTCTTTTTTATTTGAAAATGTGTGTTTTCCAGTAGTATCTTTTGTTGTATCATTTTAGGTAATTTGATAACATTTTAAAGGGGTTTAATAAATGTTTATAGGTCTTAAAAATCAATTGTTTCTTGGTAATGATGTGATTTTTTCCTTTAAATAGGGTTTTGAAATGGGTTTTGTGTGAAAAAAATGGTTATACCCCTTGGGATTATTTTATGAAAATTCTATGTGATTTATTCAGTAACACAAAGTCAGAAAAGGATGTACATGTAATGTTGTGGGGACTGTGTTCACTTAATAAGGGGTTTTAAAAGGTATAGTGTTTATTTAAGATGTCTAACACTTTTATTATGCTTTATAAATTTATGGAATGATTTATCAAATTGAATAAAAGTGTGAAACACGTTAATGGGAAATTTTGTGTGAGTATGATGTGAATAATGAATTTTTTTGTGAAAGGATTATTATGTGACATGGTTGTGGTCTATTTGTTGTGTGAGTGACTCTATACTAGTATTTTCATGTGAAAATTGTATTTGATGGCTTGTGGAACATGTTTTAGAATAAGAGGAAAAACATGGGTATCTATGTGGTTGGAGGTGTACTAGTATGCTAGTGATCTCATGGAATTTGGAACTAGTTTCCTGTAGCAATTTTGATGATCACAACAATAAATAAACTTTTATGATGATTATTATGATGTTTTTGGAACACTAGTTTATGGGTATGATCCCTACTAGTGGCTCGTGTACAGAAGAACAGATATCTGTGTTGTTTCTTTCACTGAGATACGAGGTTCCTGGTAGCTATAATGAGCTAGTGCCTAAGAGTTATTTCCCATTACTTGTGATTATTAGATACTTAATGATAAATATAGGCATAAATTATGTTTGGTTGGAAAATTCTATTGATTTTTCATTATATTTAAAAGTGTTGATTCGTCAATGTAGCCCAATTGAAAACTTTTTTTATTTAAAGTTGTATCTCTTTAAAATTATTATTTTTAGTTTATGTTAAAGAAAAAATTAAAGATTTTCATCCATGAATGTTTATCACTTGGACTCTTTATGTGGTTTCATCCTATTGGTATTTGGATCACACACTACATACACCCTTAGGTGTATATACACTTGGTTATTTTTGTAGCAGGTTTGGGTTGAGATTCAAGTGCCAATGGTTTGGGTTTTAGCTGTCCTTCGTGATGTAGTGTTGTGGAGATCACTTGAGGGTGGTGAATCCTTCCCTAAGGAGGCCCTTGGGATATCCATTTTTAGTTTTTTCATTTGTTATAATCATTGAGAATTTTTTTAAATTATGTTATTAAATTCGGATTCTTTTGTAAAAGATGGTTTGTTTTGAAAAATCCAGATTTGTTATATTAGATTTGATTGTTATTTTATGTTTATAAACTCAGGTTAATCATTCCCATATTACATTATATGATACCTGGGAACTTTTTCCAGACCATTGGGATTGGGAATTCCCTATGGTACTTGCCAAGGGCCGTGTTAGGTGCTGTTGTTGACGGAGACCGGATTCGATTCATGAAAAAATGGAATCAAAGGAGGTTCAGGTTAGCTCTTTGGGTCATGTTATTTAGGGAAAGGTCGGGGAAGTTTGGAGCTTGGATTGTCGAGACATGAAATTCCAGATATGGGTAGTTTTCCTAGACATCACACCTCATTATGTGATTCATGTGTCTAGGGTAATTAGAGTTTCATCTGAGTCATTTGGTTTTCATTGATTGATAATGATTAGGGGAAATGAAAAGAGAGTTGGGATAATGGACTTAGTGAGCTCGTAGGGCCCGGAATGTCATGTGGAGTCAGGGATACTTCCCTAGAACACTTTCCATGATGGTGACGTGATTGGAATATTTCTTGCAACCATATGTACACATCAAACACCGAAACTAGTTTCCTTTTGCACTATCTTGTCTCCTTTATTTTTGGAATCTTGGATGTTTGGTTTTAATGAATAAATGACCCAGTTTTAAGAAAAATAATGTTTTTGTGAAATTATTTTCTAATAAAGAAGAAAGGGTTTGTTTTCTGAAATGGTGGAACTAAAATTTTAAAATTTTATTGAAATGGAAAATGGTGTGTTTACACCTTTTTTGAAAGTAGGAAATTATGTTAAAATTTGTTTTGAAAAAGTGTTTCCCATAGAGTTTTCTAAACCATTGAAAGGTGTTTTAATGGGATTCAATGTTTTGGAGGTCATATATGGAGTTTGGAAATGGATTTTAATTTGGTAACTAGATATCATATGAAAAGATTTATGAAATTTTTTAATATTATTTTGAAATGAGAAGAGTCGAGTTCCCAATTCAATAAGGATGTATAAAATTCAGTTTTTCATGAAATTATAAGAGTTTTGAAATGGGATGAAATGGTTTGACATTAATATACATGAATTGAAAGTGATATTTTATCAAATGACTAGTTATATTTTTAAAAGTTTTATGATTCATTGACAATTTGTTCTAAATATGGAGAGATGTGTTTTTCAAAGAATGGGTGCTGACCAAATAGTGTTTTTCATAAAACTAGAAGTGTTTTGAAAGGTTTAGAGATGTTTTGAAATTTTTGTGAATAGTTTGAAAGTGATATTTCATTTGAATGATTGTTCCTTTCAGAAAAATTTTATAAGATGTGAATTGGGTTTGATTTTGTGGTTACAGGGTCTGAGAAAAATAATGTGCTGGTTGACTATTTTGTTTTTTAAAAGTGTAAAGAATTTTTTTTAACCTTTTGTATTTAAATATGAGAACACATGCATGGGGTTACATTAGATGACGATTGGTTAATAGTGAAACTGGGAGAGTTCAAGGATGGATGTGAGGAGGGTGCCCAGTGTGGCATGGAAACATGAATGTGTGAGGCCCATGGGGTAACATTGGTGGATACACTAACTGCTGAACCATTTGTTTTAAATAGATTATTTTAAAAGAAAACATGATATCTTGATGAATTTTAGTGATTGTGTGTCTTATGTGTTTTGGGAAATAATTTTGTTGTGGGATGTTTTGATTCCAAGAACCCCTATTGTTTGAATGGTGTTATGGGTTTTGTTTGTCAGTATATTGGGTTGAAGGACTGGTTTGTGGTCTCCCTATGAGAAATGTATGGGAATGCATTACGGTGGTTCCCCTCATTATTTTGGTTCTAGTTTGTGGCACATTTTCATCAATGGACCAGCTTGGATGGGTCGTTGGGTTCTCTTGTTGGGTAAGGTACACCCCAAATAACAGTGAATACACAAACTCCAGTGCAGCCTAGATTGTTTTTTCTTTGGAATATCCTCTAGTAGATCGATATAAGGAATATTTTTATCGATAATTGTAGATTGAGTTTACACCCTTTGCTTTCATGGTTTTGAGGATCCTATTGTAGTGAGAGAGTTCTTGTGGAAGGATGAAAGAGACCTCAGTTTATTAAGTAACCTGATTCTTCAATGGTTGAGGTGTTCTAGAGTTGTTATTGTGGATGATGTCTAAGAGGGTTGTTAGGTCCCTCATAGTCTCTTCGAAGTAGGGGTTCACATTAAACCACTAGTGTGGTAAATCTAGTCACGAGAGGCTATTATGGCCACTTTCTAGATTCATTTGATATTTGGGGACATTGCATATGGTCCCTCTCTAGGTATTATTTCTATTAGTCACAATGGTCATGTGTGGTGTTTCCTTGTGATGTTATGTTCTCATATAAATGTAAAGGTGAAGTTGTATAATATTTTATGAGTCAATTGTTTTGTCATAAGTGTGAATCCTTTCGAAAAATTTCAACACCATTTTTTTAGAAGAATGTGTTTCTATATATCCTTTTCTCATTCTATTTCTGATCCAAATAAAGAAGGGGTGATGTGAGTGTGTCTTCTAAGAACATGTTTTTGTGAATGTCAGGTTTTGGAAAATTGAGTTTTGGAGTGTGTAATGTCTTGGTCCACCCATCAGGGATTTTATTGATGTTGTTTGTAGCACCGGAATAATAATTTTAGTTCAATGGTTTCCAAAGACTAAGTGAAAGGTTTATGATTATTCAATCATTTGATGTCTAGCCATAGGTTCTAGAGTGAAGCTGCCATATAGTCATGGAAAATCATAGGGTTGTTCAAACCCTTGTACGTTGTCCTATCCTCAGTATGAAATATTGGAATAGTTTAAATCTCCAGTGTCATCATCTTTTTCTAGTTGTTCATGGTCTATGGTAAAGGTGGGAGGAACTTGTTTCATTGTTGTATACTGGGTTCATATTTCCCTGGTTTGGTTTCATTCGTGTTTTTGGATAAAATATTGAAATTTGTGCTAGGAATATTAAAGTGCATAGTTTGCGGATGGTTAGTAGTAATCAGGAGCCAACCTAGGAAACCATGTGATAAGAGACAATAGCTACCACACAGTCTCTGCATGGCTATGATCCATGGACCATGTAACCATGTGAATATTCCCATTTATATATAATACTCTGCACATTTAGTGCATGGTTTACCAAACCTTGCGGTCTAACCATGCGACCATGTCAAAAAATTAAGTTTTGGGTTCTTTTCATGTCGACCTCTGCTTGTCAGTTAATATGGTCAGTTCATATGGTGGCATAGACCCACTGTGAATATCATGTAAATTATTTTGGAAACATCTAATTAAAGTATACCCCTTATGGTTAGAGTCTACTCGGGACTCCCCCTATTAGTGTCCTAATTCTTTATCAAAACAAATTCAGTTTCCCCTTATGGAGGGGAGTCTGTTTGAATATCCCTATATGAGTAACTTTGTATCGACCCTAGTGTTGGTATGAAAATAAGTAGTCTCCTTCAGAGTTATTTAATCCCAAACATCCTCCTTGAGTAAATTTTTTTACAGGAGTGCGCCCAATAGTTTTGTGGAAGTATGACTACGATGACCTCCTTCATTTTCATTGTTCTCTCTAGGTAATTTTCTTGAGTCTTGTTCAGATTGTGTTTGAGGTGTTTTTTAGGATGTAGTTTCCATGTTCTTGATCATTTCAAGAAGTGGTGTATGTTTTTTTGTGATGGTATTACTTCATTGATTTATCAATTGGAGGTGCTTTGGGACTTTTGGGGGAGGGAAAAACATGCAAAAGAAGTCTATTTAGTTCTTTCAGTTGGGTTTGTTTTTTTTTCTTTTAGCCTAATTTTGGATTTCTAAGGGAAGAATGTTTTATGGTGGGGACAATTGTCACATTCATGAATTATTTCAACTGTTTTTTTCATTTAATTTCCACTCTTTATTTGGGAGGGGGTACCCATACATTTTTTGGAGGAAAGGGTCAGTTTTCTTGAGTTGGGACAAACCGTGAGCCTATTTCTTGATTTGAAAACAAAATTTGTTTATTTTATAAATCTTTAATTTTTAAACATTTTACACCTAGTAACCATTACAATTGGAATCCCTTGGTATATTAAAACCAGTAAATCCATTTTGACCTCATAGGAATCTATAATCATGATGGATTTGGGATTTTTTTAAGGTAATGGGCCACCCCTAAATCCCGTTTCCTGCTTTGATGTTTTTTAATTATTTAATATGTCATTAAATTTTTATGGTTTTTTGGTGATTCCTACTCTCACCTAAGACCAAATACCCAAGGAGCACCCTCATTCATGCCTTCCCCTCTTTGGAGTTCATATTCATCACGAATTTGGGTGAAACTTCTTTGGATTTCTCAAATCGCCCAAATTTGAATAAGTAAATTTTTTCATTCAGAACTCCTTCATTTTTTACTTTTCCCCCATTCAAATTATTACATGACCTAATATACCTTATTTAAACCTCATTTTCATTTTTGGGTATTTGTAAATTCAAATACTAGTGTATTTGGGTTATCTAATTCAATAGTTATTCAAGTGAGTGTTTCTCTCTTCATTTCCATCCTTCTCCTTAGGGTTTCCTCCCTCTTTCATGTAGTTATAAAATGTACATAAGCTACAGTTCATACTAATGGTTTTATTTGGTATCTTTGTGGTCAAATATTGGGGTTTTAGGTTGGATTTCACTCCCTTGTGGTGTAGCGGTGGTGCAGTTGAAGTTTCGCACAATGAATTGGTGTTTTTGATAGAAAATGTAGGTGGTTCCATGTGTAGGAATCTGAAGATGAGTTTTATTTTCTTCATTAATATTTTTATCATGCTCCTTTTACATTATGTTTGTTTTAGGAACCATTTTTGGTAGTATTAATTAAGCATTTCATTTCAAAGTTTCATATTTTTTTGAGAATGTGTGTTTTCCATGTGTATATTTTGTTATATCATTTGATGTAATTTGATAATACTGGAAAGTGGTTTAAAAAATGTTTCTAAGGAAGAAACATTATTTGTGTATTGGTTTTGGGGTGACTTTGGCCATGAAATTGGGTTTTGAAATGGGTTTATTGTTTAGAAAATGGTTATACACCTTGGGATTGATTTATGAAAATTGTAAGTGATTTATTGAGTTAAAAAAGTGGGAAAGGATCTACATGTACTGTTTTTGTAAGTGTGTTCACTGAATATGGTTTTTTGATAGGTAAAGTGGCGATTTAAGATGTCAAAAAAAAATTAGAATGTTTTATAAATGTCTAAAATGATATATTAAATTGATAGAAAGGGGTGGAACACGTTTGTGTGTTGTTCTCTGTGAGTATAATGGAAAAAATGAATATTTCATTGTGAAAGGAGTATTATGTGACATGTGTGCGGGTTGTTTGCTGTGTGTGTGACTTTGAACTGGTATTTTCAAGTGTAAAGTTTATTTCAAGGATTTTAGAACTTTTTTGAGCACAAGAGGGAAAACTGAAGTATCTAGTTGGGTGGTTATGTACTATTATGCTAGTGATCCTATGGGGATTGGGCCTAGTTTCACATAGCATGTTTGATGATTATAACATGATATAAACTACAGAGAGGATGATGATGTTGTTGTGGGACCAATAGGTTATGGGTATGATCCCTACTAGTGGCTCATGTGCATGAGAAAATATATTTGTATGGTAACTTTCAACGAGATATGAGGTACCTGGGACCCATAATGATCTAGAGCCTCGAGGTTTTTTTACCTTTTCTTTTGCTGATTAGACTCTTAATTCTTTCCATCGACATATAGTATGTTTGGATGAAAAATAAAGTATCTTTGGTTTTCTATTTAAATTTTTTTATTCTTTAATGTATCCCACTTGAAAACTATTTTTATTTAAAGTTGTATATCATTAAAATTCTTATTAGCATTTCATTTTTAGAAAATAATGCAAGATTTTATTCCTTGAATGTATATCACATGAATTATTTTAGTGTTGGAATCATAATGGGCTTTGTTTCACACCCTACTTACAACCATAGGTGTAAGTAGAATTGGTTTTCTTGTTGGAGGTTTTGGAAGAGCTTCTAGTGCCAATGGTTCAGGTTATTAGTTGTCCTCCATGAGGTAGTCTTGTGGAGATGGCTGGAGGGAAGTGCCTCCTATCATGAATGAGGTTCTTGGGATTTCCATTACAGGTTTCTTCATTTTTTATAATCTTTGATAATTGTTTTAAAATGTGTAATTAAATTCTATTTTTTTTTAAAAGCTCGTTTGTTTTGAAAAATCCAGATTTCTTATATTAGATTTATTTGATCATTTATGTTTATAAACTAAGGTAAATCATTCCAGAAATCCATTATATTATACCTGGACATTACTGCCATCCCTTGGGGATAAGGAACGCCCTTTGGGAAATTTCAATCGCCATTTAGTGTATCGGTTTTGAGGGCGATCATATTCGGTTCGTGACAATAACCAACAACTAAAATCACAAAATATTTTAATAATACATGTTTATTGTGGATGGATGAAAAACAAATTAACAATAATATCATAAAAAAGATTAAATTCTCACTAATTCTTGGACAAAAAACTTATCCGTAAAAAAGAGTATTACTTTAAAATATTGAGACTGACCAAAAATGTTCTCCTCAATATATAGGTTATCTCAAATTCACCTTAACTCATCATTATGATACTGATCCTATTGAACATACTAATAGATAGATGATGATAATTTAAAAATGGTCAAAATCATATTCAAAACATCCTATTGACCATTCAGATGAAACTAAGTACATATATTTTCAAGGTTCCACTCCTCATTCAATTCAATAACAACTTGTGATGGTACTATCATACTGAGAAAACCTTCAATGAAATTCCCCTTTCCCTAGGTGTATGTTATTTTTTTGTCAAATGTACGAAGTTATTCCACCCACAACATCCTTATTACATTAATGTACGTCTGAAAATTTATATATCTCAAACTCTTAGAGATGAAAATATTGTGTACCTCTCCCAAAAATGATAGTTCTTTCAAATTTTATTCACACACAAAATAAAAAATCTCTAAATCACGATTTTGGTAATTATTCTCTTATTGTAAAATTTGGTGAGAGGTGTATGATTCAATATGATTATCCTTCAATAGAAATAAACCTAAACTAACACTAGAGGTATCATATAAAACCACATAACACTTATGAGGCTCAAGTAAAATCATATTTGGATCGATTATCAGAAGTTATTTCATCTCATCTAAATATAATTATAAATCATCATCCCATGTGAGTTCCACCAATTTACTAGTAAGGGAAGAAATGGTGACAAAAAAATTGAAAAAAACATGATAAATTATGAGTAATATTCAAAAATACTAATGAAGCTCTGAATCTCAATGAATTTCCGTGTATCTTACCACACTAAGACAACCATCACCATATCAGGATCAACTGATATTCTATACTCAGAAATTAGGCTCTTGAATACATTAACATCATGGATCCTAAAACATAATTTTAATGGAATTCCACAAAAACAATGAATTCTAAAGATATCTATAACCAAATTGATACGGTGCTCATGCTCGAGCTCTGATCTTGATTAAACCAAAATATCATCTTTAAAAACTACATAAAAATTGTTTTGAGATAATCAATGAATACTTTATTCAACAAAACATTGATTGTTTCTATAGTGTCAATTAGACTAAAAAACATCAAGGGAAATTTATAAGGGATATAAAAGCTTATGGTAGTAATCTTTGTTATATCAGAATCTCAAACATTGAATTGATGATAACCCAACTAAAGAGAGATCTTCAAAAACCACATTCCCCAATTTATCTATTTAATAAACTCATCCATATATGGGAAATAAAATTGATTATCATGAATTATTTTGTTCAAATTCATATATTATAAAATCAAGCAGACCAAACCATTTTGCTTATTTGAAAAGAGAATAGTGGCCAACAAAGGAGAAACTCTAGGGAGAAGGAAAACCTTCTCACTCAGATAATCCAACTAAATTGTGATATCTTTCATCTATTCTTGTCCCAAATGATTAGAGGGTATCAAAATGTTATATGTAAGTGGATCTGGAACAATTGTAAACCCTACCTCTATATCTTGATGGAGAATATGTATATCATATGGGAGAACATCCTAAAAATGTCTGAAAATCTATAGAGGAATACCCGAAAAAGGAATATTTTCTGGATCAATTACAAAAGATGAAACAAATCATGAGCACTGTGAGGTATGGTCCTTCTTGACAAGACCTTAGATCCCAGTTTCCCTAAAAAGCTGATATCTCCCATTGATGGAATGAAACAAGACACATCAATAATTAAAATAAACCTCAACACAATGAATGATAATCCAATCCATCATAATGATAAAGTAAAATAAATCCAAATTGAGAACCTGGAAATGATAGGATAAAAATAAATTGGATTTAAATAGATAAAAAAGGACACACAAACCTTTCTCCTTTATCTTTCAAAGCGGTTTCACCAAAAACATAATATAGTACAGGACACACATTGGATGCATAAGAATATCCACAAAATCAAAATATACAAATGTGTGGGAGAAACCTTTATCAAATAATGGAGTATCTACTAATGATGAAGTAGAGAAATATCTTATGACTATCACTAGAACCTCATCCAAATCTTCTAGAAACACATCCTCTTCATGATGATTCTTCACTCATAAGGCATATCACTAGATCCATACAGTCTTTGAAACATTTAATTGTGTTGCAGCAGCCATTAGACCCAATGATCCTTGAACATAATTATTCATATCCATTGAATGAAAGTAAAATTGTATATTTAAATAGAAACAACAATTGTAACACATATTCTTAGGTGAAAAACAAGAATGAAATGTTTTCCATTCTTTACCACTCTGATGGAATGTCAGGGGAATATTGATGAGTATAATTAAACTAACCAATATTTCCCATAAAATCCTTCTACACAATAATTTACCTATCTACTATCTCTACTATGGTAGAATTGTTTAGAATAAACAAAAGTGATCAATATTTTTGTCTCAAACCCTATAGGTACATTTAGACCTTCATATTGTCACTCTCTACAACATATGAAGAAAAAATACACCAACATCATGAACCAATTATTATAAGATGACAGCAAACAATCTCTTTATTGCATGGATAGACACAATAGAGTACTTTTTGTCATAAGAGACTATAAAAAACAATTGAATTAATTAGGTCATGAATCCCTTATATTCCAATCCCACATGTCTCTACACATATACTGTGGTATCCAACCATCGCTTACTGGGACCCTTGAGTCTGAACTCCATTCACTTCAATTATGTATTCTAAGGTTTATCTAGGAATTAAATGAATAGATCAATATATTCAAGATAGACCTATTTCTCTGGAGGGTTATTCATACCCTTGATGTAAGTGTGATTAAAATGTATGAACTCTGGTGAGCAGTTCCTTCCTCTTAAAACACTTTTCTCTACCAAAAAAATTCATTTTTCACTTCCGCTATATTTGGGTGATACCTTCGATAAGATTATGAATTAGAGGTGGTCTCCCTTGAGGGGAATCTAATGCATCCTCTTAGGGATCATAGGGAAGACATTATAGAGGTATACCACTACATTCCAAAATAGATGAAATGATCGTAAAATAAGATATTATTAGTTCAAACCTGAAAATCCGGATAATAAATTGATATTAAGACAAATAAATCCAAATGGGACACACACATCCCAATATCCCATTATAATTTGTGCCTCATCATGGTAAATGCTGGATAATCACTCCTCGTAGCCTACCTCTCAAGTCCCATAAATCTTATCTCTAATATACAAACATCTCAAGTATAATAACAACCATGATCTGATACTAAACTATTAAAAAAAATCATCGGATACCCTCATAAACTAGAACCCAACCAAAACCGATAGATACATGAATGTTGTGGCCATTCCCATAGTTGTGAGACTAGCACCCAGGCTTCAAGAATAACTAGATGGAATGATTTATCCCAGAATTTGCCAAAGAACATTGATGAATTCAATATGTTGGTTGAAATACCAGAAAATATAATAATAAATATTCAATAAAAAAATGAAATAAAAGATGTGATACAACTCAAATGTAGAAAAGAATCTATACATTTCAATTCCAAGAGAAAAAGACATCTAAAATCATAATAGATACTCCATCTTATAGCATATAAAAACTAAAACTATATCACCACCATCAACCTAGATACATATGTTAGAAACCGAATGACCTAAATAATGAACCATACAATTCCCTACAATGAAAGAAATTTGAATGTATACTCACAACTAAAGGGGGGAACATGATTGAAATAAATATGATAATTAGGATCCCATCTAGATATTCCAATTAACGTCCCTATATGACTATATGAACATGATCAACATTATAGGAAAGAAGGCATGATAATAAATTAAACGATTTTTATACAAATAATTGTAACATATCCAAATTTTCATCAGTTCCATGTAATATAGGTAAAATATTTTCAATGAAAATCAAAAATACAAAATTATACAAAGAAAATCAAATATCACATATCATTTCAAATCAAATATAGTCCAAACCAACGAACCAATAACATCACTCCAAGTATCACAATAGATCATGCTACATAAAACACTCCTACCCAAACATAGATAATGTGTTCATCAATTCCCAATCCATATGAAAAAAATATAGGTAGAATATAAATTCCAAAACCATTCAACCGCCCAATAGGTCAAAAAAGTCCCTAGAACAATGGACCTCAAAAGAAGAGAAAGACCCCATGAGTGACCCTTTCGACAATATGAATATGCAAGGCTTATCACTATAGATTGTACCTTATTTCCCAAGGACAACGGTCTATTAAATTTTCTCATCCATTTCATTAAAAACATTATTTGGAAACCAATTTATAAATTCATTTCATAATGATTTTAAAATACCATTTCATTTTCCAAAATTTGTGAAACTCATCTTTTCTAAAAAACTCATTTCCACACACACAATTAAATCAATCCATCATGCCATTTTATTTATAAAAAAATTATAATAACTAGAGGAATAAATTTCATTCAACAATGTCTAGGGATGGAATCCCCTACTAAAAAATGAAGTCTCACATTTCCTCATTGATATCCAAGAGAACGAAATAATAAAAAGTAAATAATTGAGGCCCTACAATTAATCCATACTTTTTAGAATCAATTCAACATGAAAAATTATTAGTTGAGAAGATAACACAATATGTACCTCAATAAATTCTCATTCTGAACCACAACCAACAGAAAGGTCAGCCCTTTAAGGAATATCTCAATATATATATATATATAAATGATTTCAAAATAAATATTACAAACCAAAAATATCTAAAAAGGTATTTCGAAAAAAATTCAATGACTAATGATAATGATGAAATAGAAATATCACTTACCCAGAGATATAAATCAAAACATCAATGAAGATTAGTCACTAAATAAAAAAGTATTGAAGGAATAAAGATCCCCAAATACTCCTTAAAAAACATCTAGAATTTGAAATAAACTTTTATAGTTTGAATGAATATAAAATCATACGTGCAGTGTAATGAAAATAACAATCCCATTAACATCAATGAAGTTAAAAAATTTTACAATGTGAAATACATTATTTAAATGATTTGATGAAAAATGTGTCTCCCTAGATTAAAAATAACTCTGAACAATATTTTCAAGAAAATAAATAATTTCATGGTGGATAAACGTTTCACAATTTGTACTTGTTCAAACAATCAACCAGATGAAAGATTACCATCATATAATACATTCATGGAATGAAACCAGAAGACAGAAACCATATAAACAAATATAAATTGAACCTTGTGAATCTAGAAAACTATGGACGTCCCCTAAATATTATCCTATCATTTATTCCCAGAATATATAAATTACAATAAAAATAAATCCATGAATATTAGGAAATTTTCCAAAAAAATCACACTCTATCATAAAATGTCCCAAAATGCACCCAAGGAAAGAGAAAAGTGAAAAGAGATATGATAAATACGAAAAACATGGTAACATGAAATTAAATATTTCCCTATATATAGAACTCGAAGAAGGCAACGTTGGTCAGTTGTAATTGCTACATGATCCTAGTAGGCCATATCCCTAATGGGAATGGTTCATCCTTGTTAGTATCAACGAACAGGGTTTTCGATCATGTTGTTCAGATTGTGAAACTAAAGGGGGAGGGAGAATTGATTTTTCCAAAAAATATTTAAAACAAAATTAAAACTAAATCTCTAATTTTATATATATTTTGAGTCAATCAAAATAGTATAAATATATACATTTTATGTTTTAAATAATATTTCAGTTTTTGGATTAAGTATTTGATAAAATGTATTTTAAATTATTTGAGTATTTATATCATGTTGCATAATCAAAGTTGATATAGAAGTTACAATTTAAATTAAATAAAAAATTAATTTGCCTTTATAGTTTAAAAATTTGAAACTAATTTGAGAATTAATATACCGAAACTAGAAAAATACATAACTGAATTTAGACAAAGGGATTTGTCTCAAGCTAAGGATTAATCGCCCCCACTTGAGGATCACATACTATAAAGAGGTTTATTAATTAATTAATTTATCCAAAATATTTATTGGGTTTAGAAAACAACAAAACTCATGTCTTTCCATGAACAAGGTATCTCCAATAGTTATATATGAGATAAAAGAAAAACGATGCCTCTCATGACCTCTTCCATGGTTATCCATAAGAATAATAGATTATGACTTTACATAACATCAATTTTACCCAATTTTTTATTTGATAACATGTATTTAAATATAAATAGATAAATATAAAACAATGCTCAAAAGAATAGAAAATAAAGAAGTATAAAGGGACAAAATATAGGATATGAAATGAAGCTCACTATGAGTAGGTTTGGTTATCCAAAGACATTGAATTTTTACTTGAAAGGATCTTGGGCAACATTCATTGAAAATTATAGAAAATATTGAATCTTAAATTTATTCTCTATTTCAAGGGTTCTCATTTAATGATCATATTTTATTCTCTATATGTGAAAAACATTTCTCATTATTCAATTTGATATTTCTCAACAAGATAGATCATTTATCTTAAATAGATCTTTATCGGAAGTAGTAATGGGGGAATAACCATTCTTCATTAAATGCACATGTTCTTCATTTAATGATTAAATAGTTTCCGTTGGATATTTTAAGTGATCCATTGCTATGTTATACATGTTAAGATATATTCACATAATTTATATTATGTTGATTTCAATAAATCATTAATTTGTTAGCTGATGTGGTATGGTGACATTGTTATCTCATTTATTCATTTGATCATCTCATTTTCACATGAAATATGTAGGTAACGTAATGAGGCTGTATTTTTTTTCACGCAGTCGCTATATTAAAATACATGTACATTATACTATTTTATGAATAAATCATATATACCTGGATGGTAACTTGATTTATTCATATGGTAGTATGTTTTCTTCATGTGGTCAGGTACATAAAAAGAATAACATAATATCATTGTAAGATGAATATACATGTGTCAAGGTGACTAATAACATGTTGTAAGGTGATATGGTCAGTTTACCTTCGTATGGTATGATGAAATGGTAATAAGTAGACATATTTATTTTTTTAAAAAGTCCCAGTTAACCACTTTCTAAAAAAAATATGAATTTAATTATTAATAATATGTATATAATTTGATTCCATTTAAATAAATAGGTTCTAGTATAAGCTTTCAATCCCCCTAATTATGAAAAAAAATATTGACATTTAAATTAAAATAAATTTTATATATCAAATGTATATTTGAAAAAATACGATAATAATAGTTATAATGACAAAAATCAATCAAAATATAGTTCAAAAACTATACAAAAATATTACATTAATTTCTTATTAGAAATCCTAATCTGAATCCGAATGAGAGTAATCTAAACATTTTATATGAAGGATAAAATTCTTTACATTTGATATATAGGTAGTAGAATAAGTAGTTTCAATAGAATATGAGGAGTTAGGGTATGTAATAACTATACACATGTAAAATAGTCTAAGATTATGAAACACATGGGAAGGAGTTATACCAAAAGTTTTAATTGTAGAAGAGGTAGTAGGGAGTGATAAAATAATGGAATAAGGGGATATGGTAACATTATGAGAGGTAAAAAGACACGGTTCCATGAAAAGGGTAAAATCATTGAAATCTCATGTATGATGCTCTAAAGTATTAAGTAAATCATATTAATTATCCATGAAATCTTATAAAATAGGATTCCCAACTCCATTCTTCACAACATGTGACCTAAAATCTTCAGTCATAGAGGGAATATTAAAATACAAGGAAATAGATATAAACCATCATTTTATTTGGATCATTGTAAATATTTTTACTTTGGTAATAATCAATCACCCTATTGACTTGTTCTCGATCTTCACATCATTTTTTGAAATCCTGATGAACTAAATCTACGGTCTTATAAGACTAGGTTTGAAACCCAACTTACATAGATTTATAAGACTTTTGTAATTCTTCAAAGAAAACATGAATCTTTTCCCAAATAAACTATATGATCATTTCTTCATAAAAAAGATAATTGAATAGGAGGAGAAGTTGACACTGGAGAAGGATGAAACAATGATTTCCTAAAAATATGATCTAAATAAATCATAATATTAGATAGATCATCATAAAGAGAACAAACATGATCTCTCATATCAATAATATCATTCATTACAATCTATATCCTAAAATTTAAATTTATATAATTGTGATTTATTAGGAGAGTAACTTCTTCAGAAATATCATCTTTTCTCACTAGGTTCAAAGATTTGTAATAGTAATCAAATTATTTTTTATTAATTTTCAACATCACTGATTTGAAAACATCTATTTAATAATTATAAAAATAGGATGATTATTGAATGGAGGGTGAGGAGGCATAGAACGATAGATAACCTTCAATATTACTAAAATATACCTCATGTATATCATTTATTAGACAATATCTCATAGACGGATCCTAAAATTTGGAAAAAACATCAACCTTAATAATTTTTTAATAAAAAATAATACAAGAGTCTTAAATTCTCTATAGAATATAAAAATTTGTAATAAAATATCCATCTATTGTTATTTCTGTAGATTTAATTGTAGGTCCACTAAGTTCACATATAGTGCCTCCATGACATTCATAATTAGAATTAAGATATTATAATCCCAATAAAAATAATCAATGAGAATTATCCCCCTGAGAAGGTTCATCTCGTAAAGTCAATGTTCAGGTAATCACAATAATAGGAGATCCTTATATGTTTTACCTATATTCATTATTTCCAAATGATTAATCCCAATCTAGATCATCCTCATAATATAATGTAGATTCTTCATTATGTTATAAAACCTCTACTTCTTCCTCTTATTCTATAACTACATCTTCTTATTATTTAAAAGTTGGAATGTTTTTAAATAAATTCTCTACAACCTCATCAGGTTCAAAACCTGGATCTACTAGATACATTGGTCTAGAGGGATATTTTATAGGGTTAAACTATTCATACATTTTCTCTATGTCTTCCACCCATTTTTGTTTCCTTGGATTCCGTTTTACATTTATTTTCATAAAAATATTTTGAGTATGAAAAAATATATTCTATCAAGTTATCTTATCGTCTCACTGAGGAACTTACCATTTTTTACTATAATGAATTTTATTATATTTGGATAGGGTAAAGAATTTATCCTTAAAGATAGATTTCATATCTCAATCATGTGAGTTTTTTTTAAAAAAAAATTAATCTGAACACAATTCTTCATAATGAAGAGGTCTTAATGCCTCTAGATACTCATGTATGAATATTAAATATGTAATAAACATATCCTGGAGCATACATTCATGACATAACACAATTGTAGTGGGTCTTTTGGGAGTCTCATTGTGAGTGAGATCATGAAAATTATTCTAAAACCCAATATTAAATGATTAATAGGATATTAATTTTTATAATCATTATATTCTCTATTGTGTGGCATGCTCAAACACATTTCCCAGTGCATTGAAGAAATTCCAGTACATCCCCATTTATACATGATTTTACTTTATCCTTGTTCTATCTAGATAAGATATAATGGTTTACAAAAAAAATACATTATTATATATAGATTAGAAATTCTAAAATATTATTTAAACCATTAAATCTATCCATATTCTTAATGAATTTTCCAAATTATAGAATAACATTATTTAAACCCTTGATCATTAACTTATTTTTCCACAGGAATTATTTGATCAATGAGATAGATATTGTTTGCTTCATTTTCAACATTCAGATTCGATCCAAGAGAAAAGATTTTTTAGAAATGGGTGGTAAATTAGCGAGTTTTGAGAGAGAGGGAGATGCTTGATATTATATTAAATGATCTACTCTAGGATATCTACAAAAATAGGTTACCACACAGATTCTCATTCAAATTTTTATTTATATTACTTTAGAATTAAAATAATAATAAACATAGAAGAAGTACCTCCAAAATATTTTCAACAAAAAAATCAATTTAAATTTACTTGGAATGTATTATGTTCAGGGATATGTCAATTACATATTCACTCTCTACATTCTATCCAGAAACATAAAGTAGGGATGCTAAGTGTAATTCAAAAAATTTTACTGTAAAAATGAACTAATTGTATGAATTGGTTTTCAATGTAATAATTGTGAATGTGTGGGTAACTACTCATAGTGGGTATAGTGACCACATTAGTAAGCATTCACGGTGGGCATGATGACCACATAGACGAAAAAATTCATGTCGTCTTATTAACCATGTGAATCATATATCATTGTTTCTTTCAGAAACACTCAGGGAATAGAAGTTAAAACTATTTAACAAGAGAATTAATTACTAAAACTATATTTAAACAATTTTAAATAACTTATCATGACCAATTAATTTTCGATATATTATATTCTCTAAATATTCAATGGATTTTTAAATATAGAAGTATGATTATGTTTAGGACAAATGAATTTTAGAGTTATATAATCTTTATAGTAATGATATCTCAAAAAGTGATGTCCAATATCTATATTATTATTCAAGAACATGATAAAGGATTACTAAAAATATTTATCACACTTGTATCACCAAAATCTATTCAGAAATTTCAGAATTGATATCCCTATACTAGTAATATATTTTGCATCTAAAGAATCATTCTATATAAATTTCCTTCAACGTCATAAATAGATTATGTTGTGGAAAATTCCACAAATATCATCTTCATTCTACACAAAGACACTGTATAATTTCTAAAAAAGTAAGATATTCCAGAAGTTATTTCCCTATATTATAAATAATCTCTAAAGCTGAATATGAATGACTATCTAAATCAAAGAGTTGTCCAATAGAGTAAAATATTCTTATGTTGGTTTTATTCTTTATGTATTTTAAAATTATTGGGAAAACAAGTAGATGTGACTATATTTTATTTTTATAAAAACAAGTAAAAATAAACACATTTAACATTATATTATTCCATATAGTAGTTATATATTACAAACTACCATTAATACTTATGTAAGTTATTTGATCAACCAATTTCTTTGAATCATCATGATCCAAATTATAACTAATACTCATGGGAGTATCACTGTATTTTTTTCCTATCCATTCCAAAATGATTTATAATGTCTTTACTACAATATCGTTTATTAAAACTAATTCCACCATTATTTTGGAAAATTTTAATGTCATGATAAAATTTATGTTCACCCATCTAATTTCATTTAAAATTAAATTTTCCTCATTTTTTAACATTTAATATACAATTAATTTATTAAATAGATGAAAACAAATAATAATCATAAATAATTAATACTAAAAAATATTTCAAATTTATTCAAATAAATAATATTTGTTCATATATGACTACGGTAAAATAATTAGAAATTAGAAAATTATTGAACCTATCATACCAAGGAATGTTAGACTGTTTTAAACCACATTAATATTTTTATAATTTACACACATGATTTATAATGTTATGTATTTGAAATATAATGTCCTGTTCAAAAAAACATTCTAAAAATATTACTATTTGAGAATGGAATATTTCTATCCATTCAATATAATTTTAAATCCAAAAATGATCCATTGGAAAGAAACTTCATGATTTATTAAATTCATATTCTAGTTTAAAGGTTTCCTTAAATTCAAAACAATATTCTTAAAATTATCCTTGTGCCACCAATGTCACTTTATTTAAAATTAATATAACCTGAACATCAACCTTGTTTTTAAACACACATTTTTTAACAAATTCTATGTACTCTTTGGGAGTTAAAACTATTTCCTAGAAACTACTAATTTTAAAATGACAATGTCTTTATGAATTTCCATTACCTATAAATCATCATTTATAAAATCATTGATGTTTTCAGTTACACGATGTGACATGAAATATTTATGATCAAGGATACTTCCAAGAGAATATATAGTATCATATCAATAATACATTTCACCTACTAAAACATATATTGGATAATATCTATGATTCCTAAGAGTTCTAGAAATAGTAGTGATTTACACAATATTCTTATCAATTGGTTTGGATTCATGTTAACCTTCAAAACTGGGTGAGTTATTTACAAATATCCTGACGTAATTGTCACCGTATTATCAATTAATTACAGACAAAAATTTCATACTCAATCATCCATAAAGAGGTATTAGGCTCATGTGAATCAGTTTCATTAAATTGGACATGTATATATTCTTCCACATTTTTTATTATATTATTAAACACCACATATGATTCCAGGATGTATATTTTCCAAGGAAAATTCCTTCATCACTTTTGGAAGTTTTATTTTATTTTATTTTTATTCTATATAATTACAATAAGAAAAAAAACTCTAAAGTAGATAACCTTATGTTTCCTCCCTTCCTCTATTCATAATGGGCCCCTTTTATGAGAGGCCTAATTAATACACAATTAATAATATAATTTGATTTTTTTATAGATTCTACCCAAAAATAACGAAGCAAGTCATACACATTGATCATGGTCTACGAAATTTCATAAAGGGTTTTATTTATTATTTATATCACTCCATTATGATCCTTCTCTCCTATGAGAGAAAATTTAATTATTTTATCCATGTTTTAAGTATAAATATATAAATTATTGGTTTTCAAACTCATGAACATTATAAATTCACATTGTTTTAATTCTAATCCCAATGATATTTTCTATAGATATAGCATATTTGGAACAATATCAACAAGATTTGTTTTTATAACCAAGGGAAAACCTATGTATATCATGAATAATAATCCACTACAATATAGGTATAATGTTTTTATAATAAAATAAAAACTTTAGAGAGTCCAAAAAAGTCAATGTGAACTAACACTAGGGGTTGATATTTTGAAACATAATTCATTGGATTGATATATATTTTATGATTCTTTACTATTTTGTAGGGATTATAATGTTTTCATGTTAGGAATTATAGATTAAGTATATCCATCAATAAACTGTTCCATGTTATCCTTATAAGATAATGACTAATTTAATGAACTAATCTATTATTTGTAATTGAAAATTACTTAAGTATGTCACATAAAAAAGGATCCTTTTGAGATAATAAATAATTTAAATTTACATCATAATTACTATCATTTCTAAAAAAATTAAAAACAGAAAAGAATGTGTAGAGTCAAAAACTTATTAATTTTTTTGAAAAATAATACATGAAAAAAATATCTTATAATTTTAAAATTATGAGGTAAATATATTTTGATCCATCTGTGAATAATACTTTAGAAATTAAAATTATAAAATAATTACCGATTTTTTCAACAAAAATTATCTTTCCTTTGGAATTGTAACCAAAGTGAAATTCCCACTATCCATAGAAATCATGTTTATAAATTTTTAGTACTCTACATTTATGTTTTTAGTGACTCCACAATGAAGATACAAAATATTTTTACTATAAATCAATAGGAAAATTTCTTAAAAATAGAATATTAATAGATTATTTTGGTATACATATTTTTATTTATTCCATAGATGTTATGAGTAATTTATTAAGGAATAAATTACTATATTGTTTGTTTGTTATAAGGATACCATAAAACTCTTGATATAAAGCCCTTATTTTTTTATTATAATAATGTTTTTAGTAGAATTTATAGAACTATAGATAGCAAGAAAATGATTTTTATAAACTCTTCTTTGTCGATGGTGATAAAATTTTCTAGTTGCATATTTAGAAGATATATTTCTTCTATAAATTGAGTATGTTTTTCATGAATAGGTAAATATCTATCTATATTTATTTAATCTTATGTTAAATAATTTTAGGTCATTAGTTTCTCTAATTATTTGAGTATTTTTCTCCATATATACTGTAATATTAGTTTTAATGTGTGAAGGAAGAGAATTTTTTTTTAATATTTTCTAATTATTCATTAATTCATTAAATATGTCTTCTTTCATGTTGAAATATACTAATATCTCCTCCCTAGACATATTTTGTTAATTATTTTCTCTCTCAAATGATTTGAAATGTGGAAAGGAGTGTCATGAAAACCATTTAATACATCTGATGTGTTTTTTATAAAATAAAAATTAGGATTATAACTTATTTCTTCACATAATGAGAATAATTCAATTGAACTATTCTCTGAGAAACTCAATGTGAATTTCAAAAACATTTTATATATTTTAACCCCATCCAAAATCATCTTCCTATAATTTCTCTTGGGGTAGTATTCTATGATGTTTAATTTTTATTTAAATTCATAACACAATATTTCCTTGATAGAAAAATATTTCTTTCAATAATTTCTCTAATTTCTATTTTCACAATATCCTCAATTTATAAATTTATTAAATAAATCATTGTTTTTGTATAATTTTTTTCAACAATATGATAGTTTTTCCACTTCATCCTCACTACCAGTAAGTGATTCTTCATCACTTGAACATTTATCTTTTATTATCTATTTTTTTATAAGTCAATTATCATGAAATCTACAGAATTTATATCAATTTCACCCACTTATTATTTCTTAACTATAGTTTTTATGTATAGAAAAATATATTTATAATGAGTACCTTTATTGGATGTTTAATGATATCTTGTGATTCTATTATAGATATAAACAATCCTCTCCATATTTTTAGTAAGAACCTGATAAGTCACATGACTTGACCCATGCCACTAATTTAATTTCACAGTGTGGTCATCACAATAAATATGTAATTTAAACTTAGATACATGTCAAATATATCTCCCCAAGATTTATCATAAATGTATCATATTTAATATTGTACATTTTTTAACACATTTATTTGAAATTAGATGTTTTTTATGAGAAAAAACCTAGGTATCACAAATTTCAAATGTAATAGAATTGGAATATATGCTGTTAAATTCATCTTTATTTAAATCATAGAATAAATCATTCATGGGTTTGTATTTACAATCATATTAATCTTTGTTAGAATCACTCGTTTCATCTTTATTTGTTTTAGGTTGTTCATTTTTTTCATAAATTACATTTGAAATATCAATGAACATACTAGATAATTGAATTTTAATTATAACAATCTAATGATAATAATTATTTCCATTAAAACAACGAGGCTGATAAGTGGAATTTCATTCATCACAATTAATATCCATAAAGAAATAAGTTTATAATTGATAGAAATTCATGATCATTAAATAAAAGTTAACCACAGTTTAAAAGAAATGGAAAATAATTTAATACCAATTTTTTTTAGTGAGTAACTAATGAGTGGGGTGAATTGATTTTTTAGTAACATTTCTATTAAAAATCAACTTATGAAATAAAATCTCCAATTTGATAAAAATTCAGAGATGAACAAAAAAGAATAAATATATAAAATTTATCTTTAAAATAAATTCTGAGAAGTGAGATTAATACTTGTTTAAAAAAATTACAAATATTAACATTTTGAATTATTTTACTCAATAAAAAAATTACTTATACAATAATTAAGAATAACTAAAAAATTAATTATTTTTTTATAAATTTTAAAATTAAAAACAATATGATCATTAAAATAACAAAAATATAAAATAAAAAGTGAAATTTAAACAAGTTGTTAGGACTCATGTTGATAATTAATCACATCCTCTTGGAAATTACAAAGTACTATGTAGTTTGTTAATTAATAAACTGATCCATTACCTAGATTGGGATTAAAAAACAATATTTCAAAAGAGTTTCATGGAATTGATCCTCTAACATAGTTGTACTTGGGATAAAAAGACACTAGGGCACACATGACCTCTTCCACAGTTATTAATGGGACTAAAACTAGGGGATTTAAGAGATTATTGAGTACTCTTAGATTTTAATAGAAGGTTGTGATTTTACTGATCATTAGTTCAATATAAAACATATCTCAAAATAATAGTTAATATGGAAATATAAAGGTATTAAAAGGAATGGAATGAAATAACTCTCAATTTGAGTAGCCTGGTTTTCTCAGAGTCCTTGAAGTTTCCTTTGAGAGTATCTTGGATGAGTTTCACAGAAAATTCTAGAAAAAATAGAATTAAAATGGTCACCTCTATAGCATTGAACTTGTATAATGATCCTCTATTATTCTATATGTTCGAGTGTTAAAACTCCATTTTTTACATGGGTATGAAATGATTTATAAGAAAATACAACATTTGGTAGAGGTGAAGTGGCATTCAATGAACCCACCCTAGTAAATCTTCTTTGACCCCACCATGCCCTATGTGACTCACATTGGCCTCACCTGAATGGAAGTGCATGCGCTGCCAATACTAGTGCAAGGGTAATGTGTGATACACCATCATTGTGGACCTATAAGTATGGTATCCTATTCCAAGGTAATATATTTTTAATATAAATTGGATGGTTGGCCTCCTAATTTGTATGACTGGTAGATGAATAAACCAATGGAAGATCCCACCACACTAGTCCTTCACCGTAGTCATGAAAACCACCTGGGTACCTCTGCAAACCCAGAAAGAGGGAGCTAATGAGATTTAAAGGGTTAGAGTTCCCCACAAGACTATATAGCCTTCTGTGAGGAGCCACATCACCTAGTAAAGAAGAACTAGAGAAATATCCACCTTTTTATACTCAAACATATATATGACCCTTATAGATACACCACAGGAGACCCATATAGTTTCAGTAAAGGTCTATACAATGTTTGGATTCTACAAATAACTTTCGGAAAATTTTCATGGGATTCACCAGCACTGGGAGGTATCCAGGTTTTCCAAGTTCCACCTAGGTGAGTTCCTCCTAAGCCACTCAAGCCTCACATAGGTGAATGAAAATATAATTTTTAACATAACTCCTAGTCAAGGTCCTAAATATCCATCCCATACCCTACCTGGGTGAAACATCACCAACGCTATTAGGTCCACCCTACTTGAGAAACCCTTTATTTCCCAAATATCCACCATATGTGAGACACACTCCAAATATATATTTTATACCATCATTCGTAGGGATCCTTTTTCCTGGGATCCCTCATCTATGGTAGAGAAACCAATACCACCCCAATTACCTCCAGATATGTTTGATCATAAAATTTTTCACAAAAATGTGTATTATAGATTATACATTCTCATGGTAGTGGAAGTACCCTATTTATCCTAACTAATTGGCTAGATCCTCAGTGTGTTATCAATTATAAATCCTCATAGATATAAGGATCCTAAACTTAGTGGTAATGATGAGAGCCAAGGATTTGAAATTAGAAAGGACATCAACACATCTAAAATCAATCTATCTTCACACTCCATAATACCATCCTCATCAACTACCATGAAAATAATAAATGTCACCTTAAGAAATCCAACCACGAGTAAACTCATACACATTTATTTAGGAAATCCCCCAAGATTTCGTATCCTCTCCCCATCCACTATTGGATGAATTAGATTATGTGGATTTCCATATTTCATTATTTCTATTGTTTCTCACACTAATCATGACATTTGTGGGTTTAGAGGTTAACAAATATCATGTCAACAGCAAGAAAAAATACACTATTTAGGAATCCTTCCTATATATCGCCTCTTAATGTTACGAATTACAAGGACTTCAATTCCATTCAAAAATATATATATATATGAATCCACCATGAGGTTCAAAACTAGCTCCCTAAAATCACCACATTCTTCTATATGACATATTGATAGTAGTTTCATATCCATTATAGGTGGTTACATAAATTCCAGGTTCCCTAAACCACTTTGGTGTATGTCTAGAAGTTTTCTAGGCTTTACTCCTTCCACCTAAACATCTTTTACACATGATAGTAAACTGCATGGTCTGGTCAATGTAACATGACCTCAAAGGTTATGATATGCCAGTGAAGTGGCACTGAATAACATTATTTGTAATTCCTTTCACAATGATATAAAATAATCCTTTATCACGGGTCTGATCAATTCATCAAAACGAATCTTTTCTTTATAGATGGTGATAATCTCATGACTTCCCCACTACATGGTATTAAACAAGAATCATGATAATAAATGACATTACGATCTTTAATAAAAAAAAATGGTACCTTTTAGGGATAACCTCACATACATATAGAGAATTCTAATGAAAAATAATTTTAATAGTAAATTTTAAAATCATGGTGTCCCATTCTGTATTTGTGATTAAAAAAAGGATTCATGAATATGTCATTAATCTATATGAGATCCCCAAATGAGGTAATAATCCCACCAAAAAATCTTGATGCAATCAAAATCCCATATTCTAGTCCAATTTGGGTCTGTCTATGTTTTTGAAAATATTTACCAATGACCACCTAACTTTGTAAAGGAGGCTTTAAAGGCACAACAAAAAGTGGATCCATTGGGTGTTTCCAGTTGCATGAATTTTCCCCATTGGAAGATTCTCAAAAAAATAGAAGAATAAAATAAGGTCTATTTGAATTCATTTTTCATGCTACCATCAATAAAAAAATCCATTGAAACCCTACTATATTTAAGGAATAAATTTTATAATTTACTGAATGAAACAAAAGTGGGGAACCTTTCATGATCTATTTGCTACAAATTAATGTGTCTCCCCCATGTATATCCCATTTCAAATTCAAAAAATGAAATCGGGTAGAACATGGATCTATAAAATCAAGAATGCATGTGTTTCTTTATTAAGGAGCTAATTTTAAGGAGTTTTCTTATTTTCCTTTTCATGTATAACCATGCACTATAAATAAATCAAACCTTCAATCCAATATATATTTTTTAGACATGAATTTAAGCATCAAATACAACCCATAATGGTCCTTATCAAACCTGAAGACACCATTTCCAACCCAAAATCATTAACATTGGGTTCTGAGAGAATTGGTTTTGGAGTACCACCTTAATGGCACAATCCAAACCTTGAAGGCCACTTGATAAGACCTTTATAACTTGATTCTCCAATAACCATCCAATCAGTGATGGTTTGTGGCCTATAATTTGATGACACTCATCTATATCTATAAATCTTTCAGGAAAATTTACATAGAGTGTAGAAAATAGTTACACATATACCTTGAGGATGTGGACCAGAAGTACATCTTCAGACTTATCTCAATAACACATGAGTCTCCATAAAGGGTTCCTACTAAAAAAATCTCCCCCAAAACATCTTGGAACCAAGACCTCCTCATAATTGGGATGTTTTCCTATGGAATCCAGATCATGTCACCCATACCTGAGTGTCAAGGATAGACCACCAAGGGAAGTGATAAAAAAACGGTAAAGTATATATTCCTATTCTAGAAGAAACTTTGGCCTACTAGACATGGTTAAAACCAAGTATTAGATACATATATCTTCTCATTAGCATTATTTTTCCCATATAACTGTGTTGAAACCTAATAAGCCATCCATTAATATGGGGTGAAAACAAGGGAATTATCCTCTATCTTCCCCCAAAACAGATGATTGTTTGTATATCCTAGAATGAAATGGACATCATCAGCAGGGGAACATCACTGCATTAACAATGGATTGAGTTTACATTTTTTGTTCTGACTATATAGGTAACCTAGTATATCTTATCATTTATGGAAGATAATGAGTCTATCATTTCTTTCATTATTCAAACATGCAATGAGATATTGATTTTAACAGTCATGGTTAGGAGTCAAGCTTATGGATATACCCCTATAGGTAGAGTGGACAACCATTATAATGGGAAGGCCACTAAATAGAAGGTGTTTAATCCTTAACTATCCATGTGATTCACATAATAAATTCTATTAGGATAGGAAAAATATATTGTGAACAATGATCCATTCAAATTGGATGTCTTCAATCCAATCGGGTGTCCATTCGAGGGTAGAAATATATCACTATAAAAACCAAGTAGGCTGGTCAAGATTATCTGGCATTGCCATGGGATCCCATTAGACCTACTCCTATACATTCAAGTATCTGTCCATAAAATTTTATTTATATAGACAGAGGGAGAAAATCAAGGAAGAAATCACAGCTAGTGCAGTTCATTGTATTAGATAAGGATCACTACCTTTCCCTTATAAATTCATATATTATTGAGGTTATTAAGAATATATCAAAGGTAGCCCAGTATCCTATTGATCTCGTAAAAAATTAGATATATATCTATTAGAGTTGTGATGTTACAGCTAGAAACATTATTTATTGGATCACTATATATCCTCTATAGAATTTTTTTAATGATGGATCCCTTTGTGGGAACAAGGTGATTTTTTCTAATAGAACGTATATTTATAAAAGACACAGTGACCATCCTCATGTCTATAAAATTATATAAAAATACGTTCCTCCCATTTCTATTACCTACCATGATGTCCCCCACAAGGGATATATTACATTTTGATAAGGTGATCCTCTCCTTGAGAAATCAACTATGAAAAATCACTCATATTATATGGATATTTAGAATATTTGTCAAGTAATGAATAATTCACTATTATTGTAATGAAAAATTATTCCTCATCTAGATGATAGTCTGGGGAATTGATCATCTTTTGAGCCACCTATAGATCATTTTCATTTGAACATGGAGAATTATATCCCAATTAACCCCTCTATTTACAAAAAATAATATGATAAAATTACTAGTTTTGAAATATCAACAAGTGGAATCCCTAGAATAATTAGTTTCAAATACTTTACATATAATAATGAAAATGGAAAATTATAATATATCATTCATGTTTTGTCCCTTGTCAACTTATCATATTGATATTCTAGGGGTATTTCCAAAATAATTCATACATGAAAATCATCTGAACATATGGAGAACTCTATAACACCCCAATATCAATTTCATTCCTTATGAAGGAAATGCAGACCATTTTAAGTTATTAGAATAACCTCATAACCAAATTTAATTGGTCTCCCTTCTAGATACATAATTCCCAAAATAAAGGATGTAACATAATGATATTCAACATCCATGATTCAATGTAAATCATGAATGAAATTGGATAATCATAAAATCCCATCCTAGTGTCCATATCATGGGGTGGGGAAAATTCAGAGCATTGAATGTCACCTCAATCTATGGTTCGAAAAATCCACCAAATGATAAATCATATAATGTTATTGCTTTGAGTCTGTTCTGGGATGTGTGGACCACTCATGAATGATGGTGCATTTAGAATGAACTGGCCTAGAATAAGTCTTATAGGAATAAGGTATGATTTCATAAAGATATATAAAGGATCCAAAAATTGGAATCTGAGATCATGGTGTAATATTCTCACATAACATAAGCGACCATTTGGATTCCATAAATTCCATATAAAATAAGTAGCCCATGAATATATCACATATTTCACCCATATCATGGTTGGAAGATAATGCACAATATCAAGAAAGACATTATGGAACCAAAAGGTGTCGAGATATAGCAGAAACCCCATCACACAATCCTAGGTGAATTTTTGACATAATATATCCCTTTAAAGGAAAAAATATTTAGAACGAGTCATGAAAATAGTGGAACAGGAGAAACCCTTGCAGGTAGGGGTGTGAGAACTTTTAGCACTATCTCCTCTCAAATAGAAATCAGTTTTCCTATTTATAAATAACATTACAAAATTAATCCTCCCATTTCATACCATATAATGACTCAATTACTTGATTAGAAGCACATGTGATGATGTTTTGTGGTGGTCCATTTAGAGTCACCATTTTCCAACTATCTCAAAAGGAATCATATAAGTTAGGGAAGAGGTTTTGTAATAATCATAACAAAATATATTTATTGGATGTAAATCTCTTACTTAAGATCATTCTTAATTTAGTACATATGTTAGTTCCAATCATCTCTCATATCATTTTACTACCAAAATGACCCAAAAATGAATCAGTTTTTTTGTGAGAATCATTTGAACTACTACATAGGATGCCTAGGAGGATGATGCCAATGTGGAACCGTGAGATGAGGATGTTTCCATTTGAAACACGGTCCACAAATAAATAAGAAAATAAGGTGTCTTTACTAGGAATCAAATTTCAACAAGAATCCTGGGGGTTTCCATGAATCTTCCACCAAAAACCGCCCCAACAAGTGTCCACAAAGGAAATGGGTAAGGTAAAATAGTACCTCCCATCATCTACATGAAGGTATCAAATCACTTGTGATAGAAGATATGTTCACTCAATATGTGATGAAAAGTGAAAATATCATGATATTAAAAGAAAAAATACGAAGAAGCAATGTTTCATGTGGGTATATCCTCTATGTAAGGCCACATATCACCCTCTTGGATGATACCCCTCAACAAAAAGGTATGATCACATCAATAATGGAAAATATATGGAACTGTATAAACCCTATGACAAAAAACCATATTTATTTGGACCCAAACATATCAGTGTATATGGGATTCCATATATTAAGTAAAAAACTATAAAATTAATGTGGAAAACCGTGAATGATTAACCCATGTTCGGTGTTAACTAGAGGTATTGGTGGAGTCAGAACATCAGTGCATACAAGTAGTTTCCCCTATTGATGTTCTTGTTCATTTAAAACCCCTAGGAAAATATCCATACTATACATTATTAGAATTCTTATTGAATCATGTGGATGAAAAATAGAAATCAGTATAGCTATAAAAGAAGTGTTACCCTGAATGGGTGGATGTGTCCCTTCACCCTCGAAATGTTGGGGTCCATACAATTATAATATTTATTACAATGGGGGACCTGGAGAAACATAATACACATTTTGTGTCCCATTTCAATCCCATGATTGGAATATCATATTTAAAAAATCAGTAGTGAAACATAGGTACATTGTTTAAAAAAGTAAACATTTATCCTTCATGTTGTATAAAAGTATTCTCTCTTAATAAATCTCTAGATGGGACGAAATTCATAGAATTTTTTTCTTTTAATTTAGCTCAATTTTTTGGAAGAATATAAACACCTTCCTCTAAAACTAAAAAAAATTAGAGAATGAGAGGGTTTTATATTATATTTCGAGTTGGAATAGGTTAATTTACTCCCCAATCCTACATTATCTATAGGATGATTTTTTGTAATTCATATTATTGAATATTTGTGATGAGTTTATAATGTATCTCATTCCCTTGAATTATATATGTTATTTTAGGGGAATTTTCATTAATTTTTAGATATTTTAGTGTTCCATCTAAATATCTATGCCCATGAAATATATAATTACATCATCCCATGGAATGGTAATTGGTATTGTTGGGGCTAAGATTGTTATCCTTAAGCGATATCAAGTAAATGAATCAAAATTTTAAACGAAAAGTATAATATAATTTTCATGTTTCCTAATTGAATGTAATTGAGTGTCTAGGTTTTATGTCTCTAAAACCCATTTATAATCTTAATGGAAAGAAGAAGAGTTATCCTAAAAATTTATTAGGTAATTAAAATTAATAAATGGCTTCAAATCCTTATTATCCTTTCCATATTGTATGGATGGTTGTTAAATGATCCAATTGATTTATTAAAAATAATTAGTATTAAAAGGCCTAAAATAAATAATCAAATATTTCTCTAGTGCTTATTTCATATAGACTGTTTACTTTTATAAGAGATTCCCAACATGATCTCACCATGGATTCCTGAGGGACTACAGTGAATACACTTAGGATTCAATTCTGATTCAAGGAGAAATTTTCCAAGGGAGATACCCACCATGTAAATTGACCATGTTTACTAGTTAATTCTCAACATGATCCATATGATCACTTCATTATCATTAAAATATTAAGATTACTTGGATACACTCCTTGGATCAATCATGACACGTTGGACATGTGGTTCCATGAATACACCCATTGGACCTAGTTATTGGTTATCTCATGCTTACCGTTGACATGATACTTAACTTCCATTTGAATCCTATTAAATTTTAATTCCTTTGGGGATTCCTCTTGGATTTTAATATGTCCCCTTATATCCAAGACACATATTTTTACAGTGTTTTCTGAACCCCTAAGGTCGATGATGCCTTGGTAATATTTATAGATCCCTACTAATGTCGTTATTATCATAGAATTCCATTCTTATTATCTTCAATCCTCTATATTAATATTTTTAAAGTTTGTCTGTTATACCTTGGTTCATGTACTATTATTATAACAATACATATTTAGAGTTGTTATATCTCATGTGACTTATTTATATAATTGGAAATATTTAATTTATTGATTGAATTTTTAGAAATCATCTGGAGATAAAGAAGGTATTTGGTTTTTTACATGCTATATTATATTTACCTCCATTTAAATACCTACACAATGACAACTTATATTTCACCAAATGGATTATATAGACACCATTTGTGGTGGATTACTTATATTTTTCTCATCCCCTACCTGAGACATCATTGGTATCTGGGAATGTTTTTTAATACAAGTGTTGATATAGGGAAGTGTCCCACTTTGGAAACCTGCTCATGATTGATTTCATTAGAATATATCTTTGTAGAAGATGACCGAGCTAGTGCTTGGGGTGTTGGATAGTTATTTACCTCTTTTTTATTCATTTTTAACATGTATTTTCAACTGAGATGTACTCTTGTTTTCCATTTTGTAGAGACATGAAATAAATTATCATAAGGTTTTATATATGATTTAGATTTTAGTTATTAGTTTATTATATATTTCAGGGTTGTTTATATTATACTTTTGCAATAGTGGGTAATTGGTCTAATTTATTATATTATTTAATTCCACTTAGTTATTATTTCATTATATGATTTCGTTATTTATCATTTATTATATATCTACAATGATATTATCTAGATGAAACCAAATAGTCTTCCCACAAACACACCATAGACCCTCACTTCTATTCAACATCATCTGGTGTAATGGGAGGCATCAGTGAGTCTATGTGGCCCACTGGGCTTGGGGAAACTCAGAGTATAATCTATGTCCAAAACATTATAATGTGATATGAGAGCCTCTACCTTTCTATCATTACTATTTGGAGAAAATATAACGGAGCATGTAAATTCATGGAATTTGATTATAAGTCATTTTTGGGAATAGTTATCCCATTTTTTGGGAAAAAGAAGATTTTCAAAAATAAAAATTATCATTCTATAATTTTCTTATTACTATTTTTATCATTTAACTTTTTAGTGAGGCACAAGAATTATGATGTTAATATTCCAATTATTGAAAATTTTACTATCTTAATCTCGATGAGATGATGGAAAGGTCCATTATTATAGGAATCACTATAGACACAAAGAATTCACATGATATATATGTGCCATGTCATATATGTGTAATTTACTACATACATATGCATGTGCTATAAATTTGTAATTATAGAGAACATTATTGGATATTTAAAGTGTCAAAATCAATCTAAATTTCTTTTTCCTGTATAGTTTGATTGTGGAATCATAGTTGGACGATTTCAAACCATGTTATCATTGTTCATCTAGTTACATGAACTTATCTTTGGAAACGATTGAGTGATTTCTAGTTTTATTTCATGAGGTATATGTTCTCATGTGGGTTTTAATTGATAGTTTTTAATGTAAAGTCATCATATATTTCACATTATTTTTTAAGACCAAATTTTTAAAGGGATAAATTTGAATTAAATAGGTGACTATTTCATGGATTTAGGGTATGTGACCTTAATTTCTAGGAATAGAGGTCAATTGTAATTAGTCAATGATATATGTATATAATTAAATGATAATTAAATATACAAATTTGGAGAGAAAATGAAATGGTTTATCATAAATGAAGATTCAAAATTCAATTGACCCAACTCCTTTTGATTCCCTTGAAAAAAAATTCAAACACATACCGATACATGTCCTCCTATTTGGGTGGTTGGAATAGTATACCTTGTCTAGTGATCCCTTCTTATTATATTCTTCTTCCACTACTACATCAATATTTTTCCAAATATTGTTATGATTTTGTTCATTATATTTTAGAGTTATGACACCATGAAATCCTTATGTCATGTACTAAGAATGTGGTGATGAACACACTCAAAAGATGTTGGGAATATGCTACTAGTCTTACTGCTAGGAGTTTAACTTGAGGTACCACCCAATGAAAAACAAATGGTCACTAAAAGTCACATTCACATAAGTTTTCTACATCCAATGATTTACATGCATATTTATCCATGAAAGTATCCTAATATGGAAGATATGACTCTTGAGTTCCTATAGAACCACCCTCCCATCTTTTCATGGTATTAAGGTCCTCGGGCTGATGAGTCTTTTTTATAAGAAAATATCTCCTTTTTTTAAAATCCATTTATGATTTTAGAGTGTAGGATCAATAATGAATCATATATTCTCAATGATTCATCCAAGCAATGGTGTTATTTGATAAACTAGGTTGGTAGTCATCATGGAATGGAATTGAAGGATTTTTCGAATGCCTTTTATGATTATTTATTTTTTCGAACACTGAGACTAGACAGATCCAGAGAGTTCATGAACCTGGAGCAGGGTTCTATGTAATTCATGGATTATTCAAAATGTTTTACTTAGTTGATGTGATTTTCACCTCTTCTAGTTGGGGATGAGCTATCATGTGCTAGACGTTTTCATGATATGCTCATGTATACTATCCATACTAGGGTGAATGTATATTTCCTAACTAATTTTTATTATATTTTCAATTTGGATTTTTACACTAATAATAATCGGATGGAAGGATATTGTTTGGGGAATCAAGTTTTAGTGCTGATGTAGGGTAGTAGTTCTTCCACTAGAGGGAAGCATTCATTTGAGGTTTATCATCAGTGCATTCATTATTAGAGTAACTGAACTGGGATCTCTGTTATATTACATCAGTGTGGTTGAAAGGTTCATATGAAGCCCCAGTATGATATAGAATCTCTAGAGTTCCATGAATGTGGCTATATGGGTCTTCTTTTGAGATTTGGTTATACCGTTCCATCTACATCTAGTTGAAGAGGATCTTCACCAGCATGAACTTCAGGGCCTGATCTAATGTGCCGCATAGGGTGGGGAGTGGGAGTAGGACCATAAGGACTGACTGAGGAGGAGTTCATGGTCTGGGTTGATATACATTATATTATTACCTCAAACAAAGTGGACATACTTAGGGGAGTATAGCTATAGAATATTTTCATGGATCTCGCCACCTGAATGCATTGTAGCCAATACATGATGATCAGTGTAAAGGACCATCTATAGTAGAATATACCTCTGTAATATCCTCTACTATTTTGTCTACTTTAGTCGATATATGTTATTTATTCTAATTTATATATATATCAATCGTAGAAATCCTCCTATTTTAATTTCAATTTTTCTTTTGTGTGATGACCCTTGATACACTGTTGAGAGTGTTCTCATAATAAATACACCAATGCAGGGACTTCCCACTAGATTTTTACATTTATTCCTTCTCAGGAGACATCATCATCATTAAGATTATGTCTTCTTTTTTATCCTTGGGATCGATTTTATGGTTCCATATCACACATTTGGGGAATTCTATCATCATAGGATGTCATTCACATCACTAGAGGGAAGAAGATATATATAAAAAAGAAAATGGTGTGTTAAAACTAGTACTAGACCATAGAATCATGGTCTCAGTGGATTGAAAGACTGTATTTCATGTCTCTTATTGGAGGAGAAGTGTTTCCTTATATTGATTTTTCCTCCAATAGTATACCATTTCATGTATATCATTAGTAATTTTTTTCTTTATTACCTCTTAAGAGTGAGTTATAGTATACGATTGATATTATTCAAGGAGTTTCTCAAGATTTAATTATTCCATATAGGATGGCACCTACTGAGCTCCAAGAGCTCAAGAGTCAGTTGGGTGATGAAAAGGCCAAGTGTTTTCTCAATCCTAGAAATTCCTCTTAGGTTTTTCCCATTATTTTCTCTAAGAAGGCATATGTGACCCTTTATTTATCCGTGTATTACCAATGGTTGAACTATCTTATAGTCAAGAACCAGTATCCACTACATAAGATATATATTCTAGTTGAATATCTCTTAGGATCAAGGGTGTTTTTTAAGATCAACCTGAGATTAGTATATTATTAATTTTGAGTCAGGACTTCATACATAACTCGTAAATAATTATATGGTATGTATGGATTTTATAAGTACCTCGTTATGAAATATACTCTTATTAACATTCCATCTCTTTTCATGGGTTTCATGAATAGGGTGTCCCACCCCTATTAGAATTACATTGACATGGTCATTGTGTTCGACATCATGGGGTATTCTCACACTCGTAGCATCATTTATAAACACATTGGGATCCGTTTGAATACAATAAGGGAGTGTGAGTTTAACTGCATTATTTCTAAGTTCGAATTTTTGATCAACAATGTTCTCTTCTTAGGTCATAATATCTCATAATTAGGAGGATCTATTGAACCATAAAAGGTGAGTGTTGTGATTTTCTAGGAGCAACCCAATATTGTGTTTGGAATGTAGGTTTAGTTTGTAGATGAATAGATATTACATCCATTTCATATAAGAGTTATCATTCTTTTTTTCACCAACTACTAATCTTAAAAATAACAGTGTTACATTATTAAGGTCATAAGTAGGTAAAAAATCCATTCATAAGCTGAAAGTAAGGATGGTTTTGGAACTAATTATAAATTTGGACAGACCATAGATGGTGTTATATTATCTTTTTTAATGCATCTGGCATCAGAATAAGAGAAGTTATTATGCCAGACTATAGATTCATTGCCTATATATCTTGGAATTTGAGGCCTAATGAGAGAAAACACCCGGTGCACAACCTCAAGATAGCATCTTTTGTCCATGACTTACCCTACTAGACACAATATATGATCGATGATTGGTTTTAAGTTTATATGAACCAAAATATCCTCAAAAATAATATTTCAAAGTGTTACATGAATATCAAATAGTGAAAATTGTTTTAATACCACTAGGTCATTTATTTTTAGATTTCCTATATTCTGGTAAAGAGAAATGTAATGGTTGATTTACTATGTCTAAAAACTCAGGAACATGGTGTATAAGATTCTTGTGATGAATGGAAATTTATGGGCCACATTTTTCAGCTATTTATGGATTTTCATGAGATTCATAATCAGTATTATCTTCAATCCTTTAGAGTTAGCTATTCAATCCTTGATATAGTGGGGATAAGAATTTTCCAGATACTAAAGGCATGTTTCCCGAAGAGATTATTTCTAGTGAGGAACCTCCTACAGATTGGTCTCTTAAGGGAGAATAAGTCCTCTCTATACATGGGAGTGTTTAAGTTCCAACAGATATGAGGTTGGTACTAATGTGAAATTATCATGCTAATTCGTGATACTTTCACCCAATAATATCCAAAATGTATTGTGATATCTGACACCAATATTGGTGGACTGAAAGTAAATGTCATATTAATGATTTTAATACAAGTTGTTCCACCTGTCAGCATGTGAAGTCAATATACCAGTGACCAACTAGATTAGTATAGCCATTTTTGGTAGCCTATATTTTGTCACTAACTCATTGGATCCATGACATATAGGTCATGTTCCATTTTTTATAGCTTCACCATTATCATGTAGAAATGTCTCATAATTGTTATAATTAGGCAGTTGAGTTAGAGAAAATTTCATCATTTAAGGTGTATCCTATACACATCATTGTATAGCGCATGATGGATCTTTGTGGAATATATGTCCCCTTAGTGTGGGTGACATAATAGAATGGATTGGAGAAATACAAGAGTTGTTTGTGGGAGGATGATGTATTTGATTAGTGGGTATTTTTGTTCTTAGATAGTGGTTTTCTTCCCTTTGATTATGATCTCAGGGAGAAGTTACTTTAAGTTATAAAAAATTTAAGAACCATGTTTTTTTCATGTGTGGATCCACTAAATTTTGTTATAAATATTTTTTTGGACCTTTTATTGTTTTCTAATGAGTCTTCCATGGTTATGGGGTTTTTGGGACTAGTTCGAATATGAGAAACCATGACACTGGGAAAGAAGTAGTAGACATACGATTAGGAGAAACCATGGATTCAAGTACCTTTGGGTTCATTAATTGTTTGAGGTCTATACATAAGGGTGAAGTTGGGAACACAAATATCACTACTCATGTACCCAATATGGATAGTTCACGATTTCATAAACTATGTGGGCCTACACATGATGTGTCCCTTCTTATGTAGTGGGAGGAAAATGGTTGGTTGATGATTTTTCCAGATATGTAAAAAAAACAATGAACCCATAAATTTTGTGGTAAAATTACCAAAATAACATTATGATCTATTAAACATGACCAATATCTTCATTAAATTATTTCTAGTGGAAAAGAGGCTTGTTTTTTGTTGAAACTCCTAAACCCTCTTTTTCTTTTTTTAATCTTGGCCTTTCATCCGGTGTCCAATCGAATCTATGTTGGTCTTGTTAGATTCCTCCTCATAAACTATATAATCCTTTAGTTTTGATCATCATTGTTCTTCCTCTTGATGATGATATTTAGATATAGGATCATACATACTATTTTTAGACAGGGAGAGTGTTATATGATCGAGGTAGGTGGTATAAAATTCATCCATCAAGGATCTATATTTTATAATCTTCTATCAATGTGTTCATGCTGATTTTATTTTGAACTTGCTAGTAATTTAACATTTATTACTAACACTCATTAGAATCATATTCAAGATCCATTAACACATATGATCATCACACCATTAGAGGATGAGACCTCAACACTTCCCAGCCCATGTACAATATTTCTTCTATTATGACTTGGTGGCCCATGTGGGTTTCCCCATGACACTGATTTGGTGTGTGCCTTGGCCCAACCAACTATCACCAAGTTTAATTAATTGATATCTAAAATGATAATGGCTAATATGTATAGTTTCCACCTAACCCATCTAATATATGTGTTTAAATATTATTAATTAATCTCAATTGTAAATGGAATGTATAATATATGTATCACATGAACTAATTGAATGTAATTGAATAACAATGTTTCATATCCATAGAACCAGTTCAATGATTAATGGAAAGAATCAAGGGGAACCTAATTATTTATTATTTAATTAAAAGTAAAAAATTGATTTATGTCTATTGAATCCTTTCAATTTAGTGTGGAAATTCCGTGAATGATCCAATTAATTTATTAAAAGGAATGATTATTACATGGAATAAAATAAATAATGAATTATGTATAATGTTTATATTACATATGGACCTTTTCACATTCATATGTGATGTCAAACATCAATAAGCCTTTGATTCCTGAGGGAATTCATTTATCACTCATAAGACACCATTTTTATTCAACGAGACTATTTCCCTAGGATATACCCACATTGGAACCTAACCCATTTCATCTAGTGGAAGCCTGAAATGATGTCATTGGATCCCATTATGGTCATCCATATATTTGGATTCCTTGGAGACACTCCATGGATCTTGCTTATTTTCATGGATATTAGACTTAGTGGATACCCTAATTGTGCTCATTCATTACTTATCCCATACTAACCTTGGAAAAAAAATATTATACACAGTTGGAATCATATTACAGTTGAATGATTTGTGTGATACCAACAATATTACACTAAGAACCCTTATATCAAAGCTACAGATTATTACTAAGTTTGATCGACACATATGGTCAAGGATCCCTTGGTTATTACCTCTGATCCATTATACTATTATCATCATTATAGGATGAGTTAGTTATAACTTTGTTCCTCTATATTACTATTATTTCATTATTCCTTATTATATCTTGGATCATTTTTTATTATTATCATGAAACATTGTTAGTGTTGTTATATCTCACTTGAATCATTTATATAAATAGGAAAATAATTAATCAAGTGATGACATGTTCAGACAACAGAAAAGGAATATATAGGTATCGTGGTATTTACATTAATTCGATGTCATTAATTCTATTTATATACCTTTACACTGTCAGTTTATATGCCTAATACCTGATTGTATAGACTCCATTGGTGGTGGAAAAATCCGAATTTTCCCACACCCAATCTGGTCAACAATTGGATCTATGGAATATTATAAGTACTCAAGTGTTGATAAGGGGAAGCATCCAACATTGGACACCTGAACATGGTTGAAATTTTTATTAAAGAGCTTGGGAGAAGATGACTGAGCCATAACTCAATATGTTGAACTGATTTGGGTATCTTTTCTATTCTTTTTTATAACATGTATGTCCTACTTGAAAGTATACATATTTTCCAGTTTTGTAGAGACATGAAACACAATATCATCATCATTTAAATATGATTTGGTTCCTCGTTATTAGTTTATTATCAACTGTATGTATTTTTATATTCTTCTTCACTCTGATAGGTTATTGGTATAGTTTTTTATAGTATCTACTTCCACTGAATTATTTTTTATCGTATGATTATACTATTTATTAGTTATTCTATATCCACTATTCATTACTCTGGTAATGTGGGAATATTATTCCAATGGACATACCCTATCCCTCACTACTAGTTGGAATGCTCTTACATATGTGGAGGAGCGGTTGAGGCCACATATCGCACCAGTCATGGGACACCTCTAACTGGAACCTAGGATTGGGACATCACATAGGTTGAATAATAAGGTATAGAGTTATCCATTTTTGAAGATTTTTGCAACTAAATATATTTCTAATAGAAAATTTGATAATAAATAATAATAATATAAAGAGAATTTTCATTTATTAAAATATATAGGTTCTGTTCTGATCCAAAAAACAACCCTCGAATGGAGTATATCAGAGAGAGACGAGTCATGGCTTCCCATCAACTAATGATGTGGTGTCTATCATTATAAGAATGTAAAAAATATGGGATTACCTTGCTGACACCATTATATTTATTCATTCAGGAGTTTGGTCAATGATCTCATGTTGCTTGAGTCCTATAAAGTATGTGGAAACATCTATTACTACAAATCTGATGGAAGCATTTACCAATCCCCCAACATCATACATTCTTTTAGAAATAGTGGAAGGATCCACATTGATATTTTCATAGATGTTGGATTCCCAATGTTATCTTCTACAAGACATAATTAATTCTCATCCATGGCCTATAGTTTTTTGGTTGGACATGTTGCTGAATATATGGATTTGATGACCCGAAAATCTAATGGTTCCCTATTTCTATTGGTTTCTATAGTTAAATGATAACATATTCATGTCAAGTTCCGAATTTTAGTTTCCATTGCATTCTCAATGGGGTTCCATGTTGTTTCTCCATCAGGATATGATAATATTTTGTATTTCCCCTTATTCCCACATTCAATAGGTGGTTTTTTACATCAATTTCATCATCAATTTTTTCTTCATGATCATAATATGATGCCATGATATTAGTTACTCCTTATATGTATTATTATATATATTTGTTATCCTATTCTAGGTATCCTTCAATGATTTAAGTTATGTTTTTGAAATTTCATCCTTTTTCCATCTCGAGGTGGAAACAAGTTAATTATGTTGAATTTTTTAAATAGGGAAACTACCATCTCTCAAGGTAGATAGTAATGTTTGGAATGTATGGTAATCTATTTTTTTGGATTGTTGTGATCTTTTAATGTATTATCCTTTATTTTGTCTCAGGCATGTCATATCAGGTATGTTAGGCATAAAACACGTGTCATCATGTGTTGTCCATGATGTAATTGACTACAAGTGAACAATTCATATAAGTCTTTTTTCTTTAAACATCCAATGTTTATTATATAGGGAATATATTATTGAAGAATTCATGGGTTTAGTATCGTATGGGTAATAGTCATTCCCAGTTTTAACACATTTTGGAAATAGGTGATGGGGTCAATGAATTTATTTATTTTTGAGAAAGGTGGTATATAGATTTAAATTTTTTTGGGAATAGGTGGGTAACAAGTTTAACATCTTGTGGGGATATATGGATAACTACATTCACATTTTATAGGAATATATTTATCATAGGTTTATAATCTTATGGCGATTGTTGGGACATTATGGGTGTCTCAAGGTGAGAAGTTTTTCAAACTTAAATGTTTGGTGATGATGAGTGAAATCTCACAGACATGGGGGGAGATAATCACACTTCTAGTTTTGATGGTGATGTGTTATTTTTGGAATTGAACACTTGGGTGGTGTCCAATATACCATGATTAATATTTAGGGAACAAAACCCATTCATTTTGATACATCAATTTATGGTCATGTGAAAATGAAATTCCATTTTATTTAATTTCATACGATAAGGAATCTTATGTCATGAATTGAGCGCATATGAGGTATGAAGTTGTGCTTAGTGATATAATTTTCCCCGCGTAAGATTCCATGGGGTGAGGGGATTCATCCAAGAGTCTATTTCCATATGGGTGACATCCTTTTATGATTATACAGGGGAAATCTATGTTAAACACAAAATGTAATACTATAGTTTAATTTCATGTGATAAGGTCGTTGTTTTTTAGTTTAATATTATATGACTATGATGTGGAGATAGGTAGTTTTACACAATGAAGTTCACATGTGAAATGGCTTAAACGTGGAAGGCCATTTCTATATGGGAGATGATGATCCCAAAAATGACTCTCTACTAGGATAGTTTAGTATTTTCTCATAATATTTCCAATGATTGGGCTTACATGTCTACTTCTCATGTGTCTCTATGGGGGGTATTGCATAATCACTACTATCGAGTAGTGTGAATCAGGGGTCTGCATGTTAGTGTTCCTATGAATAAGAAAAGAGGAATTATGGTGAATATTAATTAGGAAAAAATATCATGGTAATGGTAATGGGTTTTTATGATAAAATGTAGGTGGACACAAGGGTTGATTGTATGGGCCACATGATACATTGGGGTGTGGGTGAAGAAGCTCTGGAAGGGTATGAGGGGCCTGGGACCTCCAAATTCATGGAAGGGTTCATCATAAAACGTGTGAGCATAGAGAGGCCTAGGATATGGGTTTCATAGATATTTTGGATGCATGATTGATGAGGAATTTTTAAAGGAAAAGGGTCTCATTAAAAATGATGATTCATAAAATAGTATGACCTTATCTCATAGTGAATTTATTGTTCCAATGGGGTCCAATTCATGAAGAATATTTATCTAAAGAAACACCAAGATCCACTAAGTGTTTTCTTCTTATTTGATGGTCATATAACATCAAAAAAGTAATATCTAAAATTGATTGAGATTATCAAAAATCCATGGGAGCTAGGTTCATGAAAAAAAATTTATTCTTGGAAATCCATTGCCATTATTGCACAAAATGGTTTTGAGCTCTGCAAATTCATATCTTTTATCCTAATATGAAACATGGAATCCCCAAAAATTCGGACAAGGGGAGGTATTTTTATGCATACTAGAGGAAAGTTCATCTATTTTTGTGAATGATGGAGGTTTTCTTAGATGTTTATGAGTTTGTTTTAATGAATGATTTTCCATGAACAGATATACACTAGATGAAAGTTACCGCCTCATGCACCACATGGTTGGGAGACATCAGTAGACCTGTGTTATGATGAATGGAGGTTACCACCTCAATTTAAATGAATCTACATTACTTATTCGAACTATAATTATATTCCATTGTGGCTACCACCACATAATTAATATGGCCCCGTGAGTAATGAAAACCAATGTTACACTGAATGAAGGTTTCCACCACATTCACTACCTAACAGGGTGACATTTGTGTGTTACAATCATTTATGATGGTTTAGAACATCATGAATTTAGTTCCGTAGAATATTTTTACACTTTTAATCCTGAATTTTCATCTAATATACCATTAATTACTTTATCATGAATAAAGAGGTTACTGAATAACAAAAAAGGGTATGAAATTTATCACATGGGAGACTATACTATCAATATAAATTAATAAAACTAAAATTAATAAAATAAAACAATGGAGAAGAATAATATTAAATTCCATAAAAAATTCATTGAATGTGTCTCTAATAATTTAAAATAATAAACTAAGGACCCAAAAGTGGAACTTCAAACAAGATTATGATTAATATTTTTATGTAAATATTATTTTTTTGCATAACTTTTGAGTATATCATAGTATAAATTTTGACCACAATAATCTATCTATTAGATTATCATCATTGGGAAATTTCACTCCCCTAATATCATTCATTTACAATCTATACACACATTGAGATTACAATGATGGGTGTGAGTACATGCCTAGTAGTGAACCCCCAATGATCCATGATAAATTTTAAATAGTAATTTGAGTGTATGACATGATAATAAATAAATTCCCAAAAAAACATACAATCTGGTACAAATTGGTTGTTCACTGACAAAACCACATCCCCATTACTATACATAATTTAGATCCATGATAAATGAATCACAATAATGAATTTTTGAACTCTATTATACCACAAGTCACTACATGTATCCCATAGGTCCTACAAGGATAATGAGTCTTAGTTCAAGACAAAAGGTTGTCCAGTATTGTCTCTATTAGGGGTTAAGACACAAGACCATAGTTATTAAACACTACATTAGGTCATTCCATAATGTCGTTGTATCCTAGAATTATACCTCACATAAGGTCTGAAAAGACTATTATTCTCCAAATAAAGACCACCAAAAACCATCATTCCCCATAAAATAGATCGGTCCTTCCACCATGCCCCATGTACAATTTGAACAAAAAAATCATCTAGGGTCATCGAGTAATAACTAGTCCACCTTTAACTATAGTACCACACATAAAACAACAAGAATATATAATATACCAAAAAAAATCATGTGGGAAGGGGGAATTTCAGTCAGAGGAACAACATAAAATATTATGATTGATAAATAGTATCCAAATACACAAAAACACATATAAAAGATCAATCTCAAACATCAGTCATATGAGCTATACACACACAATAATGGGATAAAATCAGGAGTAGTATAATGTATTAGAGGGAAACAGTCATATCATTATAAAATAATATAAAAAATTGATAAATGTTGAAAAATTATTCCTTAAAAGTTTTTAATTTCAGAATCAAGGATTGTTATGAAATTCATCACCTGAACCATGTTTACAGACAAAAAAATGATTATATTTCTTATATTTTCTAGAACAGTTTCAAATCCAACTTGGAATAGTTCTAGAATGTGGATCAAGAATGAATCACGATAAAGGGTTGTCCTAAAACATATCCAGTGTTAATCATAAAAAATAATTTCATAAAATTTGGTTGAAGTAAGGAGGATCCAAAACCCAATAAAAACAAATAGATAATAGATTCAAATCTCCTTTTCATTTTAATCAAATCGAGTATCTTCTATATTACAAGATTTGATCTTATCGTAATTGGGAGAATGAAGGTTGAGTGGAACCAGGCTCTCTAATCCAAGAATATCATCATTAGATGGTCAACCTAACCTCACCCTATGTTCTTCAAGAGAATATTTAATTCTTCATGTTCGAATTAATGATCTAGGAAAGGATTGTAGATCAATTAATAAAGGGAAAAGTCAATAAAATGCTTTATTCAAGATACCTCATTTAGGATATATGTGATTACCATTAAAATTATCTTGATCACTAGAATTTTAAATTCATATAGAAGACCAGAATGACTACCACAATTACTTTCCATGTCATCATGGTTGTCTCGAACACACTAGTCTTGGTAGCAAGACATGACCAACCCCTATAATGTATTTCAGAGATACTACACATTTTCCCCCAAAACGCCCTCCACCACTTCTGTGGTGAGGTATTCATCATCATGTTCCATTGAAATTACCATAACATTATATAAACATGTCCTTGTGTCGACCTTCCCCATTTCTCCATGACCATTTTCAAAGCGGATCACCATTGACCACCACAGCTTGCAGAGTAGTAGTGTGGTAGCCCGTTTGGAACTAAGAAGGATTGAAAAAATCACAAATCTACTAAAACCAGACAGTGTTCTACCCAATTATGATAAAACATGGATATTCATATGGAATTATGGTAGGAATGATTCTATAGACATAAAAAAAAAAATTTAGTGACATGAAATCCTCCCCCTATTTGGATTATCATCCTCGATAAGTGATTCTAGAAATCCTGATTGAAAAAAAACAATCTATTGAATTTGAACATTAGATCCCCACTCCCATGTTTAGTCCTAGATCCATGAATGTTTTGATAAGACTATAAAAAATGGAACAACACTCCCTCATCACACCTTATAACTCTTTTTAATGATATTAACCAACCACCATGTTCGATATCTAAGATCACTTTTTTAGGGGAAATGTTATTTGTCTGTTCAATAATCATGAAATATTCATGTGCATCGATATTTCCATGAATGGAGTGAGGATAATCCTAGTTGGAAACTAAAAAAATTATTCCTTGGAATGATTTCACATTCATAATAGTGTAATACATGATAATAAATTAATTCACCTGAAAATAAACAACGATCAAGATGGAGTGTTCATGCCATTACCAGACCTATAAAAAAAACCCTACCATACCTAATTTAGCTCTGTGGAAGAATAATTTCCATAATGATATTCATAAAATATAGTTGACTCAAAGTCACCACATGTGTCTCAATTAATCCATTATCCAAATGAGTAATAATTCAATACATAGTCTATCAAAAACCATATATGTCATAGGTAAAAACATAAGGCTGTCATAGTCTGACTCTACCTTTGGTTAGCCCACAATAAAATTGTATGCCTACACTATGTCTCCTATAGGGTCCCAAAATTCCATCACACCCCTAATCAAGAAAATAATTTCCATCATTCCCCATCAATTAACTCAATGTCATCATCAAGTAACATGAAACATCTAAAAACATTATCTCTTCTAGTGCCATAGATCTATGTTGGTCAACCTATAAATTTTATAACATTAATAGAAAAATCATAATATATCATATACTAAATATGTAATATGGAAATTTTCTAAATAATTAATTCGATCAACATAGAATATCTTGAGTAATAAGAGTATATATACCAATAAACATTTGATCAAACTAAAATATGTGTCTCACAATATTAACCAGCAAAAAAAATATGATAAAACGTCTAACAAATTCTCACTAGATACGCATTCACACAAATATGTTAAAAATATATATATATATATTTAATATAGTCACACAACATCATGAAATTATAATCATCATTTACATGACCGCTACATGGTAAAAAACTTATTGCCTCGTGGTTTTAGATATCAACATCATGATTCGTATGGAGAATCATCACTAAAACAACACTCACACACCAATCAACACAATATATCATTATGTTAAATCATTGAACTAATTATAAAATTTCATAGAAAGGTTCTTGAATTAAACATAATGAATAAATGAATCCAAGTGTATTCTAACACATACCAAAACATTAACACCCAAAACATCAGAATTTGATTCTAATTGAGGAAGGAAAAATATTTTTCTCATGTAATGATTAAAAAAGCATAATTGGAGAGTATCTAACTATTTTTATTTTAAAAGAATGAGCTCCATATTCCATGGTAAGATTCTTCCATCATGAACATGAATGGAATTTCGATATATATGAGGTTATTTAATGCAATAAATTAACACAAGATGGGTCAAATAAACTCCACTATGATTTATTTTAAGGATATCATGATTGATGGAATGATCAAGAGAGGATGGTTGAATTTGTTTGTAGATGATATAATTGATTAATAACACATGTAAGACCCCTAATAGTGATAAAATTAATTTTACAATGGAAAATAATTAGATCCATGAAGAATGGAGAGGGTTTTGGACATTTAAAAACCCAAGAGACTACCACCTTGGAATCCACCGTGGACGTGCTGTCTTTGAGCACACCAACCCATGTGTCATGACATGGAAACCCTAAATTTGTGTTTCCATTACCCTTACTATTTTTACCACCATGGAATCCACCATGGATGTGGTGAGTTCAAAATGGTTATGGACCACTGATGGACATATAATGCTCCCTGAGTATGACCATGCTTTGGAATCTCCTATTCCATATATTGCATTTTGTATAGTTCTCAAAATGGATAACCACAACTTATACCATTAAATTTGTGTATATCATGTTAAACAATTACTAGTTCAATAAACCCAAAATCTACTAAAAAAATAACAATCCATTTTCCAGCATGGTGAAACTAGGAAAATAATAAGTAAAAAATAGATAAAATAATGTAACACCAATAGATATTTACTATATTAAAAACAAAATTTCCTAACCCATTTCAAAAAGGTAAAAAAATATTTTCTAGAGAACATTGGATAATAACTCCATAGTAATATGAATCATATCACTCAAATTAATGTCATTATAGATCATTATAAGATAATTTTCTAAGGATATATTTGTGTGAGAACAAAGAATAATGTAAAAGTCAGTGTAGGATTGTGGGGACAATCAGTAGTCTGATAAATGAACCTAGTGGAAAATTGAATATGTTGTGCTTGGATAGAAACCAAGGTATCACAAGTGACCCATGGGGTCATATTTCTTGGTTCATGGGCCTAGTAAGGTGGGTCATGAAAAATTATGTCATAGCCAACCCTAGCCATACCTGAATTGTCTCTTCTTGAGTTTAAAGTGTGGAGTCTACAAGATGGACATTTTGCTTTAAATAGGTGGAAAGTGAAACAACTATGTTATTTTGATACATAAAGGGCTAAGTATCACTACTTATTTAAATAAGGTATATATAACTTTTTTGAATCCTTCTGAATTATAATTCTATCATTTATAGGCTTTTCCTAGTGTAGCCTTTGGATGGGTAACCTCTTATAATGTTTTTAGGCTGTGTGTGAGTGTGGAAAAATCAAACTAAAATAAATTGTGTTTGATTCATAGGATAATATGTATTATGATAAGTGACCATAGTGGGTAACAGACTCTAGTGTACTAGGAATGAAACCATGGTATTACAGAAGACCCATGGGGCTAGATGAGAATATTCATAGCCCTAAGAGGGAGGGTAGTGAAAAAATTATTTATACCTAATTGATTAAAAAGGAATATTTATTTAGTAACACATTATTTAATTTTATCCACGAGTTTTTATTATAATACAATTCTGTCATTATATTGTATTCATTTTTAATAAATAATTTTATAAATATACTTAATATACTGAAATATTAGTAATAATTAAAGTACATATCTATATATATATTATTAAATGAATAATTATATATTTTATGATCCCATCATATAATTAAAACCCACATTCAACACCTTCAAACATGATATTTGGGAAATATAATAAATGGAGGTACTGGTATTTGGTGATTCAACTAACAAGAATCTCCTAGTTATTTAAACAATCTTGAAAATATCACTTAGAAGATTTTTCTAATGTTATAAAAGTTGGATTTTTACATGGGAATGGTCTTGGGAAAACCCTACCGGTGATACCACCTTTTAATGATAAAAAAACATCACATGGATGAATTGTACTACAGGATTCCAATTATTATATTCTCTATAGATATTTCATAATGTGATTACCTCTATTTTTACCCACCAATTCAATGACAACGTTATAATGTTCATATTTTTTTAAATACTTTTAATTAATCATTTGTATAATAATGATATCAATATTCATATAATTTCAAAATCCATATAAATATTATTTATATATAATGAAAATGAATATATATATAGTAGTCATACAATATTGATATATTTTTCCTCAAACACTTCATCAAAAACACTCATGTCATTCTATCATTTCATTTCAAAATATTATTATAATATTTTTTACATTTATTTCCTTAAATATAATTTATTGGTGGTATGATCCATTTGAATTGTTTATTTATTGAATATATCATTGAATTTGTATTTTTATTTAACTTTTGTTTTATAGATTTTTTAATTTCGATATGTATGTTTCTTTTCTTATCTTGTAATTTATATAATTTAGTGATTAAATTATATAATTGAAATTTAAAACGAAATTTTAATTTTATTCTATTTTTTTGGTAAATAAAATATAAAATATACTTATTTATAAATTTATAACTATATTTTTTGGGATTTATTACTCCTTTTATATCCTCTAAATGTTTATTAATGGAATTTTCTTATGGGTTGGTTGTACCATAAGCCATTTTTCTTGTAAAATTTGCATGATTTAAATTTTTAATGATTAATTTTTTCAAATATTATAAAGTCATGGAATTCATAAATTTCATGTTTGGAGATTTTATGGCATAAAAGACATATAAACCCCTTATTAAACTAATAGTTGACATAAAAAAATGATATGTTTGGGTGTTTACTGGAAGGATTCATGAATTGTTTATACAATACTTAGCCCATATTAGGATTCCATTGAGTGGGATGGTGAATAAATGTTATTATTTTAAGAAATATTTTATTTAATTCATCATTTTGAACTTTTTCATGTTATCAAAACAAACAATATTTTTTCACAACCTCACCCCATATGAAGTAATAATAAGACAAAGAGGGAGAAAAACCTATGTTATTTTAATGGTTCAGTACTTGGGAATACTACATGCCATGTTTTTTAGAAACCAAAAAATATATTTCCCTCTATAATTATTTTATAAATTATATTTTCTCTATAAAAATCTTGTTATAAATCCCAGTTCATCCCCACAATTGATCTTAGTTATGCACCAGGACAAATAAATGTTCTTCCTTGGTTGTTTAGACAATACAACCACATTCTCCTCCCATTTATTGGCTAAAACCCCAATAATTCTTTTCTATGGTGTTTATCCAAATAAGTATTATTCTATAGAAGCCCCTAGATAAATTTTCCTCATCTTAGAATGATCATCCCCTAAAAAGGAAAAAATTTTGGTCCGATCATTTATAACTTATTTAGAAACATAAAAATATTCTGATACAGTCTATCAGTATTTCTCATAAATTAATATAATCAATCAATTATTTGGATGTCCAAAATTATCAAAATTTATGTAAAGATATTATCCTTTTATTAATTATGATCCTATATAAATGTATTGTTTCATATGACATTATTTCATTACAATAATAAAGTTTTACTACTCCGTTAAACTGGTTTATGAATTATTAGTACACTTAACTCAAGTGAACATCATGAATTTGTATCCATCCCTTTTCATATTTTTAAAATATTTAACATAAATAAATGTTATTATTATCATTTTTTATGATTTTAAATTTTATTCAAGGTTTATCTTCAATCATTAAATTATGTTTGAATATCAATCTCATTCTAGACAAATCGCTCGGGTATATCAATGTATAAATGTGGTTTGTATGAGACATTATTGTAATACTATTCAAATAAAAACGATATAATTTTCTTTGGTAATTAATAATACCCCACATAATGAGGTTTTATTCTTCCATTCATGAATGTGTTTATATTAAAAAAACCATATACCTTTGGGAATGTAGTAATGAATTAGTTAATCTATTTCATGAAATCTATTCTGCATAATAGAAGCATTATATCTCTCATGAAATAGAGTATGTACATGGGATATCATTATTTCATTATTAAATATAAAACACAAAATAAAATGTTATTTATCTGATTTTTAAAAACTCACGACATCAGTAAACCTATTTGCATTATTTGAACTAGAAAAGTACCCTACTTATTCTTCATGCATGTCTGGGCACATGATTCGTCAAGATTTTTTAATGTTTTAACAGGCTCTGAAAATCACAGATAGTTCACACAGATGAATGAATAATGATTATTTATATTAATTTTAAAAAAAAGTCCCTCTCAAACTCAAATGAATACAATACCATTTTACAATTTCCCTTTTTATTTATATAGGATGCCTCTTCCTTGTCTCTGATCCTCTGGCCTCTTGAAATATAAAATTTAAATATCAAGTCATAGATTTTTTAAAAATATCAATGATCATTTAATATATAATAAATTTTGGTGCTCAAATTTATAAAATATATACCCTCATATTATGATCCTACATCCATAATACTATCCCCATAGGTTGGGATAATCATATGAAACATCCACTTTTTAAATTCTAAAACTGAATATGCACTCGAATTCAAGAATTATCATCTTTAATATTAGGTGTTTTTGGTAGAAAAAAGTCATTTGAATAAATTCATTCAAGAACATATAATACTATATTCATGATAAGTCTAAACATAATGATATCATAATATTTGTTTCTCACTTATTGTATGATAATGGTGAATTCAATCAATAAGTAAAATACTATAATTCATGTTTATATGGTTTGAAATTTAGAACAATATGTGTTGAGATTATTGAAATAATTAAACAAATCATATCACAAAACACATGTTATTAGAGTGTATTTAAAATTTAGGTTTATAGTTTCCACATAGAATCTATCTCCTATTGAAAACCATAGCAGAAATCCTTGACATTATATGAAAATTAATTCCCATAGACGTTGAGTAGGGTGCATTTGGGTCAACTTTTGGATTTTCTAGAACCACATCATTTCAACACTCCAATGAACTTCCCATAAGGTGTGGTATAATATCCTTGTGCTCCACTATACATTCCTATAGTTCCCCTAACACATAGGCCTCAAATGCATGGGATTTCTTTTGTTTAGTGAAAGTATCTTACACATGTGTTCGAGTCGGATCTCTATGGGTGGCTTTGGGTGGACATATTTTTTAAATAATGGAAAACTACAATATTATTTGGAAAAAATATATCAATTCCACATAGAAAAAAGTTCATACCAGGTACTATTTTCATCAACTCACATTGAAAAATTGAATTTTTCCTGGATGTAATAATTATTCAAAAACATTATTCTTATTTCTCATCATGTTTTAATAAATGTGGTTGTTTTTTAACCCCAGTAGAACTTTTATTAAATCATTAGAAAAAGTTAAATAATAATAACATGTAATTTGTGGTTGTTTCCGAAACAATTATCCATGAATCATCACTCAGCAACCCACATATTGGAATCTTGTCATAGCTACCTTATTCCACAATATTAAAAAAACAATAATTCACTCAACATGAACCTCAATCTCACCCATTTATTTTTTTAATTTCCGCAATATAATTTATATAATCATATTTATTATATTATAACTCCACCTTATTGAAAATTAATACACCAAATATATAAAGTTCATATCTTCTTGTCTCCTTATTCCATTAGTGTATCATATTCTCTAACATTCGTTTATGACCTCAAATTTTTATTATTTTAAAATAAGAATGAAATCATATTTTTTTAATGGAAAATATCCATTATCTTGGAAACAATGTATATTTGGGAAAATAAGTTATAGAAAACAATAGTGTATACCCATTTCAATAAATTTTATTCCTAAATTTTTATTCACGACATATCTATCTTAGAAAATTTATTTGACATATTTATGTACTTTTCGTGAGAGATCTATCAAAAGTTACATTATAGAATGAGCATATCTCAATAGTAACATTAAAAAGTACAATTGGAAAAAATATCTCCCCATTAATAACTCAATATCAACTCCCAATTAAGATAATTATCAAATCACTCTTAGTTGGGATATGGGAGTGATTTTAATACATCACCCTCCAATTTTAAAAATCTATTCAATTGTCTTAATTTTACTATGTCTTGGAGATTTATTTTTTTTACTCATAAGTGAATTTCCTAAAGGGATACATATACCACTATATATTCATTATATAATAGTGAAAACGAATATGAATAGGGGAATAAGTAAAGACATCAATGATTTATTAGATGTGACACTCGGGATGAGGGTTTCCTCTCACCCCTCCCAATTACATCAATATTTTCATATTAGATTCCGAAGTAAATTTATTCATTTAATTATCCTTCACATAAAGAATTTTTTTACTCATATAAATAATAACATCACCATGTGGAGAGTGTTTTCCATCTTAGATATATCAGATATTTCACTTACTTTTTCTTGAATAATACTATTCATACTCACGTGATTAGTGGGTAGGATTCACATTAAATTATTCATCGCATTCTATGTTTTTCAATAACATTCGTACATATTTTTTGCATCATTAAATTACCACTTATTTAAGATTCATCATGAATTTACATATCAAAAAATTTGAAAAAGATTTTATAAATGAAAATTTAGTCACTTGTAAATAAATTATTTATTATATCATAAGAATAAATTTATTATTTCTAAACTTTTATTTACATATATAACTAGTATTATTTTATAGATAAAGACATTATAATGGACTAATAATCTTATTTGCGCTTATCTTATTTCCTTTTAAAAGGATCAATATCCTATTAATCCTTCTTTTTATAGTTCTAAATAATATTTCATTAACACAATCATAGAATTGTCTCATAGAATTTTTTTATGAAATTATATAATTTGTTGACCTCTTCATCACAATAACCACAAATATCTACCACGTATTCATAATTATTTCTTTGTGGCTTCGTTAATGATTTTTTAGGGAAAATAATTTTTATTGGTGATAGTTTTTTCATATAATATCCATTACCCCCTTATTCATTGTCCATATCTAGAAATGACATGTTATACCAAAAGAAATTGGATTTATACTCAAAAATTACATAACATGAGAAAAAAACATTGAACATATAACTTCCACAATGATATACATTCTTGGTAGACACTGGTTGTTTTTTCTTCTTCAAAGTCAACCACCTTTGAATAAGGGTATGTTGTTTTCATCAAATATTTTTCTATACCTTTAATATAGGATAGAATCCATCATTTAATTTATTTTTCTATTAAGGTTCATATTTATTATTGTCACCTAAACTAATATAAATAATAGTTTTTTCTTTGAGATTGATTATCTTTATATTTTCATTCCATTTTTATAAACATCATCCCACCAACATTTGATGATTCACCATTAATGATATTTGAATTTTTGAATTATTCATTACTCTTGTTTTTCTCATTGAAGGAAAATTTCACAACATTTTATTTTTGGATATTGATATACTATTATACCATCTATATTGAATTATTAGGTTTAGGTTTTCAAATACATATCCTATGAATTCTCTTAAAGATATACTTAGTTTATTTTTCTTTTGGATTCCTCTTTTAGTCATAATGTTCTATTATTTATTTATTTTTTCATAATTACTTCTATAATTATACAAATTTTCATTAATATTAATGTTATGAAAAAAAATTAATTCATTATTTACAAATATCGAGAAACACCCAAAATATCCAATGAATCTTATTTCATTCTATTCTTTTGTAATATTTATAGATTTCATAGGTTTTTACCATTAATTTTTTTTAGAGAAACCTCACCCTTTTAGATAGTTGGTAAAAAATACTATATATCTTCTAACATTCACCGTCAATGATATAGTGGATTATTTAGTATTTTTTACCATCTATATTTTTAAATAGTTTAATTATATTACTATATTATTATTTGAAATAATATTTTTCCATATAATAGTGTCTTGGATAAAGGATAACTTCATTCTTAGTGATGTTTCCATTTTAGTAGATGATGATATAATTCTACATATAGAGTCATGAATAAGAAAGAAAAATTTTGTGGTAGAATCACTTCTTTAAGAATTTTCAGATATTTCATCTTCTTAAAATTATAAATTCTTCAATATCACATCTAACTCTATATACATAAAATTGATCAAGTTTGTCTCATCGTCAACAGAAATTAGCATTAATTCTCAATCTTTATTATTTACATTTGTTTAGTTAATAAATCATTTTTTTATTTCTTTAAAAAAATTCCATGTTCTAATTTTTTTTACTCTGACATTTAACTAAGAATCATTTACATCAATATATTTTTCTTCTATTTTTCATGTGCATGGAAATCACAAAAAATATTGTTCTAGAAAAATATTTATCACAATTATACATTTTTGAATCTTCTTCAAAATTGATAAATTTTCAATTTCAAAGTGATATTTATTTCCTAATTACATCATCATGGTCTTTGAGAGAAAAAAACATTCTTCTCATATAACATATTTCTATAACTATTTATTAAATTTATTCTTCTAGTTATGCTTTATCATATATACTATAATTAATAATACTATCAATAATTTTTTTTATTTATTTGGTTAATTTTTCAAGTATATATTATATAAAAAATAAATTTCAGCAAGGGATAAATAATCAATTCATATTGATCATGATTCATTATTAGAATCATCCTTATATGATTAGTTACTTCATATATAACTATTATAACCATATGTTAATGGGTTTTATCTATTTACATTTGAATTATTTTTTTATTTTATTTCCTTTATTTTCTTTTAGTTTTTCTATTTTAGGGAATAAATTTTCAGAGTTATATAATTATGAGTATTTTCAATTTTAAAAAACTATGTTACCTCATTGATATTCCAAAAATCGTCAATTAATTACCAAAATTTCAGTAAATATGGGAAACATGTATCTTTAGATGGTACCTTTTCTCGGATACCAATTTTAGAGCCCATGTAAGGATTCAATTAAGAGGGAGAGTGTTAAATAAGTTGTATTATTTTATGAATCATTTTATTTTAATTCATTATAAATTTTTTAGGGCTCTTGTCCCACTCAATAATGTACCATAACCTCATCTCATATGCAGAATTAATAAGGGAGAGAGAAACACATAATGTATTTCCAAGGTTTAGCACTAAGACCCACTTATTTCCATAGTGGGTAAATTACAAAAAAGATTCCACAATATAATATTATCATTAATTTCAATATATTTGGTAGTAATTGATTATAAAACCCAGAATTTGATCTTTTAGTTGATCTTAGTTCTATACCCCACCAACCAACCCTTCTATCTAGGATGGTTAGTAACCCAAATCATAATCTATTCCACCGGATAGGTTATAAACACAAATCATCCTTCTATAAAATTATTATCCACATATAAATAAATCTACATTATATTTAGGATACATTGGAAAAAGTATTAATTTACATCCCTACAAGTATATAAAATGTAAAAACCCAAAAATTTATAAATAAGATTCCCCATATGATGCCATTAAATGAGTTATTTTGTAGAAAACGCGTGAACCTCACCAGTTTAATTATATCCAGTAAGATTTAAAATAAATTTCTATATCCCGAAAAATAATAATATAGTCATTTAATAGTGATCAAATTATTAATATAGTTATAGGGTTTTAACAAATCCAATTGACATAGATAATGTAGGTGATATCCTCAACAAGTATAATCATACCCTATGAATCTATTTTATATGATATTCTGAGGGTGATAGTATCTGTAGGATTTTTCCATGAAAAAGGGTGATCTGAAATCCAATAACATAAGAATGTGTGAAACCATTTACATGATAATTTCTAGATGGTTGTGATCTTGACCGAAACTATGTATGTTGAACTACCCCATGAAATTCTCAAAGATTTAAACCATTTTAAAATTAAATTGTATGGTCTATTAAAGGGATATGTATCAAGATCCAAGGAATATGATTATTTAAATTATTTTATACAGAATAATGAATATAATTTCATCATATTATAGTTATATTATAAATGGTATTTCTTTTGATATAATATAACTCAACCAGTATTTTTGGTAACATTACAATTCATTTAAGGGAGTTATTTTGTTTAAATAATGGTTTTTTAAAATAAATAATATTTTAATAAAACAATATTAATAAATAATTTCTATTAAATATAAAAGATTGTATAATTTTTATGATGTCAAATGTCAATTTTATAAGCATTCGAACACTATTAATATTAAAAAAACCCAGTATTTCTAAACAAATGATGATTATTATTTTACAAGATAAAAAGATTATATTTAGATAATTATTTGGATAAAATAAATTTTTTAAATATTGCATCAAAATTATCCAATGATGATTTTTTCATATCTTTTTGAGACACTAATTTTTTCTGGTAAAAAATAAATACTGCAAGAATATACTTTTTGAATTATGATATCATAATGACAAAAAATGGTGTAATAAATACCATAAAGGATAACCACATACAAATATAAGTGTTCCATTTAAAATAATGTGATTTTAATTGATTAATTTTATAAATCTAATATGAATCATCCAAAACCATTAATATTTTTTACGGTTTTAAAATAATTTCTTTAAGATTATGAATCACTTCCACATAAGTAAGGTTATTCTTTTATTGAGTTTAGATTTTGAATTGATAAAATAATTAAATCCACTCCCATTTGGAAGAAATCCTTGGAAAACCAATGTGAAGGTTTTTGGTTTTTTCATTTTATAATATAGTGTCTAAAAACTATGATTGTGATATTATAATGAAATACCCACTAATTTAACATATTTAATATATTTCCTCCCCTATATAACATCCTCTCAATGTTCACTCAACCTCTTAATAAGATTCCCTATGAATTTGATGTCACACACTCCAGTAAGGAATCATCATCTTCTCTTCATTATTCATGTTTCATTACTATATTATTCCTTCAATTTATAATTACTGATGTTGGGATATGTCATTCCATGTCCCTATTACCTCCCATTCTGGTTCAAAATTATTAGATATAACATTCATTATCATCAACACATTTTATTAATTTTAATGTGGTGCTATTATGCTGTTGAAATTTCATAGCAATTTTCCATACCAAAGCAATTATATAGTGAATACCACACTCATTTTCTGTCAGTGGTGTTCACCTTCATACAGTTAGACTTATTTCAATTGGGACTTACATTTATGTATTAAAAATCCCATTAACATGGAATAAGAATATTATTATAAATATATCCAAGTTGTAAGATCTGTGTAAAACACTTAATCAGGAGAATTAAATGAATGTGACAGGTGAAACTGGGACTATACAACACTCCAAAGATGATCATCTAGAATTTCCCCTAGTAGAGATACATGGTTCCTAGTACTTCTAAATAATTCCTTACCATCTCATTCATCTAATCTAGTTATCTTTCCCTTAGTGGTTTATACTTTCTATGAATCCTCTTCTAGGAATGCTCTTGTGTATTCTACTTAGGATTCTTTTTTGGTCATTTCTGCTTGAAGGACCTATGCCCCAAAGGAAATTGGTGGCCCAAAGACCATTCGTGGCCCAAAATCCTTTTTTCCTGAAGTGCCTTTGTAGCCTAATGACCATATGGCTCAATGGGATTTGGTGCCCTGATGGACCTGAGAACCATTTTCCCAAACTGGTGTTCCAAAGGCCTAACTCTAATGATTATTTTAGGATGAAATAGTACCACATAGTACCTACTATAGTAAATAATACAATACTAATATAGTAACACATAATTTTACCTCCTCCTATATTTTATCATGGGTATTTTGAATGCTATGTAGTGTCCTCTACCACTCGGGTAAAGGTATATTTGAATTTGAAGATATTCCATCCACCATCACTATCTTAGTTACAAATCACTTTGTGATAAATGTGTTTAAATCTGTAAGGATTTGTGAAAAACATTAATTTAACACAAAAAATGTAAATATGACATATTTATAATGCATAAACTACTACAGCTAACTCAAAATATTGTGTTGGGTAATTATTCCAATTCTCTCATACCTAGCATGAACCACATGAAATATCATGTTCACCTTGCATGAGAACACATACAAACTTATATCATGATACATCAGAATAGACTACATATCCTTGTCCAGGAAAAGTTAACATGGGGATAGGATTTGATGTATGTCTAGTCTTATGTTAATAAATGGGTTATTGACATTCATCATATCATTGGAATGGAAATCCTTTCCTCATAAAAAATGGAATCAGTGAGGAAAAAATATGAAAATAAAAAATAATGTGTATTTTGTATCCTAAAAATCCCACGAAACAATGAATCTCAATGGTATTCATGGGTGTATTTAAAGGGATAAAAAATTCTATATTATGGGGGACTATAAGAAATTTTTTTGTAGAAATAATTTTTCCTTGGAAACAAAACTCTATTATACATAAATCGAACTATGGTAACTTAGTATAAATGCAATTCTCATGAAAAATACCAAACACTATAGCTAACTATTTCTCCTGATATAATTTTTCTTAGAATACAATAGATAATCCTAAAAATACCAATATGAATAATCTTAAAACCTCTAAAATATTTACTTTATCAATTTTGTAAATATTTATAGTTCTTTTTTATATCTATAAGTCCTAAAAGTATTTTCAAAATAAATATATCTTCTCCTGAAAGCTACTTTTAGAATATCATACTTCTAATGTCACAATTGGTGATAACCCAAATGTATGTCAATTTTAGAGAATCACTAGGATACCCTAAATTGATGAAAACTTTCATCATTTTATGGATTGGGATACCTATTTTTATCATAATTGGGTTAGGAATATGATAATCCACACAAAGCATAAGATTCCAATTATACTATCTCACAAGTAGAACCAATGATGCCCCATATACATTCTCAGTCAAATGTCACATTTTCTATTCAAATATTCCAATTAATCTATCAATTATATAAATTTAAATGGTGAAATCCTATAATATAGAATATTTATTAAGATAGTACCAGGAAGGAGTTCAATCAGAAACCTGTCTTATCTGTTATGTTTAAACCCTTTATTTTTTAATAAAAAAAATTAGTATATTGGTGAATGATAGTTGGAAAATATCTATACTTAATCTCATATATAGATTACAAAGTATGTGATAAAACCTAATATGGGATATTTTTAACCACTGGTGTCAAAATTCCTACATTACAAAAATTTTCATCCTGTTGTTTTTTAAATAGATTCTCAAGTTCATCTATATATCTAAATCAAACCATTTGTCTATAATAGTTCATTTGACCCACAAATTATGTAAACTATTCCACAAACCAAATAAATTAAATGAGATTGATTAGCTAATAAAAACACATATTTTTATTAAATTTTAATGGTATTAAATTTTCTTTTTTTATCTTATGGGCCTGAGTTAGTGAATTTTAATTTTGAACATCCATTCTCATCATTTGTGCACTTCATGCCTAATATGCACCAATTTAGGCCCAGTGTTTCATATGAATTTAAAGAATTTAATTTTCCATTATTTAAATTGATATTTTTGGAAATAGATATAAACATAAATATGAACATTTTTCATCCAGGGATCAATGGAGGATTCATAAAGGATGATGGGGATATTGGGTGATGAATGAAAAAAATTCAGGAAAAGGAAGATTTGATATCATCCCACTGATGGGAATTTGGGGCCCACAATACAGACCCAGTGAATCCCAAATTTCATTAGAGGTTAGAATACATATACAGCAACCAATAATCTCCCTGTATCTAATTCTAATTAGGCATAAATGGTGGTGCTTTAGGCAGACCAATTTGAAAATTTAATTCTGGGCCATATTCTGCGGCCCGGAAAAATAGCCCACCATTTAAATCATATCACACGAAGGGATTATTATTTTGGGCTTAAATTTTACAGTCTGTTATGTGAAATCCAAGAGTTTCATTTACTTCATATATGTCCCACTCAAATTCGACCTTCAAGAAGGTCCCTTCGGTGCGTCTTTCCGGTGGTTGCAAGCCGGATGCCACTTCTGGGCAAGAATTGAAACGTCACATCTCCATTATTTTTCCACCCACCATTCCCCAACAAAATTAATTAAAGGCACATGGGATTTTGGGGGCTCGGCCAAGGAAATCCAAAATTCCTATTTAAGGTAGTAGTGGTGGAGGATTTGAGGATCGTGGAGCATTGTTTTGATTGTAATGTTATTATGCCAAATTTCCTTTGTAGTATTTTTCCTTCCCAAGTAAGTTGTTCGAATCACATTAGTTTTAAATAATAGTTCTTCTTATTCTCTTGTTCTATTATTATTCATATCAACATGATACCATTTCCTTATGGTGTGAACGTTTTCACGCACAATACTTGTTATTTTGTTCACACAACGGTGGAGTGATCTTTATTTTTGAGTTTTTACTTTTTCAATTCCACCCTCGTAAGACTACTTCCCGCTTTCATTAAGAACATGTTATCAATGGAGGGATATCTCTATTATTGGATGATCCAAGGGGGTAGCACGGGGATGGATTGGATGTTATGTATCACTCTCTAAATGCTATTAATTTCTTTTATTTGAGTGTCTTTCATTAAATGATTTTCTCTCTTCTTCTTCTTTATTGAATTTATTCACCCCACTTTTATGTGCTAATTAGAATTTTTAACTTGAAGTGATCATGAAATTAATCCTACAAGTGTACAGGTGATTAGTATGTGTTTGTGGACCCAAGAAATAACCTAGGATCAACTAATTTTCTCATAATTCGAATTCACATAGATCATTTAGTGATCTTCTAAAACCATATAAAATCAACCCTAGTTGTCCACCTCATATCAAAAAATCTATCTCTTTTCATTGAGTGTCTAAATGCTCTTCTTAGGTCACTGAGGATTCGACAACCCAAGCTGCACTGCAAGTGACAGCTTTAACCATAGAACATGGGTAAATTTGAGAATGAATCAAATTTTGGCATTGTTTCTAGGGACCAAGTAAGTTTTTTAGACCAAATACTTCTTTACTCACCACCATTCTTCTATTCTCACCCAATAGATCATATCTTTTCCCTTTCTCACTTTTTTTCATTTGGCACATGTCCTCCTACACCCGCGATAACTCAAACAGACTTGTTAGGGTGGAAAGTCCTAGGATAGGGGAGTCAAGTACACCATTGGATCCTAATCTTATTAATACCCTAGAGTCGAATATTGAGTCAATTTCAATGGAGGTTTTTCAAAGAAACAAACTCATAAACCAAGGTGGGAACTAAAATGGAGTCTGAGATGCCCTACCATCACATTAAGGAGTTCAATGACATTGTAGAAACCATGGGTCCCCCACATCAACATGAATCAGCTAAAATAAGGTTATTTCCATTTTCATTAAATGATAGTGATAAAAATTGGATTAACAATTTGAGACCATCATCCATCAACGTTTGGGACCAATTACAAAGGGTGTTCTAAAAAAATACATTCCCCACCACAAAATAATAGCACATAAAAAGAGAATCCAAAAATTTTTAGAAAAAGAGGGAGAGTCATTCAATGAAACATGAGAGAGATTCAAAGACACCCTAAACATGGTTCCACACCATAGTTTTCCTATTCCTGAACAAGTGATAATTTTCTATAAAGGGTTGGGCTCGGGGAACAAACAATTCATTAACAAGATGTGTAATGGGACCTTTAAAAACAAATCCCCAAATGATGCTTATGAGTATCTAGAAATCCTTTCTATACAAAACCAAACATGTGGAACATCATCTTATTCTGAAAAGCCATAATGAACTACTAGAATGCATAAACTTATAGAAGAGTAAAGCCTTAGGGTGAAGCTTGTAGAACTCTCTAGGAAGGTTTGAGTGATAGATCATAGGAAAATCCATGAAATCCAAACTGTAGACCCTATATGCAAAGTCTGTGATGAGCATGACAACAAAACAGACAACTTCCCAACCATTCCATCCATCAAGGATGTTTTTTAGGAGGACCACCTGCTGAATTCAATGTGGTAACTTTCAAAATCCCCAATACCCAAACACATTCAACCCAAGGTATAATGACCACCAAGTCTTTTGATGGAAGGATAACCAACAACCTAGACAACCACAAGGACCAAAACCCTACCCTACACAAAATTTTCAAAACTATAACCAATTCCAACCCCAACCAGTCTAATACCAACATCTACCAGTCCAATTCCAACAACCCATCCAACAACCAAATTATTCCCCTAGGATAACCCAACCAACACAAGACCCTTCCCAATCTGTCACTCTCCCAATCCTTGAACAACCGGGAAAAAAAATAAAAGGATGAACTCATAATTCTCTTCCATGAAAAAAGAACATCAAACCATAAAAACTGGAATGTAACCCATGCCTACACAAGCCATTCCACAACAAAAAATAAGGGGAGAGTCAAGTTGCACTGAAACAACTCATGAACAACTAAAGGTTGTGACTGTTCTAAGAAGTGGTAAATCAGTTGAGAAACTTGAAAAAATAATTCAGAAACCATCTGAAGCTTCAAACACTAATGAAAATTCAAATGAACCACATGATCAAACGGAAAAACATGAAAACATTGTCAATGAAACAACCCTTAGAAAAACAACCCCACAACATGCACCATTTCCTCAACACATGTTGGGGAATACCAAGCCTGAATTGAGTAAAACATTGAGGGAAATAGTCACCCAAGTCAAGTAGAACATTCCAATCCACGATGAAATTCAAACCATTCCTACATACTCAAAGTTCTTTAAGGACTTGTGCACTTTTAAAATAAAATTTTAACATAAAAACCAAGTCCTTCTGACTGTTAATGTGAGTACCACCATTCAATGGACCATTCCTCCTATCTTGAAAGACCTGGGTTTCCCTTACATCAATGTTTAACTATGAGAGAGAAAAGTTGTCAAGGCCTTATTTGACCTAGGTACTAGTTTCAATCTCATCCCCTATACTTTGTACTGCCAATTAGTCCTTGAAGAGCTCCAACCCACATCTATAACACTTCAACTTGTTGATCGTAGTATTGGGGTTGCAAAGGGGATCTTAAAGGATGTTTTGGTGAAATTTGAAATTTTCATTTACCTAGCCGTCTTCATTGTTCTTGAAAATCACCCAAGCTTAGGTCCTAGGGAGACCCTAATCGTCCGTGGTGGTCCCTTCCTTGAAACAATCAATTCTGTTATGCGAGTCTGAAATGGGAACATGACCATCACATTTGGAAACATGAGTCTAGACATGAACATCTACAATGTAAAATCTCAAATAGGGGATGATGAAGAGATCTATAAGGTTAATTGGATAGGTAGTGTTAATAGTGAACTCAAGGAACATCATGGAATTACCAAAGGATGTTTAAGTCAAGAAAATATTTTTTTTATTTTTTCACATAAGTTAAATTTGTCTCATTGGCTTGAATCTATTTTAGATTGCTCTATTGATGATTTTCTAGAATCCCCAATCAATGATTCCATGGGTGAAATCGATAACATCAAGTCGATACCCATTAATGACAGCACTCTAGTTAATTTAGTGGATAAAAATTCTTTTCACAAGCAACAAATTTTGTCAAGAAATATGAAAATTGAAACTGAGTTCAATACAAAGTCTCATCCTTTATTCGAAACTGATAAACACTCTGATCTGGAATTTAAGGTTTTACCTTTATTACTCATGTATGCGTTCTTAGGGGACAATCTATCCTTTACTGTTGTCATCTCTTCCTCTCTTGAATCCGATCATGAGAGGATGCTTCAAGATGTAGTTAGGAGACATAAGAAAGCCATTGGATGGAACCTATCTGATATTCCTGGGATTATCCCACTTATCGGGACTCATAGAAATGTTCTAGAATCTGATTCAAAGCCATGTCATCAACCTTAGCGGCAAATCAATCCTAATCTCATGGAAGTAGTGAGAAAAGAAAATTTTAAATAGTTAAAAGCTGGTATCATCTATCCTATAGCTGGGAGTGAGTGGGTTAGCCCAATCCATGTGGTTCCAAAGAAGCCTGGAATCATAGTAATAACAAATAAGGATAGAGAGATACTTCCAACAAGGGTTAGTAGTGTATGGAGAGTCTGTATTGACTATAGGAAGCTCAACTCTTGTACCAATAAAGACTATTTCCTCTAGTCCTTTATTGATGAATTCCTCCAGCGAGTGGCGGGTAATCAATTCTACTGCTTCCTAGATGGATTCTCAGGGTATAATCAAATAGAATTATCCTTTTAGGATCATATAAAAACAACCTTCACTTGTCTGTTCGGCCGTTTTTCCTCCAATCGCATGCCCTTTGGGTTATGTAATTCCCATGGTACCTTTATGCGGTGTATGATGGGAATCTTCTAGGACATGGTGGGGGGTTTTTAGAGGTCTTCATGGATGAATTCTCCATGTTTGGTGATACTTTTGAGGGATTCCTTATAAATGATGAAACAGTTTTGTCAAGATGTGAGGATAAGAATCTCATACTAAATTGGGAAAATGCCATTTCATGGTAAGTGAAGGAAATGTTCTAGTTCATTTGATATCTAGAAGAGGGATTTATGTTTATAAAGCTAAGGTTGACATCATTATTCACCTTCCCTATCCTAAAATTGTTAAGGAAGTGAGGTCCTTCTTAGGAAATGGTCGTTTTTACAGAAGGTTCATTAGAAATTTCATCTCTATTTCTCGACCACTTTATGCTCTATTGGTAAAATATGCTCCATTTTTATGGACAAAAATCTGTTAGGAATCTTTCTCTACACTCAAGTCAACTCTTATATCTCCACCTATCATGCAATCTCCAAATTGGAAACATCCTTTTGAGCTCATGTGTGATGAAAGTGACTTTGATGTAGGAGTAGTCTTAGGAAAATTGCGTGAGAAAACTCTATGTGTAATTACTTATGAAAGCAAATAATTAAATGATGCACAAATTAACTACACCACCACTGAGAAAGAGGTGATTGTTTTTGTCTTTTCCTTAAAGAAATTTAGGTCTTATCTCTTATGATCACCCATCATTGTATTCATCGATCATTTATCCCTAAAATACCTTTTCCAAAAACAATATTCCTAGGATAGATTGAAAATGTGGGTCATTCTTCATCAAGAGTTCAATTTAACCATTTAGGATAAAAAGGGTGCTGAAAATGTTTTAGCCGATCACCTCTCTAGGATGGAATTCAAATACAACTCACATCATCTCTCTGTGTCTGATTTATTTCCCGATGAGCACCTCTATTGAGTGAGTGATTTCCCTCGGTATGTTGACATAGAAAACCATTTGGTGACAGGTGACATTCCAAAATTCATGGTGACCCAAGATAAGAGAAACTTCCTTTCTGATGTCAAACAATATGTGTTTGATGATCCTTACCTCTTTCTGTTTTGCCCTGATCAAATCATCAAGAGATGCGTTCCCGAGTCTGAGAAAGAGTCCATTCTAAAATTTTGTCATGGAGAGGCATGTGGAGGACTCTGTTCTGCAAATAAAACCAATGCAAAGGTCCTCTAAAGTGGTTTCTACTGGCCTAACATCACTAAGGATTCCTTCCAATTCTACAAAAGTTATCCTCAGTGTCAGAAATTAGGATCTATTACTAAAAGGAATCAAATTCCCCTCACTCCCATTCTAGTCTTTGAAATCATAGATTGTTGGGGAATTGATTTCATGGGACCCTTTACAAACTCTAATGGATACCTCTACGTCCTTTAATCTGTTGATTACGTCTCAAAATGGGTTGAGGTCATTCCCACCAAGACTAATGATCATCATGTTGTGATCTGATTCCTAAAAGAGCATATGTTTTCTCGATTTGGAATTCCGAGGGCTATAATCAGTTATCGAGGAACCCATTTCTATAATCACACATTCTATTTACTCATGTCTAAGTAAGGAATTTCTCATTAAGTTTCCACTATGTACCATCATCAAATCAATGGTCAAGCTGAGTTAGCAAATATGGAGATTAAGAAAATTCATGAAAAAACTGTCAACCCCTCTAGGAAGGATTGGTCTAAGAAACTCTTGGATGATCTTTGGAAATATCATATAACATTAAAAACCATCCTTGTAATGTCACCATATAGGTTGATTTATGTAAAATCATGCCATTTACCTGTTGAAATTGAGCATAAGGCATTTTGGGCAATTAAAAAAATGTATTTAGGCATTTCTATAACCGAAGAAAAGATGAAATTAGATCTTAATGAACTTGAGGAACTGAGGATGGAGGATTATGAAAAATCAATGATAAATAAATCTAGAGTTCAAGACTAATAATCTAGGAATATCAATGTCAAAAAATTTGAACTGGGAAAATTTGTGCTCTTGTGTAGTTCAAAACATCTTATTCACCTGGGAATGTTAAGGTCTAGATGGTCAGGTCCCTTCATAGTGAATCATGTGTACCCCCATGGTGCAGTAGAGATTCAGGATCCCACAGGTGGTAACATTTTTAATGTCAATGGTCATAGGTTAAAACCATTCATTGATTCATTCAATAAACATGAAATAGAGGATGAGTTAATAGAGACAACCTATGAAGCAGAAAAAAATTTGATAGATTTATGATCCTTGTCGGGCTAACGACGTTAAACAAAAGTGATGCATGGGAGGAAACCCATGGTTTTCATGCTTCTAATCATTGTGAATCATCTTTTATTTCCTTCTTCTTCATTTTTTTATTTAAAAAAAACTGACTGTTGACATGTTCTTATTTTATGAGTAAGGATGGTGATGAAATGGGAGCACCATATTCATATGTGTCACGCAATGTCATCCCTGAGTAATACCATACCCAGAAAATATAAAGATGAAAATGTATCATCTATTTATTTTATTTTATTTTATATTTTTTTAGGTATTAAAAAAAATAGACTGTCGACCTATTATTTTTTTATGAGCAAGGATGGGTATGAAAGGGGAGCATCGTATTCATCCGTGCCACGCAGTGTGATCCCTGAGTAATACCTTACCCATAAATTTAAGATAAGACAATGTATCAACAGTTTATGTTATTTTTATGTTTTTTTGGTTAAAAAATAAATATATATATATATATATATATATATATATATTAAAAAAATTTAAAGGCATGCCATAGGTTATTGGGAAAATCTTGTCACAACCGTTCAATCCATTGGGACTCAAACCAAAACTGTAGGGATACAGGGGAATGCGTTTTCAACATCAACCACCAGGTGACATCATTCCATAACAATCATTTTCAATGTCTTCGTTGAACTTCTATCATACCCCTTCTATGTTTCAATTCTTTAAACATTGGGGACAATATTATTCTATGTTGGGGGGAGATGAAAATGTGTGAAAGGAAAAATGTCATTAACCCTGAACATGATAACACACATTCCAAACTCTCAAATTGGATATCAAATAAGTTTGCATGCCTTGATTAGGATTTTAATGGATGTTTATGTTCATGTGTATATATATTGGAAAATGCGGTTCTCCGATGTGATTTTTCAGGATTTATATTTTCATCCAATTATTTTAAAAAAACAAAATGAACAAACTTTAGATTGTGGGGTATTAGTTTGGGTTCTTGGGGTCCATAATAAATGGCATAGGGTTAGTGATCATTTTAATTTTAATAGGAGTATTAAAAAAATCAATTCCACATGGAGTAATGAATTGACCTAATGTGTGGCTTTCATCACTTGGGGATCGTGACTCCATAGTTGTTTGGCCCAGAGTTGGAAATTTTATATCTATTTGTGGCAATTTTAATTTGTTTTCATTGAGTTAACTCGAGATGATTCCCGGGCATGTGAGCTTCACTTAGTGCCTAAGGTCTTTGAGCCGGGAAGTCATCAGCAAAGTCTTGCTACATGGGTTGACTCGATTGAGTTCAATTTCAATTACCATGGAAAAATTTCAAAAAAAAAACAAATAAAAAAAATAAAATAAAAAATAAGTACTCATCTTATTATTAAAATTTTATTTCTCCTAGCTCTTCCATCTTTTCTCCCTCTAATGAAAATGAACCCCCTTGTCTATTGTGTTGCACAACACTTCATCATGCTTAATTGAATTTGGATGAAATATGGTTATGAATTTGAACAAAGGAATAATCTTTGGATTTGGATATTCCTAGAGATATAGTTTGTTTTAAATGATTTTTATTGGTTTGAAATTTTTTTTGGAATGAGATCTTTGGGTGAGAAATGTGTATTAAATTGTTTTTGGAAAAGGTCATTCGAAATTCATTTTTAGGAGATATTTTTTTCTCAGGACTCGGAAAACTCAAGTTTGGGGTGTGATTAGCCCATAAAAACACATATTTTTATTACATTTTAATGGTATTAAATGTTAATTTTTGATCTTATGGGCATGATTTAGTGGATTTTAATTTTTACCATCCATTCTCATCATTTGTGCACTTCATGCCTAATATGCACCAATTTAGGCCCAATGTTTCATCTAACATTAAAGAATGTAATTATCCATATTTTCATTTGATATTTCTGGAAATAGATATAAACATAAATATGAAATTTTTTAATTTAGGGATCAATGGAGGATTCATAATGGATGATGTGGATATTTGGCGATGAAAGGAAACAATTCTGGAAAAATAAAATTGGATATTATCCCATTGATGGGATTGTGGGGCCCCAATAAAATCCCAATGAATCTCATACTTCTTTAGAGGATAGAAAACCTATATAGGAACAAATCATCCATTTGGAGCCAGTGGTAATTCCTCCTACATGTTGGTGATTAAGGTGTACCAATTTGGAGTTGCAATTCTGGGCCAGATTTTGCGGCCCAGAAAAACAGCCCACCATTTAAATCATATCTCGCAAACAGATTATTATTTTGGGATGAAATTTTACAGGCTGTTAGGGGACATTTTGGAATTCATTTAATTCCACTATTTCCCACTCAAATTAGGCATTCTAGAATGTCCTTTCGTGTGCCTTTCCGGTAGATGCAAGCTAGATTCCACTTCGGGGCATGAATTGAAAAGTCACATCTCCATTAATTGTCCACCCACCTTTCCCAAAAAAAATTAATTAAAGGAACATGGGATGATGGGGGATCGGCCAAAGACATCCAAAATTCCTATTTAAGGTAGTAGTGGTGGAGTATTTTAGGATCTTGGAGAGTTGTTTTTATTGTAATGTTATTATGACAAATTGACTTTGTAGAATTTTTTCTTCCCATGTATGTTGTTCGAATCACATTAGTTTTCAATAAAAGATATTCTTATTCTATTGTTATGTTCTTATTCATATCACCTTGATACCATTTCCTTAAGGTGTGAACTTTTTCACACCAAAACTTGTGATTTTGTTCACAAAATGGTGGAGTGATCTTTATTATTGAGTTTTTACTTCTTCAATTCCACCCTCGTAAGTCGACTTCCCACTTCCGTTGATAACTTGTTACCAATGGAGGGATAGATCTTTTATGGGTTGATCCAAGGGGGTAGAAAGGGGCTAGATTGGATGTTATTTATCACTATCTAAATTTTATTAATTTTTTTTATTTGAGTTTCTTTCATTAAATTATTTTTTGTCTTCCTCTTCCTTATTGAATTTATCCACCCCACTTTTATGTGCTAATTAGATTTTTTACCTTGGAGTGCTCAATAAAATGATCCTTCAAGTGTATAAGTGAATAGTAGGTGGTTATGGTGTTGTTTAATAATGAGGTTATGAGGGTATTTTGAATTAATTTCATGAATTCTTCTCGAGTTAATGAAATTGAAATTGTAAAATAAAAAGATAATTCATCCAATCCACCTAGAGAAATAACATAAGATCAACTCATTTTCTCATAATTTGCATTCACATAGATAATCTAGTGCTCTTTTAAAACCATATAAAATCAACCCTAGTTGACCACTTCATAGCCAGCAATCCATCTCCTTTCATTGAGTGGCAAAATGTTCTTCTTAGGTCTCTGAGGATTCGACTACCCAAGCTGCACTGCAAGCAACCGCTTTAACCTTAGAACTTGGGTAAATTTGAGCGTGAATCATACATTCATCTCTAAATCGTTAAATCCGAATAAAATTATCCCAACTGATTATTATAGAATTTTTTACACATATTGGCATGAATCTCTATTTAGATGATATGATATTGAAGATTCAACATATTCAGAAACCTCTCAACATATAAGCCCATACAATCAAAAACATGGGACGAAACAAATGAGTGTGATGTTAATTTTTCAAGAAAATATTTCATAATTAAATAATTCAAAAGATTCATACTTATCACCATTGAAGGAAAATATTGACAATCCATTATCATTTTTTACCTCCAAACAACTACATACTTGGGGCACTTTAATGATTCTTACCTTTTGATATTGCAATGGTTTTGGTGTCATAGTGTTCCTAGAATCATCGTAGCCCATTTGATTCAGATTATTAGAGATATTCTTCATCCCTCATCCCATAAATGATTTTTAGGGTAAATATGAGATGTATTTATCACAAATCCATACATATATATATTATTAGAAATGAAAATGGACCATCAGGTTATAATTTGGATAAATTTGTTGTGGTTCTATTCAATCTTGCTTCAAATTTTCACTAGAAAAAACATTATAAACGTCTCAAATTAATTTTTGGTTGAGGATTATAGTTCACTATTCCCAAAATATAATTCTATGGTGACTTACCACACTACTTGTATGTGTTTCTATATTTATTATTCACAACATTATTGTTCTCACCTATTCTCATATTTAAAATCATGATTCCTCCAATCACATTTTTTTTCAGATATCTATTTCTACCACCATTAATCAATTAATCATTTATATATAAACCACTATAAGAATAATGATTATATTATTGTGAATATATGTCTCAATCCATGACACAAAAATTTATTCATTAAAGGATTAACCTTCAATAACATCTAATAAAAAGTGGAATATATTCTTGAATTTACATTCATACTATATCACCAAAAGTTTCACATACTTCAAAATATAGATTTATATTCATCTCAAAATCTAAATGGTGTGAGAATATAATTGTCTTTTAAATTATTCATCAACATCCTCATATTACATGGATTATCCCAACATAGAATAAACTGTTAATTCAAACCATTTCAATACTAAATATGAAAATATATAGGTTTTTAAATCACATTCATCTCTTCTGTGGTTCCATGAAAATTAGTTATTCAATTTATTCTATTCAACTAGATGTTGGTTTTTTTGGTTCTGAAACCCCCCAAAAGATGGGTGGAATCTTACTTCTTAACTAAACCTAATTGTTCGCATAAAATGTTCTATCATTATGAATACCACTATGCCCAACCAGATGATTTTGGAGATTTCTTTTGACTAGCTATTGGCTAACTGATGGTTTAGCTGAAACCATATTATTAAAAGCCTATTCCGGTGGATTTCTATAATTCCTATCAGGTTTCATTCACAGTATCTTGAAGAATAAAAAAAACTTTCCCACACAATATCAACTAAATTCTTAGAAAATATGATTTACCACATCATTACATATTACAAGCATATAATTTAATAATTCAACAATTTTCAAAGTTTAAATAATATTTTAAAAATACTATTACCATTATCTTAAAAAAAACCCATTTGAAATATTCTCTAAAAGATAAACATTTTGTCCATTTCATAAAAAATAATACTCAGAATGAATAATAAACTCATAGTTCTTTAGTGCTGCATCTCTTCGAGTATATATTCTCTTTTACTTGTACTCTGATATGGGTACCAATGAATCCATGACTTAAATAGACATTGATTCACATATCAATCAATCCTGGTTTTAAGGGGTCTATATCACAAGACTAAAGATCAAAAGGAATATGTTTTCTTTAGTGATTTGGTGACTGATGGAGGATTAATGGATGTAACTTATTCTAGATCCACATTTTTATTGGTATAGCTATATTTCACATGGTTATGCTATGAATTTTAGTAAATTCTTCCTCAACCACATGCTGATAATTTCTCAAGGACACTCCTTGTAGGGTTTTCTTGAACTGGTTGAAACCCAATCATCCAAAAATGTTTCCCAAATATTTTATGGTTTATCATTTCATCTAGTCACTTGCATTATTTTCATAAAATAAATGCCAATTTTATACCTAACTAGAGTCCATTATCTTCCATTGCATGGTTTCTTGGGGACAGTGCATGTTTATACAAACCTTAAACCTCTTATACTAACCGACCTAAACTAAACTATATATGTACAAACTCAAAACACATTAATAAAGTGTTATAAACCTAAAATATAGGGTGTTATATGCATGATGATCTTCATGAATTACACAATAATTAGAGAAGACAATATAAATTTCAATAATATTATTGTAAAAAATATATACAATTGATTCAAAATATCATTTGTACAATATCCAATACAGAAGAATGATTTTTATTTTCATACCATTGATATTTTTCTATTGTGATCTATTTCATAATATTCTGAACAACTCAAGAATCATAAACTATGGTCTTTTGCTTCCTTCAATATAAAATGTCCTCAAATATAGTTTCTTTAGTTCTCTATGATGGGATTCAAATTTCATTTACCTATTAGCGTCTTACCCCAAATGAGTTTTATTATAAATAGGGAAAAACTATTTTTTCAGATACTCTAATCGATTATAATACCTTAACAATTAAAAAATTGAAATCCCATTATCATTATCACTGGTTATCTTATCTATAGTATCCTGTTTCTTATACAGAAACTCCAAATTTGATATCAGGGACCTTTGATCTCAATCGAGGAGGTGATTCTCATTGGAACACCCAATTACCTCACCATGGATATAAAACCATGATAGTTTCATGAATAATGTTTAGTATATCCCATTATAATTTACCCAATTTAATCATTTGGATTTGGATTTAACATTCCAACAAAAATACTCAAGTAGAATTTCTCTTTGGATAAAGTAATATTTATTATAATGAGATGATGGCTCGTCCAATGATTATAAAATATAGGTGATACTATAGATGTTTTTTAATTTAAAAATTATTCTTATATGCATGATTATTAAAAAAGAATATATATTTTCTATAATGGATATACTATTTTAAATAAACATATCAATGTATTCTCACACTAATAATTTCTTTTAAAGAATATCTATAAAAAAATATAATGATAATATGTTATAATTGGATCAGTTTTTTTTTCAAAAACAATATTTATTTTCGTGTAATGAAAAATTATTTTTAGCACTGGAATATAAAATGAACATACTGTAAAATCTAAAGAATAAATTAAAAATCTATAAAATAATGGGTTAAGTATATTTTACACCCAAGTAATTTATCTTTGTCCATAATCGATTGTTATGTAACCTCATACCTTCCTCTCAATACAAAAGTGGATTTAGACTAGTATTGAAGGTTAAAAAAATAAATTTTAACTACTATTACCTCATAATAATTTCATCTAAAAACAAATAAATTCATAGTCAGTATGAATCAGTAATATTATAATATAGATTATCATTTATTGGCCAACCATATATGTTTATAAGAAGTTTAAAAAACGAATCCAATATCAATAATCATCAGTCCAAATTCAATATAAATAAGTCGTAGATTAATAAATATGATACAAAATACAAAAATATTAACAAAGGCCATACAGAAAAATATTACAAATTGAAACCTATTATCACCTCTATAAAAAAAACAAAACTTCTGATAAACATCATATTTTGGAATTTTCGATACATAAGTCACAAGAAAAAAAGTTTTACAAACACACCCGGGTTCACATGAAAGGTGTGAGTATAAAACAAAAATATGACCCCACTAATATGTTCCTAAAATAATATCCAAAAATAGATATATGTTCGGGATATGAATATAAGTGTACTATGAAATACGAAATTCAGGATTGGTGTCTCATCATTCCCAAATCAATAATACTAGAACCTCAAAAGTACCAACTTCTTCAAATTCCAATTGATTATTCTTCCAATACCCAATAAGTACCACATATAATTAAAATGGAATAAAACATGAAATTATATATCCTAACACAATTTTATAATTTCACTCAAGGGAAATGATTATTCTCATCTCCTTCATTAGGAATAATTACTCAATATTGATCGATTTTCTCACAACTGGCCCCTCTAAACTGAATCATAGTCCCAAAGGTTCATTTAAAATTCATGGGGACTAGTATAATAACTCAACGCTCAATAAAAATAATTCAATTATGTGCCAAAATCCACATATAATACACTATGAATGAGAATATAGATATGTTGGTCTACGATGATAGTAAGGTGAGCCTAGTCATGTTTTATATACACAAAACATTCAACATAGAATTTAACAATAATTTATCATCGAAAAGTGTGTCACTCAAAGCCTAACCAATTCCCTTGTGAAATATGGATGTATCACTATGATTCTCGAGTTTCTGTTTGCCCAATCCTATCATCTCTACCACTAAGAAACCTCTCTCATCATGAGAAAAAATAATCCTACTACCATAATATTTGATATCACATGAAAAATCTAACTCCTTAACTAATGTTAATAATAATTTACAGTAATTATTGAACTAGCAAGCCCATCCTTCACCACACAGACTAGAAGGCTCTATGAATATAACATTTAATGGGAATTCATACTATTTCCCTCATGTTCAATATTCTAAAATCAAACAATTACTATGTAATTCAATATTTTATGTTGTGAGATGCATTTTTTGTACTTGTATTCCACCATAAATATTAAATGACCAAAAATTTTTGTCATTGGAATAGAATTGATAAAATATATGGTCACCACAACTGAAATTATTATTAGTATTTTATGGGGATGATGTAATCCTCTTGTATTATTATGATTTTTCTTCCACCTCAAATATGGTATATACATAAATTATGTTTTTCAACCTCATTCCATACCAAGATAATTGTTCTATAATATCTGGGTATATATTTTTCAATCATATTATCCTGAAATATGGAATGTTATGAGAGTACCTCATCTAATCCTCCCTCCCAAAAACAGAATATCCCACCACAACAAGGATCTTAATAACCTTATCATAATCATGGGTATTAGATCCCTATTGACAAAACAATATATGTCCAACTCCTATCTAATTTTTACAAAATCCACAACTGATAAATTAATTGATGTAGTGGAAATTTTTATATCCTTATATCCCTATATTAAATAAAACTACCATTTAGTAAATAAAATCATTAACATATATTCCTCAGTTTATTTTTAGAACAATTTCATATATGTTTTTCTCATAAGATATTCCATCAAGAAAATCACTTTTCTAATTGAATAATCAATCTCAAAATAAAATAGATATAGGTAGTCTACGAAATGAATTTTTTACAAGTACATTTCTCAATAGGAAAACTTTTTTATTTAGCTCTTATTCTTTTAATAATCTATGAATATCTTCATAAATAGATAGTGGGTACAGTTTTTTAGATCATTGAAAAAGGAATACGACACTAAATCATGAATATTATAGTCTTTATCATGTGATCAATGCTAATGAGGATTAAAAGCCACCACCAACTCCACTTACATCGAAACCTTCCTTAATCCCACTCCAAGAGAATTATAATAGAAGGTATATTCTTTTACAATATTAAGTATAATTTGAATTGTATAATATTTTTGTAACCTCCATGATTTAATTATATATTTTATTTCTCTAATTAACCTTTTAGTTTAATAAAAAATAATAGAATTTTGAGTGATAAATAAAGCGTATATTATATGAATGAAATTAATAGGATATTTAGCTATTGAGTACAATACATTTAAATATACTAGTTGTTCAAAATTACTAAAACGTAGTTGAAATAATAAATTTTCATTTAGATGTTAAATATATATCTTATATATAAATAGATTATTTAAAAATAAATAAATTATTTTCCAACAGATCACAGAATAAAATTTATTTTTGGAAAACGCATTTAATTATCTTCTAATTGTTTTTATAAATTATATAATTTTTGCATATTTATTACATTTAAATAATTATACTTGTAAAATGGATTTATCAAAATCCAAAAATGATTTTTTATAAAACTCATAACATATATGAACAAACTAGGTATTTATATAGAATACTAATTTAATAATTCATCCAAAATATATTATTCCATTTAAAAACCTTATGTTTTCTATATATAATATTTTATTATTTAAAAGTGAAATCTATCATATTTAAATTTTTTAATTAAAATAATAATTTTTTTATAAATTAAAAAATGAATAAATATTAATTCATTGATTATTAATTGGATACAATTAATTATAAAATCATTTACCGATAAGAAGTATCTTTTTTTATTGAATTTATTTTATGTGTGTAATTCGTTTTTACCACAATAAAATAATGTCTTAACTATATATAATTATTATAAATAAAATCATGTATATAACATATAGATAACAAAAAATATATTAATATAATTTTCACTACATTAAAAATAATAAGAATAAATTGTTTTTATACATAAAAAAGTAATATTTTGGAAAAATGTATATAATATGTTTTCAAATATTAAAATTATTTTTTATAAATTTTTAATTCTAATGTAAATAAAATTAATTTCAATTTTTTTTAAACCCATATTACATTTAGGCAATAAGTTCAATGTTATTTTGAAACATTAAAATAAATTATCATTGTATAATGTGAGTTACCTTGTTAATGGAAAATGATGTCTAGGGGTTAAAAAAAGAAGTAATGAGTTAAAATATTTACATATAATAAATAAATATGTGTGTGAGATATGGATTTACATGAGATCATTAAATGAAAATTTAAGGGTGTCTTCCTTTATATTATTGATTGGATTACAAATTAAGTAAGGGGAATTTTAGAAAATGCCACTACGCGTCATTCTAAAAATGAACCCGCCAAAACCCTGTCCAAATAATACCTAAACATACAATTCCTCCCTATATGATATCATATATCCTCAACTATGAATCCCATCACAACTTAGTTAGCCCCTGATATTATGATAGTTCATTAATTCCATCAATATCAATTATTCTTCCAAGAGAATATGTGTTTTATTCTTTATAATTAATATAATCTTAATTATCATATTTATTTATATTATTATTATAACAATGATAGTATATATTTTCTCGCATTAATAGCAAAAACCTAATGTCTTTATTATTGTATAATGATGTTATTTTCATAAAATTATTTTTTATCCATACTTATCAATTGATTATCGAATTTTCATCCCTTTGTAAGTTTAACCACCTACATAGTTGATGTTATATATTATTATCCTGAATGGTTTTATAATTTAACTATTGAAGATATAATATGGTAATATTTAAAATTAAATTTGGTTATAAAAATTTTATTCTTATTTAATGACTTATCTCATTGTTAATATAATATGTCGTATTTGTCAAAAATATCTGAAACAAACTCATTGTGTATTTCATAGTTATATAGAAGAAGAAGAACTAACATGGAATAAACTAATAATAGAACATGTTATTATATAACTAATAAATATTTTACATTATAATTATAGATTTTTATAACTCATCAATAAGATGTGAATAATGTGTATTTTATACCAAAACAAACCAGGAATCATTGAAACTACTACAAAATGATGATCAATATCGACAAAAAATAATTAATAATAACATAATAAGTTAATATATAAAATTTATATAAAAATAAATACATAGGATTAATTTTATTAAATTGATTTTTAATGATTATTGTATTATTATTTAACAATATAGAGTATGTCTGGATAAGCATGATTCAATGGTAAGAGTTTTTGTTAAGTTAATACTCTATCATTATGTTACATGATTTCTTCATAGAGTACATTATATTATGATTGGTTTTTTTATATTATTTTCTATATTATTTTTATTTCTTATTCTCTTTCCTATGATTTAAATTAATTTCACATTAAATCTGTGTCAATATATTTTTACTTCACAAAATATATCATTATAAGAATTTTTCTTCTCAGTTTTCATTATTTATGTCATGTTTTGAATTATGAAACTATTTTCATTTATATGATTTATATAATATCTACATGATATATTTTATGAAAATTATCTTTTGATTCATTATTTTATGTTTCTACTACCATATTCCATTTTAATTTTAAATACCTCATTCATTACCATATTGTCAATTTTTTTTGTTGACTAAATCTATTTTACTTGTGTCGCAATAATTCTTATAGACTATGTCATTTTAAATTTGGAATATTCCATAAATTTTAATGATAATATTATATATCATAATTATTTATATGGAAATTTCATTTAATCATCAATATAAACTTTTTGATTCAATGAGATAATATCTTATAAATTAAATCTCCACATGTTGATTTGTAGTTTCTTTCATCCATAACACTATGATTACTTACTAAAATTACTTATTTTATCCTTACGAAAGATATGTATGTGTTTTCATAAAAAACTCAAATTTATTATCGTGTTATGTCAAACTAGATATTCTCTCTCTACTGGAAATATAGTCTTTCAAAACAGTTCTAGACCATTGGGAAAGGCTGCAGAACCATTGGTATATGTTATACCAATGGTTCTACAAACCGTAGGGAAGTAAGACATTGGGAAATATTTTCCCAACGGTTTACAGTGAACCGTTGGGATAGGGTGGGGAAAAATTAACCTATCCCGACTGTTCTGACAAACTGTTGGGAATGTTTTTTCCAACAGTTTGGCCCGTTGGGAAAGCCCATGTTGTCTTCCTCTTTCCCAAAGGTTTCTAAACCGTTGGTAAAAGTTTTTTACCAATGGTTTGAAACCGTTGGCATAGCCTATTCTGTGCAAATTGCACAGCAGCTTGCAATTTGCACAGCAACTCTACAATTTGACCACCAGGTTTCATTTTTTGCATTCCCTCTCATTATCAATCCAATTATTGTACCTGCAATAAACTAACACATACATATACAATTATTTTACCTGCAAAAACCTACTAACACATACATATAGATAAAATATTCATACACATTTAACATATAATGCATCCTAAAACTATACACATCCATAATTAAATTATAATTCATAATGTAATTTTAAACATACATAATTCATTTAAAATTCAATTTAAATTTTAGATGACAATTAAATGTGGAATCTTGAATTCAATTCAATTTTGATTAGTTTTTCGTATACCATATATTTTTACCTGAAATGATGTCTATTTTAAACAAAATACATACACCTGGAGTGATACCGGCCACACCTCACCTCATATTGAGGTGGGGTTGACTTGTACACATCACATATGACCTGTGGATCGTTTTTCTAAAGTATAGACACAATCCGAATGCGTTTGGTCAGTTTTTCGTATGCCAGTTGATGTTTTTCAATTAAAATGACGTCCTTTTGAAACAAAAGACAGACACTTTGAGTGGTTCCAGACACACTTCATTTCATATTGAGGCGGGGTTGATTCGTACACGTCACATATGACCCATGGATCATTATCCTAATGTTTCAATGGAAACCTAATGCGTTTGGTCAGTTTTCTGTATGTACATAAAATGTTTTCCATTTTAAACAAAAGGGAGACACTTAGAGTGATCCCAGCCACACCGTGCCTCAGATTGAGCCCGGGTTGACTCGTACACATCACATATGACCCATGGAACGTTTTCCAAAAGCATCAACACATTTCAAATAGGTTTGGTTGGTTTCCTGTATGTTAGTTGTTCTTTTCACTTATAATCTCGTCCATTCTAAACAAAAGAGAGACACTCTGAATTGTGTCGGCCACACCGTGCCTCGTATTATGGTGGGGTTTACTCGTACACGTCACATATGACACGTGGATCATTGTTCTAATGTATCGACACAATATGAATGCGTTTGGTTGGTTTTCCGTTTTCCAGTTGATGTTTTTCAAATAAAATTACGTCCATTTGAAACAATAGAAAGACACTTTGAGTGGTTCCGGACACACCACATCTCGATTGAGACGGCATTGATTTGTATATGTCACATATGACCCATGGATCATTCTACTAATGTTTCAATGGAAACCGAATGTGTTTGGTCAGTTTTCCGTATGTACTTAAAATGTGGTCCATTTTAAACAAAAGGGAGCCACATAGAGTGATCATGGCCACACAGTGCCTCATATTGAGCCCTAGTTGACTCGTACACATCACATATGACCCATAGATCGTTTTCCTAAAACATAATCACATTTCTAATGCGTTTGGTCGGTTATCCGTTTGACAGTTGTTCTTTCCACTTATAATCTCGTCCATTTTAGACAAAAGAGAGACACTCTGAATGGTGTCAGCCACACCGCACCTCGGATTGTGGTGGGGTTGACTCGTACATGTCTCATGTGACCCGTGGATCGTTGTTCTAAAGTATCGACACAATTCGAATGCGTTTGGTCAATTTTCCTTATGCCAGTTGATGTTTTTCAATTAAAATGACGTCCATTTGAAACAAAAGATAGACACTTTGAGTGGTGTTGGCCACACCGCGTCTCAGATTGATGTGGGGTTGATTTTTACATGTCACATATGACCCATGTATTGTTCTCCTAATGTTTTAATGGAAACTGAATGTGTTTGGTCGGTTTTCCATATGTATTTAAAATGTTTTCCATTTTAAACAAAAGGGAGCCACTTAGAGTGATCACGACCCCACCATGCCTCAAATTGATCCTGGGTTGACTCGTACACGTCACATATGACCCATGGATCATTGTCCTAAAGCATCAACACATTTCGAATGTGATTGGTCAGTTTTCCGTATTTCAGTTGTTCATTTCACTTAAAATCTCGTCCATTTTAAACAAAAGAGACACACTCTGAATGGTTTTGGCCACACCGCACCTCGGATTGAGGCGGGGTTGACTCTTACACGTCACATATGACCCGTAGATCGTTGTTCTAAAGTATCGACACAATCCGAATGCGTTTGGTCAGTTTTTCGTATTCCAGATGATGTTTTTCAATTAAAATAACGTTCTTTTGAAACAAAAGAAAGACACTTTGAGTGGAGTCGGCCACACCGCGTCTCAGATTGAGGCTGGGTTGATTCATACAAGTCACTTATGACCCATGGATCGTTCTCCTAATGTTTTAATGGAAACCGAATGTGTTTTGATGGTTTTCCGTATGTACTTAAAATTTTTCCCATTTTAAACAAAAGGGAGAGAGTTAGAGTGATCCCGGCCAGACCGTGCCTCAGAATGAGCCCATGTTGACTTTTACACGTCACATATGATCCATGGATCATTTTCCTAAATCATCAACACATTTCAAATGTGTTTGGTCTATTTTCTATATGTCAGTGGTTCTTTTCACATATAATCCCATCCATTTTAAACAAAAGAGAGACACTCAGAATTGTGTCGGCCATACCGCACCCCAGATTGAGTCGGAGTTGACTTGTACATGTCACATATTACACGTGGATCGTTGTGCTAAATTATCGACACAATCTGAATGCGTTTGGTAAGTTTTCCGTATTCCAGTTGATGTTTTTCAATTAAAATGCCATCCTTTTGAAACAAAAGATAGACACTTTGAGTGGTGCCAGCCACACCGTGTCTCATATTGAGGCGGGGTTTATTCGTACTCGTCACATATGACCCATGGATCATTCTCTTAATGTTTCAAGGGAAACCGAATGCGTTTGGTCTATTTTCCTTATGTACATAAAATGTTTTTCATTTTAAACAAAAGGGATCCACTTGGAGTGATCCTGGCCACACCGTGCCTCGAATTGAGCCCTAATTGACTCTTACACATCACATATGACACATGTATTGTTGTCCTAAAGGATCAACACATTTTGAATGCGTTTTGTCGGTTTTCCGTATGTTAGTTTTTCTTTTCACTTATAATCACGTCCATTTTAATCAAAAGAGAGACACTCTGAATGGTGTTGGCCACACCGCACCTCGGATTGAGGCAGGGTTGACTCATACACGTCACATATGACCCATGGATCATTATCCTAAATTATCAATAGAAACCGCATGCGTTTGGTCGGTTTTCCGTATGTACTTAAAATTTTGTCCATTTTATGAGAATCCTCTTGTGTCTATTAGTGGAATGGTATTTACTTAAAATCTTGTGAAAAATCATAGAGAATATTTTTATATCATTCTTAGTATGGATTAGATTTTAGTTTATCATGCTATGAACATTTTGGAGCTAACAATGTCATGCCCAATGAATACATATTTTTATAACAAACCAAGAATCTATGATATTGATTAGATGTGTAAATGTGATTTACATTTATTATCATGATGAAAATAAATAAAATATATATTATAGTTTTTCTACTAGTAAATGAAATCAAGGAGGGTGGGGGGCTGTCCGGTGGGTGTCCGGGGGGCTATCCGGGGACCAAGGAGGAAGGTGAGGGGGTTGTACAGGGGGCTGTCGGGGGGGGGGGGGGGGAGTGTTCGGGGGGTTGTCCGGGGTCCAAGGAGGAGGGAGGGGGGCTGTCCGGGGGGGGCTGTCTGGGGGGCTGTTCGGGGGGTTGTCCAGGGTCCAGGGAAGAGGGTGGTGGGGCTGTCCGGGGGGGCTCTTTGGGTTGCTGTCTGAGGGATGTCTGAGGGGGTTTCTGGGGTCCAAGGAGGATGGTGGGGGGTTGTCCAGGGTCCAGGAATGAGGGGGGGGGGGGGGGTTCCCAAACACACAACCACTATAATACTACAACATCCATAAAAATAGATAATGTATAAAAATAGCTCAACTCCAATACAATACTATGAGGCTAGATAAAACCAACAACTAGAATAGATTAAATATCAAATCTCAGTAATATCAGTTAAAAATGTAATGGATCAATTTGTCCCACATCACCATCAACATCATCACCATCATCATCACCCTATTCCTTGTCCCCATCATCGTCATCTCCATCCTCAGTGCCCTCCTCCTCTCCCTCGCCCTCCACCTCTCCCCCGCCACCCTCCTCACCATCATCCTCTCCCTTATCTTCCACATCAGACTCCTCGCCATCATCATCGTCAAGATGGAAATCGTCCTTACCACCACTAGCACTTCCACCTGGTGCACCATATATAGAACTTATTGACAACATATACTCATCAAAAGCTGGGCTGGCCTCTGCTAGAAGTGTTGGATGTAGAACTTTAATAAATTTCATAAACGCACTGTTTTCCCTAGAAGACTATTATGCCGTCTCTAAGGCCCTTTTCACAGCCTTTTCTGCATGTGTCCTAACATACAGTAGCTCGGTGGCACTACAACTCGTACCTGAGGAGGGCCAATACCTTTTCGGGGCTATCCTAGGTCTGCAGCGTACTCTGCCAGGATGCTCCTCTCCCAACACCTGATGTAAGAGATCTGTTGGCCCAAATTTGTCTGGTTATTGCGCATCGAGGGCCTCTAAAGCAACATGTTACAAATATAAATATATTATTATGTTAAAAAATATATATTAAAATATAAAATCAACATATTAAAACTTACAATCTGCTAGTGAGTCGCTTCATTAACGGCACTTCCATCCTTTTTCTGTCTACTCGAGCAAAACAGTTTTTCCCGAGGAACACTTACTTCAATATTCTGTATTTGCCTCTATAATGACATTGAAAACGAAAGTTATATAAAAACTATAGAAAACAATTAAAAAATTTAGAAAAAAAGAAAATGTATGTCGTAAAGGCAACTTATAAAAAATTGTCATCCTGCTTCCTCTCATGATCTGACATCATCGTACATCTGAGTGTGCGGAAGTATTTTTTTCATCATCGTTTTTTTATTTTTTCCAGATGATTACTATATGAAATACGATAATAAAAAGGATAATATTAATGAAAAACATGAATGTTATTATTTAAATACCTCAAATGTAATTCATACCTTAAACTGGGTACTCGTCCAATGAGTAATCATCTGACAATACTCCTCTATAGGACAATCATCCATGACTGGTACCACCTCTAACATAGTGCCAACTCTAGAACGCCATCCATAATAAAACTCATTCTTGTATTCTCTCCAAATCTCTCCTAAATCCTTTAGATGTTCCACTCGAGCACCCTCACCATCGAGAAAATTAAATCAAAGCGGACATAGAAATATTAATTCATATAAATACAAAAACAATTAATGGAATTAAATACAACAGATTTTTTCCCCATATCTCTGCCAAAGATCTATCCTTGACCTCATGTGGAAAATGTCTCCATGACAGCGGGCTAATGGGAATGATGTCGGATTATTTGGCAAGCATCGCCAAAAAACATTGACATTGCTGCCCTGATTTCTCAAAAATTTGGTTGTCTTCATTGTAATCCACCATAACCTGTGTGCAGTGGTTCCACACCGAAAGCATGCATGTACACCCCTGCCCCCTCCTGCTCTTAGTAGATGTATCTGTCATTAAATAAAAACAAATATTTTATCAAAACATGTTATAATGAAAATAAATATTGCTATAAAAATTTGGTAGGATTTTATAAATATACATGATCCAGTATGAACGCTGAGCGCTTCTAGATCCATAGAAACTGATGGAACACCCTGTGGTGTAACAGGAGTTGAAAAAGATGGAATATAGAAGCTCACAGAGATAGAAGTAGAAGGAAAAGAAGATGGGACAACAGTATGTCTGGATTCTTCCTAGGGAGTGGGAATCATCATGGGATGTGAAAATAATGGGGTAGAAGATGCAGAGGATAGCGGAAACATGGGAGACTAAAATATCTCGTGTGTCCCTAACGACAAACCGGGATCAGAATGTGGGAAGGATGACATGTCAGTGGGAGGGGCAGGGTCTAGTCGGGCATGAGCAGCTGATCATCCACCTCTAGTACGAACCCTCCTCGTACCACCAGCCTGAGTACTAGGACCATTACTAGGCTCCTCGTTGAATAAATGTTGATGTATAGGTGGATCCTACAAAAATGTTTACAATAAAATTAATCACATGAAATTATATATTCTTTAAATATATATATATTTGAAATAAAGTACTCACTGTAGGCACTAATGGTGGAAAACCCATCTCTGCCATCCGACGATTGATCTCCATCATTTTTTCCATCGTCTCTCTTCAATTGGCTGCATTTATTTCTTTTGAAAACAATTATGTAATGAATTAGAGAAAGGTAACTAATGTGTAAACCATAAAACTAAATATATGAGGAAATATGGGGATTCATTGGTAATTTAGCTATCAATTTTTTTTGAAGAGATTGAATGAATTTGATAAATCATACAAGTTGTAATGTTCACTAAGTTAGAAATATTATTTGACTAGGTTTGAATACAGTTCAATTCCAAATTAGAAAATGAAATTCAAATAAAACAGCAACCAATAAACATTGAAAATTGACATAACGGTCATGTCGGCTAATACATATTTGTGATCAATACTAAATCAATTTGAATATTACCAACCTTAACAACCCATCTCGAGGTAAACCAAAATAATTGAGAACATGGATGAATGATTCTATATATATTTCAACCACAACATCAGATTCACAATCAACTCTGAAAATTGAGCTACTGGAGTCATCAAAAGAAATAAATGGAGTCTTTCCAATGGAAATAGGGATAGTGTCAATTACATCATCACCATCATCAAAAATATGTCTTGGAATTACTTCAACAATGACACCAAATTCATGTCTAATTTGGTCTTTGACATAAAAAACGTGTTTAGCCATTGATGCCAACACATATGGTTCTTCGGTTGCAAGAGTAAGAGTCATATTAATTACTTGAAATCCACAATCATCAATAAATGTGACATGTCTCATCATCGAATCAAACCAATGGCATCTCATCATTGTGACTCGTCCATTCGAGTAATAATCCAATATTAATATTTTCTCAACGACTCCATAATAACCTATATTTTCAAATCGCGGTCTACTATCTGATGTACTGGAATAAAAATCTGTTGTGTCAGTAACCATAAAACCATCATGTTGTGTTCTCATGTTCTTTTCTTGTTCAATGATAATAAATTTGTACCCATTGATAACAATTGATTTACAGTCACAAACCACGGTATTAGGACCAAAAGACAAAGCTCTTATTTCCTTAGAGATAGAGTCAGTAGAAAAACTCAATACCTACAATAAAAATGACTCTTAAACGTAATTAAATATTTAAATAATTAATTTAAACAGTAATATTTTTACCTTCTATTTTAACCAAGCAGAAAACTCTTTGCTATGCAAAGTTTCTCTCCTTCTCAAAGATAAAGAACGATGCTTCCTATTTATCATTGTTTTATGTTCACTGTAGATAAAAAATTTTAATAGCTTAAGTGATATATTTGTAAGATATACATAATTAATTTAGTTACCTGATCTAGTCATCGAACAAAGCACAGCTGAACAAAACTGGGCGATGTTCCATCTCCCGCTCTTCACGGCTTAATGTCTTCAATGTATATGATCTTAGAATTCCTCCTGTTTGAGGAAGTGGTGGAAAACTGTGTTCAATTTTCTCATATTGTTCTTCTTCATTTTTCATTGGTCTATTCAATCTTGTAGTGAGATTAGACAAATACATCGAGCAGAAGTCTATACATTTTTGAGCCAGGTAACCGTTCATGATAGAACCTTCAGGATGATTTCTGTTTCAGACATAATTCTTTAATTTGAACATATTTATTTCAGTTGGATACATCTAATGAAAAGAAACAGGTCCTCCAAGAAGTATTTCAGTGGGAATATGGACAGTCAGATGCAACATGCACGTGAAAAATGATGGAGGAAATATTTTCTCCAACTCACACAAAATAAATGGTCCATCTGTCAACATTTTTTGCAAGAAAGACATGGAATACTTCATAGCATAAAAGTCTCTAAACAAATGGCACAACCGAATAATAGACACCCCTACATTATTGGAAAAAAGATGACAGATTTCTATTGGAAGAAACTCATGTAGTAGAATGTGATAATCACGAGTCTTCAAAGATTTTAGCTTCAACTCTCTTATGTTGACCCATTTATATATGTTTCGTGAATCACCATCATGAACTCTAATAGTCTCTAATAATTCTAGGAATTTTTTTTTCGTAGTTTTCATCACATAAGAAGCACATGGAAGTTTCCATTTATTTTCAAAGATACGCACAAGATGCAATTCTAGTCTGATGCCCTAATCCACCAAGTCACACCGAGATCGTAAATCATCTTTTTCCTTCCCCTTGACATTTAGAAGAACCGAAAGCAACATTTCTGATATATTATTTTCAATATTCATTTTGTCTAAGTAATGATGTAACAAATTGGTTGACCAATAAGGCAAAAGAGAAAAGATACTCCTCTTCCTCCAATTGTAACAGGTTTCAGTGGAAATTTTTTTTCTCTTTCTAGATTTCATTTGACCCTTCCCGAACAAAAAACTGAAATCTTTCAATTCATTAAGCACATCAGTTCCAGACATACACTGAGGTGGATCATTGGCCTCTATGGTATTATCAAATCATCAACTATTCATTCTATATGGATGATCCATTGGAAATATTCATCGATGTCCCATAAAACTGAAACTACAGCGATGTTTCAGTCTTCGGGATCATGTATTCTTCATACAAATTGGACATGACAGTTTTCCCTTCATGCTCCATCTAGACATCATTGCATTAGCTGGAAAATCATTGATCGTTCACATAAGCGCATCATGCATCTGAAATATTTCATTAGAACATGCATCGTATATGCGCACACCCACATCCCAAAGAAGTTTCAACTCTTTTATTAAAGGTTGCATGTATACATCAATATCAATACAGGGATCAGAAGGACAAGATATGAGTATACTCATGAAAGTGGAAGGTGTTTTCATACACAACCATGGGGGAAGATTATAAATGGGTACAAAAACTGGCCATGTGTTGTGCGAAGTAAGAATCTGCCTAAACGGATTAAAACCATCAAATGAAAGACCCAACCTCACATTACGCATGTCAGCTACAAAAGCAGGATGTCGAGCATCAAATATTTTCCATGCAAATCTATCTGCAGGATGAACCAACTCATCATTAGTCTTCTTTCTCTCAGTATCATGCCATCTCATTTTAATTGATATGTCATCAGACATAAAATGATTCTGGAGTCTGGGGATCAATGGAATGTGACACATTACTTTATGTGGAACGCGGGATGGCATTCTATCAGATTTTGACTTCCAGCGGGATGTGACACATTTTATAAAATCATTTCGTTCAGCGGTTTCCTCCTAGAATAAACTGTAATCTTTCGGGAAACCATGAATTTAGATTCATGAAAATCCAAGTTCATTAAATAAATTCCATGCCATATAGTGGTTTGAGGGAATATTTGCATCATCTGGAAGTAAATCCTTCAAGAGGGTAAGAAATTAATCGATTATTGTATTAGAAATCCCATACATAGTTTTCGCACAAAACAATCGGATTAAAGATTCAATTGTTTTCACTTTATCGCATTGTCGATATACTAGAGTCGTGGCAGCATCATTCAATTTTTTCACTCTATTAATATCATCATTTTCACTAGATGCATCTTCTGTCCTCATATCGAAGTCTTCTTGAGTAAAAATCCTTTCTTTTTCATGATGACGAATAAATGGAAACTGATCATCTAAAAAATTATCCATTGTAGTCCATTCATTTCGATCATCACCAATTTGATATTTCATTTTCTCCCCATTGTTATACCACACGAAGTAGTTTGCATGAAAACCATTTTTGGTTATGTGGTAGGTGACTTCTTCACGGCTTATCCATGGTCTACCAACACAATTAGAACATGGGAAGTGTATGTGACCACTATCTGAAGCATTGTGAAATGAAAAATCTATAAAGCTATCCAAATTGTTTTGAAAATCGCTTGAGATCTGATCGGTTTCATACATCCAACTTCTGTCCATTCTGTAAAAAGAATTTAAATAAGTCATGTTTTCATAAACAATTCAAATGGATTGAAATTTAATAGAAAATATATTTTGAAATCCATTTTAAATAATAAAATCCATTTGATCATTTTTAACAAATATTTGGAGTATTTTCAAGGCACCCCCATTTGGAAAAATCACATTAAATGACCAATTTCCACACCAAACCATTGAATACAATTAACATGAGACAATCATCGACCACAAATATCTTAACTGATAATTAAAACAACAGAAACCAAATGTGATATAGAATTTAGTTTTAAGTTAAGGGAAATGAGATTAAATAGAGACAACAACATCATAAATGGTTCCAGCATCATAACTTTTGATGAAAAACACCCATAATAGGAATGGGAATTCCTCATACACCTAATCCCTAATAAAACAAACCAAATCTCCAATTAAAACATTGAATTTAGGGTTTCCACCCCACTTGGATAGCCCTACCCCCACCCCACCCACCCCACTTGGACAACCCTACCCCCACCCCTCTTGGACAACCCAGCACCCCCCCCCCCCCACCTGGACAACCCTACCGTCACCCCACTTGGACAACCAATCCCCCTCCACCCTACCTAGACAGCCCCTCCCCCACCCCACCTGCACACCCTCCCCCACCCAAAACAGCCCTACCCCAACCCCATTTGGACAACCCAGCCCCTCCCCCACCCTACCTTGACAGCCCCTTCCCCCACCCTACCTAGACAGCCCCTCCCCCACCCCAAACAGCCCTACCCCCACCCCATTTGGACAACCCAGCCCCCTCCACACCCTACCTAGACAGCCCCCTCCTCCAACCTACCTAGACAGCCCCTCCCCCACCCCAAACAGCCTTACCCCCACCCCATTTGGACAACCCAGCCCCTCCCACCCTACCTAGACAGCCCCTCCCCCACCCCACTTGGATAGCCCTCGACATCCTCCCCCACCCCATCTCACATCCTCCCCCACCTAAAATTGAATCATAAATTCATCCAAATAAAAATCCAATTTTAAACTAAAATAAATTCCACCAAAAGTACAATATCACCCCACTAAACAAACCCTTTACCATGTATGAAGTGTAGAACAAAAATCATAAAAAAATCCAAGGGTTCTGTAGATAGAAACCCTAATTTAGCCTAAATCAAAACATCAAACACCAAAAAAATAGATAAATAACAAAAAAACTAAGGTAACACCTACTAATTTGAAGTATGAACTAAGATTTTGTTTGATTGAAGACGGATCTTGGGTGGAAAGAGTGTCACAGAAGAGAAGAAGTCAGGAGCTCGATTAGGTTCTATCTGAAATCTGTCTGTAATCGGGCTGGGTGGGGGTTCGACTTATCTGTATTTTGGGGAAATATTTCCCAACAGTTTTTAAAAACTGTTGGAAAAACTGTTTTTCCCCCATATTTCCCAACGGTTTGATGAAACCGTTGGGAAAACTAATTTTCATCCAATCGTTCCCAACAGTTTCATCAAACCATTAGGAAAAATCAATTTTAATAGATCAATACCAATGGTTAATGCAAACCGTTGGTAAATATATCCTATACCAACGGTTCAAAAAAACTGTTGGTATACAACTGTTGGAAAAAACATGATTTCAAGTAGTGTCTAAATAATTAGTTGATGCAGATTTCCATTGAACAACCAATCTTTTTTAAAATATTATTTACTTTAATATTCATATATATATTTATAGATTGTATATTATACTCCATGATTCATATAAATTAAATTTTATGGATTATGACATATTTTTTATCAATAATTATTTTCATTAAAAGATATTAAAAAACCCATTTTCAACATTGGGAAAAAAAATTTGAAAGTGGTTTATATGTTTTCTTTTAAGAAAATATTACCAAGTGTAAAGAATGTCTTTTCAAAATTTCACTTCCATTTTCCATTCATTATTCTATCATTTTATTTTTAATTAATGTATATAGAGTATATTTGAACCATAAATAATATATATATATATATATAATTTTATAAAAAGTGTCTTAAGCTAGTTGTTCAATTATTTTTCATTATTTCAATGTTGTAAAATATTAAAGGAAGTTATTTATCTAAACATTAAATAATAAGTTATCTTCATTGAAAGGGTTATAAATTTATGTTAGTAATATTTTATATTCAAAACCATAAATATTTAATATCAAATATTTCATCAAATTTTATTTTTTTCACAGTCATATTCTCTTTTAAAATAATCATTTGATACTATATCAAAATAACCTTATTAACAAGGAAATGAAATCCCATTTATTAGAATGATTTATCACATCCCTTCTCTTTCTATATTGGCATCATTTTTAATGATAACAGTCTACCAATTACATTACATTGAGATTGCATAATACTTATTTCATTTGATTGTGGAGTATCGACAAATATTATCATACATTTCAATTAGATGGATAATAAATTCACATGGACATATATTCATTTATTATTTAGGGAAAAAATATATGTAATTTTATTGATGTGATTATTTATATTATGTTTATCATCCAATTATTTATTTGGTGGATTCTATTATTTTCTCATTATATATTATGGGGTTAATTAGTAATTTCCCTTTGATTGTTTCCAATGGTAAAATTATTTTTTATGTATCCTTTTTCATTGGGTGAGTATGATATGGCCCTCAATGTAAGTGAGTAATGATTTATATGTCATTTGAAATTGATTTTATTAAAGGATATTATCTTCATAAGTGATATATGTTTTAAAGGGTATTATTTCATTATCTTATTATCATATACCTTTATTATATTATCTTACCCAAATGAGAATCTTATAATATCTTATAATTTTTAATTTAAATCTCTTATGTTCGCCCAATACTAACTGCTTTACACCACCTATTCTTATGTTCATATTCACCATGATACAAAAATGTTTATAACATCTGATATGCCTACAAGGATACAAAATTTGGATATTATATATAATATAGGATGCAAAATATTTTTTGAATAACAACACATCGGTATCTACCATTTATCAGTGTTAATATGTTCCATACACATAAAATATTAAATTAATCTCTACCAACACTTTAGGTTCACATACGCTTCACTCATTTTTTGAACATAGTAACTTACATCAATATGAATCGTTAAACACGAACATGTATCATTCAAAGGAAAAAAAATCAAAATCCATTTGAATATTTGACACATTTCATATAAGGTCACTTCTATAAATTCTAGTAGGTTTAATTGACGAGCCACCACTAATATCACAAGTACATGACATTCAAACTCCACCTATAAAATTCCAAATTTAAGTAGCAACAGTTGGTGTTTTTTTGAAAGTAAAGCACCATAGTTGTGCAATTATAAGTTTATAAATCCATAATTCCTTGATAACAACCCCACAAAGGATTTGAAATAAAAACCATTTCACAAAATAATTTCCAATCTTTGATGGTTCCAAAACTCATTACATACATGAGATGATCAAACAACACATTCAAGACAACATTAAATATAAATAATTTTTAAAAAACATCACAAATTCCAATTCTCATGCATCAATCATAACAAAATGATTGGGACTTAATGGTCAAAAAATACCAATTCATGGACTAGGTGCATTTTAACAGGTTGTATACCAAAACCTTAGCCCACAAACCTCATGGATCAGAAATCAGACCCACCACCACCGACCAACAATCATCCAAGACATATTTTATCAAATAAAAATAAATCCTCCTTAATCATATAGAAAAACATTACATGATTAAAACGTATAGAAAACCATGGAGTTAATCAATTCAATGTTAATCTGCACCCATATTTAATAAGGATATTTTTATGTCAGACTACATTCCATCATGGGATTACTTATACTTTCACAATACTAGAACTATTCTACTAGGGTTCAACATTATTCAAGAATTCATTCCATAGGATCCCATCCCATAAGTCCCGAAAACCTCCACAAATGGTGTTAATCCAATTTTTTAAAAAACATATCAGGTTAAAAAATTAATTAATTTAGAAAATCATTAGACACCGATGTTGGTTAAAAAACATGAGAATAATTTTAACAAATAACCCTATATATATATATATATCGAAATTGAATCAGGATAGTTTCACATAACTATTAACTTAAAAAACCAAATGAATCAAAGTACTAAACCACAATCCTCCGATAGAGGCCCCGACATGCCTTATCATCAACCTGAACTGTATAGGATGTGACCTTCTATTTTTCCCATCGTCATCCTGTGATACTCTTCCACATGATACCTCGAAGTCATTTTCTGATCAACAACAACAACTAGTACCCTTATACAAACCCAAAATTATCTACAATGAATCTATCATCAATCATCAAATGTTGCCCCACACAACTCTGTGATACTACAAAAGGTTCCTTGGGAACCAATCGGAACACATCCAAATTGCACTATGGAAATACACCATGATGGGATCAATAGATCCCTGATATGTTCTCTCATTTTATAGTTCACTATGTAACTACCCTTCAGCGATATTTCTAACCACACAAAGTTCTCTAAAAAAACTAACCCCAAATATTACATACCAATACCAAACTACTCCACCAAAGGACACTATGAAATGATCATACTAAAAACCAATGGATCTATAATCCATGTAACAATGGTCCAAAATGGTATTTCATCATACATAAAAATAATGAGATCTTATATTACATGTCCAGACAAGCATATATCACATGGTTTTTACAACTCCATAGAATTTAAAGCGGCCTTATCACACTCTATGTTCGGAATTTTATTTTTGAGAAATTATCATGTGCTCAATATTATTCCATAGAAATACCTATGATATTAATGCACCACTCCCAATCCACGAATGTATAAGAGAAGGTCCAACTCACATGGACCTCATAGAATTTTAATCCTTATTGTCTCATTAATAGATTTTTTACCGTTGAAAAAAACAAAAACCATCAATCATACAATAATAACATCCAAACTCTCAAATTGAAAGCCAGATGTCATCAACCCATAGAATCAACACACAACAACCTATCTATCCCACAGTTCTCTTCCCAAAATTAAATCCCATTAGCCAAACCATAGGGGTTATACATCTTGTTTAAGGGCTAACACAACAACCTTACTCATATATCCCCTCTCTCAACTTACTATAGAGAGGGGGAAAACAATCACAAGGAAACATCACATTACAAAATGACCAAGAGTTAATGATCCATAACTAATCGAAACCCCAAAGAAAATATAGCAAACTATCTCTAATATAATCCCCTAAAGGGTTAATAGAATAAAAATTTATCATGTATAAAATGATGATGCTAATAACTAGAATATTTTTCCATGAAGTAACATAAACAAATACCATATCAAATGACCTCACAAGAAATTGGAATGAAACATGTCATCCCCCTCATAATAAATATAAGGTATTATCCTCCTGACAGGAATTATGTCAAACAAATCAAATAATTGTAATCATTGGGATATTACCCACACCTTATAAAAAATTTAATAGTTGAAAACCGTCAACACTAAAATCAGGGATGGGTGCCCCAATCCACTTACACATTTTTGAATTTATTTCCAAAAACATATTTAACACAAGAAATTTTAAAACCACAGTAAATCATTTATATACTATTTCCATTTAATTTTTTCAAATTGATAGAATCCAACCATCTATCCCTAGTTAAAATTATTCTATAAAAAGAAATACTACTACCAATTAAAAGAACAGATTGGTTGAAATTAATTTTAAACACTAATTCCATTAAAAAATCATTGAAATTATTTCAAAATAATATGGATTTAAAAAAACCCTTTATAACCCAAAACCCTTTAGAAAACCCATATTCGAAGTGACATATAAAACCAAATTATTTATAAAATCCTATTTACATTAAAATGTGAGTATAATTCATCAAATAAAACAAATAAAAATCATTACCAATAGATAACATCCCAAAGGATGGTGACCTAGAGAATAACATATATTCTACTCAAGGATCAAACCCACATCATGATATTTTATCAGTATTTATGATCACATATACATATAAAAATCACAATATGCTTAGGTTAGGATAATTTAATATTATGATTTATTTATTAATGATGAAAATTAAGATATTATTATATGGATAAATTTAAATAAAAACATTAAAAAGTATAGGAAAACAACCACAATACATGTTTACCAGCATGAAAATAAAAGATTTACTAAATAAACCACTCATTATCATTTGGGGGAGATAAATTCCCACAATCCATAGTCAGACAAAAATAAAAAAGAATAACATGAATCAGTAGTAACAACACAATTATAAAATCAATCCTACTTCACTGAACACATATGGTTCCATCACCCATGTGATTTATATGTATAAACAAAACTCTTAAACCCAAATCTCATTCATTATTTCCCTATTTTACAATGATTGAAACAATATAAAAGGAAACAAATAATTGGGGCTCTAATACCACCTTGTCACCACATGATATATTCACCCAGTTCATCCCAAAGTTTCATAGGTCCTCATGTTCACATACCCATATGTTAAATGATTTTTACTTATGACTATTTTCTGGTAGCATCATTAGGAGACTATGGCCTCAGTAATAGGTCCCTAGTAATTTATGAATATTAGTTATTTGAAAAAGATGAAATTAATCTCAATTAGTCATGAATAAAAATATTCAATATGTTTTTTAATATGATTATTGTAGAATGAGGATGTTGTTTAAAAAACGTGTGTCATTTGTTGTATGATGTTACACAATGCTTACAATAATTTAAGATGGGTCCTTGAAAAATTATTTTTATTTTTTATGATAATTTGATGTTGTTTTTTCTTATGTTTTGAGAATGTTGGATTTTCACTTTTTTAGAGTTATCAGATGGTTTTATTTATAAAAAATATGAAATTTGACAAAGATTTTTAGTGTGAGTGTAATCAAATGAGTGGTCAACAATATCATCAAGGATAGGGGACACAAAACCACTTATACGGTGGGAAGATAAAACTCATCCATGAAATCCTAGAAGTAATGGGTGTGTGAAACATACCACAGGAGATCCACTTTTGAGCAGTGGAGATCCACCATGTGAGGAGGCACAATGGAATAGATGGGTGCCGACACATAAGGGTTTGAGTGATGAGGAGAGTGTACTAGTAACCTTATCTTGATGGATTATGAAATTACTAGTATTATAAGGGTGTTCAAAACCTCTTCTTGATTCAATATGGGACTCGAGTAGGAGAATAATATATCACAGATTTAAAAATCATGAAACAAACTAGAACCATCTAATGAGATTATCTTAACCGTTTGATCACCTGGTTGCATGTCCTTCTTCATCGAAGAGGTATGCCAAAAAAGTAATTTTATTTTTTCAAAAATTCCATTGTTAAAAGCATCCTGTTATGAACTAAAAAACTAAAATATTTTATAATTTTGAATGCACTAATATAGTATGGTAAGCATTTGGTGAGTATAAAATATTATCTACCCTTGTTGTTCATGATGAAAAAATTATCCACATGTGATTCTAAGTGGTGGGTTGCATTTATTCATAGAATAAGGATATATGAATAATTCAATATTTTAGATATTATGCATTTTGTAGTCATGGACTAATGTTTTTATTGAGGGTATATCAAGATCTATAATGGCTCTAAAATCTAGAACTAGGCAGTTGATTTCCAAACTATGAGTCCCGATAAAAAATGGGAAGAATCTCCCTTACCATGATATTTGATGATGTATCAAAACAATCCTTCCACTGAAAAAAGGGTTATATTTGAGTGGTGGTTTATTGTTTGGATCCCTCCCATATATGGAATTAATATCAACAAAAAAATTTCTTGTATCATGGGAGCTAGGAGTGTGGTATCCCAAGAATCGAAAGAACTTGTGGTTTCTACAATAAGTGAAAAAATTGTGAGAGGGGAATACCAATATAAAGAGGATTGTCCTTTACGTCAAGAATATAAATCTACTTGTCCAAGAATATTAATCTCAATGATATTGAAACATATTCAAATATTAATTACAGATATCCCAAAAACCATAGTTCCACCCTCTGTTCTATATAATACCACATCTAGAGATGAAAATCCCCAATTGACAACCTGACTTGTTTACATAACACATGAAAAGAAAGAAACATGGTGGATATGTATCTCACATTAGTTTACAATCACAATGATGAGTATGATTCATTTTTTAGTGTGGGATCCATTCACCCTATGTGCGTGAAAATGGTTATAGGATACTCTCTTGGGATTCACAATTTTAGACCCCCGTGATTTTTTTCAGTCTCATTTTTTTGGGGTTTATACCTAAAATAAATATTTATTTTGTTTTATACTTTTTAAAAAAATAAATTATTTATTTTTATCCATTTTAATGAAGAATAATAGAACACATAATTTTTCAAAGTGTTATTTTCACAATCATTTACCAATTGAAAGAAACCAGTTTTTTTAATGCTCTTAGGATAGCTTGTTTACCATATCCCAATAATTCAAAAAGAATATTGGGAACCTTTTCATGCTCATACATTTATAGAGGCTTTTAAAATAACAATATAAAATTTAATGAAGGAGGTAGTGACATAATTACTAGACAATTTTCTTTTGTAGAGGGGTTGATTGAGAAGTTTTCACAAAGTGTGAATCTCAGGATAGAAAACCAAAACTTTTAATGATGAAAAATAAATACAAGCATTCCCCTGAACAAGTAATAAGTAATTTATGTTGTGATCTTGAAGAACACATGACCGATGGCATTTCTCAAGTAAGAAATATTCATTTGACAAGGCAGTGTAGAATTATATTTATATAATTGAATATTTTGTTTCATAATAAAACATTTTTATGCACATTACATAACACATGAAAACTAAAGTGAGGAGATTGTTCATTTTCATTATTGAACTTAATAAAGGAGGTCATGCATTGTTTATATATTCATGAATATTGATAAATACAAAAATTAATATTCATGCATATAGGTAGGATATATCCACATACAATATATATTATATAATCATTGGGCATTGATTTGAGATAAAAGTATGTGAATTATATTAGAGGCCATTTATATCAAATTTATTTAGTGATTAGTGAGGTTGGTTCTTTAAAAGAAGAATGGATGTTCACTCGATAAATATTATGATGAGGAAGACAGTTATATATGAGTGAATATATTTATTAAGCAACACAAATAGTTGTTAAAAGGTTCTTGAATTTAATATGAGATAGTGTGATCCAAAAATAACATAGAGGGAAATCAATACATCATCCTATTAATTGACCATATCGTGTCTTAATAATGATTTTTTAAGTCTTCGGTAGGTCTTTAAATCATAAAAAATATCATGTGGGGATCTGAATTAGGTCATTAGGATGATTGAAACACTATGGGATGCAGTATAAAGATCCTCTCATGGGATTCAGGTGTCACATGTGTAGATGGTAACTTGTGAAATCTAGTGGGACTCTAGAGTGGAATATCATGGGAATCCGTTTGGAAGGGAATGGGAATTTTACTTGTCTTAACAATATATATATATAGTGAATAATATGTATCTATTGGGTATAATTAGTTAAAAAAATGTATGTCTTATTACCAAACAATGTAAATATATTTCTTTCTATGATTCATTTACATTATACATTTCATACCCAATCAAATCATCCTAAAAGGGGACAAATGTTTGAAATAGATTATATAATAGAAAATAATTCATTAAAATAAGTCACACCTGATTCACCCAAAATGCAATGTGACTACATGATCTATTAGACCATTTAATTGGTATACTTTTAAATTCCACCCCTGTTTGGACCTGCATTACTTGTACAATGGTTTATATCATAATTATACAATGTGTAGAATTTATTTTGAATAAAATTCAGAATTTCATCATATAGACAAGACAATATATACTCATGATTTTATAAAATTTTGTTTTTCAGCTAAGACATATAAAAATACAAAGAAATGTGTGAAAAATAAGTAAAATAATAATTCAATGATAACTGAAGGAACTAATAGTTGTAGCTGTTTATATAAATTAGTTTATTATAATTATGATGAATCAATTTCATGTTATGATGATGATTTTAACACTTTTGAAATATAAGATCATCTAAAGAATGATCCCGAGCGTGGCCACATGTATGGTTAGTGTTCCAAAAGATAATCAGGATGAAGAATTATGGCTAGAAGAAAATATTAATGATATGGAAGAGAAATTGATTAAAATGGTTTTCAAATCCATCACACTCACAAAACTACAAAAGAAAATGATAAAATAATAACTCTAATCAATAAAATATATGTTAGGGATATTTAATAATTTCAAAGTACTATTTTTGAGAATGTTGTTTTTGAAATGGTTATTTAAGAAGATCAATTCACATGATAATATTAATAGTATTTATGTGGATAAAAAAAATACATAGTTAGAAACAAAAGAAAAAATAGTTATAAAACATGAATTTTTTTACCAAAGGCCAACCATGTGCACGAATATTTTATTAAGAAGTTGAACATTACATTTCAAGAAATCATGAAATTAGTTAAAGATAAGAATATTTCTCTCAACATAAAATGGATTCAATAAGAATTAAAATTTTGAAACATGTAATATACAAAAGATGAGGCTTCCCAAGATGCTGCTAAGAGTAGTATTTCCAAGGTGTATTCTGATTATAGTCCTATTTATAAAAATACTCAATTTAGTGGAATGAAGATCACGAGAATATTTATGGATAAATCTAATTTAGACTCATTGAATACGAAACCGATAATACTGATAAATATCAGTGTACTAATTCTATTTTGATAACTAATTTAGATTCAACATTAAATATTTGATAAACGGTGGTAAATAAATATTAGTAGGAATCCATTATTTCCTCAATGATTCATGTGAATAACTATTTAAAATTTTGTTCGTTAATGAATATAGAACGAAGAAATGTTTTACGCAAAAGAAAAAAAAATTCAAAGACGGTAAGAATGTGTTAGAAAAAGAAGAAATCCATATTTTTGGTTATTTCTTATGTTTTTTGATGTTTGGGAATTAGAAAATTCATTAATGGGACAATATTTCGTCATATTGAAATTCAATAAAGCATTCATTTATGGGGATTAAAGCTAATGAGAATTAGAAATCATTGCAATAAAAGAATAACACACTAAAGGGGAATCATTCATTCAAGAATTGATTTAATTCCTTTGAATGTTTAAGACATTATTTCAATATAAGTGGTCATTATTATGATTATTTCTAGTATATAAAAATCATTCAAAAAGCATATGATGATGTGAAAAAATACCACAAAAAATGTAAAGTAGGAAAGAAATAAATATGCCATTTCACCCTTCTATTGAAAAGAAAATAAGATAGTTTCTAAACAAATAACTCCTCTTAATATTATTAAGAATGTTGTAATGAATTTCACCCAAAATAAGAAATGATTGTATAATAGTTGAATGGGTTACATCATGGATCATTGTCAGATTTCAATGAACATTAATTGTAAAGGATGTAAGTTGTAATCAAAGTAAGAATAAATACATAAGAGAAAAAATATAATTGATTTGGTGATAGACATATTTACTGAAAAATTTAGAGTGTTTTCTAAAAAGGGTTACTTTAATAATATCAAAGATGTTTGTGAAATGTGTAATATTTTTGGATATACAAGTAAAAAAATGATTGAAATATTTTTCAAGAAAATAATAATTATTGAAGAATAACAGGATATCACTTATGACTTAAAGTTCATTGAATTAAGGGTGAATCATTTATTTTGGGGGAGACCTGAATCTAATAAAATATGTGAATAAATTATACCTAGTCAGTCATCTATTAGTAAATTCTATTGTATTGTTTTCATAATTTAATTACATCTCAAATAATCATATAATATTCTTATAGATAATTCTTAATGAAATATGTTCATGAAAATGAAGATACTAAGTGCATATGTTGTGGTGGAGTAGATAAGATCAACCGATAGATATTTAAATCTTAGTTTATATCTTATAAATATAAGAAGTTATGATGAATAATTAATCTGATAATAATATATGATAATCATATAAACATTTAATCTTCTCATCATTGAAGTTTAATTCTTAAATAATTTTATTTTTATGTTGAAAAATAATTTTAAAAATGGATAGATTTATTAAACAATGAATCTTGGGAAATAAATTTTATAAGGGGAAGAATGAATTTTCACTGATTTTTTTAATATTTTATCTAAGATGTATGTAGGAGACTAGTGGCTAATAATTTTTACACTTTATTAAAAGAGGATTTAGTGATTGTTATAACATGGTGGATACACATTGAAAAAATTGTTGTAAATGAAACAGCTTAATATGATTGATCTTGGATCCCCTCTTTCATGTCGTCACATTAAAAAGTGTTTCATTGATGATGCTATTAATCGAGTGATAGGGAGCATTTATAACTGAAAAAACTATATGTTTTCCTTAGGATGGAGGGTGGGATTGAGTAATGGTGTGTTGTCTTTTATTCCTATGATTGTATTATTAGTCCTTAATCCTCAAAAATTTACTATTGATAGGATAGACAAAGGACTAAAATAATTTCTTTGGGATTACAACCACATTGGTCGATACCAATGGGTTGCATGGTCTCCTCTAGAAAAATTGGTTGATGAGGGTGGATTTGTGTTACATAACATTAATGAAACCATACTGGGCATACAAGTGAGGCTCTCATGGGACATTACTGTTGGAAACTCTCTACGGGCCTCTTTCTTCCGAGCTCAATATGAGGAGGGATGGGTGGCCATTGAATCCCTTAGGCCACAAATGAATGGTATTATAAGGAAAATATTATCATACCAAGAAGATTTGTAGGGGTCGATGTGGTGTATCATTGGTAAAGGTGGCATCAACATTTGAAAAGACAACTGGTCAGGTGAGATACTATTTTTTCCAGGGTACCTAACGCCATATATTTTCTTTAGGGAGGAAAGCGAGCATAGTACCATGCTTCAGGTTTTTCATATCCAGGATCATAAGAAATAATATGAGGATATTATCATGAATTTCTAAGAGGATAATTTTTGTTTCATGGGTCATGATAAGGTATGTTTTCTGTTGAGGATTATAAGAATTTGATACAAGGTGAGTTTACACTGGATGAGTGGGCATTGAAGAGTTGGTTCATGAAAATCCCCACGAAAATGAACCTTCTGGTGTGGTGCATTAAAAATTAGAGCATTATCGACAGAGGAGACATTTAAATAAAGATTGTTTAGTTGTCCTTGTGGTGATTTTTCACTATGAACCCCTAGGGCGAGCTTATGGTACATATTTTCTATCAGAATGAATGGGAAGTTAATCTTTTGTCACAATTTATTCCTCATCCACTCCTCTATCATGATCAACTCCCTATCCATAATTTTCAAGTGTATTCGATCCAAGGATCAGAGTGGAGATCCATTAAATGTAAAGTGTGGTTCATTATTATTTCCTCCATTTTCTGGGTCATTTGGGAGGTGAAATATAAGTCTCGGTTGGGCGTTCGATGATCTATTCCTTATCTTTGGCTATGGTTACAGTCCCTCATCCTTGAGTTGGGTTCTTTGTTGAAATGTGAACTGACGTTCCTTGGATATAGCTACCTAAACTTTCCGAACATGCATGGAAATCATAGAGGTCGATGGGTTAGATGGTATCCTCCCCTCATAGGTTTGAAGTGTTATGTGGACATGTCTCTTATGAATGGAATCATGAGAGGTTGTGGATAGATATTTGAATCATGTGGCTCGGTGATGGTGGCATTCAATTCATTCTTTGGACCATGAAGTTCTTTCGGTGTAGAGGCTCGGGGATTTCCACTAGAATCATGGTATGTTGGAGGGCCAGTTTTTATGTTTCTAATGTGGAGTCAGATTCTGAAACTCAAGTTAGAATGGTTCAAGGAGTTTATGAGACATCTTGGGTCTTGATGTATGTGATATTTTTATTTTCACTTGTATCTAACTATTGGCTAATTGTTAAGCACTGGTAGAGGGAGGCCAACTTTTTGGCTGATGTGCTTTCCCATGTTGGAAGAAAAGATGAGGAGAATGTCATTTAGGACATCTTAGGTTCTCTTAAATTTGAATGTAAGGAATTTGTCCAAGGTTATTCCCTTGGATTTCATCATTTTCTACCTCCTTGAGGGATCTTCGTCGGGTGGGTTTTTGTGATTACCATGTGTTTTTATAATAAAAAAACTAATTTTCATATACATAATTTTCACAACATCTTAAGAAGTGTCCATGAAAAATATTTTTTATTTTCCATTAGGATTAGTTTTTGTTTTTGGTTTATTTTTTATAAGGATGGATTCTCACTTTGTGGTTATGTTTTGAGAATGTTGTATTTAAAATTAATATAGAAATTACTATGTATTTTAAAAGGCAGTGTTATAAAAAAAATTCAACTCCGTGATTTATCATTAGGGACCCGAAACTACATAGGTGGGTAGGTCAACCTTGGTAAGACTAAAATGGCATAATAGATTGTGAAATTCCTACCATAGGAGAGGCACATGGGGGAAATGGTGATCCAGTGAGCAGTGTGGCATGATAGTAGTGTAGGATGTTGGCATGACACAATACCATTGAGGATAGAAGAGTACTAGTGACCATTTATGGGAAGCTAATGATGATCCATGTGTTATAAGTGATTATAGATCCACTCCTGGTTTTGATGTGGGACTCAAGTAGAAGAATATTTTAGCTCTTATTAAAAATATTTAAATAAGATATATTTTATGAATAGATTATCCCAACTGTTCAATATCCCAATCACATTGTCTTATTCATCAAACCTCAACAGAGATATACTGCCCACTAGGATTTCAATGTGGTGTCGACCAGTCAATCAAGATGAACCTTCTGAGGAACATTTGATCATTCTTATGATTATAAGATGATAAAATGATAATTCAATGGAAATACTTTGGTTAATAAAATATAAAACCAATAAAAAATTATAAATGAGATAAATTTATGTTTTGGTGAAGGCGATTCACATAATTGTAAAGCACAAGGTCAAGAATTTTGGGCTTGTAGTGATACCTTTATCATATCTTATAAGATACAGATGCACTGGGTTGAATTTGAATTTTTCATTCACGAGAGATTCTTGTTTCTTAGGAAATATTATTACCATTAAATACTGGTTCACAAGAGATAATTTCACATTGTTTATGATTGTGTGAAGAATAAGAGAACCTATAAGTGTTTGACTCTTTCTTTTCATAGTTGGATAGCTTCATGAAGAAAATAGTTTCCTAGATGCACTTGAGATAACATGTTTAGTGTCTCCCTATCTTTCTTGAAGAAAACAAAGAACACATGCATGTTCAAACTATTACGAAGGCCATAATAGTAACAATATATACATGGGTGAAGAAGGGATACACACCACATACTAGAAAGTAAAATGGTTTGTGAATAAGTTTTCATGGAGATGCACATAGAAATTGTAAATCATATAATAGTTCACATATTTTACACAAAGGTAAATCCATAAAATAATTCCCTTTCAAGTATGAGAAGGAATCCAGTCAGCACGTTTGAAGAAGGCTTGTGGAATGTTTTGTTTCAAGAAGGCAATGCACATTTTTCTTGGAAGTTTATAATATATTTGAGGTATTTTATATGTGTTTGGATAATACAAAAAATGAATTCATATGAAATAATATTTGAAATGTAAACTGATGATATTTTGAAATTTTATTATTGCAAAAAACAATAAGGTATGTGATATTTTTATTAATGATTGAAGAAGGAGGCATCCATGCATTTATCTTCACACACAAAGGTTCAATATATCCACATGTAATAATTATTTCATAATTTGTGGGACATGATTTGACACTAAAGACAATGAATTATATCAAAAAAAATTATCTCATTAATTTGGTGATCAATGATTCCAGGTTATCAGCAGATGAATGAATATTCCCCATATCAGTGTCGTAGTATGGTAGGTTTTTATTTATAGATGATCAAATTTATTGAAGAAGACCAAAATTAGAGAAAGTTTTATTCAATTGCATCTGAGATAGTTTGATACAATTCTATTATAGATGAAGATGAAGTAATATTACTATCAATGGATTATATCATCTGTGACTTATGACTGTGGAAGTCTTCATGTGACTCTGATGAAGAATAAGTATCATGTGGGTCTTTGGATCATGGTGGTGATATGATTTTAACACTATGTGATGCAATATAAATATCCACATGTGTGACTCAAGAGTCACTTCAATAGGTGGTAGTATGTCAACTGTATTTGGACATTAGATTTTATCATTGTAAGACACATTGTTGTAGGGAATGTGACTTTACCTGGTTTTATACTTCCAAATAAAATGAAGAATATATAACCTTTGGGTATAACCATTTGCATTATTGTTTTATCTCATAGTACCATTCCATGTAAATAAAGTTCTTATATGTTACATTTATATTATGAATTTCATATAGATCCACACATCCAATCATATATTACATGTTTTATAGGGGTATATGAAAAAATATTATTTCACAAAAATACATCACACCTAATTCACCCTTCTCATTCTAACTACACGATCCATTATACACTTCCATAATAACATACATAATAAATGAAATTAATAATTAAGATAAATCCAACAAAACAATAAAAACATTCATTAATAACACACATTCATTAATAATTATTTATTCCAAAGAAATACATAGATGTTGCAAAGGATCCCCACATGTGGTTGATAAATTTTCAAAAAATAATTAAAATAAAAAAATAATAAATGGGGAAGAAAAAGAGGATCCCAATGTCTATTCCAAAATCAATAAAATCAACACATATACTCCTACTCAATATTTGAATACAATACTCATTAACATAGTTGGATGTTTAACCATAATTTATTTAAAAGAGATGAGATTCTTGGGTAGGGTGGGAGTATAAATCTTTTATAAGGCCACAAAAAATAATTATAATAAACATATATGTACTATAATTTTTTTGTCGTGATGTAAATAAATTTGAGAATTAAAACTCAAAGAGTTTCTTTTTTATGTTATGAATAGACAACAATGAACCTCAGACCTACCTGATAAGGTTCCATTATTGAAATAATGATTATTCCACATCATAATAAGTCAAAAGAGACCAATAATTGTAACTCAATAGAAACACATACAATTATAACTCAAACAAATGTCTCACTCATGGGGTAAATCCTAATAACTATAAGAACCATCCACATCCCTCTATGTTATCTAATTCCACACATCAATCACAGCCATATCAATATATCACTATTACATATTTCATCTATGACATGTCCATTTTACTATTGGTTTGCCGCTAACACCATGTAAAGGTCAACCATATCAGTCATGGTAATCTATTATTCCATTTTTACTTTACCACCTCACTCATGGAATAATCCTAACAGAATTCATTACTAAACCATATAACTCATGGATATAAAATATTATTTTAAGAATCCATACATAATTATACAATATTATTCTATCATTTCCTAATCCCAACCAACACTTTCCATGCCGAAATACCCATATAGAAATACCCACTATTATCCTTGAAACATGGATCATATTTATCAATCTCATGGAACAAATAAATGACTCCAATAAAAGATTATGTACATTGATTCATGCATCAATTGATCAATTTTAGACAAAAATCATATTTCTAATTGGGATACACATGCACCCATAAGAAAATGAAGGAATATAATTCCTAAAATGATTCATACAATGGTAAGGACATCATACCTAAATAACATAAAAAACAATATTTAATGTCACCTAAAATAATATAATCACACCAAATCCCTAAATTTAACCCTAACATCTCTCATGTTTGGGTTTACATCATGATAACCATGATACATATGAAAAATATGACATCTAGCGAAAATAAAGGGTTATAGTTTCCCTGAGGTAATCATTGTATCAAACATAACATTAAACCTATAATAAATGCATGGTTAGGGTATAGAATTGTCTTAAAGAAGGATCCTACCACATATAGGTCATATAATGTACAGAGGGATGTAATGGGAAGGAAAGTAGTTGTTATGGGTGACGTTACAACTTTATCTCTTTTATAATCCATCCAACGACCCCTTTAACAACATGAGCACATGGTTCATGCCATGAACCACTATATATAGAAAACCTGCGGATCTGTCTCATACAATTCATTTCAGAAAAAATTTATTGACTCGTTGAATGTGTGTCTATGAAAACCCCTCTACTAAAAGTCTATCATTTCACTCAAGAACTCATTCTTGAGCTACACAATACCTCAAACAACCTCAAAATAGTAAAAGGTGCCTAATTTTGAATTCAAATAAATAGAAACACACCGCTAAACATAAGGTAAATTTAAATATGTATTATAAAAATGCACTAAAATTTTGGATCATGGGTGATTGAGTTAGTAATTACATTATATGAAAGGGGTTGTATATATTTTGGGGTCATTTTAGTTGGTATAAATGTATATGTAAAATATTAATATACATAGCACCAGAACTGAGAGTGAGGGGTTGGGTGATCTCCACTTCAACCTCCCTTTCAACTCGCTAAACATAATTTCACACTAATATGTTAACTAATATTATAAACAAACTTTTTAAAGATCATTATGTTCATTTTACTGTGATAAAAATATTGAATGATATATATATATATATATTTATTAATGAAGGATAATATTAAACTTGAACACATTATTTGGTTGATTTTAATATTTTAAAACCTCTTCATTAACTCAATCAATATAAACTCTATTGTTAGGTATAAATTTTATCATAAATAATATCACTAGTATCTATATGTTTAGCTTTAAGAGATTGAAATATAGTGATACGCTAGATGCATATTCAATAAAATCCTCAAATACTTAATTATACACTTCTATGTTTGAGAATCTGTTAAAATATCCTGAAAAACATTTGTCGTGGAGGAGTATATTTTATAGTGGAAAATTTAGTTCATGAGATCCTTGGAAACCTACTCAGCACATTTCAAAATTAATAGAATAAAAAAGAAATCATACCCCTCATAGTAACCATTAAATTCCATTACTAGTATATCATATGACCAAAATCATAGCTAATGATATGTTGTCTTTAAATCAATACCAGAGAATCATTAAGCTACACAAAATTATCAAAATAGATATTATATCCTAAGAAAATAAATACCTATTACTCTAATTAACATAATTTAACATCATTTAATCAATACAAATCCCAAAATGTCAACTCCATTCACAGAAATAAATATGGTGGCATCCTAAGGTAAGGTACTCAAATTTTTAAAACCCATCCACTATTGTTCCTCAAGATAAATCTTTTTAAAACACACATCATCCAATTCCATATCATAAAATGTTTTTATATGGGTTTAATAACTATAAAAATGTTAATAATCAAGTCAATATCCATCCCAGGAGTAAAACATGAGATGTAATTGATGAAAAAATCGATAAAATGGTCCATTATTGTTTCAATATGCATACCCACCAATAAACCAGTGTATTTATCTAGGAAGTGATGTCTTTTAACTTTCTATGATCAGGTATTTCTATACTTGGCTGAATATACTACTCTCGTTTAAAATAAGTCTCATCACCCATGATTGATTGAAAGACACATGCCTCTAATAGAAATAATTGTTATCCTAAAAGTTAATCATCCAATCCACATAAGAGAAAACTTCAAATTTATTCATAAATAATATGATGAAATATCATAAGTTCATATAACCTTTAACAATTATGTATCAACCAGTTCATATCCTAACGTGATCTAATATATTCTCATGATAGGCATATAGGGTCCAAATACCAGAAGAATACTATATTTAAAAACCCAAAGCATATATCATACTTATAGGGTGAACATAATTATATGTTTTTTATTTATATATATAATTTGTAAGAATATATGAAATTATAAGGGCATGTATATATAATTAATTTTACTCACCCAAATTATATTTAACCATGTTGAGTAAAAATTACTATCCAACAATTGATTAATGAACCCATCCTTTTGATCTATATCTATCTATGGGAACCTAACATGGATGTATATAATATTTCATCCATTATCATGCTCACCAAGATCCACTACCTAAACTCTCATATGAGGTTAAATTGTTAGTCTAATGGGGTGCCACTATCAATTCATGACAATACTAGGTTTTACATATGCTTCCCCCTAAACCATACAATAGTATTATCTTATAATAACACAATAGTTTTTTTACCCAACCATAGGTGTTATTATCCTTCATATAACAATAAATAGGAACCCATGTATGTCTTTTCCATCTGCAGAAGATGCATATGATTAGGGATTCCATTGGAAAAATCAAAACACCACTTGTCTAACTAGATCACCTCTATCTAATGTAGAAAATATTATTATTTATCCTCCCAAGGATAATGGTAGTGGAACACCCAACACCACCAAAAAGCCGTAAAACAATTCTAGTATGAAAGAAAAGGTTCATACTAACTGTCCCTTGATTTTGATTTTCTTTATAATGAGATACTTTTCAAACACCTCAAAAAATTGTTTCTAGTTAAACATCCTCACATACTACCTCAAATTTAGTCAAATTACAATAAAAAATATATAGTCCAATTTAGTTTCATTTATAGTACGAAAAGTATAAATCCAATGTAGATATTAAGATAAAGTAGTATAATCATTCTCTAATAGATTTTATGAATTCTTATCGATTAATTAATAACCATGATCAATCATGAGGGATTTAATACATAACTTATAGAAAATAGTGTCCATGAATGTCTCCCCCAATAATCCCTCATTCATACATTATTAAAGCATCACACCATAATATCTCCCAGTAGGCCCATGAATCATGAAACTTAATACCCTCACTGATGTATCCTTCACGATCATGAAATTCTATAAAATACTATAAATCAGACCAAACCAATCATTTATAACCAAAAATATTCCATTTACATTGGAAGACAAATTATATTGAATCTAAAAATCATAGGTGAAGACCACTGATATGTCCTCATCATGGGTAGTCCATTACATAGAATGAGAAGTGTGAAAAATAGACCATATTGTCGAAATTATATTTATTATTCTTTTAGAGTAGCCTCAATATCATATTTAACTCTTCATTTTTAATTAGGTGGATGTACAATAATACTCTTTCTAAACATGGATCATACATAACCTAATACTTTGTTTGTTCAATGGGACATCGTAGGTGTTTTATTTTCCAAAAATATCATTACATTAATTTGTAAATCTTAAAAGAAAATGAAATATTTACATCATTTAATAATAATATGGAATCAATGTACATAAACAACTTACCAATCCTCAACACAATCTACCCAATGAAATTATCTCGCCGCATAAATCACAACCTAAGGGTCCACTATGTATAAAAATCTAACACCATCACAAAAAATTTACTATTGAATTATGTCTATATTTTCTATACCTAAAAAACAGTTATTATATCAATGTATTAATAATAAATACATGATGTTTTTATTAATTAGTTTACATAAACAACTTATTTTTTAAAACCCGAAATAATTTAAAACTGTAATTTCAATAAAGAAATGCTTCTTTTAAAACCCGTTTTCACTCACACACAATAAATCACATGACTTGTTAACCAATGTACTAACATGTATCATTAACTCATACTCTCTCAAAACATTGAGTAATTAGAAAATTGATTATTCATAAAATCAAAATATTAATTGGAGAAAACTATAAAACTATAACCTCCAAAACAATAGATTCAATATCACTTCTCAGAAGATTGAGTAACCATAATACAAATAATGGATATAATTAATCATAAATTATATAGAAAGTTTTCAGCATCATATCTACATTAGGACATGAATTAAATAAATAAATCTTGAGAAAAGGGATCTGTTAAAATATTTGGAATTGTGGCCTCATTCATCATGTATGACCTGGAGCAGTATGGGACCATTTGAGAACCTACCGAAAAGGAAAGTGGATTCTAAAATGATGTGAGGGATAAACCTTAAAATGGGAGAATATTACCATCGTATCATGTCATTGAGATAATATAATAGTACTTTAGGGTGTGGATATAAAGAAATAAATAAAATATATTGCACCTACAAGTACATGGGGATACTCAAATATGAGACCTCCTCAAAGGTGAAACCACTAGGATACACACATAGTGACATTATCCAAACAAAGATCAATGAATGATTATTATAAATATATAAAAAACAATATTGAATCATATAGTCCAATCAAGTGATAATAAAACATGTTATAATATAATGAATCCATTACTATTCATAATCAGTAAGAAGGTGATCACAAAAGTTTTTTATCAATATACATGATATAAAAAATATATGAAGACTCATGAAGGATATACTAAAAAAGAACGAAAATGATGTCATGATATGACCTCTTTTTCAACAAAAAGCTCAACAATCTCATCCCCATAACAGTAAAAAACTCCATAAACTATAATATTACGAAATTAATTATATATAGGCACTAGGGTTCCCATGTATGATCTAATCATAAAAATCAATTAGTTTTCCAGTAAAGGTCACCAAACAAATAAAAAAAAATTATATTTGAGATTGTGTATACTGTATGAAAATATAAAATAAGAAAATCAAACATTCATGAGTGTTATGATATAATGAACTAACCATGATTCCATTAATCTAGATACTATATTCATTGGAAAATGTGGGTTAAAGAAGAATCATCCAACTAGAGAATAAACTCTTATTATAGAACACAAATAAATCAGGAGACTTGTATTCCGAAATTGGATTATCATTTAAATTGTGAAAACGGACTAATCAGGTCATATATCATAATATGAATAACTAAATGAGGTAACATAGACCCATTATAAATCCCAATGCATCAAAACATAGTCATGATTGTGTATCTAAACTGTGAGATGAGATGAATCGTGATTAAAATCATTGGAATAACAAACCATTGGGGTAGCTTGACCTCAATATTGGTGCTATTATATCTAAAAATAGTAAAGAAGGTTCATCCAAATATTGATGAAGTCTTAAACGTGACTCATATCTCAAGAAACCCAAAACAGTCAAGGCCCCATAATAACTCATCAGAATAGTTTATGGAACTCGTTGCTTAACCCACACTAAATTGAAATATAGATGAATAACTAGAATTCATATATTCAATAATTCTTAATCCCATAAACTATATTATATCATAGTCTCACTAGGTATGATCACAACATAATCCCCACTACTGTCCTCCTAAGTGTTAAACTAGTATGTCAACCACTAGTCCTAATTTTAGAACAATTCATACTAATTGTTAAAATAACAGTAACATCATTGATCATATATTGTTGAATACTATAAATATAGTGTTTTTTTAATTTAAATATTCATATAATCATTTTTTAAATTTTCACTTAACATGAAAAAAAATATTACAAGGATATAATACTTCTACTTAGGTAAAAAAATATCATATTTTATTTGAACATCATTCCAAAATCACAAAATAATTCCAAATGTTATTCCATGTCATACTAAGATAGTCCAAACATCATAGTTTACAATGAAGTGGCGTATAACACAATCATGGAAACCAAATCTAATGGAATTATATATACAACTATATCATCATTGGAAAATGATAAACAATTAATAACTTTAACCATGAGGAGTCAATTCACTGATGGGAATTGACCGATAAATCAATAATCCACTGAAAATTTATAAATATAAATAAACCATCATATATAAGGATTTTAAAGTGGTCTAAAACATTAGTATCATAAAACCAATGTAAATAATATGGGGAGGACACTATTAATATTTTTTATTTGTTACAAAAAATAAATAATGATTCATTGATTGGATGGGCAGGGGAAGTCCAAAAGGGTAGATAAAATCCAAGGGAAGAGGCTGCTCTATAATCTATCCCTAATCGGAAGCAATTGAATTATATAAAATATAAAACAAGGTAAAACTATTCAAAATACCAATATGTTATATCATGGGGTTATCCATTCATCCACTCATTTGATGATATACGACTATAAATCTAGTGGGCCATAGGGATTCTAGTAGTCTCTATGTATCACTATAGTAGATACCAATGAGTACCTCACTCTATTCACTCCCATAAGACCTCTGTTTGGTTGCCACAAATATTTGGCCAGAAAAATTCTTACCTCCCCTAGTTTAGATTGGTTCTCTAACATTAACAGTTTTTGTCCTAGTTCCTACCAAATATATTTTTCAGTTAAAAATTATCAATGTACATGTGAGATGATTATCACCCAAAATAATGGTTCCTCAATTTTTTCAGGATTTTATAGGAACTAATAGTAATTTTTTATTTTTAAATAATTTGGGACCCGACATCTTATGAAAAATACTGGGATTACCCAACCCATACATTACAATAGTACTGATCCAAACGCCCACAAGTAATTAATAAAACCTAATAATTAATATAGGATGAAATAAATTTATAGGGATGAAATTCATACAAGAGGAAGACACTCTAACCTATGTTGAATTTTTATAGAATGTTATAAAAATAGACATAAAATATGGCACAACCTTTTTTAAAAAGAAAAACCACGCACCTAATTTATATGCTAAACTAATGATTATTTACTCATTGGAAACTATATATTACATAATAAATAACCTATATGAAATTAAAACACATTAAATGTTTATCTAAAAATTTCATTAAAATTCATTTAATATTTGAATCTTAATAAAAAACTATATGTATATAATTTGTGACAACTAACAATGTCCAAAGATGTTAAATATGAATCTTTTCCCGAGAGATACTCCATTTGTGAAATCATCAACAATCACACTTCACCCACTCCACATGTCCACAAAAAACTCAAGAAGTTCCAACCCCAAGTATGTAAAAAATATAGAATGTAAAAAAATTCTATTTTCACCCAAATCATCACATACATTAATTTTTTCTTTAACTGGTTTATGTGAAACAAGGTCATTAAAATTAGATTGGGATACAGATTGGGTGTGGGTATAACGTACCCCATGTAAATCACCTTCCAAACTTATCCAGTTTATCATTAACCTGAGTGCAATAAAAAATGAATAAAAATTATATCGGAGTCATGAAAACATATAAAATCATTTATAATTAGGTGTAGGATTAATAAAGTTGTCATTTTTATTATTTCATCAAGTAATAGATAACATTTTTATGTATTACATTAATAATTTTCAATGGAATAATACATTAATACATTGATCCATTATTAGAATCTGAGTAGGGTTCCAACCCATAATATATTAAATCTACATCATTGATATCTTAGAAAACATATCCTTTATAGGAGGAATTAGGGACACACACACACATAGATATATATTAATAACATCATTTGGAAGTCACTCTCTCTATATTAGGGAAATTGTACAATAATTTAAATTCACGCATTATCCTAGAGGCCACACATCTTCCCATTTTATGTAGCAGATTCAATCACACACACACACAAAAATATCCATAATCATATACATATACCTTATCTATTATATATTACACATCTCTAAAATTTTGTAAAACATATCATATGTATATATGAACTCCCTACGTAAATTCAATCTATATGTCTCAATATAGAACCAGAAAGACAAGGCCTAAAAACCGACTTGTGGAACACACTATTATACTAGCCTCTACATATTAAATATCATAAATACAATCATTTATACCCATACTCATATCGATATGAAATAATAGTAACATCACAGTAAGAATTTATTTGAATAGTCTAACTCTAATACCTCCATTTTTCAGGCATCGTATTAATTTAGCATAATAATAATTTTTTGACTTCAGAATGATACAACATTAATGTGCATACATTATTTCACTGGATATTAAATAATATGGGATGACAATAAAAATAAGATGATAAACTATGATTAACTATTAAAAATATATATTATATCCCATACCCATGTTATATATAAAAAATGGATAATATAATTTATATATTTTATTTCTCATAAATAATGGACAATGATATTAGAAAATATACAAGTTATTGTATTAATCGTAATTAAATAATAAGGGACAACATATTCATTTAGTCTAATAATTAAATAAATTTTTTAATTAGTATTATTAATGAAAACCATTATAAAATCATTACTAACACTACCCCATGTTTCCTAAAATGTATATGCTATTACATTTTACAATAATTATAATATGTATTGAATAAAAATAGGCCACCCACCATATCCATTGTAGATATAATGCCCAAGGCCCATAGGAGCTATATATTTCACTTAGATCAAACGAATGGACAATAGGTGAGATAATTTTTTTTAGGAAACTACCCTAATTATAAAATAGAAATATAGTAATGAGAAAATTATACACACCTTGATATGGAAGTTGAGAGACCTAGAAATATTCTATAATAATAAAATAAAATTTGAGGATAATTGAGGTAATGGATTATCTTATCAGATGATACACTCAAAAATCTACTTGTCGAGGAATTTTGATGAAGGATTCATGTAACACCTCGAGCTTCCATGATATGCTTCTCATTCAATAATGCAATAGCTTGCATTGTACGCAACTTCGAGTTCTAACACACCGCAACTAATCAAAGTAGCAATTATGAATAGTAATAACCACTTTTTAAATTTATAGAAATTTTATATTTCAAAATGGACTTCATTTTTGTATTCGTAATATCGAAATTATCCTAAGTTGAATTTTTTGTAACTTTCTGAGAACTTCCAATTTTTCATGAATAGTGAAAAATACTTAAAACAACTTTTTTAATCAAAATAATTTATTGTGATAAATTATACTATTTAGTGGTTTTAAAGTATAATTATAATATATTTTTTCCATTTTATCCAATGGTGTTCATTAGAATTAATTTAACATTGAAATTGGGCATGAACAATTGTCAATCATTTGATATAAATTGTTTCTTAAAAACACGCTATTTGTTGTGACAGCGGAAATTAATTATAAAATTAATTAATTCAACTTATATGTTTGTAATTTTTTAAAATAGGCATCATTTTTGAAATTGGAATATCAAATATAGCTTAGGGTGAATTTTTGGGATTTTTCTGAAAAAACTTCAATTTTTGATGAATAGTGAAACCACTAAGTGGTATTTATAAAAAATGATTTATCGTTTAAATGAAATTTTACCACTTCTGTGTTTTTAATTTCAAAAATCCGACATACATGGTTGTCATTAAGAATTAAAATGTGGTTCAATGAGATTAAAATAATTTTTTTGGTGAATAGTAACTTTTAAGTTCTTAATCGCGATTAGAGGTAATTAGTGTAGTTTAAGGTAAACAAAATGTTTTAATAATATGAGATGAGCTTGACACATGTCTTACCCTCATTGGATGTGCCATGGACGACCAAGAAAATCCCTGGGTCAACTTGGGGACCCCATGGAGCCACTTTAGTTGGAAAATGGCATAAATACCTTTTATTTGATGTTAAAGTAAAAAAATGACACAAACATGAAATGTTTTACTAAAACAATTTTTAAATGGGGTTATACAAGTCATATGTTTGACTATAAATAGTCATTGGAAAGATAAAAAGCTTTCCTACATCATAGTATTTTTTTTATTATTTTTAGACATTAAATAAATTAAAATATTTATGATACCATGATGATGCATCGATTACCTCATTAATTAACGATTTAAATAAAATGAAAAGATAATGTAAAATCCAAGGCATACACTTGTCAAAAACATTGGATGAGTATATTTAGAACCCTTATCACCTTAGCCTCTAATTATATAAGTTTGGGACCTCTAAAATCCGAAACTCATTTTATAATAAAGTGACTTTTCTTTACCTTCCAAGAGTGCCCCTCCTCTCCGCTTATAAAAGGCCCCCACCTCTACCACCTTACTCACACTTTCAAAGCCTTTTGGCTCAGACAACCTCTGCCCAAATACTCTCCCAACTTTCCTCCCTTACTCCTAGAAGCCTCACATTGGGCATAAGTCTTCCCAAGTAAGCCTTTGGCTCAAATCAAAAAAGAGTTACCAGATTTTAAGGTAATGTGTTCTCTTATGTTATTTTGTTTTGATTTGCTTCTCCAACCCCCTAAACTCTTTTTTATTCCTTTATTTTGTAACAACACCAGTATCTAAAATATACTAGGATGTTTTTATGATAATTATTTGGTTTACACTTACACACAACTTCATCTAATGGTTAAAGAACATATTGTTCTTGTGGGTGGCGAAATACTGCCTCACGAAGCGATGATTGTTCAATATTCTTTTAACACCTTTAATGGTGGCCATTTTGATGAAACTATTTTCATATATGATATATATATTATGTTTATTTTTTCCTTATTCTTCTGTATTTCTCATTTATGTCATACTTTATGATTTCTATTATGGGTAAACGCGATAATTTCATTTTAGGAAGTGCGGACTACCACCCCCTCAAAGTGATGTGAATCGTTAATGCCATATGTGGAATGTATAAAGGATGGAGTAAATGATATTATATATGATATTATAATGGAACTATATTATACATTTATATAATTATGATTTCATTCCATTAAATACGAAATAGAAATGAATGTAGCGTTCATGCGTACGTACGGCTTACCGTCTCCATGAACGGTGCATTTCATTTCCTACCTATAAATGTTACGTAATATTATGAATGAATGTATATAACAGATATATATGATATATATGACATCTAAATCATGAATATAATTCTGGAGATAATGGATATTCTACCACATAAACAACTTGTAATTATAAGAAGTTTATTGTGGACTCAAGTACCAAAGATCGACAAAACGACCGTTATTAACTTAAATAATCACATAATGTTCATAACATTTTAATAAGTGATATAAAAAGGATAATGAAATTGAAAATGGTTCTTAATAAAGTAGATATTAACTCTAGTTTATTATTCATGAGGTTAAAGAACGGTCGAATCAAGTCGGACACAAGGTAAGGGAATTTCTTAACCCAATTTCCAATCTTTGGGTTAATCTCCTACTTTCAAATTATGTCATGATATTATTATGTCCTATCTTGTATTTGTACTTTCTTTATGTGTGCTTATATTAAATACACATAATAGATCTATTTTATTTTAAAAAATTATCTTTTTAAGGACTTCGTCTCAATCTTCTTTCATTGAGGCATATTTGGTTTTATACACAACATTCTTTTATACAGTGTATAAACACCTTTGACTTTTACATTTATTCAAAAGGAATATTTTTATATGAAGTGTTTTACTAAATGAAAAAAATGAATGTTTTTCTTGTCGTATGCATGTGGCGACAACGACTTCTCCGCCGCCATGGCCATTATTTGGGTTTCGGCTTCCTCTACAAGCCATGACTTTTTTAATGAAAAATAAATACACAGTTTTAACATTCATTAATTTTGGTATTGAAAATGGTTTTGAAAGCGTTTTTACTATATAAATGTGTTGTATTGATATCCTGTGATTGAAATGTGGAAATGTTATGTTTCCTTTATGCATGTTTTATGTGATATGATTATGTTATGGTTTATGATATGTTTAAACCTATTCATATGAGGAATGCATTGGACTTAATAATTGATGTGTGGAGCCCGCTATAGCTCCTCGATGCATCGGTAGGTCTCATTAGACAAACTAGTGTCTTGGAATGAGGCCTTGACAAAATATTATTTGTGGTTTTGGCACGAGGCCTTGGCTATGTGGTTATGATAGTCTGGCATTATGCATTCCATCATTATGAAAGTTGTTATTGATATTGCATGTGATTATTCGACCAGTAGAATATCCATGTGAAGAAGTAAATGGAATTATCTCATTTTACTTTTGCCATATTATGTTGATGTTCATGTTTTAAAGGCTTTTGTTTTAGTTATAAATTGCCTTAAATGTTTATGTTTATTTATAAAAGCTTCCGCAATATGTTTATCCTTACTGAGAATCTGAGCTCACCCCTTTTAATGTTTTAATATTTTCCAGGATGTGAAGAAGTATTTTATGAATGACCTATAGGGATAATCAGAAGAGGATATGAGTGTGGACTATGGAGACTTTGTTATTATAGTTTTTCACTTTATGATGTAATGTAATGTTTAATAATGTATCTAGTGTTTCCAAGTCTACTAAACTAATCGGTCTTTCGAGACATGATCTTTTTTGATAATGCCAATGTTACGAAGTAATGCACTGACTCTAGGTAGCTGGGGTCAGGGCGTTACAGTTGGTATCAGTGGCAGTTTAGTTCTAACCATGGATGCTAGATTTAGATAAACTCTGATTAGAGCACATATCCCAAAGATAGAATTTGAGGATTAGTATAGAAGAACTTCCTAGAATTTAGGTATTATGGAGATTTTGTGAGTTTTTCATGAAATACATCTCTGTCTGGATACGAGCAAGTAGAGGTGGCTCTGGCACAGATGTACCAAGGGGTAAAACCTGAAAACACCGCTTTGAGCTTGACTCAAACGGGAACTGGTGCACGACAACGGGCCTTGCTGCACTCTTGGATACGACACTCCCGAGGGATATGCTTAGGATAATTCTCGTTTTCTTTACAATCCACTATGAATGGTTATGAGTATATAATTCCTTAAAGAAAACCTTTTTATGATTATGGATTATATCCATAAATAGTTCAGTTTATGTTATCTATTTTATAAGTATGGAATTATGTATTTTGATTCATAAACTAATCTAGTTTATGTCATTGTATAGAAATGGCGCCTAGTGGAAGGGATGGAAACAGTATCAATGCACGCACTCAATGTAGGGATTGCCCTCCTGATCAAGATAATTATTCTGGATCTGAAGATACAACTGGTGCTGATCATCTTATTACCATACTAGGACAACTCACTCAAGTTATGAATAAAAACCTTACTCGTATGGATCACCCTGATCCACAACGTGGAGGATCAATGTTAGAGTGCTTCATGAGGCAAAAACCTCCAACATTTAATGGGGGTACAAATCCATTAGTAGCTGAGAAATGGATACAATCCTTTGAGAAAATATTCCATGCCTTGGGGAGTAGCAAAAGGAAGAAGGTTGTCATGGCAGTTTACCGCCTCACTGGAGATGTCGATCAGTGGTGTTCGCTGATTCAAAACACAAGGGAAGATGATGACGTATCGAATATGGAATGGAGGGAGTTCAATGAGCTTTTCCTAGAAAAATACAATCCTCATGACCATCGAGCAGATATGGAAAGACAATTTTTGAGTCTGAGAAAAAAGAAGGATGAGAATGCCGCAAAGTATGAAGCCAACTTTACATGGTTAGCGAGGCATGATGCAGATTATATACGTAACCCAAGAAGTAAGATTGATCGTTTCTTTGATGGGTTAAAACCATTTCTCCGTCGAGCATTAGTCTCACAAACCTTCTCGTCATACGAAGATATTTTATCATGTTCTATCAAGACAGAAAAAGAATTCATTAAGTCTTTTGACAACAAAGTAAAGAAAGAGAATAAAAGAACGGTGGAACCAGAGATAGATAAAGCGAAAAAGGGAAAGAAAGATTTAACATTATGCGATAATTGTGGGAGGAATCACCCTGGTACTTGCCTAAAAGGAATGGGAGTTTGTTATAAATGTGGGGAAAAAGGTCACCAGGCACGTGATTGCAAGGGAAAGAAAGAGGCTATCAATGTTGAATGCTACAATTGTTGGTAAATGGGACATTGTGCAAATGAATGTCTTAAGCGTCATGGAAACTTACCTCAGAAAAGACCAAGGGATCAAGGAAAATCTTATGTTGTTACTACAGTTGAAGCGGAATAATTAATGTATTGGTTCTTTTGGACTCAAGGATTATATTCTGGTTATAAGGATAATGTGATTGTACATTAGTACTTGTTTTTTTCATTAAGGATTTAATATGATGAAGGTAATCATATTTTTAGTATGTGACAATAAGATAAACTTTACTTTGTATGGGGAATCTGGTGTTATAATTGATTTTGGAATTTAAAGACCTTCTAGAAAAAGTCTGGACAGAGGTATTTTTGATAACTTTGGATAGTATTGGTTAAGGTTAAAACATTTATGAAGATTATTTTTGGAGTATTATAGTTTTAGGAAAAGGACAACCTGCAGGGTGGGACATAACCCGTCGCGTCAGACAAAGATGCAGGAATCGAACCCACAACCATAGTGCGACATGCCTTTATTACCTACCTCTAGTCTATAGGAAGTCCCTGGTTATTACAAAATAGTTTTACTAATCCAGATGGTATGTGTTAATATTTGGAACCTTATACAATTAGGATAAATAGAATATTTTTGAGTTGTATTACCTTTTAGAGTGAAAGGTGGGTTTATGGTAAATATTTATTAAATAATGAAAGTCTACATGACAAGTATGTATATTCCCTTACGTTCTTAGTAAATCTCCTAAATAAATTCCTCAACTTTATATAAGTTAACTCAAAACAAAAATGTTGTCGTTTAACTTTTCCTGCTGGGGAACCAATGATCGTTTAACCAATTACAAGTTTGTGATTTTCTTATAGTTAAACTTTCTCCTAATCCTATTTTCTATAACTCTCCATCAGACCTTGATGGTTTGTTTCTCCTCCATATCCATATTTTCATAGAATCCTAAATGGGCTATCTCGGGAGACCTTTGTACTTATCTTGCTTTCTTTTAATGTTATATATTTATTAACCTTATTTCCGATGTGGGTTTTCCACAAAGGTATTTTCTATTTTCAACCTTTTGTTTTTAAAGAAAAATTTCAAATTGCGAGGACACAATTTATTGAAGGAGGGGAGAATGTAACACCCCGAGCTTCCATGATATTCTTCTCATTCAATAATGCAATAGCTTCCATTGTACGCAACTTCGAGTTATAACACACCGCAACTAATCAAAGTAGCCGTTATGAATAGTAATAACCACATTTAAAATTTATAGAAATTTTATATTTCAAAATGGACTTTATTATTGTATTCTTAATATCCAAATTATCCTAAGTTGAATTTTTTGTAACTTTCTGAGAACTTCCAATTTTTTATAAATAGTGAAAAATACTTAAAACAACTTTTTTAATCAAAATAATTTATTGTGATAAATTATACTATTTAGTGGTTTTAAAGTATAATTATAATATATTTTTACCATTTTATCCAATGGTGTTCATTATAATTAACTTAACCTTGAAATTGGGCATGAACAATTGTCAATCTTTTGATATAAATTGTTTCTTAAAAACACGCTATTTGTTGTGACAGTGGGAATTAATTATAAAATTAATTAATGCAACTTATATGTTTGGAGTTTTGTAAAATAGACATCATTTTTGAAATTGGAATATCAAATATAGCTTAGGGTAAAGTTTTGGGATTTTTCTGAAAAACTTCAATTTTTGATGAATAGTGAAACCACTAAGTGGTATTTATAAAAACTGATTTTTTGTTTAAATGAAATTTTACCACTTGTGTGTTTTGAATTTCAAAAATCCAACATACATGGTTGTCATTAAGAAGTAAAATGTGGTTTAATGAGATTAAAATAATTTTTTGGCGAATAGTAACTTTTATGTTCTTAATCGCGATTAGAGGTAATTAGTGTAGTTTAAGGTAAAAATAATGTTTTAATAATATGATATGAGCATGACACATGTCCTACTATCATTGGATGTGCCAGGGCCGACCAATAAAATCTATGGGTCAACTTGGGGACCCCATGGAGCCACTTTAGTTGGAAAATGGCATAAATACCTTTTATTTAATGTTAAAGTAAAAAAATGACACAAACATGAAATGTTTTACTAAAACAATTTTTACATGGGGTTATACAAGTCATATTTTTGACTATAAATATTCATTGGAAATCTAAAAAGATTTCCTACATCTTAGTATTTTTTTTAATTTTTAGACATTAAATAAATTAAATTATTTATGATACCATGATGATGCATCGATTACCTCATTAATTATCGATTTGAATAAAATGAAAATATAATGTAAAATCCAAGGCTTACACTTGTTAAAAACCTATTCTAAGAGTATATTTCTAACCCTTATCACCTTATCCTAGAATTATATAAGTGTGGGACCTCTAAAATCCGAAACTCATTTTATAATAAAGTGACTTTTCTTTTCTTTCCAAGAGTGCCCCTCCTCTCCACTTATAAAAGGCCCCCACCTCTACCACCTTACTTACACATTCAAAGCCTTTTGGCTCGGCCAACCTCTGCACAAATACTCTCCCAAATTCCCTCCCTTACTCCTAGAAGCCTCACCTTGGGCATAAGTCTTCCCAAGGAATCCTTTGGCTCAAATCAAAAAAGAGTTACCCGATTTTAAGGTAATGTGTTCTCTTATGTTATTTTGTTTTGATTTGCTTCTCCAACCCCCTAAACCCTTTTTTATTCCTTTCTTTTGTAACAAAACCAGTATCTAAAATATACTAGTATTTTTTTATGATAAGTATTTTTTTTACACTTACACACATCTTCATCTAATGGTTAAAGAACATACTGTTTCTATGGGTGGCGAAATACTACCTCACGAAACGATGATTGTTCAATATTCTTTTAACACCTCTAATGGTGGCCATTTTTATGACACTATTTTCATATATGATATATCTATTATGTTTAGTTTTTCCTTATGCTTCTTTATTTCTCATTTATGGAATACTTTATGATTTCCATTATGGGTAAACGCGATAATTTCATTTTAGGAAGTGCGGACTACCGCCCCCTCAAAGTTATGTGAATCGTTATTGCCATATGTGGAATTTATAAAGGATGGAGTAAATGATATTATATATGATATTATACTGGAACTATATTATACCTTTATATAATTATGTTTTCATTCCATTAAATACGAAATAGAAATGAAAGTAGTGTTCATGCGTACGTACGGCTTACCATCTTCGTGAACGGTGCATTTCATTTCTTACCTCTAAATGTTACGTAATATTATGAATGAATGTATATAAAAGATATATATGATATATATGACATCTAAATCATGAATATAATTCTGGTGATAATGGATATTTTACCACATAAACAACTTGTAATTATAAGAAGTTTATTGTTGACACAAGTACCAAAGATCGACAAAACGACCGTTATTAACTTAAATAATTACATAATGTTCATAACATTGTAATAAGTGATATAAAAAGGATAATGAAATTGAAAATGGTTATTAATAAAGTAGATATTAACCCTAGTTTACTATTCAGGAGGTTAAAGAATGGTCGAATCATGTCGGACACAAGGTAAGGGAATTTCTTAACCCAATTTCCAATCTTTGCGTTAATCTCCTACTTTCAAATTATGTCATGATATTATTATGTCCTATCGTGTATTTGTACTTTATTTATGTGTAATTATAGTAAATACACATAATAGATCTATTTTATTTTAAAAATTATCTTTTTATGGACTTCGTATCAATCTCCTTTTATTGAGGCATATTTGGTTTTATACAAAACTTTCTTTTATACGCTGTATAAACCCCTTTGACTTTTACGTTTATTCAACAGGAATCTTTTTATATGAAGTGTTTTATTAAACAACAAAAATGAATGTTTTTATTATCGTATGTATGTGACGACAACGACTTCTCCGCCGCAATGGCCATTATTTGGGTTTCGGCTTCCTCTACAAGCCATCACTTTTTTTATGAAAAATAAATACACAGTTTTAACATTCTTTAATTTTGGTATTGAAAATGGTTTTGAAAGCGTTTTTACTATATCAATGTGTTGTATTGATATCTTGTGATTGAAATGTGGAAATGTTATGTTTCCTTTATCCATGTTTTATGTGATATCATTATGTTATGGTTTATGATATGTTTAAACCTATTCATATGAGGAATGCATTGGACTTAATAAGTGACGGGTGGAGCCCGCTATAGCTCCTCGATGCATCGGTATGTCTCATGAGACAAACTAGTGTCTTGGCATGAGGCCTTGACAAAATCTTATTTGTGGTCCTGGCACGAGGCCTTGGCTTCATGGTTATGATAGTCTGGAATTATGCCTTCCATCATTATGAAAGTGGTTATTGATACTGCATGTGATTATTAGACCAGTAGAATATCCATGTGAAGAAGTAAATGGCATTATCTCATTTTACTTTTGCCATATTATGTTGATGTTCAATTTTAAAAGGCTTTTGTTTTAGTTATACATTACCTTAAATGTTTATGTTTATTTATGAAAGCTTCCGAAATATTGTTATCCTTACTGAGAATCTAAGGTCAACCATTTCAATGTTTTAATATTTTCCAGGATGTGAAGAAGTATTTTATGAATGAACTGCAGGGATAGTTAGAAGAGGATATGAGTGTGGACTATGGAGACTTTGTTATTGTAGTTTTTCACTTTATGATGTAATGTAACATTTACGAATGTATCTAGTGTTACCAAGGCTACTAAACTAATCGGTCTATCGAGACTTGATCTTTTGTGATCATGCCAATGTTACGAAGTAATGCACCGACTCTAGGTAGCTGGGGTCGGAGCATTACAATTCAACCTAGTTTGATTATTATTTATAGGGAGGGAAATAAGAACTCTTAATAATGACTAATATTTGACAATGAGGTATAAATCCAAATTTAAATATTTTAGAAGATAATATTTATGTTGAAAAATGATAACAATGTTCCAAACTAAAAAAAACTATTGATTAGACAACATGATATCTTATCCATGTCAAATCAGTAACTGATGGTGTGGTCAGTATAGTAGTTTCAATACTATGAAATCTTATTTATAATGCCTAGAATTTGTTACCTGGTGCTTTAAAACACCATGTGTTCCTTATATTTTCCACCACCCATTTCCGAGATATATTAATTCTTCCCTTAACTCAAAAAACACAAAAAATTATTCGATATTATAAATTATATGAAATAAAACTAATCCAAACTTATGCAGGTCTTTACACATAAAGAAACACTTAAACTACTATATGAACTATAAAAATTAAAATCTATATATTTAATTTCTATAAATTTATTCATTCATTCCAAAAGGAAAATTTATCAATGACAGACATGAATGTGTTCTTTATCTTTTATTACTATACCTATTTTGATTTTTATTTTCTCCATTTTACAAAAATATTTATCTATAAGAATTTAAAAAACAAATCCTTCGTTACATAAAATATTAAAGGAAAATTGAAATAGAAAACCCATAATTATCATTGTGGAAAATTTAAAAATATATATTTTTAATGTTTTTATATTGATAATGACTTGAATTGGAAATATTTTTTATAAAAAAACATTTTAAAACCTTTTATTCTATTATATGATTTTAAAAAACAATTAGATTTAATGAACTCTTGTACCATAATATATGTTTCTGAAAAATTATACTATGAATATCATTTGGTATTTTATAAATTGATAATTATACTAATTAATTTAAATGAACATACCTTATGGACAATTGAATGGTATGAATCAAAAAAAATAAAAATTATATGTTTTTATATAATTTATTTTCCATGATATCAAACGGTAAACACGGTACCATAGATCCAATAATCAATGATGGTTTTTTTGTTACATAACACCTGGTTAAGAATATAGGGTATTATAATGTGACACTTATCCAAGTAAAAATAAATATATACACCTTATTTGATGTATATTTTGTATAATTACATTCCAAACATCCATAAAATAAATATCTTAATGTATTTTTGAAGAAGATCTCAAATTTAAATGATTCAATGAGTGATTCATTGAAATAATAAATCTAGGCTTCATAATGTGAATCATTTGATGATTGAAAATTATACATTATTTATTTGAGAAATTCAAGGCAATTAAAGTGAAATCCAATTGATATTATTATTTTTTATGTTAACACGATTATAAACAAACCAAATCTCCATTATAATATATTTAATCATCAATTAATCGATTTTTTATTTTAAAAAAGGTGAGAAAATGAATCCATGGGTGATGGAAATTGGGAACAAGGAATGTATTAAATTAATCATAAATTAAAAATAAATAAGGTGTTTTTTCTGGATAAAGTCCCGATGAGCAATAAAATTTTAGGAATTTTTTTCTAGATCATGTATGTTGATAAGTGTACCATGATTAAAAATAGACAAATAAAAGTTCCTATAAGATAAAGCCAAAAAAAATTAATGGAATATGAGGATACAATAACTTTCTTATATATGCTAACTTATATCAAAATCATACCATAATTTCTCTCAAATATATGTGTCATTATTTTTAACGGGATGTCAAAAAGAATAATATCATATTTACAAGAACTTTTTTATGAAAAAATAAACATGTTTAAAACTTTTAAACTATTAGACCACATTTTTAAATATTCTGTATCTCTATATAAACATACATAATGTAAATAAATCAATAAAAAAATTTAATAATCATAATTTTAAAAATATATTTTACAATTTTAATTGAAAATTTACGTCTTTAATTTTTTTTATAAACGAATAATTGTTCGAATTTATATGGATGTTTTTATGTTTGGATCTTCTATGATATCACATTTTGATTTTTTTTTGAAACATAAGAATGTTTTAAAATATACATGATGTTTATACTAGAATTATTTTTTAATGTATATTTTTTTGAATTATATTTAATTATAAAAAAGAATTACATTCATTAAAAATATTTTTTTAGAAAATGAATTCAAAAATATATAATTAGTATATACCACCTTCAAATATGATCAAGAGAAATATATGAAATAGATAGATAATTATTTTATAAAATTATTTGATAAAAATTATAAATATAATAAATATTTTTTTTCAAAAATATGTTTTTTTCATTCATATAAGTTTTCTTAATATAATTGAAAATAATAAATAATAAAGTAATATTGTTATTATTACAATATTCAAATAAAAAATAATTTCTATTTGTTTTATCATCTTTTTAGTCTCTTTAGAATCATTTTTTTAATTTATACTTTATATGATATAGACATGATATAAAAAACTAATGGAATAATGTCAATTTTCCGGTGAATAACATAAAAAATTATTAAATATGAATAACCTTTTATTAGTACTCTCTACTAGTAAATTATGATACATGGAAACATTATGTTGTCATATAAATTATTTTAAATGAATAAATAATTATCTAATTTTTCTTTCTTAAATTTCCATGTACTAATTATAAGGGAAGAAACACATTTACAATACCTATCTGGGAATCCATCATGTCACTCGCAAAACAAATATATTGATGTTTAAAGCATTCATGTCATGGGACATGGAACGAAATAATATGTATTTTGTAAGTATATTATAGTGATTAACCCTCGGGTTTTTCTTGAAGAGAAGATAACACAAAATAGTTTTTCACATTTATTTAGAGGAAAAATTTAGGATTTCATTGAATTTTTTGGTTTTGAAAGAAATGAAATTAAAGAAATCAATTAAGAAAATTATTGAAACGAAATTGGAAACATAAGTGAAAAAAACTATGATATGAGAATGGTGATCAGGATGGGGTTGGTTTTCTAATGGAAATTCAATCCATGTTATATTTTATTCAATAATCTTCTTCCAAGTCGATTAAAGTGTGATTTCATGATCCTCTCACTCCTTGGGTCAAATGGTAATTGTGATAGAAAACCTTTCTAGGATCCCAGTTTGATCTACCCTCTTTACAATTGTTATAATGTTTCATTTAATATCCTCAATTGACTTGGTTAATACCTGATAGGGTATTATTTATCCAAAAAATTAAGAATATCCATTAGTTATCTCATACATACTAACGATTGTCGAGTACTTCACCATTATGATTTGGTCCATTCCGTCTTATATAAACCAGAACCTAGAAGAGGGAGATTGTCATGACCCCCTCCCCCTAAAGATGCTCCTCTTGAGATGGAAATAGTGAAAGGGAGATAATACCCCCTAATTCCCTCCTCCAGTAGGCCCTGGGGTGGCGACTAGCACCAAGGGTATGAGTTTTTACAAATATGAGAAGCATTATCCTTTTTATTATTTAAGATCAAGAAATATAATGAGTCATTCAGTAAAAGAAAAAGAATATAAGTGAATGGAAATAAACCCATTGAAATCCCACATGCATGTTTAAATAATTTTTGAAACAATGTACAAGTTCATGAAATCTCAAAAGTTCAATACCAAAAGAAACAAGATTACAACAAACTGAACAAGTCCAACTGTCCCAACTATTAGGGTCATGCACAACCCTGGTAGTCCTCCTGGAAAACTAAATGTAAATGTAGGGTGAGCATACAAGTATACTCAGTAAGGAAACCTAAATCTCTCGTGCACATGTGGGGAGACATCCTTATGTCCCGTTAGAACAACAGAAGAAACCAATACCTAAAAAGGAATTATATCGACCCAAACTCACTATCCTTGCTCACCAAAAACACAAAACAACGGGTAGTAATGTTATATAAGCACAAGAGTATTGGGTACCCCACACCATTTTCTCCCACTTGTTAGATGCCCTTCCTAACGGCGAACGTCCTGACGCTACCACACTCTTCCTACCCACACACACCTGGGCCTCAAAACCACATATCCCACCCGCACACACCTGGGCCTCATCACTAAGATTCTTGGGAAAATAGTAAAACCTGCCCAAAAATTCTTGGGATATAACCACCCCAATAGAAACCTACCCGAAGAGTCTTGGGTGTAAGGTCGCCTCAATCCATCACAACCTATGGAAGAAGGAGCAGGAAGGAGCTAGTAGCTAAGGGGAAACACCCTCTCACATGAAATGGGAGTGTTCGACACTATGTTCTCAACATGGGTGGGGTGCGACAAAAAAACAAAGATACATATATATATATATATATATATATATATATATATATATATGTTTACCAAATACAGAGCCCAACCGATGGATTCTACAATGAGAACTGAGCACGTGCCTTGGCACTGGTATTTTGAGGCATGCATACAACAAACAACCCCAACCCCATTTACTTTTTCATGTGTCAAACAGAATCAGTTTATTAGTTCCTTAGCTACTAGGAAACTATCAACAACCAACCACATCGATCGTTCGTAAAACATATCCCTGCCATCCACAAATCAGGTTAGGAAAACACAAGCAACACAAACAAGTCCCTTCTCATTAACCAACCAACCCCATTGATTATTATTCTAGTTCCACTACCGTGACTCACCATTCATTAACTCTCCCACTTTTATTTACTATTCACAACCCATAGTCCGTTCACATACAAGCCCATCAATGAAGCCCCGCTGCCAACAACCATAACTGCAAACAGAACAAAAACTCGTACATCATCATCCCTTGATAATGTTTATAGAATCCCCACTGCCTATCACAAACATAGTATTCACACCAACCCACAACCAAGCCAACTATAGCCCCACAGCTCAACCGATCCACAAAAACCCACAAAACACCCCATTCACATAAATTAACCCCAACCATCACCCACATGTTTATTATTTCAGTTTTGTTCTATCGGGGTTATCACACAAGGGTTCCAGATTTTCATTTAATCATCCATCCTTACGTGATTAACCAATTTCCACATTACACAATGTTTCCATACATAAATGGTCTAGAAAGATAGGTAAACATTTAATTATGAATGAAAAGGCCCCCAAACAGTGATTTTCAGTAGTCCTAATCATATTCAATTCACAACATAAGATCACAGGATATAGATAAAAAGGGGTAACTGAATTCAAAAATTCCCATCCCCATTAAATATTCCAATTATTATCTTTATTAAACAGTTTCAAAAGTTTTTCACGTAATCAAGATGACACCCACCCCGCATGATGCACATTTTTGAGAGACGAATGTAATATCCCAACCTCAACAGGTTCTAATAACAACGCTCCCCCAGATCAGCTTTAGAATACGTTCGTCGGCGTCCATCGCTTCTGTCAAAACCCAGAAAAACCACCTCGTGTGGAATCTAGGAAGGAAAGGATGACGGGAAGGCAATAGATCCAAGATCAGAAGTTCCACCACATTGTTACAATCTCGTGGCTGCTGACGGATCATAAATCGGAGCTCGGTCGAAGAAGTTATGGAAGAAAAGAGCCTTTGAGTCTCTTGGGAGAGATCTTCTCGAGGTAATGGGATGAAGAGGAGTGAGTTGAAAAGGAGAAGGGGACCCCTCCTTTTATAGGTGAGAAAAACAAAAGTACACGGCGTGTACTTTCTAGTACATAGTGTGTACTCGACTATTTCACACGGTCACCACGTGGCTTCCATCATGGCCTTCAACGCAGAACACAACTGTTGACTGGTCAACACACAGTTTGAGGGTAACGCATACGTGGGGAGGGACTACACGGCATGTAGTATGGGATATACAGTGTGTACCCTTTTATTTTACACGGCAAGGGCACGTCTCCAACATAGCATACAACCATTGACTGATCAACACACGATTTGAGGGTAACGCATACGCGGGGAGGGACTACACGGTGTGTAGTATGGGATACATGGTGTGTACCCATTTATTTCACATGGAAAGGACATGGCCTTCAACACGGGGTATACCCGGTGAGGGGGTACATGATGTGTACTCACAAAACATGGCGTGTAGTTTTAAAATTCTGAAAAGTGTGGGAAAAGTCCATTTTACCATCCAGAACACTTCATGATCTTCTTTTTGACAAAGGAATGTGCCGGAGAGGTCTGGGCCATTGCTGAGATAATGATCATTAACTAATGAAAAATCTATGATTGAATAAAAATTAAATATGGTAGAAATTTATAATAAAAAAAGATATATCAAATCGAGAAAAACATTGCAGAAGGTAAAATGGTATTTAATTCAATTATGTAAAATAACTCAATGATTAAAAAATAGAATTCCCAATATTTCCCCAATCACTCAAATTTTTACCCCACCATAGTAAGGTTAATTGAGATGAATGGGGAATAAGAAGTAATTACACAACAAATAGTAAGAAATTGGAAAGTAAGAAGATTGAGAAGCATGGATCCTTGGTGGAGATCACATTCTTTGGGGTTGACTGGATGGTATGGTATGGATTTAAATTATTTGGGAAGGAGGTACTCAAATAATTTTATTAGACTTAATTTATATTCAAAATATACAGTATTTTAGCCCCATTAAATGTTAGATTCATGTGTGTACTACTTCATGAATGTTTTCAATAAATGTATTTCGCATATCCCATAAAAATATCAATGTATTGGGACATGTGTATATAGAGTGATGTCCATTTTACTATGAGATTTTATTCATCCCATGAAGAGATTCCATTTTCCAAATCATTGGTTTTTGATGAATTAATGGCCTTGAAATATGTTGATTAATGAATGGAAACATTAAATAAGGTATTTATTATATGAATTTATCATCCACCATCCAAATATCATAATCTTTGGGCGGTCTAATTATGATATATGATCCCAACAACAAAATTATCCAGAACTATGAATTTTTTTCAAGGCCCATCTTGTGAGTTGGTTTTCAGCATCTAGATGATGGATTTAGCATTAGGTTTAATATAATAAAATGGATCCTGGGATGTATAAAATCCTACTAATAAACAATTTTATGATTTGGATATGTATATATATATTTAATGTCCCACTTAAAAAAATTATTTAAAACTATTAAAATCTGAAATGGGATATTTTTTCAATTAAGCTCAAAGTATCACTAAAATTAAAAAATATTATAGTTTCCCCTAAAATATAACTTTATTGGATTTAAAAAATTTAAATTTGATGTAAATTTTTCTAAAATAGTTTACCTTTCAATTTCCTAACACATAACACATGGACCCCTTGACAATTATCCATCAAAATTAAATCACTATAAATTTGAAACACATACACCTAAGATCTTCCAAATCCAAACCAAGATACAAAAATATATCATGCCTCATCAAAAACCATTATTTCTGGTTCAACATTTTGAACCATTAATATATTTCCACTTCATAACTCATACCAATAACACAAGAAATCCTACCTCACATGAATTTTCTCTAATCTCCCAAATGTCAATTTTCTTGATGGGTTTTCTCATCCAAACCCATGAAAGAGTCACCACAGGAATTATAAATTATTAAATCTCCTCTAAATGTTAGTAATGTAATTTTTTTATCATGATGAATTTAAAATTTTGTTTTGTGGCTTTTAGTCAGTAGTATTTAGATGTTAAAAAATGATGATGCAGAGTGAGCATGGGTTGGCTCTTTTTGCTGAAAAATTGGAAGATTCTATTTTTCACTCACGTATGGTCTCCTTCTCACTATACTATGTAAAAAATAATATCCATAATAATTAAATCAAATTCAAATGGAACAAAATTTAGCAATTAAATAGAATAGATATCAATTTTCTAAATTATAATTTTTTTGAAGATCCTGATAGGCCAATATTTTTTTCTCCTTTCGATGCTCTAGAAAGGCATAACTTATTTTATCAAAAATCTTCCTAAAAATCACCACATTAAATAAATTGAATTATTTCATACCAAATTAAACACTTAAAAATATTATTTCTGCAATAATTATCAAAATATGTGGTTTAAATCTAAAAAACGCCATCCCCCACACTTAAGTTCAACAAGCTCATGTAATCTCATTTCAATAGTAGGATGGATAAAAAAATTGGCTTGTAATGTGGCTAACCTAATTGTATTTTGTGGATTATATGGTATTAAATATTTAAATATTAAATATAACAAAGAAAAAAAATTAATTTATTGAATTAATGGGCCTTTGAAACCTAATAAATACCTCAATAATTTATAACACATATATTTAAAACTCTCATGTTTTGACAGTAATAAATCGAATTTCGGTAAATGAAAGCATAGATTGGTTCTCTAAATAAATTAGGGAAATGTAAAAAATATGATATAATGGTTTATAATCCTTAGTATAAATTTATATAAAACATAAATACAGCGAACACTGGAATTGGATTAAAAAATACGAGGAATTTTCATGAAATTCATTAAATATTTGAACAATAAACAAATTTATTTTAATCATTTAGATAGGATCATTTCTGTCAAATATATTGTTTCAAAAATTGAATTATTTTTGAGAAATGGTAATGATAATAATATCAGCTCAAATTTATCAAAAATCACTATATTTTATAAACAAACACAAAAAATCATAATAAAACATAACAAATTTTTTTGTATAACAAATAAACAAACCTTAAACAAAATTCCTATCCTAAATATGTTACCTCTACCATAATTAAATTCTACAATCTCCCCAATAAATTAATATAGATTTAATATGTAATTATATTTGAAAATTAATCGAAGTAAGGAAGTATGTTTACATGAGATGTATGACTTGATGGTTTTTATTGATTAAAAAGTTGGAGGAGTGTGATCATATAGAGACCCTGCTTTTTCTAACTTTATTATTATATCATTTTAATGATAAAAAGAATAAACACATTACAATAAGAGGATCCAGATGATTCATGTTTTTAGAAAACAATGACCATACATAAATTAACCAAATAAAACATAAAAAATTATTTAATTCCTTATTCTATAGGTTCATATTGGCCCTTGAATTCTCCATAGTACTAGTACTAACTTGACGGATTACATAAAAAAGGGATGATCTAAAATTATAGTGAGAGGATATATAAAAACCTGAAACAATATAACATTGGGTGATAATAATCATTATCATAATAACATAGGCATAAGATCATAATCATTAGAGGAATCATTAAGAAAAAACATGTAATGTGGCAATGTATAAAAATGAAATATCATATCTTAGTGGTCAAATACCTAACATAGTTCTAGAAAAAGATAGAATGATGTTCAATCATATTTCACTTTAATCATGGAGTTATTAAAATTAACCAATGAATTAGTGTTCTATATAATTTCTCATGAACCCATCATATAATAACATTTACATTGTTCTATATTATTTCGGGCGCACCCATCACATCATACCATTTACATTATCATGCATTCCAGATAAACACGTATCAATCCTAGATACAAATAACCCATGTAGTGGAATTATTTTATCTCATGATAATACATTCACAAACATTGGTTTTGTAAATGAGATAGGTAATACCAATCTTTAATAATCAACATTGATTGTAGAAGAAACGATCTCAAGGAGTAAAAGGTGTGTTTTTTTGAAAGGGTTTTCTTTTGGAAATAATTGTGTTTAAAATAAAATCAAGTTTATAAAATTAATATCCTATAAAATTTAATATAATTATGATGAAATGATACTTAAATAATTTCCACACTAAAAATGGGGTGAAATAGGGAAAACCCAAATAAAGAGAGTTGGGTTCAAGAATTTCTCAAACCTTGAGACTGAATGCATTATTCAAATTAATATATTTTATAATGAGGTTTTGTTCATTAAATAAAAATTTAGAGAACTTTTCTTGGTAAATAATATTAATTATGGTTTTATTATGTTCTTTTATGAGCCTTTATATGAGTTAGGGATTTTAATTTCATCATTCGAGAGTGTTCGTTTTCATAGTTTTCACAATCAGTTCATTTGTAGGCATGAATGAAAGTTCATTTAGAATGTGGATGATCCTAAAGAATTTTTATTATGTGTTATTATTGATTCTATAGAATCATAAATGATCTTGAAAATGGTGTGGTTATATTCCATGAGGATGATTCTTCAGATAATAGATAATGATGATCATTATATGTTAATATGTGTGGTTTTTCAAACACAACGAACTCAGTTTGATTTATCATTTAGTATTATGAGTATAAGTTATGTCTAGAACATAAAAAGTGTTATAAAATAAAATTTTAAATTTTTTTAAAAAATTTAATTGTATTATTATCATCTTTCAAGATGTTTATGAAAAATTAATGTGCATCGCCCATGATGTCAATCAATTGACTCATCATAGGCGATGATTACATATTAAAGATAAAGCAGAGATGGGGTGGAGTTTAATTATTGATATTACATTAACATGATATAATTAAAATACAAGTATTTTATTGGAGTTCCCATTCCATTTTTATGAAGGTTGGTGAGAATATAAAAATAAGATAAATTGAAATTGAAATTAAATGCAAAGAATAGAGAGACAATTTATTTCATGAATTCACCCCTTCGGATCCTCCTCAAGGAACCTAGGCTTGAAATATTTGAAGAGACCAAGTGCTCTGGTTTGTGGTGGAGGGACTATGGAATTTTATTTGACTTAATATCCGAATGTCTCTAGGATTTAGATGTGTGAGCAGAAGAGGGTGTGAAGGGTGGTATTTATTATAAAGGAGAGGGGTGTTTTTCATATTATTTTAATCAATACTTTATTATTTTTTCAAGAGAAGATATAGTGGGGAATAATGGGAAAAAATGTTGTATTTAGTGTATTTTAGTTTGAACCAATGGTCACATATAACATCCATGACATAAAAATTAAGGTTTTTAGCATTTATCAAAAATTAATGTACTGTACTATTCATTAAAAATTCTAGTATTTTATAAAAAACCCCAATATTTACCCTAACAATTTTATGACATGTATAATTGAAAAATGAGCTACATTTTATGAATATATCTTTCAAAATATGACAAATTTAATTTTTAATTAAAATCATCATTCACTAGGAAAATATAGTGTTTTAAATTATAATTGATTTTATAACCCTTTGAAAAATTACTTATGGTCTCATAAAATCAACAAAAAATCATAAGAAAATATAATATTAAATTATGAATACATTTTATGAGAAAAATATTTATTTTAAATTAATAAATTTATCATAAAAATGTAATTAAATAGTTATCAATTAAAAAATACCGACACTTAATTATTATTTATTTAAAAAATACTTATTTACTTATACTATGATATAATTATAATATATTGTCACTTAAATGACTGATAAATTTTATTTATACATTCATTGGTGAGGTTACTATTCACATGGATGATTTAATATTCATAAGTGACATATTACTACTCATAAGGTTTATATTACTATTCACAAAGGTAATTTACTATTCACAAAAATTTCAGTTTGGCCTATCCGACTCCTAATATCTTACTAATCACAACCGTGTATGTCAGATTTTAGAAATTCAAAACATAAAAGTGGTGAAATTGTGTTTAATGGTTTAGTAAATAAAGGTGACATTTCATTTAGTAGGTCATTTATGAATGATGTTCTATTGTGTTTCGTAATGTGATTTTTATGTGATATAATTATCTGAAGTGAATTTTCATTGATAAAACATTACGTCATTAAATTCATTCCCCATTTTGAAATTTTGCCCTTGAAATTTCTATTTACAAAATTAGGTGAGGGTACTTCTAGTTAATCGCTTTCTACAATTCCCAAGTTGCTTCTTCAAAATTATAGTTCCTCCACAACACTTTGACAAGGCGTGTTGCATTGTTTCATGGAACCTTATCTCCCTGATCTAAAATCATTACTGGCTACTCCTAAAAAGAGAGATGGTATTCCAGCTATACCACATCTAAGTTCAGTACATGTGTGGGATTTTGTAAAATATCTCTTTCTTTATCCAAGGTGACAGAGGCATATATAGCCTTATTCCAAACAAAATTACACTATAATCATAGATATGGAAATCATGATGCTTCCCATCCATTACTATATTAACCCTCTTTGGAAACTCCAGATTATCTCTTTTGGCATCCTTAATGTTATCATAGATATATGGTTAGGAAATAATTTAGGAAAGTAATCATGTATTCACCAACTTTATGATTTAAATATCCATTTATTGCATGTCTAGGAAGATAGAGTCTTTCTCAATCCTCAACATGGATAGAGTAGCATGTTTTTTTTGGTTAATATCTTTATCTACAATGTTCAAATTTCTAGGATGATAGTGAATAGATAAATCATAGTCTTTCACTAGCTCTAACTATATACTTATATGCATGTTGAGATCTTTTTTCATGAATATATGCATTATGATATTCTAATCAGTATATATATCACACTTCTCACCATAAAGTCAGTGCAACTAGATTTTCAAGGAATGAATCATTTCTGATTGATCCAGATCATGTGTTGGGTAGTTTTTCTCATGGAGCATCAATGTCCACGAGGCATAGGCTATCACGATATCCTTTTGCATGAGTACACTACCCAATCCTTTCTTAGAAGCATCACGATATATCACAAAAAGTCATCCACTTTTTGGTAATGTGTGTACAGATGTAGTGACAAGACTTCTCTTTATATCCTTAGAGACTTCATCACATTCTTAAATATAGAAATACTTTACCCTTTTCCTTGTTAACATAGTTTGTGGGATTGAGAATAATGATAAATTTCCCACAAAACATCAATAGTACCCAGCTATGCGATGAAAAATATGGGTTTCCATGAAACTAGAGGGTCTGGTCCATTCATCAATTGCCTCTATTTTAATGGTTCTATATAAATACCCTCACTTGGGATCACATGTGCCATTAAAGCGACTTTATGCATCCAAAAGTCACACTTTATAATCTTTTCATAAAAATTTGCATTCCTTAATGTTGTGAACACAAGCCGTATATGTTCTTCACGTTCCTCCTTTCTCTTTGTGTATACAATAATATCATCCATAAAAACAACCACAAATTTTTCAAGGAAATTTATATTCTCTATATTCATAAAATCCATGAATATTTTAGGGGAATTATTATGTTTGAGAGGATTCACAAAAAGAATCATAGTTCACATACCTTGTACATAAGGAAGTTGTCAGAATATCTTCCTTCTTCTCTTTTGGATGATGATATCCATAAGAGAGATCAAACTTTGAGAAGTATAAAGTCCCACTCAAATAATCAAACAAGTCATCAATCCTTGGAAGAGGATACTTTTTCATTATGATGATCTTGTTGAGTTCCCAATAATCAATACACATTTTCATTGATAAATTATTCTTCTTGAAAAAGAGAACAAGTTCAACCCAATGCCATGCACTAGGGAAAATGAACCCTTTTCCCAAATTCACTTCATGTGCTTCTTTAACACCTAATATTTGATATGATTCATCCTATAGGGCCACATTGAGATAGGAGTAGCTCTTGTAATGAGTCATATTATGAAATATACCTCATGATCTGGGGTAGTCTGATTATCTATTCAAGAAATACATCTTTGTCTTCCCTCCCAATAAGAATTTACCCTAGATTGATACCTTCCATTGACCTAGCCTTTTGTGCAAAGTAGGATTATTAATGTGGAATCAACACCCACAATGTTGAAGTATTTTTCAAATGAGATTCATTATCATCCTTGAATTTATAGTGAATCATGGGATGGTTCAAGATATCAAATGATATTTCATTTTCTTAATATTTTATATATGTTCACTATATAATAAGATCCAATACACATCCATTATATCATCGATTTCCACTAAGGGGTGTATCACATGATTTTCTGGAAGTGTATTCCCACACACCCCAATAGAATATGAGTCCAACACTTGGGTTGTAATTATTTCACCAATTTGTGTTTTAACATAATTCTATACATCCAGGTTTCATGGATTCAATTAAATTGTTCTAGAAAACATGAATGATATAATGGAATGAATAGAACTATAATCAAATAATACATTTTCTATTATAGTGTGAATAAGAATTGTACATTGTAAAAATTATTTCTCTTTATCCACATCACTTGTACGGATGGCATAAGCCATCCCTTTCCCCTTCGGTTTTGGTGGATGGTTACTATGATTAAACCCAATAAATCATGGTTTAGTGAACTTGATTTCATTGTTCCATTTCTCCCAATTGTTATAGCATTAGACCATGGGTGGTTCTCTCATTTACTCTTCCACATTTTCTAGATTCCTCATGTATTTTCGAAATTTAGGATCTTGGTGTACTTATTTACCACACGTGAAGAATTTCTCTATTCCATTGAGGTAGTTCCCATGATTCTTCCTCCAAAATTTTGTACATGTGGGTAGTTGAGGTTTCATTACAACTTTCACATTAGATCCTCAAACATGAAACTAAATCTTTTATTTCTCATCACCATATCCATGGGACCATTCTCTAAAATACCAATCCACTTTCAGAACACATAGATTAAATTCAACATTACACCTAAAAATCATGAATTGAAAGGGACTTTTAATTTTGGGGTTTTAAACCACTAAAGAATCTACTAATTTTTAAATCATTTTTATTACAAAAACTAACACATACATTTAATGCCTTGTGAAATTTTCATTGAAGGCCATGCCAGATTTTCCTTCCTATTTATCAGCTATATGAATTCTCTCTTCATCTTAGTTTGAAGAGTTAGATGAAAATAATTTTTAAGAAACATTATATTAAATATTCCCACTAAATCTCTTCTATTTCATACCTCACCCTGATGTTCTTAATCAATTTCTACCATTGGTTGGCCTCTCCAACTAGGCAATAAATTGGAAAGGACAATTTCTATATCACATAACAATGAATAACATAAAATATCTTCCCCATTGACTTGAAACAATGATCCATGACTAGTGGATCAGAAGATCCACTGAATTTCAGTGGTCGTTGTCTTATAAAACACATAATAGCCAATTTTTCCCTCTTAGATGAATGAAAAAATTAAAAATTATTCATGTTATTGTTCATATTCTAAGATAACTAAGTAAAAAATACAATTAAATATTGAAATCTCCCTCTAAAAGCATTGGAGATGTCATTCAACAAATTGTGGAATTGTCCATCTCAGGGGTTGTTGGATAGGTTTCTCTTGGTTCACACCATTTTATAAAATAGAAAAGGTTAGAATGAAACATAAGTAAGCAAGTGAGGAATATAACATTTATTTATTTTTGAAATAAAGTCTAGAGGTATATCTTGCAGGATCATTATGTTTATAATTTTCTAAAATAATTTCTCTTTGGTTATAACTTACACTTAGTCTCATACTATTGGTTTTCAATAGGGTTATCTAATCCTAGCTCCCCAATTAACTAAACAGTCCTATGATAGAAACTATAGCGATCCTACTTTTTCATAAATTACTATTACATAATTTTAATGATAAACAACATAAAAACAATATGAATAAAGGATCCAGAGGAGCAGTGTTTTGGTAAAAGTAGGACAATATATAATTTTTACAAAACAAAACATGAACATTTATTTAATTCCTTCTTATAATTCTTCTTATTGGCTCTTGATTTCTCTTTAGTACAAGTAGTCACATGATGATATACATCAAAATGGGGTGGGATAAAAGACCATTAAGAGGATAGATAAAAACAAGAAACAATATAACATGAGGTTAGAATAATAATTATCATCATAGTATATGAATAAAATCATAATCCTGAGAGGAATTATTAAGAAAAAACATGGAATGTGGAAATGCATAAAAATGAAACAGCATGTCTTAGTGGATAACTTCAAAAAAAAAGTTTCAAACATATCTAGATTAATTTTCATGATTATTTCACATTAATCATCAGGTTCATAACATTATCCAATTAATTATAGCTCTATATAATTCTAGGTGCACATGTATCTTCATAACATTTCCATTATGCTATATAAATTCAGTCACACCCATCACATCCTAACATTTACATTATCATGAATTCCATGTAGAACATATATAAATAAAGAACATAAATAACCCATGTAAATTAAAGGGTTTAATCTCATAATCATACATTCATAAACATTGGGTTCCAAAATGATGGTGGGAATAACTTACTTGAATCATCAACCTTCAGTGAAGAAGAAGTAAAACGTGTGTTTTTTTGTAGCAAGAGTTCTTTTGGAAAACATTATGCTTGTCATAAACTCAAGATGAAAAAATTTATATCATAAAAAATGTAATATTATGTGGATTAATGATATTTATGAAATATCCACACCCAAAAAATGGTGAAAGATGGAAAACCAAAATAAAGATAGCCAGGTTCGAGAATTACCCCTACCATGAGACCGAATTCTTTCATCACATTAATATCATGTGTCATAAAATTAAATTAATTAATAAAAAAACTATAAATACATGAGTATTATTTATTATTGTTTATCAAACTCTTTTATGAAGCTTTTTATGTGTTATAGAGTTTAATTTCATCATTCAGGAGTGTTCATTTTCATTGTTTTTCTGATCAGTTTGTTTGTATACATGAATGAAAGTTGGTTTAAAAGGTGGGTGAATAAATAGAAATTTTATTATGTATTATTAATTATCGTCCAAAATCATAAATTATCATAAAAATATTTTGTTATATACCATTAGTATGAATCATCTGATAAGAGTTAATGATCATCGTTTAAGGTTAATTCTGGCTGTTTTTTAACACAACAAATTCGTTTTGTTTTATCATTTAGTTTTTTGAGTATATGTTATTTCTAAAACATAAAAAGTGTTGTAACATAATTTTTTTTAAAAAAATTGAACCATTTAATAGTATTATTAACATACATGATTATGTTTAAGGAAAATTAAAGTGCATATCCCCTAGTGTCGATAAATTGTCACATCCCGAGCAACGATATCATTTTCATGATAAAATAAAGAGAGGGATGAGTAAGATGTTTGATATTCCATTAACAATATAAAATTCTAGTATATGTATGGTAACAAAGATACCATTACATTTGGATTAAGTTATATTAGAACATAATAATAATATAAATTGAAATAGAAAGGAAATTTGAAGAAAATAGATATGCTTTTCCTCTTGAAATCTCTTTCTGAGATCCTCCTCAAAGAAAAATGTCTAGGAATTTTGATGAGAAAAAAAATCTCTTAGATGCGAGGGACATACAATGGGTGATTATTGGGAAGAGTATAAAAAAGGACTAATGATTAGGAGGTGTGAGGAGAATAGGGTGTGAGAGGTGGTATTTATATTGGAGGAGAGGAGAGTTTTATTATTATTTTAATCGCGAGATTATTATTTTGTTCAAGATAATAAATAGTGATGATTCTTGTTACTAAATATCGTAATTTTTTATTTGATTTAGAAATACGGGTCAATTACATCATCCATAACTCTAGCATGACTCAAAATTTTTGGTTTTTAGCACATATAGTAAATTTTCATACTTTACTATTCAGAAAAAATTGAAGTATTTTTGAAAAAACCCAAAAAAACTCTGACCATTTTCAAACATGTAGAATTAAAAAATGTACTCACTTTTACGATTTTTTTCTAAATATGTGTATTTTCTCAATTATAATAATCACTTACTAATAATATTCTGATTTTAAAATTAAAACTGATTTTTATAACAATTTGAAAAATTACTTAAGGACTCATAAAATTATCATAAAATAATAAGACTATGAAATATTATTTTATGAATACATTTTATCAAAACAAATTTTCATTTAAATTATTAAAAATATCCTAAAATTGTAATTAAATATTTATGACATATAAAAATAACTAATATATTAGGATATATTTTTTTAAATATTTATTTACATATAATATGATATAATTTTGTCATATTGTAACATATAAGAAGGATAAATTTTAATTATACATTCATTGGTAATGGTACTATTGCAGTGGCTGATTACTATTCATATGTTTCATATTACTATTTATAAGGGTTACATAACTATTCATAAGAGTAAATTACTATTCACTAAATTATATGTTTGTCCTATCAGACTCCAAATATCTTTCTGATCAAAACCATGTGTGTCTGATTTTTGAAATTAAAAATAAAAAATTTGAAAAATTATGGATAATGACAAGGATATAACAGTTTCATTATATTTAGTAGTTCATTTATGTATGATGTGGAATTGTGTTTCCTAATGTGATTTTATGTGATATAATTATTAGAAGGGATTTTTTAGTGATAAGACATTGGTTCATTACATTATTCTCCTTTTTTGAAATTTCTCCCTTGAAATTTCATTTTATAAAAACATGTGAGGGAACCTCTCCTTCATTTCCTCCAATAGTACCCATTTTTAATCATCATAGTTATGGTTCCACGAAAACTCTTTTACATGGTGTATTTTCCTATTGAAAATAACCTTATTTCATTGGTCCAGAATCATAACTGGATGATTCTTATATGATAGATCATCTTCCAGCATTACCACCATGGAGTTTAGTACATGTCAGGGATCTGGTATGTAGTTCCACTAGAGTGATACATGGAACACATCATGAGCTAGAGACATATTTGGTAGAAGATGAAGATGGTAGGCCACAGATCCTTTACGATCAAGGATCTAAAAAGAAAAAATGTACCTTGGGATTAGCTTTCCTTTCCTTCCAAACCACATTACTCTCTTCCATAAAGACATTCAATGGAAGGATTTATCTCCAACATGGAACTCGACGTCTCTTCAACAGTTTTTAGCACATCTCTTTTGTCAACTCTGAGAATATTTGATATGCTGCTAGATGGCTTGAACCTTTTATGTCACATTATATATAATATCAGGTCCTAGTATCTTTCTCCAACTTCATCCCAACAGGTTGGAGTTCTATATCAATTTCCCTATAGATCGTCATATTTAGACATCTAAATACTGGAGTGTAAGCTATTATTGTATATGAACTCAAAAAATGAGAGATATTGATTTCATCCTCTATTTAATTGTAAACAGTATGATCATAGCATATCATCAAGCGTCTTAATATTCATTCTATATTAGATATTAGTTTGGGGGTGATAGGCTATGATGAAATTTAAATTAGTACTCAATGTATTTTTATGACTCCTCTAGAACATAGAGGTGATCCTAGGATCATGATTAGAAAAAATAAATAGTGGAACCCCATGAAGTCTCACCAATTACCTTAGATATATCCTTGTTATTTTTTCATGAGAAAGATCCTCCTTAATAGTGATAAGGTGGGTAGTCATGGTGAGTCGGTCCGCCCCAACCCATGTATCATTATTTATATTGGATGTCTTCATGAGACCCATGAAAATGTTCGTGGTGACATTATCCCATTTACATATGGTTATAAGAAATGATTTCATCATCCCATTGGACTTTTGTTTCTGGTTTAACTTTCTAACAGATCAGGAACCTTGAGATATATTACACAATCCCCTTCTCCATGTTATCCCACCAGAAGTGTTATTCGTGGTCATAGTACATCATGATACACCCAAGATGGATAGATAATGTTGAGATATGTTCATTTTACAGTTTCTAATATTTTATACCAGGTAATGAAGGAACCTAGAGCCTTATTCAAAACTAAATTACATCATCATCATCAATATGGAGATCATGTAACTTTGCTTCCATTATTGAATTCACCCACTTTTTAAATTCAAGATCCACCGTTTGGAATTCTTTAATATTATGATAGAAAAATGGATGGTAAATCATTTGGGGAAGGTTGTATTTATTCCCTTCCATTTTGATTTCAAAATACATCCTTTTCATGTCCCATATGATAATGTCTTTCTCAATATGCAACCTAGATATAGAATCATGTTGTGTTCTGCTAAGAAGATCTTCTACCTTGTTTTACTTGCCGGTATGATAGTGAATAGAGAAATCATAGTATTTGAATAGATCTAACCATATAAATTGACTCTTATTGACCTCTTTATGTGTGAATATATACTTATATATCTTGTGATTAGTATATATTTCACACTTCACAACATAATGTTAGTGCCACCATATTTTAAGGATAAAATTAGAATTGATAGCTCCAGATCATGTAGCAGGTTGTTCTACACATGGGTATTCAACTATTTTAAGGTTTAATGTATCCAATTTTCATTTTTCATGAGTACCTGACCTGATACTTTCTTGGAAGTGTCACCGTATATCAAAAAAATTCACCAATTGTTGGTAATGTCAGTACAGGAGAAATGATAAGACTTCTCTTTATCTCCATGAATATTTACTCGCATTCTTCAATCTAGACATACTTTACCCATTTCCTTCTTAACAATGTTAATGAGCTTGAAAATAATGTCAAATTTCTCAAAAAACATTGATAGTACCCTTCTATGCCATGAAAACTATAGATTTCCCTAACACTAGAGGATTTATGTCATTCCTCAATCACATTTTCTTTTGATGGGTTTTTAGAAATTCCATCAATAATTATCACATGTCCCAAGGATATGACTTGATACATACAAAAGTCAAAGTTTTTGATCTTTGTGTACAAATTATTCTTCATTAATGTTACCAACACAAGTCTCATATATTTTTCATATTCCTCCTTAAACATGGAGTTGATAATAATATAATTGATAAACATTACCACAAAATTTTCAAGGTAATTTATAATGACTCAATTCATCAATTACATAATATTGTAGGGGAATTAGTAAGTCTAATTTACATCACCAAAAACACATAGTTCAGAAACCTTTTATGGAAGGTAGTCTTATGAGTATCATCTATCTTCACCTTTACCTAATAATGTCTAGAACATAGATCCACCTTTCAGAAGATTAAATCCCCACTCAATTGATCAAACAAGTCTTCAAACCTCAGAAGAGGATACTTGTTCTTTATGGTGAGCTTTTTGAGTTCCCAATAATCAATACACAACTACATTGTTCAATCCTTCTTGACAAAGTGATCTAGTTCACCACAAGGTAATGCACTAGTGTGTATGAACCCGCTGTCCAAATTATCTTACTAGTCCTTCTTTCACTCCCCCAGTTCGATAGGATCCATCCTATAGGGACACATTAAGATAAAAGTAGCTCTAATTACAAATTATACAGAGAAATCTACCTCATGATCCTAGGTTATTACATATAACTCTTCAAAAAATACACCACTCTATTCCCTCACGATGGTCATTTCCACTAGGTTGATACCTTCCTTGGACATTAACATGTTTTTGAGGCATTCTTTTTCATAGGGAATCAACACCAACATTATTGAATAATTTTTCAAATGATATTCATGATCTTCCTTACATTTTTATATGAGCACATGATGGTTCAGAATATGAAATGATATTTTCTTTACATGATAGATTATACATTCTCTATATAATGTGAGCCAATACATCCCCATTATAGCTTATGATTCCACTAATGGAAGTACCATGGGGTTTTCTTGAAGAATCTTCCCACATACCCCAACACGATAAGAGTAAAACACATGGGGTGAAATAATTTCACAACATGGTGTTTTAATTGATATCTCTACATCATGGTATTGATGATTCAATTCAATAGTTCTAGAAAACATGAAATATATAGAGGAATTAATTGAACCAGATTCAAATAATAACTTTTCCATTATTTATTGAATAAGATGTGTACCTTTTATAACATCATTCTCTTACTCCACTTCCACAGTAGTTATGGCATAATCCATCCATTTATATATTAGTTTTGGTGGATTATTATGCTGATTACATTCTAAAAATCAAGGTTTAGTGCACTATCATGCATAGGGACCTTTCTTATGACAGTTGTATCATTTTATCATGGGTGGTAGTCCCCTTTCAACCACAACATTGCCTTGATTCATCATATAGATTCGAAATTCATGACCATGGTGGCATTCTCTCTAACACCTGAAGAATTTCCCTATATCATTCAGATAGTACCCAGGATGCTACTTCCCACTTGTTTGACATGTGGATGGTTGATTATTCATCCCAACTTTCTCAATAGATCCACCAGCTTTAAACTTAATTTTTTCTTTTCTTATCACTATATCCATATTACCATTCTCCAAACTACATGTAAAATTTTATAGAACATAGAATAACATATTCATAACTCCCAAATTCATGAATTGTAAGAGACATTTGATGTTTTGGTTTTAAACCATTAATTTATCAACCAATTTTTCTATCATTTTTAAAAACAACACCAGATGTATATTATGCAAGACATTTGCAATTTTCATCTTAGGCAGTGAAAAATTCCCCTTCCACTAGTATCATCTCTCTGAATTCATTATATATCTTATATCAAAGTGTTAGAGGGAAATACATATTAAGACACTTTATCTTAAATTCAACCCACTCAATCTATTCAATTTCAACCCTCGACTTGGTGTTCTTAATCAACACCAACTATTGACCAACCTCTCTATCTAGAAGATAAACCACTAGAGACACTACTTCTATCTCATAATAGTGATGAACATAAAATATCTTATCTAATAAGTTGATCCATTGCTCCATGACTAGTGTATTAGAATATCCACTGAACGTTTGTGGTTGTTGTCACATAAAACAATAAATTTCATGTTTATCCCTCTTTGGTGAAGGTGTACATTCCACATCAATCAGGTGATTTTTCATAACTAGAGAAAGCTGGGAAGCAATTTCCATTAAATTTTGAACTACACCTACCAAAGTATTTTGGATTCCATTCATGAAATCATTTCACTGTCCCTAACACAGGTTTTTGGCCTATTTTCTTTTATTTCCCATCATTTTCTAAAATAGAAATGGTTAGAACAAAACATAAGTCAAAAACTCATGAATATAACATTTATTTCTTTGTGCAATGTAGTGTAAAGGAATATATTTTGGGATCCCTATGTTTATCATTTTCTAAAAATAATATTATTGGTTTCCCACTTATTCTTAGCCTCATTCTATGGATTTTAACTATGGTTCTATAATCATAATTTCTAAAATAACTAAATTGTCCCCTGATAGAATCCATGGAATCCCTGGTTTTTTTACTATACTATTACATCAATTTAATGATAAATAAAATAAAATCATTACAAAATAGAGGATCCAAAGGTTTAGTGTCTTGGTAAGTAAATTACCATACATATCATTCACAAAATAAAACTTAATCATTAATTTATTTCCATCCTCTCTAGGTTTATATTCTCCCTTGAATTCTTCTTTGTACAAGTAGACATCGGATGATATACATCAAAAAGTGGTAATCTAAAATCCTAGTAAGAAGATAGATAATAAAATGAAACAATAAAACTTTGGGTGATCATCATAATTATAATTATAACATAGGCATATGATCATAATGATAAGAGGAAGCACAATGAAAAAACCATGAATGTTGTAATGCATAAAATGAATCATCATGTATTAGGGTTTACAACCACAGATAGTTGTCAACAAATCCAGCATCATGTTAACGTATATTTAACATTACTCATGACATTCTTTAAATTACCCAATGCATTTGAGATCTATATAATTTTGGGTGCACCAGTCACATCATAACATTTACATTGCACTATATAATTTCAGCCTCACCCGCCATATCATAACATTTACATTATCATGTATACCATATAGAACATATATCAACAACGAACATAAATTACCCACGGAATGGAATGGGTATCATTTCATAAGAATATATTCATAATTTTTTTTTCCAAAATGAATGATGGGATAACATACTCAAATCATCAAACTTTAGTGATGAAGAAACGATCTCAAGAAGTTAAAGGTTTGTTTTTTTGAAAGAAGTGTTCTTTTGGAATACATTATGTTTGTAATAAACTCCCATAGAAAACATTTATATCTTAGAATAGGAAAGATAATGATTAATAAATGATATTTAAGTAATATACACTTTGAAAATGGGGTGAAAGCGGGAAACAACAAATAATGATTGTTAGGTTTTAGAATTCCCCTTACCTTTGTGACCGAATGCTTTCTTCACATTAATATCCTACATTATCAGATTTGATTAAATAATTAAAAATATAAAAATATTTTATACATGAATCTTGTTCATTATGGTTTATTATGTTCTTTTATGATCCTTTTTATGATTTATAGTGTTTAATTTCATCAGTCAAGGGTGTTTGTTTTCATAGCTTTCATGCTTAGTTCGTTTGTATACATGAATGGAAGTTCATTTAAAATGAGGATGAACATCCAGAATTGTAATTATATTTTATAAGTTATCCTAGTTATTAATAAATGGTCTTAAAAGGTATTTATTTGTATACCCTGAGGATCATTCATTATATAAAAGTTAATGATCATCGTTTTGGGTTAATGTAGGCGGGTTTTCAAACACAAAGAACTTGTTTTGTTTTATTACTTAATATTATGAGTATAATTTATTTTCAGAACATAAAAAGGTTTATAAAATAAATTTTGAAATCTGTTTTAATCCATTTGATGATATTATTAACATCCTTGAATACTTTTTTGAAAAATGAAAATTTATCATTGATGATATCTATAAATTGACACATCTCGAGCGACAATATAATTTTCAAGATTAATGAGAGGGAAAAGATTAATGTTGGATATTACATTAATATTATATAATTCTAATATATGTAAAGTAATAAAGTTACCATTCAATTTGGATTGAGGTAGGTGAGAGAGAATAAGAGAAAAAATTGAAATTGAAAGGGAATTAAATTAAAAGAGAGAGGATATACCTCTTGAATTCTCCACTTGAGATCCTCCTCATGGGTGCTACACATAGTCTTCTGATGATACCCTGAGGTCATGTATATGAGGGAGGGACTGTGTAATAGTGAAGTTTATAATATTGGGAGGGATAAAATATTGAGAGGTTTGAAGAGAAGAGGGTGTGAGGGTGGTATTTATAGTGGACGGGGGGGGGGGGGTTCTTATCAATTTAATCATATCTTTATTATTTTGATCGGGACAATTAATAATGATAATTATTATTACGAAGTGTAGTAATTAGTGAAATTTAATTCAAACCAATGGTCACTTACATCATCCACGACTGAAGAATGACTCAAAAATTTAGGTTTTTAGTATTTATATTAAATAATAATAATTAACTATTCACAAAGATTCAAGAATTTTTTAAAAATCCAAAAAATTAACCCTAATAAATTTTCGAAATATAATATTAAAATATGATCAATATTTTATGAAATTAATTTCCCAAATAAGTGTACTTTAATTTTTAATTAATATCGTCATTTATTTGGAAAACACATATTTAAAATTATAAGTTATTTTATTAGACAATGAATACTTCATTAAGACCTTATAAAACTATTTTAAAATGATTAGAAAAATACACTAATTTAAGAATACATTTTTTTAAATAAATCTTCCTTTAAATTATTTAATTGATGATAAAAAATGATAATTTATAAAAATACAAGCACTTATTTAATTTTTTAAAATTATTTATGTACTTATACAATGATATAATTTTATCTTCTTATCACTTATAAGATAGATACATTTTAATTATTCCTTCATTGGGAAGTTCACTATTCACTTGACTGATTTAATATTCATATGGGTCACATTATTATTCATTAGGGTAACATTACTATCCATAAGGGTAAGTTACTTTTCACTAAAAAAAATAGGTTTGTGCTATTATACTCTAAATACCATACTGATCACAACCATGTATGCCATATTGTTGAAATTAAAAACACAAAAGTGGAGAAATTATGTTTAATAGATAGGCTATAAAGGACACATATTATTTAGTAGTTTATTTACGCATGAGGTGGCATTGTGATTACTAATGTGATTTTATGTGATATAACTATAAGAAGGGAATTTCTATTTATTAAACATTAGGTCATTACAGATATCCTCCACTAGATGTGATAGATGTTTCCTAAGAAATTTCTTCAGCCAATGCCTATTAATTGTTAATGGATCTTACTCTCCATTCTTTATAATTTCCACGAAACACCAATAGTATATAAATGAATATAAATAAATGTACCTTCCCATAAAGAATTATGTTTACCTGACATTAGCTTGAGCCTTCATTTAAATAAAAGCACATTGTCTCCAGTATGGAAGTCTTTGGTTGGATGATATTTTCCTGAGACACTCTCATTTTCTCATTATAAATCCTAGAATTTACAAATTCTATCCTTCTAATTTCATCCAAATCCAACACCTGAAATATCCTATATATCCCAACTCTTTCAAGATCCTAATTAATTCTCCTCACAACCCAATATGTGTTATGCTCAAATTCGACATGTAGGTGGAAACATTTCCCATTAATTATCAAATATAGACTCATTCTAATCAGGGGTTTTAGGCTATCCTCTAAGACCATAATGTATACTCAAACTTTTTTCTCAAATCCTTCCTATTTGGATTAACATTATTTTCCAAAATTCTATTTATTTCACTGTTATATAGTTCATATTTCCCATTAGATTGTGGATTATAAGGATTTGATGTTTTATGATGCACCCCATACTTTATTAGAAAATCCTTTATTCTCTTTTTAAAAATATGTTTCCAAAAGTCACATATAATGGCATTGGGCACTCCAAACCTACACAATATGTTAAGGAAAAATAAATAAAATACAACTATATCATCAACAGTCTAGGTGGATTTTGACTCCACCCATTTTGAACCATAATCATCTATATTAAATATTTATGAATTTCCCAATGAAATTTTGAATGTTCCTATAAAATCTCTCCCCCATACTTCAAATATCTCAAAACAATTTAGAGGAATTTGCGGAACATATTTCCTCTTTGAAATATTTATAGAAAAATGTCATTGTTGACACCTTTGTAAAAATTTGTTAGAATATTTAAAATGTTTTGGGAAATAAATTCACGATTCTAACACCTTCCATGATTTCATTTGTGTTCCATAGTGGCTTACACAAGCTAATGTGTGACAAAACACAAACTCATATTCCATTTCACATTTGAGGCTAACATCATTTTATCACTTTATTATTGAAAACATTTAATGAAATGGATCTTCCCAAATGAAATTTGTGGTTTTAGATTTCAGATTTTAATTTCAGTGGGAATTTAAATGAGATGGGATGTTATGTGTTGTAATATAATTTACTAGGATAGAATACAATGGAACTTCTACTTCAATCATTTCAAACTACCCTCCTGGAATTTCATCATCCAGTGGGTCTTCTTCTAGAATTTATGTTTTATTAGTGTATGGTAGTCTACATAAGATATAAAAAACTTTTTTCTAAGATGAATTCTTGTATTTTATTTTTATATTGAACTCAGGCAGCAATATCGTCCAACTCACAAGCCTTGTTTTGGAATCGACCTTCTTCTTCAAGTACCAATGTGTTGCATGACAATAAAAATAATGATTTATATTCCATGAATATATGATCTAAATATTTATAAAGAAAATAAAATAGATAAAAATTCTTTTTTTTATTTTAATTGATTTGTGATGCATATAAAGTTCTCAAGGAATATTAAACGACTAGTAGCGTTCCCTCAATTTGGTCAGAATGGACTACTCTAACTGCTTGGTTGGAAGCATCACAAAGCACATCAATTTTTTTTCCATATTTTGTGGATAAATAATTAGTGGTGAAATCAATATCCTCCAGAACTCATCAATTTTTTCCAAATATTAGGAATTGAAATTAGAATCTTTAGCTTTTATATGTAAACAAGATAGAGTTAGAAAAATCATACTAAAATTTTTGATAACCCTCAAATACGATTTGGAATGTCAAAAAAAAGATTTAAAATGATTCACACAATTTTAGTAAGGAAATGAATTTATCCCATCTATTTTTGTTTTATCCTCTTCAAATAAAATTTATGAAATGAAATTACCAAGTATAAATAATATCTCAACCATTAATTGAAACATGGAAAAATATAAAACATGATTGTTTACAATGAATGGTTTCAAAACCGTTACCATATATTTCAAAAAATGGTAAAAATAATCTCCAAAAACAATGAAATCATTTAATAAAATATTACTGAATTCATAAATGTGATAAATAATATACTTACCATGAACCTATGAAATGTAAAAAAATAATTACATAATCAAAATTAAAACATTTTAAATGAAAACATTCCAAATGGAAAATTAATGGTAGTCTTCCCTTGATGGTCTAGGTAAGTGGGTGCCTGTAAATAACATAAAAATCCACCCAAAAAACAATAATGAGTAATCCCTTTCAATCACTCTAACATCTAGTCAATGAATGGGATGGAGAAATGATATTTCTAAGTGACCTAATCCAACATCCTAAAATCTATGCACACTCTATATCTATTCTAAATTCTCACCAGGATTAATTGATTAATTTAATTTCCTAAAGTGGTTAGGTTAGTTTCTCTAGAATTACAAGAGTGAGGATAACCAACATAGAATCTAAAATGGGGTAGATGATCCTATATTCCAGGAGTTTCTCAATATCATTCTTTATAACATCCACCAAGGTGAGATTCCTCCTCTTTTGGGTCTATCTGTCAGGTTTGAAATCTTTCTATTGATGAATTCCATGTGGTCGTATTTTTGGGTTTCATCCAAGGATATCAACTATGATAAACTATATTTCTTCTATGTTCTCTATCAAATGCACAAGAAATGACTCATTTTGGATTTTTTAAATATTATTAGTAGTTATTATGTGTAATTTATCCCCCTCCACAAGCTACATATATTTAAAATCTATGGGGAGTGGATTTATTTAAATATCTGGGGGCTTCTCAATGTTGGAATGTAAATTCTGGTCACTCATTTCCAAGAGATGGACCTAATGTGGAATAGAAATCATATCATCTTCCTGGTCACAAAAAATGATCATATAAAATAGATTTTAAATCTCATTATCTCATAAAAACAAAATCTACAATGTTTTGCACGTTCACATGTTCATTGATATTTTAAATGGAAACATTGCCACCTATGTACCTGAATTCATGACAAAACATGATTCTATAATTGTTTTTCTACCAACTTCATGTTAGATTGAAAATAGGGAGTGATCATCTGATGGGTTACTATGGATTCAAAAATGTTATAGTGGATAATGCTTCCTCAATATCCCATGGTGAGTGTATATCCATTGAAATTGATTATGGATTTGGCCATCCTCAATGTAGGTCTACCCAAAATAATGGGTGAGTTTAATAGGATCATATCTTTTTCAAAATTAATCTTATAGAATTAACTTGGGAATATGTGATATCTGATTGTCACCAAGACAAGTTCCATAACTCCTATTGGGAAAATAGTTTATCTATTTTCTAGCTAGGCCACAAATCATGTGGGATTCAACTATCCCATATAAAAATATGTTAAAAATGAGTGAGAAAATACATTAATTGAAGCAGATAGATCACAAAAATTATTATATAAATTTATGGAACTAATGGTGCATTGAATGGAAACACACATGGATCATTAAATATGTTCAGAAACTATTGTGTGTTAAGTGATGGGACACTTCCTACCAAATTTTCCATATCATTCCCATGAATTATTCTCTTTTTGGTTAAACTATATTTTAAAATAAATTCATTCCTTGGAATGTTTTGGACTATATCATGTAAGGGATATTTATTTCATCATTATAGATGTTATCAAGAATGTTTTTTTATATTCTTCTTCTAACAATCTCAATGATTCAATAATCTGTTTTTGGAATTTTTTATGTTTTTATTAATTATAGATTTTTTTTATTTGTAATCGTGTTTCATTCCAAATTATCATATCCTTCTCCTTTTTATTTAACTTTTATTATTCTTTGATAATTTTCTATGATTTATTAGAATTTTCACCTTCATTATTCCTAAAAAAAGTGGTGTTGTTTGAGTGTCAATGTTGGATAGAGGTGGGAGTTATTTTCCTCTTATTGTTGTGATTGAATTAACATTTTCATTATGGTTTGTAATTTTTTGGGATGGGAGATTCCCTGAATTCTTAGTTAGAATATCCAAAACTGTTTTTAACTTGTTGGATAAGTCTTTTACATTTTATTTAATCCCCTCAGTACATGACTATAGTTGTTTGGTTTAATTTATGGTTGTGAACTGGTTGAAGGTTATTCATATGTAGTTATTTATAATAGTGATGTTATACGGTTTTATTATTGTTGGAAGGGATATTTAATGGATTGTTGGAATTAATGGGGGTTTTGGTGTTGGTGCTGATAAAGAGGTCTGTAATGGGTATGTTGGAATCCATATCATGGTTGGATCTCGAGTTAACATGTATGATTTGACTTTAATTTCATTTTTTATAGGTATCAGCCAAAAAGTAGGCCTCTTTAACTTATATATATTGATACGTGTAATGATATGTTGAAGAGAATGAACCACATATCTCAATTAGGCCTTGTTGTTCCTTTATATTATTCACAACTCATTTTTTAGTCAAACTCTTCATTTCCTTAAGTGTTTCCTTGTGTATGGGTGTGAAATAATAAGAAGTATTTTCCTCATATATGTATCTCTTGATGATACCTTTAGTTTTGAATTGCTATGACTTTTACGTAATATTCTCAATCAAACCACTAGCATATGTTGGTTTCTAGCCTATAAAGTATCATCTATATGAGGCATCAGGAATGTTTTGATCATTTTTGTATTATCCTTGGTATAAGAAAATATGAAAGTGGTGTTCTTCCACATCCTTATATAATAATTTGTAAGAATTCCTCTTGAATCACTCCCATTACTCATAATGTACATCTCTGGTTGATAAGATAATAACATAGTTCCCTTTTCAGATGAAATTTTTACTCAATTCAAGAAAACATCTTTTTATGAAGCATATTTTCAAATCTTCCCAGTCTTAAAACTCTCTTAGTTGTAAATTATACAACCATTCCTTTTTTTCCTCCCTAATGTGACAAGAGAAATTCCTTCCACATTACACATTCTTCTGCAACTCCTCAGGGTTTGAATGTGGTGTATTCATTGGTGAACTCTTCAATGTGTTGATTTGGGTCTTCACTTGCAAGGAAATGAAATTTATGTTGAACTTGGTAATGTTAATGGAAAATTATAATATATTTTCAATGGAAGTCAGTACTAATTGTTTATTTGTATTATCAAATTGAGGAGTGGAGTTATTAGGCAAGGTTTGGAATGAGTTTCCATATATTCATTCAAGTTCAACGTAAACACTAATAGTTTCACATGAAACATATAGGTTTATTTCAAAGAAGTTTCCTATTTGATTTTTTTCATTTTTTGGTTAATGTTAATTCAATATTTGGATCAAATTCAATTAATGATTCATTTGAGTTGTGGTTAATCATGTTTTGAACAAATTTTTATTATGTTTTTATATTGAAATCCATCCCTCCCAATGGTTCCATGTTTGATTTATGCCTATCATTTGAGGTGTAAAAACTCATGTATTACCTAAGTATTATATATTGTTTAAAACTATATATCCTCCCAAATAAGAGCACACACAAAACAGTTTTTCACTTTTAATTAGAGGAAAAATGTGTTTTTGGGAATTTTTTTATTTTGAAAGAAATGAAATAAATTAATTAACTAAGAAAATGAATGAAATAAATTTAGAAACATAAGTGGCTAAAAACTATGATTTGATAATTGTGATCATGTTAGGGGTGGTTTCCAATTTCAATTCTATATATGTTCTACTTTATTCAACACACTTCTACTATGTTAGTTAACGTGAGATTCCATGATCATTTCCCCTCACTCCTATGTTCAAATCGTAATGCTGAGAGAAAACCATACCAAGATATATGTTTCATCTAAAATACCTCTAGGTGTAACAAAGATGCATTTAATATCCTCAATTATGTAAGGAAATATATGACCAGTTTTATTTTATCCTAGAAAATTATAAACATCCACTACACCTCTGAAATGTACTGATGATCATCTAGTAATTCACCACTAATACCTGGTATATTCCAACCTATATACACCAGATCTTAGTAGAGGGAAATAAAAATCATTAACTAAAGAAAATATTCAATATTTGAATAAAATGAAAACTTTGATCATAGATGATAATAAAAATGGGTAAATGAAATTGAAAACAACTTCTCAGAAGAGACAAGGAGATTAAATTAAATAAATTCTAAGAACTCCACCATTAAAAAATATAAAAATAATCCTTCCCAAATCTGTGAAATTTTTCCCCACCATGGTATGTGTAATAAATATAAATGGGGAAGAATATGGAATTTAAAAACTAATAATGATAAATCTTGGAGGATGATGTTAGTGAATCATGGGTCTTTGGGGGATATATCCTCCTTGGTGGTAGACTGGATGGTGTAGGACATATTGAAATACTTTGGGAAAGAGGACCCCTCCTCCTTTAATAGTCCACAATTTCCCTTCAAATGGTTTCATGTGTTATCGCCATTGAATGTTTGATTCACCCACTTCATCCATAATTAATGTTGTTTATATATGTATTTCTTATCTCGTCTCTAAATTTCATATAAACCATGACTTTATCATTTATCTCTTAAGGAAACTATAATGAAATTTATTTATATTTATCTCTCCACCAAAAACATTTTATTACATATTTTTTAATCACTTATTGGATATTTAAATATCAATATTTTTTAAAACATTTATTCTCTTCAAATAATTTCTTCAAAACTAGAATAAATTCGTGGGATTATTTTCCTAAAATGTCAACTATAGAGGTATGGTTGATAAAAGTAATGTATGGTACATATCCTTTATTATTATATGATATTTTTAATATTAGTAATGGGAAAATATACCTCCATGAAGGTTTAATTTAACATTATATATGGATTTCTCATACCCATATGACATGGTCTACATATAAAATCAAATAAATTATATACCATCTTTGATATGAAGTTATAAGGACAATGCTAATATTTTATTTATATCACAAATTTTTTTAAATTTAATATTTAAATATCACAAATAAGGACACAAACATGAATAAAATAGGTATTTTTTCTGGGATATTATCTATATATTAATCATTCTAAATATAATATCTTCATCTAATCCAAAATAATATCATCATAAGGATTATTACTACATATAGTCATTAAAATAAATCCTTGAGGAGATGAAAAAAATAAATCTCCAACATCAAACACCAGTAAAAAAAATTATGAAATAGTTATTTGTATTTTAGATAATATTCAGATGAGGAAATCTAAGATTAATTTGAAAAAATAAGACTTTTACACACTGAATGATAAAATATCTTGTATCCACAAATGATCAGGCATATAAAATAGTATAAAAGCGTGGAAACATGAGATAATAAACATAACCCATGGAACATAACATAAGAATAAGTTATTTTTATAATAGTTTTTCACATGTATAAGGATATAATATAGTAACATATTTCATGTATAATTACAAAGACAATTATATCATAGTGTATTAATAATGACTCATTATTTTCTACCACATGGTGGATTAGGAATACCTAATCATTTCACACTATTACAACAATATTGGTAAAAAATAATCCAAATAATATTATGGTTATATATTAAAAAGAATGTCATAATGAGAATCCATGTCGAATTAGGCCTGATGGAAACATTTATACATTATATCAGGAAAATAATAATGAATGAAAACGTGCTTCATATCACTTTTGAAATAGAATCGCATCAAATGATAAAGAAACAACGATCGGTTGATTCCAATCATCAATCACCAAAGTGGATTATGTTCATAATAGAATGTATTGGGTAGACCATAACTAATTACTCCACAGAAGGTATATAATTTTAATTGAAATCTTGAAATAGATGAGAAATATAGAAAAGAATTTTGGAAAGAATCTACAACATTGTTATTAGGGGATAAAGTTGTATGTAACTTTCAGAAAGAAATTTTATAGTAGTTGATAGGATGAATTTATAAAAAAATGTATTATAATGAAATTAAAATAGTTAATCCCTTAAAAATAAAGTTTTTTTATCCCTTTGAAATTTATAGTGGAAGGTAAAATATAAAAACATTGGTCGAAAAACTATTTTAAAAGCTTAAACTAAATTAATTGAAATCCAAATCCTAAAAATAAGAATGCAGAATATTTTTTTAAAATGATTAAGGATAAAAATGAAAACCAGATGTGATATTTAATATTTGGGTTTCAAAAAAGGAAGGTAAAAAATTTTCTGAGTGAATGAATATTAACATGGAAGAGAAAGAGATTATTGAAGAGGATAAAATGTATTTATAACAACAGTATTATTTATTAATGAAGAAGAAAATTAATGAATAATATTTTTATGGGAGAATATAGATTCCCTAGAGAGAAATTGGAATTAATAAATTAATTAAATGAAGAGAACTATATAATAATCATGTATGGTTTTGTTGAAGATGAAAAACTATCAATGAATAAAAAGGATGGTGAGTCATCAAAACACATATCATAGATTTTGTCTTGGTAAAACATAATCTAGACACATTTATGAATAATAAAACCATCTAAAATAATTTTTCTACAAATATTCAAAAATATAATCTTCTATAATATTAATAATTATCAATAATTATACATTTATTAGTTAGTTATTATTTATATTCATCACAAAATTTTACAGATTTTAAATTTTTCAAATATGATATTCAATTTCAATGTCAGTTCAGGTACATTGATTCTAATTAAATAATTATATGACTATTTAGGGAACCAAAATATTTTTTATATTATTATTTTTAAATTTCTCATTTCATTCCGTGAGTGTTTTAATTTCTATTCTTAGAAAATAAATTATTGATGTTCTTGTTTATGCATTTTTTTTAAAAACACAATATAACATATTGATAGTTACATGTAAACTATTATATTGTTCAATTTATATATTTTTTTAAATTTATCAAGTAAAAATTATTAGTTTTAATAATTAAATTTTTTATCATAACAATCTATGTAATATTATGTTAAAAACTATAATTAAACATTCATAGAGGCGATAGTCCACACACGACGTGTGTGATGTATTCACTTCTCAATGGATGGGTGATATATAGATAATGGTTCTTAAATAATCATAAAAAAATTTAGTATACTAATGACCATAAATGTAACTATATTATAAGGGTTATAATAGTTTCATAGTGGGGGGTGTTTGAGGGTGATAAATAAGAAAATGTTTGTGAGTGGGTAACACTGATGTTTGGAACTCAAATCATCTCTACCATTACCTTTTGAAAAAGGTGTACATATAAAAAATTATTATAAACAATGGATTCAAGACATGGAATAGAGGAATAGTAGAGGTAAATAGGTATAACTTAATTCAAAATTTGAAGGATAGGTGTAACAAGATGAGTGTGGAAATGATATGCTTGAATAATAATAAGATAGGTACATTACATTAGAAATGAAATATAGTTGACTGGTAAAGATGAAATCACATAGGATTTAGGTGAGTTATGTGAAGATATGTTGAGCTGTTTGGGATTAAATTTCCTATCTAATATAATTCCTATATAATTTCATGGTTACTTTTTGAATGGAAATATTTTATCCATAGTTTGTTACTTCCATTTTACTCTTTATCCTAGATTATATGTTTACATTTTTGAAGAGGATGGTTCCTTGGCCAGAAAACCAAGGAACTATAATTACAAAAGAATGAATTTAAAAAATTATAAAAGATAGAAACATATTACAATCTTTATTATGAAGGGGATGTAAATAAACAGGAAGTTCCTGAAGCCATGTGATATAATGGATGACACCCTTGTTGTAAATTCCATCAACAAACATATTGTGATCACCCACGCAAGGTGTATCAAACAATTCCATATTGCATACATGATGGTGGTTGAGTCTCACTCAATCCATAGGTTTCTCCAACCGTGTTGCTTCGCAAAATAAATGGCATAAATCACACTCATCATCTTAGCATCTATCAAAGAAGAAATTCTCCAACTTCCATAAAGGAATATGGGGACCTGACCCAGATGGTTATTGATGATGTCATCATAGCCCGCAGGGCATAGATTTCCTATGTATGCACCATCCTCATTACCTTAATCCTTCTAGGGAAAAGAGAACGCTAGAAAACATAAACAGTGTGATAGTGTTGGAAAATGTTACCATCAAAAAGAACATGTTGAAGTATGCTAAAATCATTCACTGTGTTGTTACAAAGTCATTTTTGGATTGAAGCATCTTCACATATGGCAACTAGGATCCACATCTGACCTGAATTTTTACTATGTGAGTATTATTTATGAATAAGAGCATTTCTAAAAAATCACATATGTTTATAATTTTAATTGTGTTTTTAATAATAATATAATATGACATATCAGACAAATTTTATATGTGATGATTCCAAATACTATATAAAATTAATGTAATTAAATTAAAAAATATTAGAACATTATATTTTTAATTAAAACATAATATATTTAGAATATATATTATTATAAATTCTACTTTTTAATGTCAACTATTCATATTCATATTTCGTATAATTTACTAATTAAATGAAAATTAATATATTTTTTATTAATTGAAATAATATATTATATACATCAGTTAATATCATTAAATATAATTTTTTTATAAAAAAGTTACAAAATACATAAAAAAATAAAAAACCTTGAAAAAAGAACTATTTTATTGTGGTTACTCATAATAATCATCAAAAAAAATTGGATAAAAATGAAAATTATCATTTTTCAAAAAAAATGATGATGAAAAATATGAAAAACCATTTATTTGGTTATATTTTAAGAGAAAACAAATAATTTTAAAATTGGTGAAAAAACACATAACACAAATCTGTTGGGAAATTGAATTTTTTATAATCATTAATAACTTATTATTATTACTTTCCTAATAAATTATATAGGACGAATGATAATATATCATATTTTATATATTATCAATATAGTTCATTGAAAATAATTTTCAATTGTTGATTAATTGTATTATCATAATGAAACTCAATATAATAAAAATAGTTCTTTAAAAAAATGTACGTTTGAATTAATCTTTAACAAATAAATCAAAAAATGTTAAAAAAAATATTAATTTTATCAACCCATTATTAAAAACAATTCACTTAATTTTATAAATATATATAATAATTATTTAAAAATAATGATATGAAATGTAAAAATTATTTTTATAAGTAAATGTTTTTAGCGACCTTCCCCAACAAGTACCCATCTTAGTTTAGTAGGGGCGGTGGGTAGTTGTTCCAAAAATATTTCACTAAATTGGACATGGATTGGTGACTACCACTAAGGTTATCGTAAGCACTATCGGGAGTCGTTACACTAAATAATCACATGAATAAAAAGCACAAGCAGTAATAAAAATCATATTATAAATGAAGAGTAAAAAACGTAATCCCAATACATGATATGTTATAAAATTAAGAACAAAAACTAAAAATATAACATGGAATCACTCCTATGGAAGAAACCATAAAATCCAATAGGTCACAAAAAACCTCAAATAATTTAAGCATTATAATATTCACTCAAAAGAATATACAAAAATATAAAAAAAATTATGTATATGTAAGTTCATGATAAAATGAATACTCAGTAGGTTCCTCCACAAAACACTATATGAAATTTTGAAGGAATCGTACTGAATATCAAGTGAATAAAAAAAGAAACTATCTCATCACATAATCTAGTATATTATGTTCGCATCCTCACGATGGACTGATCACCATATAATTTATTATAGATCATAAGATTATATCAGTGGAATATATACGTAAGGGAACCCTTCTACCATGACCCCACTCAACTAGTTTACCTATAAACAATCAACTCATGTCTTTGAACCCCTATCTTCTCCCATGTCGACCTCTAATTTGGGTTATTATATGGACTTACCTTCCATTGTCTGACATAGGGTCTAAAATATAGTGTTAGCATTAGACCATGTATCAATGATGCCATCACATCTCTACACACCTCTACATCTTCATTATATATCTTAAATATATGTTAAGTCCAAAATGCCGCACAACCCATGTAACAGGTAATGCACATAAAACCATTAAAGCTCATGCATGATTATTCTAGTGTAACAATGATATTATATATTAAATACAAATATATGACATAAAATTTAACCTAAATAGGATACATATATAGGTACAATGTAATTGAGAGCCAAAAAATCCCATATTATTGTTTCCCTCTTGAATGGGGGATGACATCGTTGATTGAAGGTTCAAACATTCCAATCGGTTTCTAACTGGTTTTTTCATGGAACCGAAAACATCCAATGATTCCATATCCATTTAGACCTGGTTTCCAAAGGTAGGCACTCATTAGTTGGGGACTAATGAGGCTTAGGAATTTCCATTAGTTGAGAGGATGGGAGGTTGGACTCATCTCACCTTTTTTATGGGAATTATTGTATACTCCGGGACTCTCTTTATAGATTTAAGTTATCTTCGTGAATCCTTATTACATTACCAATTATAAAATAATCTTTCCTTTAGTCTGACAATCAATTATTGGTACTTATGAAATTAAGAGAATCTTTTATATGTATTCTAGGTTCTTCATCGATGAAGAATCATCTGTATTTGTTAAATATTCTTAGTTGATGGTGTCCTTATAAATACATAAAAGTCTCTTTGTCATTATGATGACCATACTGGTTTTAAATCCACTCAGTGGGGAACTTGAAGCTTATTGTCATTCAAGAGGACATGGATTATTTCAGAGTTGGGATCATACCCGCTGATGGGCCACCTACGTATCCTTTGTTTTGGAAAAGGAATCAGAACACATGTAGTTCGAGTAAGAGAGTAAGATGTTTCTGTATGATTGATGGCTCAATGGAAGATTCCATGATTACCTTTATGCTCTAAGATCACGTGAGTCATGCTCGGTGTGAGAAACAAGAGGTATCACTGAAACCAGACAATTTGTGCCACAAAAGATGCAATGATGTGGGGCTTATGTTTGTATGACTGCCCAAAATATAAAAGGATTAAGATTTACTTCAGGGAGGAAATCCATGAACAGGGTCCATAATGGTATATGTGCTTCATGGATATTTGGGTAATCTAATCTTGGTGCTTAATACTAAGGAAGATTCCCATGTTAGGAGGGGTCTTATGATTGGGTTTTACTCCTTAGAAGGAAGCCCAGATCAAAAGGAATTATGACTGGTTAAGAGAAATTAAGACTAGGGCTTATTCCTAAAAAGGATGCCCAAAAATTAATGGGAATTATGACTGGGACTTACTCCGGAAAAGGATGCACAGGTTAAAGAATACACGGGTCTTACTCCTAAGAAGGATGCCCAGATTTGACAATTATTACTAGGGCTTACTCTTGAAGGGGAGGCCCAAGTTAAATGGATTTTAAAATTAAAGGGGCTTGGGGCTTACTCGTGAAGAAGATGCCCATATTTGAGACTGAGGCTTACTCCTGAAAAGGAGGCCCAAATTAGAAGACTTGGGGCTTACTCCTAAGGAGGATTCCTATATTAATGAGAATTTGGACTATGGATTACTCCTGAAAAGGAGGTCCAGGTTAAGGGAATTATGGTTGGGGCTTACTCATGAGGAGGATACCCATATTTGAGACTTTAAGACTGGGGCTTACTCCTGAAAGAGAGGCGCAGGTTAAGGGAATTATGGTTGGGGATTACTCCTGAGGAGGATGCCCATATTTGAGACTTTATGACTGGGGCTTACTCTTAAGGGGGATGCCCATATTAGAGGACTTGGGGCTTACTCCTAGAGAGGGTGCCCATAATAATGATAATTTGGACTGGGTCTTACTCCTAAAAAGGAGGCCCAAGTTAAGGATTCTCTAATCTTAAAGGATGAGGTTGAATGAATGAAATTTCAATCTTTAGTGACATAAATATGTGTAAATCACTAGATTTTGATAGATGTTCCACGGTGTTCCTTTCAGATAAGGAACCCAAATCAAGAAATCAGGCTATAAATGGCTTTGAAGAGTGTCTTGAATACTGAATCTTGAATAGGAGAAGTGGAATGGCATAAGAGGGGTGAGGTGGGTAGGAAAGGCACCCAAAAAGGTGGGGGCGCTCAAGTCTTGGCAGGCGCGTAGGTACTACGTGAGCATGCAACGCCTAGTCGCGCAGGTATACCTGCGCGACACATGGGTACTTGGGTGATTTTAAGCCCTTAGAGTAATATTTGGGCGATCCTTGATCAAAGCCTTTAGAATCATCCCTAGAGGCTCTCCAGAAAATGGTGCGCAATTTCTGGTGAAGAAGTAGGGCGGCGCGCAAGTGTGTCCATTTCCCTTAAGGGTAAAACCACTTAGGTGTGCATGTGTTAGTGAATTATAACATTTAGACCTTACTCCTCTTGTTTATACCTTCCATTCTCGGTAAATAATTACCTTAGAAGAGTTCAAAATACCTGAAGAAGAGACTTGGGCGTTCAGAGCTCTGTATGTGAAATCGGGAAAAATTTCTCTAGAAATTGGGGGCCCACAGGGTCTATTTATAGACTGGAGAAGACCCCGAGCGGTTATCTTTTAGGGCGCGCAAGTCACTTGCGCGACCATTAGGTGGAGCGCAAGTATACTTGTGCGACAGTGATGGAACTTGCGCGACCCTTGTGCTTTTGATGCATTGTTCATGCCTTTGTTGATTTTTGATGATTTCTTCAAAGGATGAATCAATTTGGGCTAAGTCATTTCCCTTTTCATTCTTTTAGACAATGTGATGAAAAGGAACATCAACAAAAGTCCCCCCTCAGAGTTGGATCCGAATGAAATGAGGATGTGACTCTGAGGAAAAGAAGAAAACCAAAGGGAAAGAGGAGTGCAGGTGTGAGTTGCGCAGGGCTGGAGCACGCTCGCTATAGGCGCGCAGGTGGTGGCGCGCGAGGTATGGCGTGCAACGTCCAGCTGGACAGACTTCAGCGAGCAGGGTACGGCTGTGGCCTATAAATATGTGGCCCCATTTCCATACAAAGCATCCGGATTTCAAACTTTCTATCTCTCGCCACGAATGTGGCCTTTGCCGCACAGGTTCCTCTGTTTTCCGCTGTTTCTTTGCTGTCGCGCTGCTTAGAGGTGTTTGGACTTGCATGGTTTATAATTGTGCGTCAAAAATAGCACGACACATTAGCACTTGCACACCAAGTTTAGACTTGCACGCCTTAATTCCTTTTCCATTTTTCTGAATTCCTTCACAAATGTGATGAAAAATAAACCCATTTAAGAGTTAGTTTATTCAACTTTTGTGCAGGTTCAATGGATCTCAGGAGAATCTGGACGGCTAATGAACTGGCTAGAAAATGGATTGATGACATAATGAACATTGTTGGCCATGATTACTATGATATATGTGACAAAACTCTCCCAAATTTGGCTATGTGCTTGAAGAAATATCATCTTAATTTACCACAGAGAATCTACCTGTCTCTATATTGTCATGTTTATCTACAAGGAGTCAATATTCCAGATGCAAAGAACTATATGCCTGATATGCAGCTGCACTGCTAATCCTCTATTTTGGTTATGATTTGCATTAAGAGCAACAACAATGGTTTGAACTTTCAAATATTCCTTCCATTCCATTTCATTGCAGATATGAAAACGGAAAACCATGGGCTGAAAAGAGTGCTCTCTCCAAATGGACCTTTACTTCCAATGCTTCATTCTCAAATCTATGTATCCATCTTCCAAGCCTCTTGGACAGAAACAGAGTCACTTTTGATCAGCAATTTGTTTTCTCAAACCGCACTCAAGAACATCCTTTTACAATTATTCCAAGAAGAGCTAGTATCACTATATCTCTTATTGTATCTAGTTCAATTAATGAATTCTAGGGGTTGCTGATGAATCTCGGGATTCCGTAAATCAAATGTAGAGTTATGTTGAAAGCCTCTTGTAATTTCTTGAAAAAATAGAAGAGACTCCAGTCTGTGGATATCCTTCTATCTCTTCTGTATCAATTAAAAAAACATTCATCTTCAATCATTTGTGTGCGTATTTTCTTTCTACCTACATTAAATTTTACCTAAGGCAATGGGCCTAGTAAGCATATTTTTATTTTTACTACGATTATTATAAATAACCCAACAAACATTGAATCTTTTAATTTTCTCAATATTACCTAAATCATACAAATTGTATGTTTAGTGAACTGGAACATGACTTTTATTTAAATTTATTTTATATTTTGTGGGCCTTTTAAAGTCATGTGCATCAAACATAAAGAGGATAATGTTTTAAGGTCGAAATAGATTTTACTAAAATGGATTAATATTGACTCAATTCCTTGACAATTTATTTGAAAACATATTACCATACACAAGTATGAGGGAAAATATGTAAACTATGACTTAAGAATATTTGAATCTGAGGAATGACATGAAAAAGAGATAAAAGGAATTAGAAAAAGTAGTTCCCTAGAAAGAAGTTACCATTATTTAACAAACCCTTGGGGGGTTGAATTATGAAGGGCCACCTAAGGGCATTGGCTGCATAGTCAAATAAATCGTATCTTTTGTCTAACAAGTCTATTATGTAGAGTGTTTATGTAAGGCCGCCTAAGGGCACGTGTTGCATGGTCAGGCAAAAGAACTCTCGGAAATTTACTTTCATAGTGCTAAAAAGACAGTGAATGTTTATGAAGATTCAAATTTTCCAAAGTATAGAGTTTGCTGTATGGAAACAGGTACATGAATATGGAAAAGATATTTCCAAACAAGATTATCAAAGAACTGGATGGATATCACTTCTACGAAGGTCTAACCCAAACGTAGGGAAGGAAAATATAAACCATATACATGAATACTTTCAGATCATGAAAAAGGATATGGGATGAATATGTTAAGGATGACTATTTTTTGCGGATCCCTACATACTGTCATCTAAGAACGATAAGGAAAAAAGAGTCTTTCTTCCCAAGAATGAAGTTACTAGTATCCGAAAATAACTCCTATAAATTTGACATTTTTGGGACTAAAAGTCAAGAAAATGGTTATGAATATCTGAAAATATTTCAGGTTAGGATTATGACACATAAATATGGGTATTTTCCAATGTATACAGAGATACACATATCAATGCTAACCATAATCATGTTGTGGCGGGGTCCTGAATTGAAATATTGGACTTCACTACGTATCCCATAAGGATGAGAATCAAGACATACGTAGTTCTTGAACTATATTTTAATGTCGTGTGGGATAAAAGGACTGAAGATCTTAGTTTAGGGTCATAGAGATTGGACCATTATAAGAAATACACAGTGTGTGTTTTATGGGAACTTTTCAGCTAGGGGACAGAAAGAGGAATTTAGGGTTAGGCCTAAAAGACTTGGGGTTGGATTCGAGGGACACTCGAATGTTCTTATGTATCCCATAAGGTTGGGAATATAGACCATGTAGTTCTAGAACTACCCTCTGTACAAATTTTGTTCGTACATGTGAAGGGTGAAAGGGGACTTTATTTCAATGATGGTTTAACCCAAGATAAATTGTTTGGGCATTTCCATGTATGCACATAGTCTTTGGAATGAAACATGATTGAAAAATCAATGTAAATAATGGTACCCTCTCAGGTGAGGGTATCAAAGAATATTGCAGTTTATTTTCATACTGGACAAAAAGTGTTGTATAGTTTAACATCATATAGCAAGGACGAAAGTGAACCAATGTAAAGATATTGATTCTAGGGGCGGTTTCACGAGTCAACATCGTATGAGATGGAGGTGAACCGATGTGAAGAGATTGATTTTGGGATTGAACCATGGGAGGTTTCCTACGTACCTAGCCGGGAAGGCAAGGATCAAAGTCCACGCAGTTCAATTAAAAAATGAATTAATGATCAAGTTGTTCTTGGGGACAACGACCTAAAAAATGATGATGTTGGGACTTACACATGGTTAGTATCCCAGAGAGAGAGTTATGGTTGATGTTTTCTCTAATCTCACGTCATTCATACTCGGTGTGAGAAACAAGAGGTAGAAACAACCCTAACGATGCACAATTTAATGTCATGTTGGACAAAAAAGTGGACTGTGTAGTTTAATGACATACAGTAAGGACAAAAGTGTACACTATTTAATGCCATTTTGGATGTATTAGGGAATTTTTCATAGTTTAACGTCATGTTGGATGAATAAAAGGGACGATACAGTTTAGCGTCATGTTGGACGAAAGTGCGAATAGTTTAAGGTTATATGCATGGACTGTGGATGGTGCAGTTTAACGTCATGATGGATGGAAGGGGGACTATGAAATTTATTTTCATGCAGTGAGGAAAAATTAGGGAATTTGTTTTCACAGTTTAACGTCGTATGGGACGAATTTAATGCAAATAGTTCAAGGTCATATGTATGGACCCTGGATGATGAAGTTTAACGTCTTGATGGATGTAAGGGACTTGAAAATTGTTTAGGGTCATATCCATGGACCGTTGATGATGCAGTTTAACGTCTTGCTGGACGGTGGTACAGTTTAAGGTCATTCCAGACCAATGATGATATATTTTGTGTTAATAAAAAATAATTCTTTAAAAATATGGCATTGGTTAGAGTAGTGATGAGTTCTCCATCCATTGAGATTATAGAATAAGCTCCATTGGAGTAGACCCTTTGTATTGAGTAAGGCCCTTCCCATTTGGGCTCAAGCTTGGGAGGTTTCATTCATAGTATCATTGGAGTTCTGATAACAAATACCAATTATCACTGAGTGAATGAACGAAGTAAAACTTTTTTGTTAAAAGCTCATGCTATTCGATTCTAATAGACTTCCAAGTGGTGAAAAGTGCACAATCATTTCTCATTTAACTGTTCCAATTCATTAAATCGCTTTTGATATTGATCATCTGTAGATGATTGATCACAAATGGAAACTTTGAGCGAGGGTAGTTGAACTTCAATTGGAAAGACTGCTTCTATTCCATATACCAATGAATATAGAGTTGACCGTGTTGTAGTGTGGGTGGAAGTAAGATAATCCCATAAAGCATGGATGAGTTTATTAGGCCATGATTTCTTATCTCTATCAACCATCTTTTGCAGTATATTGGATAGTGTCTTATTCAAGTCTTCTATCTGGCCATTGGCTGCTGCATGATACCGAGAAGAATGGTTGGATTTGATGTTGTATTCTTGATACAATTTCATTACCTTAGATGAACAGAATTTGGTTCCATTGACCGTCAATATGGAATGAGGGACACCAAACCTGGTAATGATGCTAGACTTGATGAAGCTAATAATTCATGTATAACTGACTTCCTTGAGAGGTATTTCCTCTGCACATTTGGAAAATAAATCAGTAGAACTAAGAATATACTTAAACTGCTTGGTCATAGCTGAAGGGTAAGGTCCCACCACATCCATTCTCCATGTGTAAATGGCCATGAGTATTTATATGTATAAAGGAACTATAGAGGTTGATGAATGAAGTTGAAATGTACTTGGCATGAATGACAATTCTTTGTGAAATCAACACAATCTTGTATCATTGAAGGACAAAAGTATCCAAGCCTTCGAATATGATCAGACAGTCTATGTCCAGACTGGTGGGTACCACAAACTCCTGCGTGCACTTCTTTCGTGACATCCATTGTCTCTTCACCATCAATGCATCTGAAGATAACTCCATCAAAACCATGCTTGTAGAGAATTTTCTATAGGTCATTCGGGCTATCATAAATAGTATAATTGACCACACGTCGCCGTATTTGTTCTTTCTCAGCCCTATCAGGTGGAAGTGTTCCATTTTGAAGGTATTCCCGGATAGGTGACATCCATCCTGTAGTATGGCCATACGGTTCAGGAATGGGACTAATTTCATTAATTTCCTCTGTTCTGATTCAAACATAATGTGAAATTGCACGATGGTGGGAAATACTGATGGTTGTCTCATCCCGATTTGGATCTTCCAGAGCTATGGCTATATTAGCCAGTGCATCAGCTTGAGAATTTTGTGATCGCGGGACATAAGAAAATGTTGGTTCCAAATGGAATTCCGCCATTAACTCTCTAACATAATCATATAAAGGGATTAGTTCTTCTTTTCTGATGGCATAATCCTCATTGACTTTCTTGATTACCAGGTCTGAATCACCTTTCACCTTTAAGTGATTCACTTGTGCTTGAAGCACCAATTCCAAGCCTGGGATGAGAGCTTGGTATTCTGCTTCATTATTGGTACCACCTTCCCACAATAAGAAGGAATAAGGTAACACTGCATTTTTTTTCAAAAATGAGCACAATTCCTAAGCCAACTTTTTGTAATTTAGGATTATCCATTTTCCTCCCTTTTGGAATTTTGGAAGAACCATCAAAATACATTTCCCATGCATGAGGACTTTCTTGAATAGAGAAGACTTCCTCATCAGGGAGTTCAATATCTGAAGATGTTTCTTCCACTGAAGGGTGTTTAGCCAGGAAATCAGCTAATGCTTGGCCCTTTACTGCCTTTTGAGATACATACTAAATATCGAATTGCTACAAAATAACTGCCCACCTTGCCAGACGCCCTGTACACATTGGACGACTAAGGATGAATTTGAGCGGGTTATTGCGAGATACTAGTTAGACCTCGTGATGTTGCAGGTAGAGTCTCATCTTCTGAACTGTAAAGAATAATTCCAGTCAGCACTTCTCATAACATGAATACCGGGTTTCTTTTTCAAGCATAGTCCGACTGAGGTAGTAGAGGCTCTTTTCATACCCAACATCATTCTTATGAGCAATAAAGGCACCCAATGATCACTCTAATACTGTCACGTAGAGGATAAGTTGCCTTCCTTAAATAGGTGGCATGAGTACCGGTGGACTCAAGAGGTATTTCTTCAGAACATGGAATGATTCTTGACATTCTTCAGTCCACTGGTAAGTGACTCCCTTCTTCATCAATTTGGTGAAGGGTAAACTTTTGCCTGCCAAATTGGCGATGAAACGCCGAATATATTCTAAGTGTCCTTGAAGTCCACTTAATTCTTTCATGTTTCGAGGAGGTGACATACCAAGGATTGACTTTTTCTTCTCAGGATCGACGTGAATACCACAATGGCATATAAAAAAGCTGAAAAAGTTTCCTGAGGTTACCCCAAAATCACATTTTAAGGGGTTCATATTCAAATAATGTTGTCGATGCTTGTGGAATATGACTTCCAAATCATCCAAGTGATTAGAACGTTGTATGTATTTAAGCACCAAATCGTCTATATAGCATTCAACAAACTTCCCTAGAAAGGGTTTGAAGATATGATTCATGGCACACTGATATGTAGTGCCTGCATTCTTTAAGACAAAGGGCATTACCCAGTAGCAAAACACATCCTGACGGGCTCTGAAGGTTGGAGATTCCTCATCTTATGGGGAAATTTAGATTTGATTATATCTGGAATATCCATCCATGAAGGAAACTGCTTCATAGCTAGCTATTGCATCAATTAAATGTTCTGTAATTGGAACCGGGAAATCATCCTTAGGATAATGCCGATTAAGATCTCTAAACTCGATGAAAACTCTAATTTGTCTGTTATTATTCTTTATAGGGACAATATTATCCAACCACTTGGGATATTGAACTTCTCTGACGAACATAGCTTTGATCAGCTTATCCACATTAGCTTCAATTTTGGAAGCATAAGATGGGTGTGTTCTTCTCGCGGATAGCTTAAATCCTCGATGTTATTTTGGTAAACCCAAATGATAAATAGAAACATCTGGATCAAGACCGGGCATTTCTGTATAGTTCCAAACAAATATGTCTCAATTTTTTTTAAAAGGAAATATACATCTATTGTTCTTCATGAGTCCTGGAAATACTGATTAAAGTGGGGCATGCATCTTCTTTTGTACCCATATTTATTTCTCTGAGTTCATCCACGGTGGTAGAGATACCCTCTTCAAATGCTAGAGGATCATCTCTAAGATCATCATATTCTTCTTCAAAATGTGTTATTTCTTCCGTTTCTACTTGCATAGTAGATGATGAAGCATAATTTTCATAATCATAAGAGATGTCAAAATTTTCACATCATGAAGAAGAAGCTTCCATTTCCGACCCGATTGATGATGAAGGGTCTTCTTTGGGTAATAAAGAGGAGACGATGGATTGAAAATCGACATCATTGTTGACCTCTGATGATGCTATAACTTCTTCTGTACTGATTGATGAAGTATATACTTGTTGGATTTCAGTGGATAAAATGAAGATGTCTCCATTTAAGCTTTCACCATTTCCTGGAGGATCACCAATTTCTCTCATGTTGTATAGCTCGATTTCCGTAATTGACATTATGTATCTTTCCATAAGAGTATTTTAATTTGGGTATATCTTGTCAATTTGACTGATAGGCAATACATAATCTGTACTCACATGCACAAATGGATTTACTGGAATCTTCTCCAAACCATATAGAGCATTAACTTCGGTAATCTCCTTTGTTGTGAATTTCTCCTTTTCTTTCATGTGATAGAATTCCGCATCAATGTATTGAGACTCACATGTCTTGAATGAGGCCTTATCACCATATAATGTCCCAACTAGACCATCGAAACAATATTTTAGACATTGATGGTATGATTAAGGGATAGACATATGTTGATGTAGCCAGGGTCTCCCAAGAAAGATGTTGAAGGCTGATTCTTGATCAACAACCATGAAATCTGAATTGGTGACAAGATCTCCAAACTGTGTTCTGAGTGTAACTTCTCCCAGTGGTTCTTGTTCATTTTTATCTTATCCTTGTAACATCATGGTAGAAGGAGATAAATCTAATTTTGTAAGGCCCAATCGATGAAGTGTACCTATGAGAATGAGGTTGATTCCTGAACCAATGTCAATGAAATATCTTATGACGTCTACACCATTGACCATTCCAGATAAGTACAAAGGTCTAATATGTCCATGCACGAAATCATATTCATCTTCATCGGTGATTGATATCTCTACATGGAATTCCGCCGGATTATTCTCTATGTGATAGACTTCAGCTGCAACAATTTCAGTTTCAAACCCCTGAGGACTTGACAAAGCCTTGATGAGTGCCTCCCGAAGATCCTTTGACTGATTCAAATCATTCAAAATTGATAACATAGCCGGTACATGGGACAGGTGTTTCAATACATCATACTTTTGATCCAGAGGTCTGTGTTTCCCAACAAGGAACATGTGGTTTAGTAGGTACCTTGTAAGTTGATGCTTTGGAATTTGATGCATCTTGTACCGGGATAGGAGTTGGTAATACTCCTATCTTTTGGAGATTAGACCAATTAGGTCTATTTACATGCTGAGAGGAAGAATATGGAACCTTCAACCGGTCTTCCAAAATAACTGTGGTAGGACTGAATTTTCTATTAGTGGAAGAACATTCTTGTTCTTGCTGAGGTCGTTGAAGGGCTCTACCACGAGTTTCTGCTGCGTACACAGTTCTAGAAGGGGAAGAATTAGAATAGTGGCTTCTGAAAGATCTACGTCATACCCTATATCCTGAGCCTCTGGAACTTCTTATGATTCCTCTGTTTGATACATGGAATTCATGCTCATCGAAATCGAAACTGCGACTGGCATATTGATATGTTAATTGAATCATATTAACAGAACCGAAAATCAACTCTTTATCCGATGAAGACTCTACGTGATTAGCCTTTTTAGGCTATGCCATTTGGTGGGACGTTGCATGTTGATTCGATGTAGATGGCATAAAGTCCTCCAGATTCAAAGACAACTTTGGCCTTGACACATACTCATCTTCTTCTGATTGTTCCTCCTTCTTGGTGTAATTCCACCCATTTGATGATTTTCCCTCTGATAAGGATTTTGCTGTGGTATTCATGGAAGAAGGTACAATTGGGTTCTTCAATTTTGTTCACAAAATAGCATGAGTTCGGTTGATCGTCTTTCTGACCATCCAATCATCATATTTTTGTGCATTTTTGCTTTTGATTTCATGCCACTCGCCTTCCTCCTCTGGAACTGTAGCAGTAACACATGCTACCTGGGATGAAGAGCCTTTCAGTTTGACTTGCCCCGAGTCGACCATCTTTTGCAGGAGGTCTTTGAAGACAAAAAACTCCTAGATGGGATGTCCCCACATTTGATAAAAGGGGAAATAATTGGGACGATCTTCATCCCCTTCCTTGTTTGGCCTCTTGGGCCTTGGCAGCTGAACCAAATTATTCTCCAGAGCTGAAATGAAGTAACATGAACTTGTTCATTTCGGAAAGAGTGCGTTTTGCTCTTCAGATCCTCAAATTGTTTCCGTCTTTGATCTCTTTGAACGTCTTGATAAAACAACATTTATTGTTTGCGCTCAGGAGGTGGAGCCCTTCGAGAAGATGATGGTTTTGAAGTAGATGTAGGTACAAGTGCTTGTTTAAGAATAATTGTAGCAGTTTATGATTTACCCATTCTCCTTCCTAGTGCTAATGGAATTATATGAGATTTATCCTTAGTCTGTATAAGAGAATCTTCAATCTGTTGAGTGATTGAAGTAAGGTCTCGAAACCCACCTGTATATTTCACAGGGATCAGCGGCGTGCGTAATTCGTCATGCAAATTTGCCACATAGATTGGCAACAGTTCCTCTTGAGGGAGTGCTAAGCTTAGGGAATATGTTTATCCCTTCCAGTGAACAATGAAATCAGAGACTCTTTCATTCTCCATTTTCTTACAGTTTGTAAGATCAAAAACTGTTGTCTTTGGAATTGTTGAGCTGAATTGAAGAAGAAATCATTGAAGGATATCTTCGTATCCAGTAATTGACTTGGATTTCAATCTTGTATACCAGACAAAATTTGGTCCTTGCAAGGTTCGCATGAAGAATCTGAGTTTCACTGCTTCTTGCTGCTCCGGAGTTCCCATCATAGGATCACAACAACACATTTAATGAGTCAAATGATGTTCAGGGTCGCCTGATCCATTAAAAATAAGGAATATTGGGTTCCTAAAATATGATGGGGGAGAGATTGAATCTACCCATTCAGGGTAAGATTTATTTTCCGATTGAACCTGTGCACGCTTCACTTCCATAGTCTCTAACAGAGCTGTTAATTACTCAATGGTAGTTATTAACTTTTGAGAAACATCTGGTTGAACTTGGACTTGGGCAGGTGCAATGACTGAAGTCTGAATAGGTATGGAAGCTGGTAATTCAACTGATCGTAGCACTGCCAAATATTGTTTCACTTGACCCGTCGGATTAGACCTGTGAGGGTGTACTGATAAAGGAGGATATTCTTGATCCATATCAGTAGCTGCAACAAACTCCCTTGGATGACAGACACCAGTACGCTTAGGAGGAAGACTACCCTGAAGTAGTTCTGCATTCATCCTCCTCAATTCTTTTATTTCTTCTTCCTATTGCGCAAATCTTTTCTCTAGTGAGAGCGATTGGCCTTCTCCAGATGAAGGATATGTAACTTGATTCATTCCCTTCCCCTTTTTTGATCCCTTTCAGAGAGGGGGAAGTGGGTTATTTGAATGAACAACCAGATTTTGGGTAATCATTTGATTTCGTGTATGAACACATTCTTCATTTGTGTGTGTGAGTACAACTTATTGAGAAAGAACCTCTTCATCTGAGTCCCCTGAGTGAGCCTCATCTGTTGTATAAGAAACAGAGGCATTGATGACATTGATTGATGCATAACGCATCGCATCCCATCTATCAGCATTTCTGTGATATTGTCTTCATCCATGTCTTGGATGAGACATTTCCCTTTGTTGACTCAATCTATAACGACCCATACTTTACATACATTGTTAATAATTCAAAATTGAAGCACTCTTATTACAACATATGACAAAACCACAAAGGACCGTATAGGTATAGTGTCTTTAGAAACTGGGAATCATAAACAACTGGTTCATAAATCTTCTACAGTGTCTCCCATTTATTTTATCATATCTAGGGTCCCTTTTAGCATATTCTACTTAATATCCATCTTCCTGACCTGGGGAAAAGAAAACATAAAAGGGTGAGCTCAAATGCTCAGCAAGGGCAAATAAAGGAAATAAAAATCATATCATATCTTTTTGAAAATCATAACCTGCAAAAGAGATCATAACATATTAACATGGAATAAATCATAGAAGTGAAAATGAGATCACCATAATCATAACATGAAACTCGAAACATTGTGTCATGCACACATAATCATGGAAAGTCATTTCTTGTTAGTCATGACTCATTGCCAAGACTATCTTAGCGGACAAAGTCCATTTCTGAACCGAGTTCACTCCTCGTTTCATTCCTGTTTCACTGAACCGAAATAACCTTCCATTCCAGCCATGTCTATCTCATGAGATATAAATCTTTACCCAATGCATTGGAGGGATATATAGGTCCCACCCATCTTATAGTGAATCCTTTCTTATGTGTTCCACATAATCATTAATCATACATCATCGCATAACACATGTAACAAAAATGGGATTCTTGAAACATCATGACATCATAAAACAAATCATATAAGGTAAATGACTTCATAAAAATAATTCCCTCACAACATAATCAAATCAATGTAATAATAGGGATAAAAACATAACCCTTTATTATCTTAGATGGAAAATAATTTTGATAAAATACCTGAACTCCATTTTTGAGGAAAATATCCTTTCTACTTCAAAAACATTTTTCATTTCATAACATGTCATACGACTTTAAAATAAAAGAAGTTGATTAAAAATAAACTTGAAAACTTGTAAAGGAAGTTTCTTGGAAATAATTTTTTAAAAATCCATTCATGCCGTATAAGTTAAAAAAAACATTCTTCGTACTTTTGTCGGAAAAGTCAAAAAGTACCTCGTACGAAAAACGACAAAAGATTCCTTTCATACATATTACTAAAAACTCACCGAAGGGTAAAAATTGATTTAAACAATTGTAGGTGGATGGAAATAATATTACATATTGATGAAACATGGATGTGGATGATAAAATACACCCCAGTAAATACTTACAAATAAACAATCTCGGATAAAAATGAGATTGTGATATTTACCTTACCTTAGGTTCGATTTGCTTTGTACGTCTCTGAATCTCCTGTATAATGGTTTAAATAATGTTATTGACTTATTCCAGAATCATACATATTGATATGATATCATATATGGTCATATTCTTAGCTTCTTATTAGTAATATTTCATTGTTACTTGTTACTCAGGTCTTTATTGCCTTTTGTTCTTATGTGTTTTGCCGAATAAATTCTAATTCTTCTTGTATGGTTATAGATACCTTATATCCAGAATGGTAGTAGAGTACCATATATCATATTTATTCATTCAATTCATTTATATAATTACTATGTAATGATGATCATGTAGAACGAGTCGCATCACATCATGGAGACGGTATTCCGTACGTACGCACGAGTGATGATATCATTCCTATGATCGTGGAATTGTATTGGAGTATATATATATTATTTCAGTATCAATATTACTTAATAATAATCATAAATAGTAACTCATTACACCATTATACCCATCCTTGAAAAGTGATGGTGGAAAATAAATTACACCACGGCGTGGAGACGGTATTCCGTACGTACGCACACGTGGTGATTTCATTTTTCCGTAGGATGGATAGAAGGTGAATTAGGGTTGTTTCATATTTATAATAACATATCAGTATGTAAGTAATGCTGATGTTATTACATTATCATGAAACAACTAAAGGAGAAGAAGTTGAAGAAGAAAGAAATTGAAAAGATCGGTAACGGATATTACCTCTTCTTTGGAACGCCTCTTTGAATCCTCCACTTAGGGAACTAAGATTGGTCATTGAAGAAGACCAGGACCTCTAGGATTATTCTAGGGAAGTGGATAGGAGAAAATGGCAGGGTTTGGCCGAGCTTGAGTGCTCAATTTGGTGTGAGGAGGAGGGGGAGGAGGTGCCCTTTTATAAGGGAGGAAAGGGGCACCTTAGGAATATCTCAAAATATTATTTTATATTAAAGTCAAAATCGGTTTATAATGGTTCCAAAGGGTCTTATTTCGAAGCTAAAGTGGGGATGGGTCGGAATCCTATCAAACAATAGGATTTAGACATGTTTAGGGAATTATTTTAACCTTATCAATTAGATTTGACTCTAAGTTAAATAATTTAACTTTTACCGTGTCTTTTTGTTTTCTTTCACTATATGGTTAATAAACTTACTATAACATGCCAAAAGAACCCCAAATTGTGTATTATTAATATATATATCCTTAGCTAAGTCATTTGGCCGATCCTTAGATTTTTAGGAATAAAATAACAATTAATAATATAATATTTGATTTAAAAACTATTTTGTGTCAATTTTGACACTATTTGATATATGATTTTTTTGAAAGTCATAACAAAATTATATGTTCGAACCAAGTTGATTAAATCAACATTAATATATCATAGTGACCTAGAAAATTTGTGGAATTCATAAAAAGTCTCAAATTACATTTATTTTGGTGTTTATAACATCAATTATGTCAATATTTCATTAATAAGATAATTACTGGATCATCATTGTGTCATAAATAAATTAAATTATTTAATGTCTAAAAATTACAAATAAAATACCATTATGTAGGAAAGATTTTTATCTTTCTAATGAATATTTATAGTCGAATTTATCTTATGTATAACCCCATAATAAAAATGATTTACTTATTAAACATTGATTTTAACTATTTTAACCCTTCTTTAAATAACATAATAATAAATGTCCTAATCTAATCCATGTGGGCCTAAATGGTCATATTTTATTCATAAGGTTATTTTTGGTCGAATTACCCTTGTCCAATAGAATTAGGACTTGTGTTAGGGTAATAGTAATATCATATTTACCCTTAGTTACCCTATTTACTATTAACCGTGGTAAAAAAGTAAAAAGTTACTATTCACCAAAAAATTATTTTTATCTCATTGAACCACATTTTACATATTGATATCAACCGTGTCTGTCGGATTTTTGAAATTCCATTCACAGAAGCGGTAAAATTATGTTTTATGCAAAATTCAGTTTTTAACCTACCACTTAGTGGTTTCACTATTCATCAAAAATTGAAAGTTTTCAGAAAAATACCAAAATTTCACCCTAGGCTAATTTCGATATTCTGAGTCCAAAAATGAAGTCTATTTTGAAAAATAAAATTTATAAAATTGCAAAAAGTGGTTATTACTATTCATAACGGCTAGTTTTAATAGCATATTGATGTTTAGTGAAACTCGGTATTGCGTACGACGCAAGCTATCGAGGAAGGTCGCGATTGCGTGTAAAGAAAGCCAAGCAAGTGTTGTGTAGAAAAAGATTCCTTTGATAACATAAAAGTCTCGGTTGTTACACAATCCCTCAGGAACTTCTTAACGAACTGTAATTTGGAGAGAATCTCTTAATAATTTGGCTCTTTATTCCTCTTGAGGATTCTTCCCCAATTGTGAAAACACTGACATTCTCTGAGGAGGGGATTGATGATTTGAAAAAGTCCCCAGTCCGGTGGACTGGGGTTGTTCCTGCTGTCTTTTCCCAACTCCTCGAATCCTATTTGTTGATTCTGAGGGTCTGCTTAAAATAGTCCCTAGTCTGGCAAGCTGGGGTGGCTCTTGACATTCTATGTCTGAGACTTTCTTAAAATCCCTACTGATCTTTCGGACCTTAGTTTGGAAATTAAATGGATGAATCAACCTGTATCCACCTTTATCTCCAGGCTCCAAAGACCGTTGGATGATTTCTGACACTTCTATAACATGATGATGTGCTTGCTCCATACGAGAGGCTTGTTCAATATTCTCGTTTGATTGATGGAGGATTAATTCAACAACTTGTTCTCTTTATTCTTGATTTTGGGAGGAACTATTTGAGGCCTGTTCTTGGGAAAGATTTTGATTACAAACAAAACCCATTGACTGTGGCCGGCCACGGGCAATAACATTGCATGAGACCATTTTCGGTGGGATTTTCTGACTAGAGATCACAGTGAAATGTAGTTCTCCATGAACACCCCATCCTCTAAAATGAATACCAGATGGGGCATTGGAAATTAACTGGTGCAATATTCTTAGTGCACCAAGGCATGAACGTTGAAGGTCTCTCTGCTGCTTTTCAGCCTTCAGATATCGAGAGACTGATAGTGATTCCAAATTAGTATGACATTGTAACACATCTATTATCTTAAGATGATTTTCATATTCATCATAATATAATACTTTATTTTTAAACTGACAAAGAGTTTTTCATATGTTGGGACGAATATCATGAATCACATCTTCCATTAACATCTCTGGAATGTCATACTGAGAGTCAGCCAGATGCCAAAACATGACTGACACATCACCCTTCTCCAATTGTTTTCTCATGTTCATTATTTCCTCTTTATCATTTAATGAAAATTCTTCTACCAGATATGACCAGAGCTGGTGCTTCCTTGTTGTTTCATCAGATTCAACAATATTGGTAGAGAAATCACTGATCAAACTAAAAGATGCATGACTTAGGTGTGGTTCGGAGAATGACCTACACCCTGGGCTATCTTCTGATTGAGAAAGTATTTCACCTACTAGCGATGAAGCATCAGACATGATTGGTTTTGCATTCACAAATACCTCAAGATAATAGGGCTTTCTCGGCACTACATTGTCCACTGGAGCATTTTCCGGGCAATGTGCATCACTACTACGGAGAGGACTTTCACCGCAAAATTCATTATCATGGGGAGAACCACCATGGTGGGTTACAACAAAAGATGAGATCTCTTTCTCCTTGGTCTTATGAAAACATATAGGGTTCATGTGGCTCTCATCTGAAGATGAAACATTGAGATCGACCAAATTTTCATGAAGAAAGACTTCATGAGGAAGTGTTTGTGAAAGACCTTCAGAATTAATGTTCCCACTATTAGGAAATGAGGGAGTAGAATCTTGAATTCCAATAGATAACTGTCTGAGGGCTTCATGAACTCCAGCATCGAGCAAGGCCTTGTTACAGATTGTCTCATGATCTCTGGACTTTGCTGGGCGGATCTCCTTCTTAGACGCCTTCTTACTCTCCATGGAAACTACTTGTTGATGAAAGTGGCTGCTCTAAGTAGTTGTATGTGCCTGATCAGGATAGATGGCCATGTTAGGCTGAAAATCTCCACTAATATCAGGTGTATGTTCCAGGTTTGGTTTTCTGTATGATATGGGGGAGTATGCCCCATAACACTCTTAGAATGGAAGAGATGTGCATGTCTGTTTCAAAGTGAACTGTTGATGTGTCACTCCACTGGTAGGGATATATTTATGTGTCTTTCCCTGAGATGCTGCTAAAGCTGTTATAATATCCTGGCAAGCATCCAGGATATGAGCAGGGATTTGTTTCTGCTCTTTCACCTTTGATAAAATATGCTTGGTGACTTCAGCTACCGGAACGGGGATATATGTCCATTCCGTGCTTGGAATATGTGTATGTTCCTTCTCCTGTCCTCCTTTTCTTGTCAATGAATCCTGACAGCACTCACGTGTTGGGGAAGAAGGTTGTGTCTGCCTCTTGTTTATCACCAGGGATTTTCGACTAACTGATCCGAATGCTACCAAGCGAGACTGTTGGTAGGCTTGATCAATACTAGCAGGTGTATGTGCCTACTGATTTCACTTCGCCAAACGTGGTTGATGAGCTCCATCGTATGTAGTCAAATGAGCCTACTGACTAGCTGATGATGTATAAACACGTGATTTTCCTACCTATAGTACTCTGCCGAAATTTCCTGGAAGGATTGGCGTGATGCTGCCAGACGAGTCTGCTAGACAGTGAAATTAAAACGGGCAGGTGTGTGTGTGCCTGCTTGTTGCTTTCCACCAAGATAGGTTGGTGGAATTATCCGTAAATGGAAGAGATGAGAACCTGCTCACTGTTTACCGGATTTCACTCTTGGCGATTCGTCTTGCCTTCTCGGGTTCGAGGAACCTAAGCCGAACGCCTGGAGGAAGTACCCTCATCATGTTGAGGGAACACTGTCACACGAGTCTGGCGGCGATTGTTGATGGGAGCCCTCGGGAAGGACTTCTGCTTCCTTGAATTAAGGCCCTGAGGGACCTTCTCATTCACCTCCCCAGAATATGGGAGTGAATGGTGATTGCGTTCTGGGGATACTGACCCAAAACGGTTGGAGACGGTGGTTAGCACCACCTGCTACTTGATCACTAGTCTTCGTTGTCCGGACGACCAGGGTGAATTGTTTACCTGGAGAGCTTGTTGGGTATCCCCAATAGTTGAAATGGTACCGTGTTGACGATACTCTTTAACCAGCGCATTTGAGACCCAGCGTTGAAGACGATGAGTAGGTGATGTCATCCTCAGAGCGGACGATGATCCAACAAAAGTAGCAGTAGTGGCATTCACAGAAGCAGTATTCGCAGGTGTGAACTTGAGAGCAGCCATTTCTTTGAATGCATAAAATCTTGGAAAAGAGTGCCTGTTTTATATAATAGATATAATCAAGATAAATTCATCAACTACATCTTTTAGATGAGCACATATTTCAATGATTGTATTTTTTGGCCCTCTCATTGAGTTTAAATAGGGGTCTAAAAAATAATAAAAACATCATTTTAACTTGGTTAAGGATTCACGTCGGGTTCACCATTTTTTGTTTCCATCTGGAATGGGGGATGACCTCATTGATTGAAGTTTCCAACATTCTAATCGGTTTCTAATGGGTTTGTTCATAGAACCAGAAGCATCCAATGATTCCATATCCATTTGGACATACTTTCCAAAGGTAGGTGCTCATTAGTTGTGGACTGATGAGGCTTAGGAATTTGCATTGGTCGAGAGGATGGGAGTTCAGACTCATCACACCTTTTTTTAGGGGAATTATTGTCTACTCCGGGACTCTCTTTACAGATTTAAGTTATGTTCGTGAATCCTTATTACATTACCAAGTATAAAAGGAGCATTACTTTAGTCTTAAAATCTATGATTGGTACTTAGGAAATTCAGAGAATCTTTTATATGTATTCTAGGTTCTTCATCGATGAAGAATCATATGTATTTGTTATAGATTCTTAGTTGATGGTATCCTTAAAAATACATAAAAGCTTCCTGGTCATTATGATGACCATACTGTTTTTAAACCCACTCAGTGGGGAACTTGAAGTTTATTGTCATTCAGGAGGAAATGGATTATTTCAGTGTTTGGATCGTACCCGCTGATGGGATACCTACGTATCCTTTGTTTTGGAAAAGGAATCAGAAATCACATAGTTCGAGTTAGGGAGTATGATGTTTCTGCATGATTAATGGATCAAAGGAACATGTCATGATTACTTTTACGCTCTAAGCTCATGTGAGTCATGCTAGTTGTGAGAAACAAGAGGTATCAGTGAAACCAGACAATTTTTGCCATGAATGATGCAATGATGTGGGGCTTATGTGTGTATGACTACCCAAAATAAATTAGGATTAAGATTTACTTTAGGGAGAAAATCCATGAACAGGGTCCATAAAGGTATATGTGCTTCCTAAAGATTTGGGTACTCTAATCATGGGGCTTACTCCTAAGGAAGATTCCCAAGTTAGTAGGGGACTTATGATTGGGATTTACTCCTGAGAAGGAAGCCTAGATCAAAAGGAATTATGACTGGTTAAGAGAAATTAACATTGGGGCTTATTCCTGAAATGGATGCCCAAAAATTAATGGGAATTATGTCTGGGACTTACTCCAAAAAAGGAGGCCCAGGTTAAAAAAGACATGGGTATTACTCCTAAGGAGGATGCCCATATTTGATAATTATGACTGGGGCTTACTCCTAAAGAGGAGGCCCAGGTTAAAGGGATTTGAAAATTAAAGGGCCTTCGGGCTTACTCCTGAGGAGGAGGCCCATATTTGAGACTATGGCTTATTCCTCAAAAGGAGGCCCAAATTAGAGGACATGGGGCTTGCTCCTAAAGAGGATTCCCATATTACTGAGAATTTTGACTGGGGATTACTCATAAAAAGGATGCCCAGGTTAAGGGAATTATGGTTGGGGCATACTCCTGAGGAGGATGCCCATATTTGAGACTTTAAGAAAATGGCTTACTCTTGAAAAAGAGTCCTAGGTTGAGGGAATTATGGTTGGGGATTACTCCTGAGGAGGATTCCCATATTTGAGACCTTAAGACTGGTTCTTAATCCAAAGGAGGATGCCCATATTAGAGGACATGGGGCTTACTCCTAGAGAGGGTGCCCACAGTAACGAGAATTTGGACTGGGGCTTACTCCTAAAAAGGAGGCCCATGTTCAGGATTATCTCATCTTAAAGGATGAGGTTGAATGAATTAAATCTCAATATTTAGTGACATAAATATGTGTAAATCACTCGATTTTGAGAGATGTTCCATGGATATCCTTTCAGATAAGGAATCCATATCAAGAAATCATTCAATAAATGGCTTTGAAGAGTGTCTTGAAGACTGAATCTTGAATAGGAGAAGTGGAATGACATAATAGGGGTGAAGTGGGCAGGAAAGGAACCCAAAAAGGTAGGGGATCACAAGTCTTGGCAGGCGCGCAGGTACTGTGTGGGGGATCAAGTCCTGGTCGCGCAGGTATACCTGCGCGACACATGGGTACTTGCGCGATTTTCATCCCTTAGAGTAATATTTGGGCGACCCTTGATCAAAGCCTTTAGACTCATCCCTAGAGGATTTTCAAAAGATGGCGCACAATTTCTGGTGAAGAAGTAGGGAAATACGCAAGTGTTTCCATTTCCCTTAAGGGTAAAACCACTCAGGCGTGCAAGTGTTAGTGAATTCTAACACTTAGACCTTACTCCTCTTGTTTAGACCTTCCATTCTAGGGAAATAATTACCTTAGATGGGTTCAGAAGACCAGAAGAAGAGAACTAGGCATTCAAAGCTCTATATGTGAATTCTGGAAAAATTCCTCCCGAAATGGGGGGCCCACAGGGTCTATCTATTGGCTGGAGAAGACCTCGGGTGGTTATCTTTTAGGGCGTGCAAGTCACTTGCGCGACCCTTGTGCTTTTGAATCCTTGTTCATACCTTTTTTGATTTTTGATGATTTCTTCAAAGGGTGAATCAATTTGTGCTAAGTCATTTCCATTTCCATTCTTACAGAAAATGTGACGAAAAGGAGCGTCAACAATGATAATATAACATATATAAATAATTTATCACAGCCCTTTCTTATCTACATAAAATATATTCCTAGAGGTGAGAGAACGATAGGGGAAGTAGATAGTATTCTATTCAAATCACATCCTATATTCCATGAAAAATTAGGTCCTTGAAGTTAATATTTGTATATCCCCATATTGAATCATGTATTATAATATAATAAATCACACAATATAAGGATATAAATATAACACAACTTCACAAGGGGAAATTACTTACCATAGTCTCAAGGTAAAACTATCATCCCAAATGATTTCTAATAGACATATCTAAAACTAAAATAAAAAAGATATTTGAAAAAAATAATCAATGGATCCTCATATTATTCATTATTTAATTTTTATAATAACATTTTTATTATGAAAAATCATAAATTTTCTTTAATGTAATCATAATCATCAAAATTTAAAGGACTTTATGTTCATTGTCATTTCAATTCCAGGTATTATTATGTTTTACAAATCAATTATAAATATTCTCCTCGTTTCTCTATATATTATCATTTCATAATAAAAATTCCTTTAATTAGTTCAAGTATTATTCAATTACCAATACTTTTCTCAAATACTATAAGAATCAACCTGAACAACCTCACATTTAATCAAACTCGTCTCTTTAGATATTCATGGAATCATAATGCATTCAAGGATATATTTCAAATATAATATAGAATTAAATTACAAATGAAAGTATAATTTCTAATTCACTATCTATGATAACTATATTTTTATATTTATGTTATGTGAAAAACAAATGAAATAAATTTTTTATTATAAAAACAAATAAATAAAATTAACATGGTCAAGTTGGTCTTCATAAATTACAAGGAAGAAATATACCTCAATTAAATAAATTAATTATTCTACTATCATATATAATTTATCAATATGATTATATAATTTCATTATAATAATATATCAACAAAATGTATTATTTTTGAACAACCACTTCAACAATGGCTTGGATTTTACAGATTTTATTTTTAGATTGTTTCTAGAAAATGTCCGAAATTTAGTGATGGGACAATATGTGATTCTGAGGTCCGGTGTGCTGAGAACAGTTCCATGAAAATTTTTATGTTTTTAATAGAACAATTAAGTGATGTCATCAGGTATAAAATAATTTAATAAATTAATTTGATTATATAAAACCTAATATCTCATAATTTGTAACTCTGATTGGAAATATGAGACCATAGTAGAGTTCGTAAGGGTGTTTTTTGATCAGGTGAGGCTTAAACGTGGAAGGCGCATGCCTGCTGTAAAAGATAGTTTTTGGGCGTGAATGCCATTAATTTTTTTTAATAAAAATATTTTAATTAACATTACATGAATTTGTATTGGAGGTTTCCATTTTTAATTATCTTTGTCAGAAATCTAGGGTTATTACCATAACCCTGGTGTTTCCCTAATGCAAGGAGAAGGAGGCTCTCTCACCCATTACAACAGAGTGGAGGTCATAAATCGGATCAAGCATTGACGAATGACAACAACCCATATTCATTATTCACCAGTGACTAATCAAAACCCTAGGTAGGGTTTTATATTTTTTCCCCCTAGTCTCTATCCTTATAAAGAACGTGTATTAGTTGACAAACGGACTAATCCACAGGTCGTGTGTATTGCAAGTTAGGTTTATTCTATTGTGGGAGTTGTTATTGGATTGATACATGTTAGAATTTAATAATTCCATTGTAGTTAATTAAATTTTACAATGGACTGATCAAATATGATATGAACAAGGACATGATCCATTCATTTAGGGAATTCGTGGGCCTTTCCATTATCCCTTCCTCATTCATCAATTCTCAGGTATTCTCGATCAAAAAAGAGTTGCACCTTCGATCTGTGGTTCAACGATCCGGGTTGGGATCCATCCCTTCCATGGTTCAAGGAAGTGGTATAATTATGTGGTGTCCATAAGTGGTGTATTTGACAATTTTAGGAGGATCATGATGAGGTGATGACACTAGAGGGGCGACTGGTAGTAAATGTGGCATCAACCGACAGGGCGGTTGGGCTAGGCGAAGGCGACAGGATGATGGCTATTGGAGGGGGGTTGTGGCGAAGATAGAAAAATGGAAATTGGAAGTTCATCCAATTGTGTAGGAAATCCACAGTCTAGTTGCAACTACAGCGGTGATGGGAGGTGATCCATCTGGGCAACATTGATGAAGGGCCCGCAATGGTGGAGTTGTGGGTAGTGACCTGGAAGCCACAACAGGACGCTGCGAGTGCGTGTTGGAATGATGGTCCAACTATGTTTAATTTGATGGATTTCTAAATTTTCTTGGGGAAGACAACTTGCATAAATTCAAGAGACAACATAGCTAGGGGTGGTTGCGACTAGGGCGGGTCGCATTCGCTGGAGTAGGGGAGGCATGCAAGACGTGAGCCTAGCTAGAGAAACTAAACCACACTGAGCAGTCCGATGGATTGGACTAGTCAGCCCAATGGCCCAAAGGTGTGGCTATTTTCCGTTTGGCCAAGATATAATGGGTTTGGTTGGGTTGGTTCGGATCCAGACCAAGTCTAACACTATTCAGTTAATTGTATGTAACATTCAAACAGAAGGCCCATTTGATGAGTCGTCTGAAGTGTTGGGAACCTCAAAATGAGGTGAAACCTTTAAGACTGCTTGGTGGGTTTTTAGTATGGACTATAATTTGTTCTTAGTTTCTATTTTTTTCCCTAGAGGGTTCATTTTGTCATTGAATACACATCACTGGACAACATTCCCCTATAGAGGCCAAGTCCCAAATAGAGTTGTGGCATCCCTCCTTGGGAATGAAGCGATCCTCTATAACCCTAAAGGAGGTTTTTGGGAAGTTATGTGACCTCTGAGTGTATGGAATTAATACTACATATAGGTGTCCATAATTATAGGGTTCTTGGTATTCTCTTTGGATAACCCCCGACATTACGAGTTGCATCAGTATTGTTGTATGTACTCTTTGAGAAGAATACCCTATGTTGTGGTTAAATAATGATTGGGTTGTCTGTATTCTTTGGAAATAATCTCTTATACGTATATCATGAACCTGAAAAGTTTTTTCTCTTTTGGTAGGGCCCAAATTAGTGGGACCTCTTTGTAAGAGTCTCTGAGGATATCAAGGCTTGAGGAGTGAGTCCTCCTAAAATGAGTGTGTTATGATAAGAATTGTGGGGATGATGTTTTGTTGGGATATTGAGACTCAATGTCATAAAAAATCGGTTATATTAGGTAAATTTGTGATGTATAGAGACCCGGAGTTCTCCCAGATTCTTTTGGTATACCTATTCTATGTGCCTACTATAATATGGCTTGAGGAGTGGGATATTCTTGGAAGAGTGTACTACAAGAAGAACCATGTGGCTGGAAGTGGAGGAGACCTTGAGTCATAGAAACCATTATAAGTATAAATTTATGTCCTTGTAACATTTTTTTTATACATATACCTATGTTGAACTGACTGTGTACTCTTACTAATGATTCCTTTCTGGTCCTTTACATCGTGTTTCAGGATGTCCTACTGAGTATTGTTTTACATTCCCATGTACATGCTCTTCCCAAACATGTCATGTCTTGTGCATACAATCAATGCATTGATGACATCCTTGGTGGACCAGGTCTACTTGATGCTTAATGATACTTGATATATGAGTTGAGCTTCTATGTCTTTACACAGCTATTCTATACCTAACCTTCAGGTAAGATTTTCTATGGAGGAAATCTAGGGACTTGTACCCTATTACTTTTATTTTTTTGGTCTTCTAATCTGGCCATGTTTGAATTTAGTTTCATAATATTGTACTTTTTCTTGGTATCTTAATGGTATTATTATTTTTTACTTATTATTTTCAGTTTTATCAGTTCCCTAAGAGACGTATGTTTGTGTAGAAGTACATAGAAAACATCCAGCAATTTGTGGGAAATTACTACTCAGTGCTAGTCTCTAGACCCAAGCATAGGGGATGAGGGAATATGGTAGTCAAGGAATGAGTCCCTCTAGGACAGGTCGTGACCAAGTGGTATCAAAACTAGTCAGTTCTATTATAAAAACCAAGTGATATTGTTTTTGGATCGTGGAAACAATACTAAATTTTTTGATTTGGAATTTCAGGCCAGCGAATCCATTGTTTTTGTGGAGGATGACGTATCCATACACCAAGACCTTGAATTCTATTTTTCGACTAGCTAATTTAAATCACTAGTTTTAGATGAAAAATGATGGTTCATGCATCATATAGAAATGTGTGGTATTTTTTCATGTCCTTCTTGAGGCAGCTCACCAGGTAAACTCTATTGACCATGGTACATTTTTTTACATCAAAATGAATCTTCATAGATAACTAGCTAAGATTACACCATGTTATCACAATGATGATCCATGAGTTCATGATATATCAGTATAGATATTTTTACTAGATACAACACCTCCGAGTGGGGTACCATCTATACCACAACCTGTGGAGTATCACATGGTACCCATTGTACAAACAAATGAGTTGTGCAGACAGAACACACATCATGAGTTTCAACAATAGAGACCACTCATGTTCCGAGGTGTGACTAACTCTGAAGTTTCTTAGGACTATCTTGAGTTATCGACTATGTATCCCATCCTATCGCGACACCAACAGATCATATGGTTCTCCTAGCGGTGAGACTTCTTCATGTCTTGGGATGGACAATGTGGGGTTTAGATTAACTAATCTTAGGATGTGGTGACTCTTCCATGGACATAGTTTTAGAAAGTTTTTTAGAGAAGGATTAATCGCCATATAAGGTAATGGGTATGCATGGTCAAGAACATCAATAGATCCATCAAGAATACATGTTGGTATCTAAGTATTCATTGAGGCATACCGATATTTCTAGTTATTCGATGAATAATATATATGACAACTCAGACCTTTGAGAAAGCTGTGTTTAGGGACATCTGAGCCAGTGTAATTAATCTATGAATTCCTACTTATGCTTGGGTTATATGGAAATCCATTGTGGTTGAATGTATCTTTTCGGAATGGATACTTCTAATGAATTTCAGTAGTGGGTATGATGTGACCGAGACAAAGGGATTGTGAAACAGATATAATTCCTAGAGACAGGACATGTGTTACATTTGTAGAGGAGGTCCCATGATAGGGGAATAATAGATTAGGGATCATAGGGTGAGTCTAGTTATCCTGGAGATAGTAAACTCTTATCATGTGATGGCTGGGGGAATCACACTAGAGATTTCCTAGCATGTCGTACGACATGTAGGGAAATATTGGATGGGCCACCAAGGAAGAGACAGTGAAAAGGACATATGGATCTGATGGGTGAAATATATGGTAGTGGATCTAGGAGAGTAGAATGAGGTAGTATACATTTCAAAAAGTTACCACCACCACCCCCATGTGGTCTACATCAGGCACATGGAGTTAGAAGAAAAAATATGACATAACTACCCATGACCGAGACATATGAACCAACAGATATAGGAATGATTTGAACAATAGTTTGTGTCTAATCTTAGATTCTTTATTAATATACCTAGGTGCTTATAATTATTTCTTATCAAGAGTCTTGTTCAATACCAAGAGATTACAGTTAAACCATTGACATGTCCCTTATGTTTGTTGACAACTATAGAGGAGAATTGATAATCACACTTATGATGATAGTGTGATCTGATCCTAGAAGTGAGAGTTTTGGTTGGATGATATTTGTGTTGGCAATGAGGTCGTATGACATCATTCATTGTATGGATTGGTTATCAATAGTACATGCTCATATTGAATGTTCTTTGAAAAAAGGTTGTGGAATGTTCATAGAGTTGGAATGGTGTTTTCCTTGGTCAAATAAAAAGGAAACCCAGAAAGCACGGTCTGGAATCATGAATTACATTGTAAAGTAGACCACTAGTGCATCGGCTACCCATACCCACAGAGTATTATATGTTATGAGTTTTCGTGATTCTATTAGTAGTGGCAGAGTACGAGGACATCTTTCCTAAACATTTTATAGGATGACCTACCCATAAGGAGATAGAATTATACATTGTTTTACAACCCAGAATGAAACTGATATCATCAATAACACATCGTATGACATCCACAAATCTTCTTAAAATGAGGGTGAATTTGGAGGAATTTTAGAGGAAGCGATTACTAAGAACCATTGTTTGAGGTTATTTGTGGATTATCAACAATTAAACCAGTTGTCCAAGGCTAAAAGGTATCCACTACCAAGGATCGATGACCTATTCGATCACTTGAGATAGAGGTAACAACTAGTGTTCATCCTGGACTATGACTTGTAGGTATTCTATACTCATGGGAAGGTGAACATTGAACCATATTCACATAGTGAGAGATTTTTTTCAAAATTACTGAACATGGAATCAGATCATATTACCTCCATTAATTGTTTGTCACACCACCAATCTTACGGAAAGGTAGGGAGTCATGACATAGGTATGTAGACTGTGTAGCTCTATATGCTCAAATGTTCATAGGGCATACCCCTAATCTATATTCTAAATGTTGGGATCACATTGTTCTTTTCAGAGGATGAACAATATTACCAGTGTCTTTGTGAGAGGAGGTTCAAAGGGAGTTAACAGATACCCTTTAATCATACATATATGTGTGAAAATGATGTTCCAGGACCTCTAACATCAGTCTAGTAGCGAGTTATGGAGAAGTAATTTACAGAGTTTGTGTCTCGATGCCCTACTTTTTGACAAGTGAATGCTGAGAATTAGGTTGAATAGGGTTTAACTCAACCCCTTGAGTTTCCATAGCGGTAGTGTGATGGGATATCAATGTTATTATTGATAGGTTAACCACATAAATTCATAGGGAATGATTTAATCTAGGTGATAGTTGACTGAATCACAATGATGCTCCACTTCTGATCTTTTTAGGAGTCATGTTTCATAGAAATATTGGGATACATTTTTGTGTAAGGGATATTTTCAATCCGTGGAGTTCATTTGAAGATTGTTTCTAATCATGATTCTCTCCATAGATCATGGTTGTCAAAGGAATTACATGAGGCATTTGGGACTCAACCATACATGAGAATAGTTATTTACCAATAGAAGGAAGTCCATACTAAGTGGACCATTTAGGTTCTAGGGGGAATTCAACTAGCTTGACTGTTAATGTTTTGGCCATAGTTTGGGGGATTTCCTTCCTATGGTGGAGTTTCCATACAACAACATCTTCCCCACCACCATCGATAAGGCACCATTTGTGCCTTGGTATTGGTGACCCTATAGGTTAACACTTTTTTGGACTGACACAGGAGAATCAGCACTCATGGTCCCAGAGTTGGTGCAGGTGACTATAGAGAAGGTGCTAGTTAACCATGAGTGGATGAATAATGCACAATGCTTTTAGAAATATTATAATGGCAGGAGATAAAGGACTTTGATGTTTTAGGATGGAGACCATGTATTCCTTTGAGTCTCTCCTCGATGTGGGATATAGAGAATTAGTTGGGATGAAAACCAATCTCTGAGGAATATTAGTCCATTTTATAATACTTTGTTTAGTTAGCGAGGTGGGGTAACTCTATCCATTACACCCACAAATGGACCAGGTGCATGATATATCCCACGGGTCTCAGTTGAGGAGATACATGCATGATTCATTACACAACATTTACTAGGGTGACTCTTCTGGTCAACCCATTGTGGATCTAGGATCGACAGAAGAAGATCCATTGTGGGCAGTCGACTGATCTTCTGTGTGTTCGGTGGAAGCATAAAAATCTTTAGGAGAGCACTTGGGAGTGGGATGCTAATATTTTTAATTACTACCCTAATCTTTTTTTCTATCATTTGTTCTAGATTTTGGGTATGTAAGGCCCTAAGGTGGGGAGAATGTAATGATTCATATTTTCTTGATGTTATTTTTTGAAAATTTATTGTAAATTTACAATACTAGGAATTGAGACTACAAGTAATTCTGAGGACCGGTGTGCCTCAAATGGTTTGATGAAAAATATTATGTTTTTAGTAGCGCATGTAAGTGGTGTTCAAGAAAAAGAGGAATAAAATCTAAAATGGTGCCTAGTTTAGAAATATGAGGACACTGTTGTATTTAGAATGGTCGTTTTACCATATGCGTGATATAATTTTAGTCGACACGAGTCTTCAGTGACAAAGCCCAAAATTGTATTGACCGTAAATAAAATAATTAAATAAAACTATTTCATTTGTAAAATACTAATAACTCCTAAATGGAAACTAAGATATAAAATCTGATACCACCATTGAGTTTGAAAGGAGTATTTTCTTTAAGTGAGGCCATACCTTAGCTGGCATATGAAACCTATAAAAGATAGTATTTGGTCGTGAAACTCATTAGAATATTTTTAATAAAAATATATTAATTAATGTTATTTGAGGAAATAGCGGAGATTTACATTTTTAAAAAGACTTGTCAGAAATCCCGGGGTATGGCCAAAACTGCAGAGTTTCCCTAAGGCATGAAGAAAGATGCTATATCACCAACGACGATGAATTGGAGGTCAGAACTCGGATCATGTCTCAACGAGCGATAAAAAAACATATTCATTATTGGTCAACGACCGATCCAAACCCAACGTAAGATGTCTATTTTGTTCATATTTCCTCCCCAGTTCATTATCATTATAAAAAATGAGGATTTGTTGACAATGAGGCTTATCCACATGGTAAATTATAACATGAATTTATTGAAGACAACATGAACAAGGACAAGATCCTTCCATTTGGGGAATTCATGCATCTTTCTTTTATCCATTCCTCGATATTTGATTATCTCATTTTCACATGCTAGGGATCATTGAAAATTCTATCTATGGCCCAATGATCTATGTTAGGATCCAACACCACGATAAAAAAGGAATATGGAAACATGAGGCGGTGGATGGAGGTGGAAACTCTAACTCTTTGAAGTGTAGCGCATTGAGGTGGGTCCATCGACAGGGTGATCAGTAGTATAGGTGGCACCGACATAGATGGTTGGTTGGGCCAGGTAAATGAGGTAGTATGGCTAGTGGTGAGGTGGCTAGCAGCGAAGGCGACATAATGACTGCTGGCAGGGTGACTGGAAGTCAGGTCAATCCACATTCATAGTGGGACTGTGACGGTGGATGGACACAGTCAAGAAAGACCACATCGGTGAAGGGACTATGTCGACGTAGCCACTATAGGAGGCTGTTGTTGAGATTGCGATGTTTCTCGAGCCACATTGGAGGGAGAACCCATAGTAGAGAAACATGTGTGTGGAAGAAAAACATGCCAAACATGTCAAAAATGGTGTTTGGCTGTGTTGATTAGGGGAATATGGCTGGCACATGGTTGGGTGACCGTGTGAGCCATGGGAGGGTGAAGCCAGGGCGGGCTACGTCTAGTTTGGTAGGGATGACCTGTGCAATATAGGCTAGGCTAGAGAAACCGGGACACCTCAGGCTGTCTAGTGTGCCCTCTTCTAGTGGTCGAATGGGCCATGATGGTCCGAGATGGCTCATACCGACCGGGTGAGGCTGGATCGGATAGAATGGGTCAGACCGGACATAGATCGGGGTAGAACCCTTTAACTAAAATGTCGATAACTTTTAAATTTAAAGTAAGTTTGATGATATATCTATGGAATTGGGACACTACTCATGAGGCGGTCCGATTGAGATATATTGGTTTATTTTTTCTTGTGTCCCTTTATATTTAGTATTTTTATTTAGTTATTTCCTCAAGTGTTTGGTGAGGAATTGCAGCCGAATCACTAGACATCCATCCTCTATAGAGGTCAAGTCTAACATAAATTTGTATCATCCCTCCTTGGGACAATAGCAATCCTCTATCACACTATTGGTTATTTTTAGGAATTTAATTGACCTCATAGTTCCAATAAATAATCCTCCATCCAGTGGACTGTAAAGATAGGTTCCACAGTATTCTTGGTGGAGGACCCCCTACGTTAGGAGCCGCATTAGTAGGGTGGTTTTTATTATTTGAGAAGAATACCATATATTGTGGGTTAATATAGAATGGGTTGCCTGTATTCATGAGGGAGAATCCCCTCTCTGTATGTCATGACCTTGCCAGTGTTTTCTCTTTTGGAGAGGCCCAAATTATAAATACCTCTTAGTCAGAGTCTCGGATCATATCAAGGTTTGGTTAGTGATTCCTCCCCAAATGTGTGTGATATGAGAAGAATCCTATAGATGATGTTTGGTTGTGATATAAAGACTCCAAGACTTAGAGAGATTGGATATCTCTGAGGAATTTCATGATGTATCGAGACCAGTTGTTGTCTTGGATAGTTTTAACAGTCCTTTTCTTCATGCTTACTATCAGATGGATTGAGAAGTGAGATCTCTTAGGATGTGCATGCTCCAAGCAGACTCGTGTGGCTGGCAGTGTTGGATTCCTTGAGTCTTAGAATCCTTTAAGAGTATTCATGATGTTCATGTTATATATGGTGTTGACATATAGCTACATTGAGATGATGGTATCCTCTTAGTGATGTTTCCTTTGTAGTCATTTACGTAATGTTTCTGGGTTTCTAGTTGTGTATTGTTTCACTCACCCCTCCACGTGATTTTCTCGCATGTGTTATGTCTTGTGAAGACGATTAAAACATTGATAGAGTCTTTATTAGTAATGGGAATTGTGGTTTTTAATGAGATCTAACATATAAGGTGTGCTTTCAATATTTTAGACAACTATTCTACAACTTACTCTTCTAGTAGGGTTTTCTATAGAGGGGTTCTAGGGACATGTACCTTTTTTACATTTCCTTTTTGATAGGATTGTATTATGGCATATTTTACTTTCAGTTTCTTAATGTTGTACATTGTGTTGGTATCTTAGTGGCATGGATATTTTTTTACATATTTTTTTCAGTTACAGTACATTTTCATGGAGTGGTGTGTGTATACACAGTTACTTTGGAAAATGCCTCCAATTTGTGGGATATGCCTACTCGATCCTAGTTACCTACCCCTAGCATGTGGAAAGTGGGATTGGGGTAGTCATGAAATGGGACCCTCTAGGATGGATCATGAATGTTTCACATTCTAATTGAATGTTTTATAATATTAATATTTTCTATGGAAGAATTCTATAATTCATTGAAATTCCTAATTCAACATCATCAAATTATATTATGGGATTTAGGTTTATTATTAAATGAGAATGCCATATTATCAAATAAATCATAAAATAAATAATGAATCATGTTTAAATAATATATGTTAAATAACATTGAATAACTATTATGAAATGTGGATCAAACAAATGAAAAAACCTCATCCATTAAATATTCATTAATTTTATTCATTATTGTAAATAATTTCATTATATTTTACTCAAATCATTTTACCAAATGAATTCTAAAATTATTCTCCCACAATTACACATAATCATAGGATATGTGTCATGATATACTATTTAAAAAAACTATTATCATATAAAATTCACACAATATGGAAGGGAGGAGGAAATTTTAGAAATCAATACTCTTCAAGTTATTCATCTTGAATAAAATTAAAAAATAATCATATAAGGGGACATAACGTAGTTGAAGGATCTCTATCAATATTATAATGGATCCTATGGTTATATATGTCTTAGAAAGGTATAAAAGATAAGGGAGTATGGAAAAGGTGGATTAGGATCATGAAATAATGTGTAATAACAACCCCATGCCTTTGAAATAACGCTTCATTTCCCCCATAACCATTATATACAAAATAGGGGTGGGGGTTGGTGGTTTGAGATCCACATCAATCCAAAACCCCAATAGGTGTGGAAACAAATTATTTCTAGTTGATTAAAAAACCAAATAGAACCTCCCATGACTAGTTTAAAAGAGATCACATTCCAGAAAGACATGCTGGATCTAAATGACCATAGTTTTTACCAACCCTGGCCAAAACATGTATCCCCTTAAACATATTCGAGAGCTTCGTTCCAACTAGGAAGCCACCACATGATCCTCTATGGTATGGAGGCCATATAACCACTATTTATCACTACCATTTCTATTTATAATATATAAAACACCATAGACACTATGAATATAACTAAATCAAATTGTTGTCCAAATTTCCCACCATGTGATGCTCTAAGAAAAAAATATCACATGGGTGTTTTAACCTCACTGTGTTGCACTATTACCTCCCCCAAGATAATTATATTCCCAAAGACCTATATATATTGGAATTTATGTCCCTATTAAATCAATGTATCATGAAAAAGGCCAAAACATTGAGGTCTTTTTGGATCTTCAAATGTTAGCATTCTAATAAACAAAACAACTAGCCTTTACAAAATTCATAATGCTAAATAGACAACTACATCATCCTTAGTAATAAATCTCCCATAACCTTACCATGGAGTATGGCGTGATGAACCTAAAAAGTAAATAAACCATTTAATCCTCCAAATTAATTCTTTAATGATCTCCCTTAATATTTTCAGGCTTGATAATTGTTACTGGAAGGGTCTAAGTAGACCAGGCCATTACATCACATATCTCCAAAATGACTATTTACTCAATAATTATATAATACTAGGATGGAAATGGGTCAATAAACAAAATAAAAAAACATTAAATATAACATTCCAACAAGGATCTAACAATAATAAATAAAACCCACTATTCATTATTATGGAATGTTATCTCAATTATATAATACATTTACAAAGGTCATACATATCTTTATAACACTAAAAAAACTAAAATTATAGAGAATTAATATGAAACTATAATCCCTTATTAAATGCATCCAAACCAAAATGAATCCATAGAAAATGAAAGTTATTGGGTTATTTTGACACAACATCTCATGATAGGCATGAATACCTATAGGATGTTCTTAGAAGGTCACATCATATCCAAAATTCTAGATCACCCAAGTCAATGAAAAAGGAATAATCATGGTGATATTAAAAAAGATTTGATAAGTAGAAAAAATCATGAATTCGGATCATCTTAAGGGTAAGATGTTTTTAAATAAGAATATTAGATAAATGAATAATAATCTCTATAGATAGAATTATATGGAACTCTAAGAGTTTTTAAAATAGTGAAATATTATAAAAATTCTATTATAACCAATTAATTAAATTGGTGGGTATGAATAAGTGTATTTTTTTTAAATAATTGTATAATATTTTTAATCAACATAGTAGTATTGATTAATAAAAAAAAGGACATAATTTTTATTACAATAATTTTATTCTTACAAAATAATTTTAATCAATAAATATTTTTTTTCCATTTTGTGTGTAGAAATTATAATTAATATTGGAATCTTTAAGATTTTATATAATTTCTGAAAATATTTTTTAAAATCATAATATACAAATTATCATAAGGTGGTATTTTTGGATTTTTCTAAAATGATTGATTTCTCAGTGAACAATAAAACATATAAATGTTTCAAATATGGTCATTTTGTTTCTTTTAATCAAGTAAATTATTATTATTATAATAATTTCAAAATTATCAGAAATTGAAACAATACATATATAACATAAGAAAATTTAGTTGAATATATTTTAATATAAAATATTTTGGATTTTGAAATAAGCAAATTTTTTTAGTGTAAAAACACATCTTTCTAAAAAATATTTTTCATTGTGTTTTGAAAATTTATATTAAAATTTACTTCTTTAACTTATAGAAATTTAATATTTAAATACATATTAAATATTAGAAAGAAGAAAGATTAATTTTTTTTTAAATAAACCCATTTTTTTCCATGTGAATATTAAAAATGGTACATTTCTCTACCCCGGTAAGGGAAAACATGTGAAATAGGGTTAAAACCATGGGATACGTCTTGAAAATATCTAAAAAATATGATATTATCATATTTTTAGTGGTTTTTGGGAATATACATCCATTTTTCAAATATATGGTAACATTTTTTCATATTTCATTAATTGTTTCCTTTTTATTAATTTATGAAATGAATATATATAAATAAATTTCCCTCTTATAATTAATATCCATAAATATTTTACATAAGGAAAAATAGGATAATTTAATTATAAATGTATATTCGATATGTAAATTAATATTTTTTCATATTAATATATTTTTAATTTATAGTAATTTAATAGTTAAATTAAATTCTAATGCAACATCGACACAATTTTTATTTCATTAAAAGAAAAATAAAAGAAATGATATCCAGATAAATAAAAAGAAAAACAATTTCTTTCAATTAATGTGTTACACTAAAGTTATTGATTTATTTAACCTATTATATTTTATAAAAATTTCTATATTCGAATTAAATTATTGTATTACTTTCATTATTTAAAAAGTTAAATATTTTTGTTGAAAATGAAAAAAATGCTATTTTATAAAAATATGACTTTATTAAATTATACAATTATCATAAAAAATATTGAAATATAAATTTTTTATAATATATGGTCTAAAATTCCTTATATTTTCCATTTATGTAAAATGTTTTAACGTATAAGTGACGTTACTTCCACTTAATATTCTAATGTTATTATTGCAGTTATGGTTAAAATTTGTTAACAAATGGGTTAATCGAATGATAAAGTATAAAATTACAAAAATACAATTTTAAATTAATTTGTATGACAATATATAGAATATATTATATTTTTCTTTGAAAATCATTCAATTTATAAATAATTTTATTTATATTGATTTAATTTTATTTTTATATTTTATGTGATTTCTACTGTGTTTTCCCCTCACATATAAAAGAGAACCAATTATCCTCTCTTTCTAGCATATTTCTAGATTTCTAATTATGTAATTAGATACCATAGTGACTTCATATATTCCTATAACACATCATAGAACCTATTATTATTCAAAAAAAACTTCCCTTAATGGTATAATGTGTATGTTTAAAGAGGGTTATCAACAATGATGTTTAACTCTTAACCGAGTATTTTCAATTTTATATCATCATCGTCCTCTAAAATATCCATTGTATCCATTATAAAATAATTATTTCTGTATTATAATATTATTTTTCTTATATTATGATGTATCAACAACCAATAACTAACTTATTTTCATCTTACACATAACATAAATATCACTCGTGAGTATATATGGCTTACCATCTCCAAGTAGAATGGTATTTTGTTTTCATCGAAAATTTACATGGATTATTATAATAAAAATAATAATAATAATATATTATATCAATGATATTATTATGATCATATAAATGTAAATTATTATTTACCTTCATTACATTTCATCCATTGAAAAATTGAATCATTTTTCTTGCGTATGTACAACCTACCATCTTCTTGAATGGTGTGATTTAATTTTCTATATCTACATTTTACAAAAGAATGTATATATATATATAAGTAATATATTTGACATTAATATCATGTCAAATATTATATTTATTATATAAAAATGATAAATGTAAAATTATAAGGACTATCGAACTAATAATTCATGAAAAATGAAGTAGATATGACCCAAAAGAGTGACTAAAATTAAAGAATTATTAATAAATATTTTATTCGATTTTATAAGAAAATAATATTTGATATGATATATATGAGTATTTTTTATGAAAACAAGTATAATAAATTTATATTTATTATATTGGATTATAGAATGTGTATGATTTATCTAAAGACGTGAGGTTATATGTTAATGATTCAATCCCATTTTAATTGAGATTGTTTATGTTGGAATTTCCATTAAGGAAATTATACAAAAATTATGTGATAAATAAAATAAATTATTATTCTTCTCAATTAATATCGTGAATATTTATTATTTAATAACATTTCCCTCTTTTTTTTGTAAAATGTTCCTTATTTTTTAAATAAAACCCACCCTTATTAATCTTTATTTGCTGGGGATATTTTTTTCTACACCCTTGATTTCTAATATTTATTTGTGAATGATTTTTAGTACTGAAAAATGAGTGATTACAATCATTTTTATATATGATTTATTTTTTTCTAGAATGATATAAATGTAATATTCTTTTTGTTTTCTAAAAGATGTTCTTTTTAATGAATGTTCCAAAAAAATGTTTGTCTTCATAACAATTGTGACGTGAATAGTGTTTTCCACTATTTTGATTAAAAATAATTTTAGGAGTACATTACAAGTTTCTATGGTTATTGACAATGCAAATATATTATTTAATATATCAGAATTATTTTTGATTTTAAATATGTTATTTCAAAATGAATGGTCATTTTGCACAATAGTTATTATTTAAGTTTTATGAAGTATTTTTATCTTTGATACCAACTACAGTGTTAATTAAAAAATAATAGGTATATTATGAAATTAAAACATCATTATTATTTCTTCATATGGTATATTATTATGATGATGATATTTTTACAAAACCTATTCGTTTTCCATAGTTTATTCTATACTAATATGATAAATGTTTTGTGATCTTGTAAAATTTATAAAACTAATTTTGATTATATGATAGTTTGGATTTTGATAGCATCACATTGCACTATGTATAGTGATATTTAATATTATGACTATATTATGAAAGGCATGTCCATTATTAGAAATATTGTTGTTTGGACAATTTAATGCGAGTATGTTTGATTCTAGATATTTTTGTATGGAAATGCAATGACATGACTGTGAATAATGTTTTTCAAATTTACACACATGAGTATGATATCTCTATTTTTATTCATAAATGATTAAATATATACATTAACGTGTTTATATAGGTTCACATGATTATGATTTAATGTTCTTATTAGGAAACGTTTTGTTGTTATTACACAAGAATGTTGATTACTTCTTTAAAATGCTTATTAATCCTGACTCTAGAAATAAATTTATTTTTTAGAATGGGATAAAATATATATTTTTTATATGAGTATTTTAAATTTATAACATGTAGTTCAATATGTTATCATACCCTTATGATCCTATTATCCCTTAAATATAGATATCTCTCAGGTGTATGCTTACGAAGCATATGAGTTTTCCCTTTCTTATGATTGTATTCCCTGGGTTATGACAATTGGTTAAAAGTAGGGTTTGTATTAGAAATATACTATGTTGGAATTTATTTTCGAGAATTTTTTAATATATTCCATGAATTTATAATATTATTTATCTTTTCACTAATGATAATAAACCATTAAAATCCCCATGAATTTATTGTAAGCAAATATATTGAATATTTTTCTAAAATAATGAAATATTTATATACACTTTTCTCTAGTTATATCTATTTGTGTTAGATAATGGTTTAGTGAAACATTGGATACATGGAAAAAGAAAATACCGATGACCCTTAGGAAAATAATATGCATTGGATAACATCCTATGTAATGGTAATGAAATGGTCCTTGTTTTCCAAGAGTAAAATCTCTCCTGGGATACTACATTTTTAGGTGGTTTTAAAATATATACATCTATTAGTAATAACCCTAAAAGTGTTGGATGAGAATGTATCAACTATCATTCTATTTATTGATGAATAAGCCATTAATGTACACATAGTTTGACCCTCTTGGGGGATCTATTTGGTATATTTCATTTTATTATTTTGAACTATTAAAAAGTATTGGATTTCATTATGAAAATTAATAACCATGGATAAATAAGTTGTGTCCTTGATTGAAAACAAGGTGTCTTGATTAATCCATTTAAAAATGGTTTTTTTATGATTTTGTGGTTTTCCACAGTGATTAGTTTTGACACACTATATTTTTTTGGTTATAGACGATGGGTGAAACTTGGTGGAATTATGATAAAACCAAATGTGATAAACAATGGAATAATTTATCTTATAGGAAACCATGTGAAAGTAAAACAAAAATTAAAAGCCTTATTATTATTACAAATCACCAATCTCATTATATGACTAAAAATATCATCTTGGTATAGTTTCCTTGCAGACCTAATAAGAGAAAAATATAGTTTCCTGATGATCATCTAGGGATGAAGATACATTTTTCTATATGTTAATTATGATTGAAGAACCACCCTGTGTAATGTTACAATGTTATGGGAACATATTTCTATTGTTGAAAAGAAGGACATAAATCAATTAAATTTCATGGAATAATGAAATTTCCCATTAACTTGGTGGATGGAAATAATTGTTTCTAAATGATATTATCAATAGTTGAATGATTTAAATATGGAAAATATCGGAATAATATAAATACATTTTCTCTAGGTAATTCTTAAAAAGGGGATTAGTATGGTTTTAAAATTAATGTTATTAATATTAATCATGAAAATATTATGAATGAAAAATGAATAGAAGGATGTATTACAGAAATAGATAAAAAATCCAAGTTAATGGTTTCATAAGAATGTGGAATGATTGAGTTGATTAAGTATTGTAATTCTATAATGATAAACTATAAGTATGAAATTATGATATTTTGGACATAAGTTATATAATGCATCTAAATATAATTATATTGAAAAATATACTTAATGGATTTTCTAGAATATATTAAATAATATTGATAACATAGTAAATTTATTTAATTATATGGTTATATTTTATGGAAAACACATTATTGAAATAAATATAACCCATAATATGTGATATATGTTGAGATAATAATGTTTTTTGAGATATTATTTGATTATTGTTATAAAAATAAATGAGATAATATAGATTAACATGAAACTTGTTATTGATTTGAAAAAAATATATTATGTTTTATTTGAGGGAGTTTATAACAATTTCAATTTATGGACTACATTTTATAATCTACGATTTTATTTAAGGAATTATAAGAGGGTTTATTTTTTGGAATCATGAATGTTTTGATTAGAATTTTAGGGTAATTAAGGTTATTACTATGTTTCATGAGAATTTATAATCAAGGTATTCAGATATTTGGTTTGTGACATTAAAATACAAATTATTTTATTTGAAGGATTAATGTTATGTTGATTTTTTAAAATATGGTGACCTCGTTTATAATTTTTTTGATTTTGATTTTTTTGGACATATTTTTTAAGTGATTTAACGTTATCTACTTATATAAAAGATCAAGTTGATCTTTGGGTATTATTGTTTTAGGTTGTTGTATGATTTTTCTTATTTAATAACCTTTAATATAAATTATTGTTTTTATAAATATATTGAGAATGTAGGAATGAATTTTCATTCATTAATCGATGTTAGGATCTATTAAAAATTAATTTTATGACATAACTTATAAAAAATTCATATGGAATATTCATTTTTTATAAAATGATATGGATTATAAATTGATTTAATCATAACCAAACCATTAAATAGTGATTTGGATATAAAATGATATCAAGTAATTATCTTATGTAATGATATCCATCCCTATAATAAAATAATCCCTTAACATTAGAAAAAGTATCATTAAATAAATTTTTGACTTTTATCTCCATTTATGATGACTCAAACTTTTTTCAACCAATCATTGATTTTTGTTTTTATTTTTAGTGAATTTCTCATGAGTGAAAACACTATCACACTATATAACTAATTGGTAATTACTTTTCCCCTCTTGTTTTATATATTACTTTCCCATAATTTTATTCTTATCTCGTTTCCAAATTATGTGTTACTTTAGGTAACATGTATATTTCCCACTTCCCGACATTTTTGGATGATTTATTATCACTCAATATAATGTGCATAATTTATAAAGGTATTTGATAATATATAACATTTTATGACATTGAAATAAATATGATGTAATGAAATTTGGGGGGGGGGAGGTATAATTTTAAACACCAACAATATAGATAAATTTATAATATGCTTGATTAATTTATTAATATGTAACACAAATCGTTATGAAAAATATGAGACATTATAAAAATATTATTTTAAAGAAGATGTTGAATTAGAATTTATGAATTTTAGTAAAGACATTATGAAATAATTTTTTAATGGTCTTACCCAATAAAACATTATTTAGTAATTAAAATTAAATAAACAAACTTGTTTTACTGAAATCATTTGATTCCTCATAATTCATTTTCATCAACAATGGATTTTATTTTCTTTTTAGTGTAGAAATTATAATTAATTTAGGAAACATTTATAAAAATTTATTTTATAAAATTTAAATAGCTTTTGAAATAATAATATAAAAATTAAGTTAAGGTTAAATTTTTGTTAGCCAAATAGTGCATAGATCTACAATTTATGAATGATGGATTGTTTTAGAGGTGAATGAATAAAATTTTATTGATAATTTCTGTAATAAATTTCCATTTATTTCTGCTGTAATCTAACTACAACTAGTTTATTCCCAGTTACAATTTCATCCTTTAACAAATTATGTATATGTATGACTTTGGAGACCAAATCATGTCTAATTTCTTTTAAATCATGAATGTTGAAGAATGTTGATATTTCAAATATTTTCATCTATTTTAATTAATTAAATAATTTAAAAGTCTATTTATATATTTAAGAAGGTTCTATAGTGAAATATGATAAATTTAATTATTTTTAATATTTATTGTATATTTGAATCATTGATATTTATGATTTTTATATAAGTGAATTTTTATGTTAATAACACATTTTTATAAAAATTATTTTTTATTGAGCCTTACAAATTTATATTTAAATTAATTTCATTCACAAATATAAATATAATAATGAAAATTTTTTTCCCTATAATTAATTAGGATGATAGAAATTGGTATATATTCCCCTCTTTTTGGAAATATTAATAGTTACCAATATTATTTTTTGTCATGGTTGTAAGATAAAAAAGGTAAAATAGTGTTAAAACCTTTGGATAATGATTTAATATTTATCTAAAAAAAAAATTTATCCCAGGGGATGAGTCTAGTTCTACTATTTTCAACCACATTTTTAATATACGGTCACTTTATTCTATATTTCATTAATTAAGACCATATATTCTTACACAATAGCAACATAGTTTTTATTCAATTTATCGAAAATTAATAAAATTGATTTTAAAAAATTTCAATATAATACAATTTTCGTGAAAGGTTATGTTACTCAAATTTAATACCTTAATATTTAATAATATAGTTGTTTGAATAGTTTATATTCCAATTATATAACTGTATTGTGGTCTTTAATGTCTAATTAAATGAAAAGAGTCAAGAATTACATTAATGACATTTTATCAATATAATATATTATTTATGTTATTTAGAAATCATAGAAATAATTGATGTGGTAATTTTTATATTATATAGTATATAATTTAATTTAATTTCCATTTATGTAGATATTCTGTCCTTATATGAAATATTATAACCCTATCATTTTTAAAATTTTGTTACCATGGTCAGGGTTAAAATTGGGTAACCAATGGATTGATAAAAAATATGGTCTGTAATGGAACGAAAACCTATATAAATTTCATTGTATGATGATATTTTTGACTATATCCTCTATTTTCCTATAATATCTTACCATTTGGAATCATTTCTATTAATAATTTATCGATTATATTTTGATTATTTTTGACATTTCATGAGTAACCCTCCCTTCACATACAAAAGTGAACCTCTTATCCTTTGTTCCTCACACATATGGAGACATAAATATTTGAACATCCATAAAATAATTCATTTATATATTAATTCACCATAACTTATAGAATTTTTTATTTCTAAAAGACCATACATTCAAGGATTAACGTGTTTTCCAAAAGAGTGTTCACAATAAAGAGGTATAACTCCTAAATGAGAATTTTAAATTTTATTTATTCTATAACCTATAAAAAATATATAATCCAATAAAAATGACTAATTAAGTATCATAAATATAATTAAATGTTTTTATAATGATGTAATTACTATTATACAACTTCCTTCTACACTATAAAAAGTGGGGACATGGATTATGCATATTCTTAGCTTCTGTCTCCACATTGGGTTGAAATTACTGTTTAAAACCCACTTTTAATTGATTTCCATAATTATGGATGAAATAAACACATATTTTATTTATTATATTGTTATCATTCATCATGATTATAAATATTATTTATGTTTATTTTTTCTATACCTTGAAAAATGGAAACATAATTTATGAGTATGTATAACCTATAATCTCCGTTAATGGTGTAATCCATTATACTATATATACCATTTATAAATTAATACATATATATATAATTAATAGGTATTATATATTTACCTTGATAAAAATTCTGGATATGATGAAATTATGATAATTATATAAAATATTGTACTAGAAAATTGAAACCTGCTTAAAAAACAATGGAGTATCACAAAAAAATTATTTTAAATAAATAATTGTAAATAAAATTGTGATAAGATGTCATGATAAAATCACATATGGTATGATACATATGAGTATGGTTATAGAATAAATATTTATTACTTATATAATTATTACATATAATTTCTTCACATATAGGATGAATGAAAATCCTTGGGGTAAATGATTCAGGTTTCAATCCCAATTTAATCAAGAATGTTTATGCATGAATTTACATTGGAAAAATTAAATGATAAGTATCTGATAAACCAATATATGTTTTATTATCCTATTTTCATTTATATAATTTTTTTTTAATACCATTATCCAAATATTTTTTAGCAAAACTTTTTAGGAATTATTGTAATAAAGTTCGCCATATTTCTCTTATTTTGGTTGAACTGTTATCTTCCATGTCAATGTTTTAGAAATCTTTTTCCAATATTTTTTTCAAATATTGTGAATTATTTTTTACATTAATTTGAACACATGTTTTATTTTTTAAAAAATTTTCTAAAAAGGATTTTTCTTCATATACTATGAATAAGGTCCTTTTTTTATGGTCTGAACATAGCCATTATTTATTAAAAATTACGATAAGAATAGAATGTACCAAAATAATTAATAATAAATGTTTTGATGCTTCCATTAAAATATTATATGTTTATTATAAATAAAATATTTTCATTAATATTTTATAAATATGTCTATTCTTAATATATTTTTTCAAAATGAATATTTATTTTCATCAATAGTGATTCTAGATATATTTTGAATTAATTATTATCAATGATAACATAAATGAAATTAATTAATTATTTACATTGGATATGATATAAAGATAATATCTTTGATATTAATTTTTATGGTTTATTAATTTAATCATTATATGTTTAAGAAACCCGTTTATATTCCATGAGTTATGCTATGCTGATATGATGAATGTTTAATAATCTTGAAAATTTTATATGAATAAGTTGTGACTATAAGATGGTTGGGACAATTGTATACTACCATTGAATTGGGTAATTTGATGTTGATGTATCATGAAATGATGATGATACAAATTTACTAGATTTAAAATATATATTTTTACATATTTATGAAAGAGTATTTTTTTTATTCTATATATTCTCATTGAAAAATGCATACACATGATTGGAAATAATTATGTCCACATTTTCTTGTTTGAGTATGACCACATTAGTGCTATAATCATAAGATTATATATGGATATGATTGTATTTATCGATGTTCACCATGTTATGATTTCTTATGCTTATGATTCCAATTGACTATATTATAACTCTAGAATTTTGATTTCTACATTAAAACCTTATTTATCATGCTTATATATGTGAATTGATTTAGGAGCTTATGTAATATGATTTTTGGGTATGAGTACTATATTTTTATATAGGGAACATGAATATGTTATCATACCATTTTGTTCATGTTATCATCTAATTAATAATATCATCCATTTTTACCATTATTTAACATCTATGGTCATACTTTATTATGTATTATTCCCACACATTATAATGAATTATTATAAGTAGGCCACATATGAGTTTTTTTATATGGGATGATATTTGTGGAAGTTATTGACGATATTTCATAAAATATTAGTATTATGCATCTAATATAGAAATGCATTGAACCTTATTAGTCATTATTCATTTATCAGTTTGAAATGTATTAAATATTTATCTAGAATTATATAATGTTTATATAGGAAGCACTTGAGTGGTTTTAGAGATAACTGATATGGAACAACAACAACCAGATCCTGTACCTCAAAGGCCTAAAAAGACTAAGGATAAATCTTTCTACTATGGATAAACATTCACTACCCATGGTGAGGTTAAATCATTAAAAAATAGAATCCATTGATTCAAACTATATAGCCCTTCTAAAATGATCATTATAATTATTTTGATGATCCCATGTTAGTGTAATTACCTTAAAAATAACCTAAAACATATTTATAATGTAATAAACATATTTTTCTCTAAGAATATGTGACTCCCTAACCTCAACATAGAATAATTCAATTATCTTGTCCGTCTATATATTTTTTCAAATGGATCCCTACTAATGGTAGTGTAGTAATTATTATTATATCAAAAATATACCCATGGTGTTTTCCTCGCCAACAGACCTCCAAAATCCATAATAATCCTACACAATGTATAATTCATAGTCTAGACGATATTCTCTATATAACTATCAATCCATGGATTAAGGTAGTGTAATGTACAACTAATATCTAAAATCATGTCAAACGCCTCCCCACACACTAGGGATAAAACCAAATCATGATCACATATGATCATATATGAAATCCCGTGTATCCTCACTGTAAAAACTAGATAATTACATGAAAAATAATTCTATAAATATTTATTACTTAATTTACAATAAGTGTCCCATCTTTTAAAAATGTCCACAATCCTCCATGATGAATAAACTATAGCCCATGTTCACGGAATACTGGTTAAAAAGTTCAACAAACTATGTTTTTCATGCCTATGTAAATACTATGTTTAAAAAAATATATTACATGTTAGACAAATCATAAACTAACCACTTCATATTAAATTTAAATTATCACCAAATCATATATAAATACCTGGTTTTAAATAAATTAAAATACATTACCTTTACAAGATAAATAATTATTATGTTAATAAAGAACAAAGTTATATTCAAAAAAATAACTTTTATTTGTATTGTACATAATTTAAAAAAATGATTTTAAAAATATTAAATTGAAAATATCAAATAACAAAATTCAATATTCAAACCCCTCATGAAAAATTTACATAATATGAATTTTATAAATTTTCTTGAAATGTTTCATTTTCTAGTAGACTGAAATAATCATAATTTATATGATTTTATAACTATTGTAGTGTATATAAGTAGTTTGAAGAAATTAATTAATAAAATGTATATTTATTCAATAACATTTTAAATTTTAATATATTTTCTGATATAATAATTAATAATTCCGACATTTATATACTAAAATAATAAAATTCATTAATATATTTTTATCTTGTCATTTAATGATAAGTTTTGATGGTGATATTCATTAATTTAATTCCTTGAAATCCTCATTTCATTCCTTTAATTTATATTAAATAAGTATATATCATTATAATGAATAATGATGATATATTTATTATATATATATATATAATTATTAAAATAGCCTTTTTTAAAAACTAATTTTACATGATTAAGATTGTTTAATTTAAAAATAACTATTTACACATTTAGAAATTTTATATTATAAATTTATTTTCAAATTTAAAATTATAGGGTTGAAATTATGTAATTAGGGAAAAAATGTAGTTAAATAAATTAATTACTAAGTTTAATAAAATATCCCCTATTAAAAAAATCAAAAAATCGTTTACAATGGGAAAATGGAAAAAAAGTAATAATAAATTTATTAAATAACAATTTTCTATGGGTTTTGATTTTATCTTGTCAAAAAATAAACTTTCTCCAATATTTGATTCATTTATCATGAATAGTGTCATGAAATTATTGAAGAACAATGAGTGTGTCAAAAAGGTAACTTTTATTTACTTATAAGATGATACCACCTCCATCCTTTCAATTTCCCAAACGTACTTCAAAATGGATTTAAAACCCAATCCAAATTTCATGTCCTTCAATTCATTAAGAAGACCTAATTCCTTTGGTCAACACAGATTAGCCTGCATCCCGTGAATATAAGGTCATCATCAGGTGGATGTGGAAACTCTCAATGCGGCAATCTCATATTTCTTAAAATTTAGAACTTATAATTTATTTTATAATTTCACCATAAATGTAGTGTAATAATAAAATCAACTAGATCATTTTATTGACATGTTATTATTAAAATGTGTCAACCATCAATTTTTGTCTACATTAAAATAAAAAAAATAAGTATTCACATTACTTCATGTGCATGGATTTCTTCGTACATTAAGTAATGTTTTGGGGTTTATGACGTACATAATAGATGGTCATAATGATGGTAGTGATTAATTAATACCTATTACATGATTGTTTATAAATTATCCCATAATTTCCACTTTCATCCCTCTCATTCATTGGGTAATTGAAACACTAATCATGTACTGTGCGGACAATCACCTCCCAAAATAAATGTATTATATTTTCCTTCATATAAAAAAATTAAATTCAATAATGATAATATGTGATATATGAAATTAATATTTATCATCAAGATTGTTCTTTTTGAATAACACTAAAAATAATGATAATTACAATGGAATATTTCAGTGTCGATAGAAATCTCAAAATGTGTTCATTAGTTTTTTTTAAGAAACTTTACTAAAACACTTATGTAATTGTAATATAACATTATAAGACATTATAATAAATCCATTCTAGTATGTAAAATGGTTTTTAAATGACAATATTCGGGTGCAAAATTAATATTGACATATCATTTAAAACCCTATTTGAAAATGGTTAGGATTATTAACATTAAATATTGAAAAGCGAATATGAAATTGTATTACATGAATAATATTTGTATTAATTAGAATTATTATTTGTAAATTATATGAATATGGTCTATACATGGGTAAAAAAGATATTTTAATTTATGATAAAAGAGGATAAATTACTTTAATATAAATAAAGGTTATTGGTAAGGGACTTAGAAACAAAAAAAACCATTTATTTAGTTATAAAATTTCTCATTTGAACTATATTTTTATAATTGATTCCCTTTTAAATTATGATTTCCTGTTAAATGTGTTGAAATGATTTTCTAAAAAAATTATATTCCTAGTGAATGATTTCTTTAGTTTTTTCAAAAACAATATAGCTATTAATTTTTGAAAACCAACTCATAATCATGACTTTTACTTTGATGAATATGAGATGATTTCAAAAATGTCATTTTTATTTGTTATATATTATGTCCAAATTAAATTTACCTCCAATGAAGTTTTTTTCTCACATCACACTATGTTATTATTTTATTATGTGATTATTTTGATTTAAAATATTTATGGTATCAAGATATTTAATTTAAGATGTAATTTTTATATTTTAGTAAGCTCAAATTATATAGTGGATTCTTAATGAATATTAAACAATTTCCATTATGATATTTTTTAAAATAATTTTATTTCCTGGGGATCTTTGTATAATGACTATGAAATACCATGAAAACCATTTTAATTTCTATGGGTTATTTTATGATGTAATCAATATTTTTGTTAATTGGAACAAAAATATATGTATTATAAGAGTATTAGAACATATATCTATCTTTAATGCATTTATTAAAGAATTTAATCTCAAGAGATATAAATATTATGTGATTGGGTTATTTGGGAATCATGTTTAACAAAAGGATATTGTGATGGAAGTAACCTCTTCACACAATTTTATAAGTTAACTGGATGGTAGGTTGAAATTTTTAAAAATATATGAAATCAAATGATTATATTTGTTCCACTTTTTTCCTACTTTCAATAAACCATATTATATTCATCATGTTTTATTTATTTTTTATTACACGGTAAAAGTGTTACCATTTTAGATCTTTTGTCCATCTTTCATGCTTATCATTTACTCTTGGTAATTTATACTCTTATAAATTAAATATTTTTCATTATTCATCTATTTCCATATGATTATAATATAACAACTATGTCATATGATATATTATCCATTTATTAGTGTTTGATATATCCCTTTTTTAGGTTTCCCATTCCCCAATATTTGAATTGGATTATATATAATAGAATTTATATGAATGGATTATGTTTATGGAGAGATTTTGAAATCATGTAAAATATTCTTTTTATGTTTATAGATCCAAATACATTGAAAATTTATTTCCTTAGGTTGTGTGAATATTTTTTAATGTAATAAAGAGACTAGAAAATCTATATATTATTTATGTATCATTATCGTCGATCTCTATCGTTAGAATATGATAATTATTTAGTTATTTTTAATACTAGGATAAGAAACCATTTTTGAGAAATCATACGATAATCAAATGTATAGGATAACATTGTAATTTATGGTAAATAAAGGAGTGTCGATTTACAAGAAATAAATCATTCTCCAGATAGTATAGGTTGATTAGATTTTAGAATATACTTATATAGGAGAAATAACTATGAAAATATGTATTCAAGTATATCTCATCCATATTCTGGTGCATGGTGAATGGGTCATTATAACACACCCTGGTTGATACTCATAGAGGATATTCTTTGGCTAATTAAAATATTGTATATGAAACATTATGAATAATATTTTTGTCTTATTAACTATAATGGTTAATTTATATATATTATGTAAAATTTCATGAATATCTAAATATTGAAACATAAGGAGTTTTTATAAAATTAAATACTCATTATTTATCAATTATTTCATCAACAATATTTGTTTTCTTATTTATAATTTTATTAGTTTATGTATCCTCACCATAAACATTCATCTGTAAAGGATATGGTTGTAACATGGAGAAACTGAGATATTGATTGAGGAAATAGTTAATGTGGTGATTTTATAATTGAGACAACAAATGGAGTTCAAATTTTCATGACAATGTTGACACACATATATCATATTATTTATAATAATATCAATAAGGTGGATTTCCAAAATTCACCATGAATGGTGAATATTTCTAATGAATGTTTTAAAGGTCAACCACCCCATAATTTAATTGGGATTCAATCCCTTTTATTAACATTAAATTGATTAATTTTATGGAAAAAATATGTTTTCCATTAATGTTTGTCTATTTTCAAATCTATCATATGGATGTTTAGGATGACCAATGTTATAATATCATTATTATTACAACAAAAAATGGAGGAATTTCATTTTATGATGGTGTAAGATTTTAATTGATCATTCATAACTAGATATATCCCTCAAAATCTTGGGAAAAATATAGAATTGGAATTCAAATAATTGAATCAAAATATATATGATTATATTTATCCTTTTGAAAAAAAAACATAATGATAATTTCATTGTACACCTCATATATTATTTATAGAACATAAAATAAGATTAATTGATACTATGTTATCCTAAAATTCATTCATACAATGTTAATAGTTTTAATTTAGATTTGATGCTTGGAGTTTTTTTCTATATGATATTTCGATTCAAATGGAATATGGAGACCCATATGATTCCAAAGAATGTAAATGAATGATATAGTGTAATATAATCCCTAATGAATAGAATCTTGAGGCTAAGAATATTAAATTATCCCCTGGTAAAATATGTCTGAAGAAACACCTGATTAATTTCATTAAATGATCTGGTAAGTATTCAAACTATAGTGAAGTAGTAAACATATCTCATGACATTCAATGGAATTGAAATAGGTCAAATAACACCATTGTTGAGAATTATTCCCTAGTTTATGATCCACATAATCTTTAATGATTCAAACTCGAGGACTATATGATCAACAATAATCAATTCCCTAATAATATAGTCTATTGAAGGGCTTAAGAAAAAAATCATTCTAAACCAAGGGTGTTGGGGAGGTAATAATTAATAAATACTTATATAGGTGGACCACATCATTAATTTGGTGGAAAAAACATTAATTATCTAACATAGAGTTATGAATTCATTTTATAATTATAGTTTTCTGCACTATTTTCTATCATATATGTTTTCAAAGAACATGGATTCACCACAAGATACATTGAAAATCAACATATCCATGAAAACACCTGATATCATTATAAAATAATTTATATTTGAAAAATATTCTATAGTTGAGATTTATGGAGTGATAATTTAATAAAATATTTTCATCCTCCATTTAGTCATGTTTAACATATTTTTTATGGACTTTATTTCATTAAATAAAGAGAATATACTTTTAATGAGAAAGGTAAATGTAATTTCATATTCCTAATCATATGGAAATCATGTATCAATAGAACTATGATTTTTCACCTTTTTTAAAATTATATTCCATAATATTGGTAATGATACCCAACGACCTTGGGTTCCTAGCTCATATTATCAAGGATGTTTCAAATGATACAAACATGGAATTAATGTGGGTGTATCCAGAGGTATTTCATATTAATCTTATTGGTCATATCCTACAATGTCAGTTATCTTTCTCAATTGATCTCATCCATGGATCAGTTTTTATAATATAGTCTCCATATTGAATTATTTCTTTTGAATTAGAGGCTTTGACTAATAATGTCATGACATGTCCCTCAGGGACCATGTCGTGACTCTCCTAATCTCACCTCTTGAAGTCCATTGGTTGGATACCAGTGACAAAGGAATCATCCTATAAGTGTATGTCATTTTCTTGAGTACCTTTATGAACACACAAAAAACCACGTCCCAAAACTAGAAAGGTAAACATGCATACCACAAAACTACCACTGATTAATGGTACAAGGTATAGGTCAAATGGTCCAGATTACAAAACCAACAATAGAAAACTGAAAATAGAAAAGCAAAAAAGATCTATAGTAGTCATCTACTGGAAACCGGACCTGATGGTTATGTATAGGGTAGCTGCAAGAAGCCAAATAAGTGGGACCAACATGCTTGATCTCACTTGGATACACCGGTTCCCAGGCCATGAAGTCCTACATCAAGGTGGTGGTTGTACACCATTCACAATACATGCAGGTGAAGCCCGTGTAGGGGTGAGTAAAAAAATACATAGTAGGGAACCCAAATCACAGAGGAAATACCACAAAGTAGTCCACAAGAAACCCATGATGCATGATTACGAAGCAAGACATCCCACTCAGGTATAATCTAATGTATGTATGGTAAGACTATTAGTCATAACAAAGAACACCTTAGACTACTGAGGTACTCACCCCTGTTGAGTATAATGGGTAATCATAGTCACAAGAAGCTGCTTCCCACTTAGGCCATCATAGTTGGTCCACACAGGGCAGCTTTTAGCTAATCCACAAAGGGTAACTCGAAGGTGATCCATAGAGGGACACTTATAGTTGATACACATAGGGTAACTTGTAGATGATCCACACAGTTTTTCTTATATCTAATTCACACAGGGTCACTTATAGATTCTCCACACATGAACATATGTAGATAATCCACATTGGGTCACTTTCTTTCTATTCTTATATGTCCACTTGGGCCCGCTCGTCAGCGGTCATAGGTTCTCAGGCAGCTGCAGGATTCCCTGATATAGAATGCTTGATTCTAGAAGAATCGAGTCCTCAATCCATTCATTTTATTTCATCTTTTATTAAATCCTCCTTTGAACCTTCCAAATGAATTACCTCATCACAAGGGATCCAATGATTCAAATGGATCGTCAATGAGATGCCAGGTCTGAGTGATATTGACATTTTAGGGAACATGGTCCTATTGTGATTATGCTCAATCCAACCTAGTTAGACTAACGAGACCAATCCATCATGGGGGCCCCGCATTCCCTTGCCCAGTTAGATAGACCATACCAACCCAATTTGGGTCTAGGATGGTCCGGTCTAGCATGACCATTACGATTGGCCCATTGGGCCTTACTAGACCCAACCCAGTTCGACAAGTGGTGTAGTTCACCGGGTCACCCAATGACCCAGTTCTATCCAGCCTTGTTCGCAACAGGGAGGCTGGTTGGTTCCTAGTTTAGGTAGCCAAGTGGCTCGGTTTTCTTCTACCAGCCCGACCCACAAAATCATTCCAACTGAATTCTAGCATGGGACACTAAATAGCCATGTTTGCGCCCCCAGCCTAGCCCGTTGTGCGGTTCGATCTTCTCTACCCTGGACGTGAGGTGGCATCTTATTCGTACATGTCACGGCCAGCTAACCCAATCACCCCTTTGATTCTGCACGCGTTCCCTACTGGACCGCATCTTGGCACACCACGTCATGGCCCACTCCACCAACGTGGCCGAGTGGCCATGTCGCTGTCTGCCGGCCGATGGCCAAATTTTTGTAGCTTCTACTACACTGTCGCAACCCACCTCAGCCCACCGCCTCTCGTGTTGGTCCCCGCCACTGGCGGGGTGTTCCGCAAACAACCGAGTTCACTCGGGTGGTTCATTCTTCATACTGTCTACAACTCCAGGCTCAATGGGGGGCCATCTTCCCTACTACGACCTCAAAAATTCTATACAGTAAATCTATTGTTTCATCCATGATAATCACCCAAGAACACACAATGGCGGAGGGGCTCAGGCCTTATTTATGTCGGTGCACATCCTCTATGTTACAGTTTCATTAAAACATTGGGGGATAGGATTATGATTCACTCAAAATTATTCCCAATGAAAAACCCCAAAAATATATGCCCTCCTACAAGAACAGGAAATCTGTGGATCCACCTGTTCATGGGTAGATATGCCTTAGTTGTTTTAGAATTAAGAATGGGGAATTAAAATTATAAAAATTATCCCATACATGGGATTGACGTTTTTCAGGGAAGAGCAGTGTTGCACACCATCATTATCTATTCATGAACCACCACCCACTTTTCTAGCGATACATTGAAGGGTGGAAGGAGAATGGATTCGTCATTCATCGGTCCCATTCATTTAAGTGCATCATTGTCTCTAGATATTTCCCAACATTCTTAGTCATACATAATTCCTCACCACAGAATCATTAGATATATTCCCCAATATCCAACTATTTCTCAAACCCATTATCTCATTAAAAGGGAAATGTGTCACAATGTTTCTGTTATGCTGTGTTTCCACATCAATTGGTTGTTTAATTTAAAAAACAGTGTATCAGTTATGCTTCAATTAATTATATGTTACACTAAATGTAAAGACCGTAAAATTGAGTGGATTTTTTTTTAAATACACGAGAACTTTAAAAGTCTGCAGTTTCTAACGACACTTGATTTCGAGGCCATGTGTGCCCAGAATCAATTGCTGAATTTTTTGTCAGTACATTCAGTAAATGTACATGTGGGATTTTATATATTTTGAACCGGCGATCGGAATTTAAATCCGAGGATACTGCTGAACTCGCGTCGCCGGTATTCGCTAAAGGAGACCTTTACCAAAGTTGCATTTTATCAAGGTTGGAAGTTAATTTTTGGGGACTCTAAATAAAATTAAGTAAAAATATGTGTAACATATTTTTATTTGGTTGGTGGTTAAAACCACCAAGTGTAAGATAGAGGTGGGCCCCACCACACCATAACCTCCCTTAGGAGGATATAACTAGGTGGGGTCCACTAACTTGAACCCCCTTAACTCTTTTTTTAATCCCTTGAGATCCCCATTAGTTGGAGAAACTGTAGAAACCTTCCACTTTCCCCCATTATGGTGCCAATTCACCCATTAATGAAGTGAGGTAGCTTATTTTAATTATGCTCTTAACATCCTCTAAATATTAATTTAAACCATCCCTTAGCATTAATTTAATGAGTTGCCACATTTAATTAAACACATCTTTGTATTGTTGTGGGAAAGAATTAAAAGAGGCTATCCTTTTTCATTTTTGTGGTTGGCATAATCCTTTGGAAAGCCTGAGAGAGAAGAGTTTCATCCTTCCAATGAAGAACCACCAAAGAACTCCATTCCTCCCACGAAGAACATAAAGAAAGCTCTCTGTCTCCGAAGAATGTGAAGCATAATCTTCTTCCTTCTTTAACCGGAGAAAGGAAGGGAAGCACTATTGCCCACAAACTACACCGAGGGGGTCATCTTGACTCGTCTTCACTGAGCTCTAGCTCCTCCAACATTGAAGGAACGATGTCCGTCTTCCGTGATGTCCGTCTTTCGTAACTCTTCATCGTACAAAAACAAACACGAGGTAGGGGGATTTGAATTATTTTTAAATAAGAGTTTAAACCATCGTTCCTCATCGTACAAATTTTTTGTTTGGAAAGTCGAATGATATCATATGACAGGGAGGGTTCAGACTGCATGAACACGATCTGACCCTCCCCCATTTTTTTGGTTTTTGTTGGATGATTATGGAGGATGACCGCAAAATGTAGCAGGCAACGCATGGATGTTGGGTCACCATAAGGGTGCAACACCGTCATGCCGCGCAGAGGTATCGAGCTGTGGACAGGCGGGCCACGACAATGCCGAAGGGGCGCGGTGCCATCGCACCACGCCAAAGAGGAACCACAACCAGGAGGGCCGCGACGAATGGAGAAGCGCATCACTGTAGCGCCGCATAGTGGATCCAAAGGACCTGGCCAGGTCAGGCTGTGACGGTGGTGGTGGGGTGCCATCACGCCATGCTGAGGGCAGAAGGACTGCGACATCGAGACGTTGCGGTGGAGGTATGGAGGTGGCTGGCTGGGCCGACCGCCATGGTGCCAGAAAAATATGAGGGACCCTTCAGGTCTCGCGGGTCAAAAAACTGGAACCCATCACCGGTTTATTCAGAGAAAAATAGGGGGTCGCGACACCCCCTCCCACGCATGGCTAGCCGGACCCCGCAGGCCGCCCGGCCAGACCGCCCTCGGCCGGGCCGTCCACAGGCCGTGCCACTTAATTGCCGGACGCCCTTTGGGTCGGGTCGCCCCTTCAGGTCGGGTTGCCCCCTCGGGCAGGTCCTCTTCATCGGACCGGGTCATAACCTCATACTGAGTTGAGCTGGGTCGCTCTGACTGGGTTGGACCGGACCCAGACCCACAATGGCTGTTTCCACCATTCCACCCATATCATGGGCTACAGGTGTCTAATCGACAAACCGCCTTCAGCGATGGAATTCTTGGAGATAGAAAATTATTTTGGCATAATCTACTTTAGGTTCAGACGCAGTTGGAGTACGATTGGGTTGGTTTGAGCCTAAAAACCATCCGAGCCCCTAGAACAAAAATGCCAATAACTCTCAGACCGGGCATCCGGTTGACGCGTTGTCTATCGTGTTGGGTTCCTTATGATGAGACAGATATATGAGATACATCAACACTGGACATCATGATAGTTGATGTATCGACACTTTTCTCAAGGATTGGACCATCCTCGAATCGAGCGTTCTTTGTACGGGAACCCTAGGGTTGGCTGCGACTGAGATGTACCAGAATCCTCTGTGGGTTCGACAATGATGGCTTCTGTACCGGGATCCTCCATGGGTTCGACAGTTTTGACTTCTATTATTGTATCATGTGTGGGTCTGACAAAATAAAGGGTCATGTATCATGTGTGGGTCTGTCAGCATAGCTGGTCCTATATCTTGTGTGGGTCCAACAGCTTATATGAATCAGTGACTACATCTGATCATCTCTATCAATCTAGAATAGCTGGTCCTATTTCTTGTCTAGGTATGACAGCCTAGCTGGTCCTATATCTTGTGTGGGTCTGACAACATAGATAAATTAGTGACTACATCTAATTATCTCTATCACTCTACAAAATATGTATACTTGTGTCAGATGAGTTATGTCTTTCAACCGTTATCATCATGGTGATTGACTTTACATTCGTTGTGGACTAGGTTGTGCTTGGGCTCGAGAGCTGGAGCTAGACTGTGATTGGTAACTTAGGTATATGTATGTGTATATACCTAATAAGAATTGGTTGATACTTCATGATTATATCATTCATTGTGGTTTATCCATGTTGGATATTGTGAGACCTTGAGGGTCTTGGTGTCCCCTACTGAGTATTTATATACTCACCCCTGCACGGAATTCACCTGCACCTTTTTGTGTAATGTGCAGAAGACGGTCAACAGTGATCGAGGCTGATGGTGACAGACGGGAGGCTGCTCGGAGCTGGACTAGGCGAGGCGTACCTCATGGATGTGTTGTTCGAGTTCTGTACCTACCCATAAAGTAGGATTCCCTGGTAGACGATCTAGGAGTTATTTTCCTTTTTTGCTTGTACTTGTACTTGTTGTTCAGTTCGGTTTGTATACTATCCCACTTACATTCAGTAAACATTTATTTTTTATCTTAGCACTTATTTCTTATACTACTTGTTTTCAGACTATGTGTGTTACTCATTTAAATGCAATGCATTCCCTTTTTAACGGGGATACACTTTGGTGCTAGTTTCCAGCCCCTGGCCTATGGAAGGCAGGCTTGGGGTTGTCACAGCACGAGACCCGATGATGAGTCATGACAAATTGGTATCAGAGGAGTTGGTTCTACTGCAGAACTTGGACTCTAATTCTTTTAATATAAATAGTGTTAAGTGTTTTGGGTGTGGTTATCGGTTTAGAGAAACCAGCGTTGGTGGGCTGGCCAACGTATCCATAAACTAAGACTCGGACTTCTAATTTCTAACTTAGTGCATGAAAACACTGATTGCGATAGTGCTTTCAAGAGTATTCTTTGTGAACTCATTGAGTCATCTCACCAGGTATAACTTATTGATCATGGAACACTTATTCTTTATCAGGATTCCACTACGTAGACATCCAGCTAGGGTTTTCGAGAGAGTACATGATGACGACCCACCGAGTGACGGGGCTCTAGTTTAGGGCCCTCTTTCTATGTTGGCACTATCAGGTGGTGTACCAGCAGCACCACCACCCATAGGGTAGCAGATACTCCCAGCCGCACTAGAGGACAGTGCACGCCGACTGAGCGCATTTTACGAGTTCCAGAGATAGAGGCCTCCGAGGTTACGAGGCGAGACATATTCCTAGGCTGTAGAGGACTAGAAGGAAAAGATTACTGGAGTTTTCCGCCTAGTTGAGACACTAGTAGAGATTATGTTGATCTTAGCAACTAATCTTTTTTTACGGAATGACCATGAGGATGGTTCACATTGTGATATGTTTTTGGTAATTGGATCGTTTTCCGAGATGGTACCTTCAAGGAGTGTTCCAACTATATCACTTCCCGTTGGTTAGCAGACACTACCGGAAGTACCAGTAGAGGACACTTGTAGGATTAGTGCCTTACACGTGTTTTAGCATCAGATACCCCTCAGGTTCCAAGGTGAGCCCGACTCACTGGTGGCTGAGGACAGGCTTGAGGAGGTGGATGAGTGTTTATTAGAGCTTTTACAACTTCAGCAGGACGATGTGTTGGTAGATGAGTATGCATGGAGGCATATCGAACATTCCTTGTACTTTATGAATATGATACGATCATTTCATTAGATCTTGGACCTCTGAGTGTGGTGTGTTTAATTATATTTGAGCCAACACTTTTTCCTCTATGCATTCCTAATTATGTTTGGGTGCTAGAGAGAACCATTGTGGTTGAATGTTCATTGGCTGAGCGGATACTGCTAGTGAATGTTAGCAGTTGGGAAGCATGAAACTGGCACATGTCTTAGAGAAGTGTGCATGTGATATGTTTCAGGAAGAGGAAGTGTTAAGGATGGATGAATCTACTGGGCAGAAACCATGGAAGCAGAGCTAGGAGGGCATCATGAGGTGGTGAACATTTCGACATGTTACAACCACCCGTCATTGTAGTCCTCTCTAGGCTTAGGGAGCTAGAGGAAAGGGAAAGATAGTAGCTTCATGTAGTCAAGGAGTGTGAACCAATGGATCTTTGAATGATTTGAGGTACTAAATATGTCTACTACTAGCTTCCATATTAATAGACATAGGTACCAATCATTCCTTCTTTCCACGAATCATGTCCCAGACCTAGAGTTTCTGGTTAAATCGTTGAATTGACCCTCACATCTGGAGATAATTTTGGGAGGATAATTGATAATCACACTTACGCTGATGGTGTGATATGACCCTTGAGGTGGGAGTTTCGATTGGAACCTCATGGTGGCATCGTCGAGGCCTTATAACGTTAGTTTGGGTATGTATTGGGAAACCACAATTCATACATAGATTGACTGTATTAGGAAAAAGGTTTTGGTTTATCTACAATGTTGGGATAGGGTTTTCCTTGGCTAGAGAAAAGGAAATCACAGGCAACATAGGATGGAATCATGCATTATAGGTTGCAGGTGATCACTCAGGAGTTGGCCAGACTTACCATTGTGCTAGACTTCTCCCGAGTTGCAGCACCACTATCAGCTTTGTCAAAGAAGGGGAAACACTTCGTGTGGTTAGAGAGATTCGAGCAGAGCATTTAGAATAAGAGGAAGAGGTTGAATAGTGTGCCCTTCTTGAGGCTACAAGAAGATGGTGTTGGGTACGTAGTTAACTACGATGCATTAGGGACCAGATTCGGGTGTGTCCTGATGTAGGAACGAGCATTGATCGTGTATGGTTCTCGGTAGTTAAGACAAAATGAGAATAATTGCACTACCCATGACCTGGAGTTAGTTGTAGTGGTCTTCTCCTTGATGATATGGCACCACTATCTGATTGGCGAGCATTTTACAGTCTACTCTGACCACCAGAGTCTCAAAAACATATTCTCTTAGAAGGACCAGAACTTGAGACAGCGACGATGGCTCGAGTTCTTCAAAGACTATGACTTCGAGATTATCTATATTCATGCGAATGGAAAAATTGTAACAGATTCTCTCTGCAAGAGATCAGACATTTAGCATATAAGTGATTTGACAATGAAACGGGTCATGTTTCTTATATCCTTTCTGGATAGAGATGGAGCTTCCTTTCTGCAGTCTCTCACAGTCACTCCTCCACTTCTACAGCGAGTCAGGGAGGCACAATGTGGGGACGCTGGTTGTGAGACTCTACGTGATCAGATATCCACAGGGTAGACACTTGATGGATTTTCTAAAGGTGTGGAGCACGTCATTCTCTTTAGAGGACATACCATGGTACCATTTTCACTTCAGTAGGATGTGTTGATGGAGTTCCACACATCCAATTTAGCGGTACATCATGGAGTGGTGAAGATGAATCAGGACCTAAAATGATAGCACTTGTGGCTAGTTACAAAGAAGGACGTAGAAGAGTTTGTCTCATGATTACTCACTTTTCACCAAGTGATGGAGGAGCCCCTGGTTCTAACAGGAATGTTTCAGCCCTCAGAGGACCCAGAGTGGACGTCGGATGGGATATCCATGGATTTTGTGACGGGACATCCACGTACATCCAGAGGACACGACTTTATCAAGGTTATTGTTGACAGACTCACCAACTCAACCCACTTCCTACCAATCAGAGAGCAGGGCTCCATAGAGAGCTTGTGATGTCTCTATGTATAAGAGATCATACAGCTTCATGGTGTGCCATCGATGATCAACTCCGATCGAGATGCTCGTTTCACTTCCCAGCTATGGTAGTGGTTGTAGGAGGCTTTTGGGGCACAAATTTTCTTGAGCACCACCTTCCATCCTTAGACAGTTTCTCAGACTGAGAGGACCATTCATACACTTTAGGATATACTCCATGCATGCATCAATGACTTTGGTCGTAGTTGGTAGGATCAATTATCCTTGGTAGAGTTTGTGTATAATAACATCTACCAATCTATCATTAGGACGGCACCATACGAGGAACTGAAGGGCCAGACTTGAAAATCATCTCTGTGCTGGACTGACTCAGGGGAGTCAGTACTTATGGGTCTAGAGATGGTGCATGCTAAGACAGAGAAGGTGCAGATCATCCAGGAGCAGATGAAAACTACACAGAGCAGGGTGAAGTCCTATGCTGATAAGAGATGGAGACCACTACAGTTCGAGGATGGAGACCACATTTTTCTATGGGTATCACCTAGAAGAGGTCTACAATGATTTGGTATAGGTGTCAAGTTATCTCCACGATTCATCGGAAATTTCTAGGTCCTCAGTAGAGTAGGAGAGGTGGCTTACCGCCTAGATCTTCCACCAATGTTGAACCGGGTGAATGAAGTCTTCCACATATCTCAGTTGAAGAGATATGTGAATGTTACATCCCACATCATCGACCATGGGTAGCTGGACATCGATGATGGGGCGACATTCACGGAGGTTCCATGGGAACGAGAGGCTCAGTTGTGTGCTCAGTACCCCCATTTGATCGCTTAATGTATGTTGTATCTTATTGGGACATAAATCCTTGAGGTGGGGAGAATGTAAAAACTCGGAAATTCCATGGAATTGTTTTTAAATACACGGGAATTTTACGAGTCCACAGTTTTTGACGGCACATGATTCTGAGGCACATTGTGTCCAGAATCAATTTATGATGTTTTGTTTGGGTAAGTTCGGTAAATTTAAGTGAAAGATTTTATGTCTTCTGAACCGGTGTTCAGAATTGGAATATTAGGACACCACTGAACATGCAGTGCCAGTATTCGCTTATGGAGACCTTGAACGCAGTTTCATTTTATCGATGTTGGAAGTTAATTTTTGGGGATTCTAAATAATACTAAGTAAAAATATGTGTGATATATTTTTATTTGGTTGATGGTTTAAACCTCTAAGTGGAGGTTAGAGGGGGGGCCCAACACACCCTAAACTCCCTTGGGAGGATATAACTAGGTGGGTCCCACTATCTTGAACCCCCTTAACTATTTTTTAACCCCTTGAGATCCCCATTAATGGTAGAAACTCTTAAAACCATCCACCTTCTCCCATAATGGTTCCAATTCAACCATTAATGAAGTGAGGTAGCTTATTTTAATTAAGCTCTTCACCTCCTGTAAATTTGAATTTGAACCATCCATTAGCATTAATTAAATGAGCTACCTCGTTTAATTAAACACATCATTGTGTTGTTGTGGGATCGAATTAAAAGAGGACATCCTTTTTCATTTTTGGGGTTGGCATAATCCGTTGGAGAGAATGAGAGAGAATAGATTTGTCCTTCCAATAAATAACCAATGAAGAACTCCATTCCTACCATGAAGAACATAAAGGACGCTCCTTGTCGCCGAAGAACATGAAGCATCATCTTCTTCCTTCTTCAACTGGGGAAAGGAAGGGAAGGACTGCCGCCCATGAAGTACACCACGGTTGTCGTCTCGACTTGTCTTCAATGAGATCTACCTCCTCTGACGTACACAAAACAACATCCATCATCTGAAACGTCCTTCTTCTGCAACTCATCAATGTACATCTACAAATGCGAGGTAAAAAGATTTGAATTATTTATAAATTTGAGTTTAAACCTAAATTCTTCGTTGTAAAAGTTTATGGTTTGAAAATCCAAATGATATCGTATGAAGAGGAGGGTTCAGACCGCAAGAACACGGCCCAACCCTCCCCCTTTGTTTGATTCCTTCTGATGATGACAGAGGTGGTCCGCAAAAAGGAGTCGGCGGTGCAAGGATGTTGGGTCGCCGCAAGGGTGCAACACCATCTTGTCGTGCAAAGTAACCAAGCCGTGGCCAGGCGGCCCGTGACGGTGCCGAAGGGGGGTAGAGTTGTCACACCATGCCAGAGAGGAACCACAACCGGGAGGACCACAACGGATAGAGAAGCGTGGTGGAATCGCACCGTGTGGTGGAGCCAAAGCCTATGTCCAGGTCGGGCTACAAAGGTGGTGGCGCGGCATCGTCGCACCACACGGAGGGAAGCATGACCGCAGCGCCATCGTTCCACGATGGAGGTCTCGAGGCAGCCGGCTGGTCCACCGCCGTGGAGCCGGAAAAACATGCGGGACCTTTCGGGTCCCTCAGGTCAACAAACTCGGTGCCTAGCTCCTGTTTCTTTAGATTAGAACTCGGGGCGGGACGCCCTCACACGCGTGGCCAGCCTGCCACATAGGATGGCCGGCCGGGCTGCCACCAGTAGGGCCGCACATGACCAGGCCACCCTCAGTCGAGCCTCCTTTGGCCAGGCTACCCTTGGGCAGAGGTGCCCACGGGCCGGGCCGCCCATGACTGGGCCGCCTGGAGCTGGGCCGCCCTGGGCCGGACCACCCTCAGGCAAGGCCATCCTCTGGCCGGGCCATTTCCTCAGACTGGGTTAGACCCTCATACGGGGTCAGGTCAGTTCATTCTGATTGGGTTGGACCGGACCCGGACCTGCAATGGTCGTTTCCACTTTTCCTCCCATATCTTGGGCTATGAGTGTCCGAGCGACGAACTGCCTACGTAGATGGAATTGATGGAGTGAGATGATTTGTTTGGAATACTCCAATTGAGATTTAGACGCGGTTGAAGTAAGTTCGTGTTGGTTTGAGCCTAAAAACAAATAGGGCCCCAGGAAGAGAACTGTCCATAACTCTCAGGCAGGAGTCAGATTGACGCCCTGTCTGTCGCGTTGGTTTTCTTATGATGACCCAGAACTATGTGATACATCAACTCAAGACTTCATGAATGTTTTTTATTGACACCTCGCTTGTGGAGCGGACCCTCATGGAATCGAGCATGTTGTGTGTGGTAACCCTAGGGTTGGTTGCAACTGAGATGTACCAGAATCCTCTGTGGGTTCAATAATGATGACTACTGTACATGGATCCTCTGTGGGTTCGACAGTTCTGACTTCTGTTTCTTTATCTTGTGTGGGTCTGACAGAATAGATGGTCATGTATCATGTGTGAGTCTGAAAGCGTCGATGAATCAGTGACTACATCTTATCATCTCTATCACTCTAGAATAGTTGTTCTTGTATCCTGTGTGGGTCCGACAGCTTAGCTGGTCATGTATCCTGTGTGGGTCTGACAACATAGATGAATCAGTGACTATATCTGATCATCACAATCACTCTATAAAAGATGTATACCTACATGATCTGAGTTATGGCTTTCAACCATTATCATCGTGGTGATTGAATTTACTTTGTTTGTGGTCTGGGTTGTTCTTGTGCACAAGAGTTGGTGCCAGACTGTGATTTGTAACTTAGGTATATGTATGGGCATATACCTAAGTAGGATTGGTTGATACATCATGATTGTATCTTTATTTTTGGTTTATACCTGTTGGATATTGTGATTCTTTGAGGGTCTCGGCGTCCCCTACTAAGTATTGTTATACTCACCCATGCACGAGCTTCACCCACACCTTGTTGTGTTCTGTGCAGAAGACGAGCAGCAGTGATCAAGATTGAGGGTGATAGAAGGGAGGCTTCTCAGAGCTGGACTAGAGAGGACATACCTCTGGGACGAGTTGTTCGAGTTCTGTACCTACCCATCATGTAGTAATCCCTGGTGGATGATCCATGAGTAGTTTTCCTTTTTTTTCTTGTACATGTACTTGTTGTTCAGTTGGGTTTATATACTAGCCCACTTATTTTCAGTAGACTTTTATTTTCTATATTATTACTTGTTTCTTATACTATTTGTGTTCAAACTATGTGTTTTACTAGTTTGAAGGCAATTACTTCCCTTTTTTATGGGGTTACACCTTTGGTGCTAGTCGCCAGCCCCTGGCCTATGAAAGGCGGTCTTAGGGTAGTCACGGAACGGTCCCCAAGGACGGGTTGTGACACTGCACATTTCAGAGCCTCATTAATGGGGTTAAGTTAATGTGAATCATCATTATCTCATCACCACTACTATGCTAATGTTTCACCGCTCAATGGTGGAGAGAAACAAATAAAAGAACTTCTCTTGTTATTTTATTTTTCTTCTGAAAAGTCTGAAAATTATCATTTCCGGTTTACCCTCATTGTTGAATGTTTATTCCATTCTAGGAGAATCCATTCATTATAATTTCAATGGAACCCTCATATTTTTTTATCAGAGTATTGTTTTAAATTTATAAAACCCACTCTCATATATTTTCAATGAGCATAAAAAATTTTCAAAATTATATTTCGGGCTCACTCAGCCTTAGAATTTAGTGTCCTCTGAAAGTGTGGTCTTTAAATAATCCAAATAATTTGTAAAAAAATTTACATGGAATTTTAAATAAATTGAAAAAAAAATTATAGGAAAATATTTAAAAGAGTTTTATATAACATAGTGCTTAACTATGGCATGAAACAATCCACTTTATTAAGATGAAGGATAGATCAACAAATTTTTGAATAAATTATTGTGAGATCAAAAGTGTGATAAATAATAGTTATCAACTACCATGTATTTATTGATAGTTATATCAACTTAGATAACCTTAATTCATCTAAAAAATAGACTTTGTTATCTATATCATCAACTGAGGGAAAAATGAGGATGCGACTAACACAAATTTACGAGAAAGGTATGGACACTAGGAGTTCATAGTGTTTCCATTGTGACATAAAAATTTCTCTACTATCATTATTTAACTTATTAACAGATTCATTAGAAATTACATAGATATAAGAACCCTACTCTTTATTACAAACTTATGCATGAAATATTATATAAACATGGACTTAAGACAACTTTGAGGACTAGGAGATTGAATTCCATGGGAAATTAGGATCATTACATAAAACATTAGAATATAAAACACAATATCTTTATTGAAAACTTATTTTACATGACCACCACATTCCATCATACTTATCAATGAATGGGATAACATAAAGACATTCAGTTGAAAAGGGTCAGCTATAAAGCCCAGTAAGGGAGTAAACAAGGCATAACAAGAAGAATATTGTACATGCTAGAAAATATGATTATAAATGGATCCCAAAAGAAACATGAAAATAAAGGTATGATATAGAATTATTATCATAACAAAAAAAATGTGGCAACAACATTTAACAGGATAGTAGCATGAGCCAAGGAACATTGCACATGGAGCATGAGTAAACCCTTATTTCCCTGCAATTCAAATAATTAAAACCCTCATTGCACATGAATTATCAAGAGTTAACCCTCATTGCACATGGGGTATCATGATACAATTCTTTACCGAATGCATTAGAGGGCTATCAGGGTACACACTTTATAACTATTTCAATTCATGCATAAGTGTGCCACATGGATCATACAACATTGATTAATCAAACATTAGAATTTACTACACGAATAAGAGGTGGGGAATAAATAAATTTAAGTCCTAAATAAAAAATTATATGTTAATAATGTTGAATACATTTGATAGGTTAATGGGAATGGTATTCACTTACATGATTATTTTGGCATGGGAAATTTCAGCCTAACTTTGGGAGCATAAATATGTTAAATAGAAATATTAAAATGGGTAGCTAAGAGATAAATTGGAATCACATCATTTATACATGAAATGGAAAACAATGGGGTCTTGTAACATAATATCCCAAGAAATGTATTGGAAGTTATATGCATAATATAAAAGAATTTCTCGAATGTAAAAAAGAAGAGAGGAATTCATTAGGGAATTTCAGCATGGTAATAGGTGTACATGATGGGTATAAATGAGTGTTAAAGTTGTATCTCATCATTAGAACATATGTTTGGAGGTATGGGGTAGGTGAGAAATCATATCCTATAATTTTTAATTGAAAATAAATGTGCATAACAACATAAATATATTTATACAAGAATGAGAAAGGAAGAAATAACATACTTGGAAGTGTGATCCCAAAAGCATTGGAGAGGCCTGATAAGGGATTATTGGGAGATTGGGTGACGTGGGAGGATTTAGAGAGAGGATTTCAAGGGATTTTCTAGAATCAAATGGTTTGAGTGAAGAGTAATGGGAGATTGAGTGGGTTTTTATTGGAAAGGATATTGAATTCTTAATTTTTTAGGTTTTGGACACCACACATTAAACTAATGAAAACCAAAAACCAACCCATTGTTTGATACCATTGTTTTTTCCATAAAGGTGTGGAAAAAATTATTTTATATATAAAATATCATAACATAATAAAATGTTATGCTTGATTATGGGGAGGAGAGTCACATTGTCCATGAAATCATTTTAAAATTTCAAAATGTTTTATATGTCTTGGAGGGTCCACTAAGGCATTTCAAAATTATTCAAACAAATATAAAATCACATAAATTTAAATTTAAAGCATATATTGGCTGAATAAACCTTTTTTAGAAGTTTATTACATCACTATTAGGTCATTAGGAAGTCATAAAACAGATTATATATTTAAACAGTATTTAATTTTTATCAAAAAAATTGACTGTCTTTAAAAATTTAAAAAATTAAACATTAGATAGTTTAGATGTCCTGAATCTAAAAAAAAATATTAATTTTATATAAATAAATTTCATAAGATGTGAATTTTATCTTTTTATATAAAACCCTATATTTATCAAAATTTCATGGGTTTCGGTAAAACAACTTTCAAACTATAATAAAAATTATAATTATATTCATAGAAATGATACTATCATTTATATTTAAAAAAAGCAATTCAGTAATAATCCATTATTAAAAAATAATTTTTTTAAAAGTTATTAATTCGCCAAAATATATTTCTTAATTTAATATTAATTAAAAATATTTTTTGTGCTTTAAAAACTATTAACAATGTAATTATAATAATTGAATGAATGTATAATATTTATACAATACAAAAATAATATAGATAATCATAGTTCTAAGGTATTGTTATATAACCCCTTATAACACCTGCGTATGACCTAAGGGTTAGGTGGGTGACAATGACATACCCCTGAGGTGTCTTAGATAACATCACTCAGGTGGTAATGTCTATCAAATTACACTTCTCTCGTAGGCGGTTTTGTTCAAACATAACATGTTGTAGCTCATCTTCCAATTGGTGAAGAGAATATCCCAGTGACACCACCTCAATTCTGAGCTCTGACAAATGGGCTTTGTATAGGAAACATATACTGGATGAGGCAATCGCTATCTTTGTTTTAGTAAATTGGCTTTAATAATCCATTATATTTTCAAAAATCACGTGATCACTGTTCAAAGAAAATATTAAAAATGGTAAAAATTCATAATGGTGTCTTAAAACCATAAAACTGAGGAAGTTCATATATCTTATATTACAATTTTACATAAAATGACATTTAATCAGATCAAGAGTAATTTTCATTAGTAAAATCTGGGGTCGTTACAATCTTCCCTCATTAGAAAAATTTCTCCCTCGAAATTTTATTTTAACACACTAAAATAGATGAGGGTAACTCTTCTTTATCACTTCCTACAATTCCCACATTGCTTCTTCAAACTTGTGGTTTCCCCACAACACTTTGACGGGGGAATTTTCTTATTTCAAAGAACATTTTCCCATACGATCTAATATCGTCACTGACTTTTCTTCATACGAGATGCCATTCTCCAATGGAACAGCCTTTAAATTGAGTACATGAAATGGGTAAGTTATTTAATTCCTCAAGAGTGATACATGGAATACATCATGTACTTGAGATATGTTCGAAAGGGGTGGTTTTTGTTAGGGCACTGCTCCAATGATATCAATGATCTGAAAAGGGCTGATGTACCTTGGAATAAGATTTACCTTCTTCCCAAATCTCATAACTCTTTTCCATAGTGGTATTTATATGAATACCATGACTCTAGCATTAAACTCTAGATCTCATAGAAAATTATTAGAATAGCTCTTTTATCAAATATGGGAAGCATTGATGTGCTTATGGATGGCCTTAACCTTCACCACCATTTCCTAATCCATTTTTGGAACTAGGAGTTTTTGTTCTCCGGCTTCATCTCATCATGTTGGTGTTCTGCACCTCTTCCCTGAAAGGGCTTAATAAGGAGCCATCTGGTTTCTTGAGTGGAAACTGTTATTGTTAGAGAACTCAACCTGGGGAATATGTTGATCCCATCCTCCATTGAATTCTATTGTAAATTCTATCAACATATCATGATGTTTTTGGATAGTTAGCTCAGATTGGACTACATTTTTAGGATGATATGCCACAATGAAGTTCGTCTTAGTATTCAGAGTGTGTTGGAGGATCTTACAGAACATATAGGTCAATATTAGATCTCGATCAGATACAATAAATAGTGTTACTTCAAGCAGCCTTACAAATTCTCTAATATATTTCCATGGAAATTTATCCAAACAGAAATAATCTCAAATTTCCATGAATTGTGAAGTATTTGTAAGATGATACACAACAACCTAGATAGCATTGTTTCCTTAAGGTGTCCTCAGAAGTCTGGTGACAAATTCCATGGTGATGTTCTCCCATTTCCATATTGGTTTGGGTAATGGTTGCATCACCCCCTTATACTTCTTCCTCTCAACCTTCACCTGATGACATAATAGACACTTTGATGTATACTCAGCGATCTCCTACTTCCTGTTATCCCACCAATAAAGCAATTAGTGATCTCAATACATCTTTGTGTTTCCTAGGGGAATAGAGAAATTGAAAATTTGTGCAATATACAAAAGTTCATTCATTAACTCCGGATTTGATGCAACACGTAATCTTTTTGGAAATCTCACAATTCCTTCTTAATTAACATTGAACTCTGAGGATTTCACTTTTCTGATAGTTTCCACATTATTTAGAATTCCCACATCGTCCTTTCGACCATACTTTAACAGTTCAAAAAGAGATGGTTGAGAAATCATTTGTGAAAGGATTGATGATGTTACCTTATTTATGATTCCAATTTCCATCATAATCAAATCTATAAAGATTGGGTCCATTTAAATTATTATCAATGAAATTATCACTGGGTCATTTCTACATAGATCATCTCCCAACATTTTCACTTTCCCAGGGTGTTAATGGATTAAGAAGTTATAGTCATTGATAAGATCTAACCATCTTCATTTGTGCATATTAAAATCATTCTATGTGAATATATTTTTGGATTTTATAATATATATATATTTCAAAATTCTCCCCAAAGAGTTAATTTCAACAAATTTTCAATGAAAATATTACTGCACCTGATTCCAGATCATGTCTTTGATAGTCTTTCTCATAAACATTCAATTTCATTGATGCATAGGCAATGAATTTGTCAATTTTCATCAATACACAACCCCATCCCTTCTTCAACGAATCACTAAATACCACAAAAGGGTCTATAATGGTGGGTAGTTTAAGCACAGATGCAGCGATAAGGCTCATTTTCAACTCCTAGATTCTCTCTCCATATTCAACACTCCAAGAAAACTAGACTCTCATTCGAGTTAGCTCAGCAATATTATCGATCGTACCTTAGGAATCTACGACTATCAATCACCAATGTTGGCCTTGTAAATACCTCTATTGTAGCTATCATGGAGGGATCCACATATATACCATTGCTTTTGTTTATATGACCCAATAACGAGACTTCATTCAACCAGAACACACACTTGTGGTACTTTTCATATATATTCCCCTTTCGCAATTTCTATAGTACATTGCTTAGATGCTCTTCATGCTCCTCCTTGGTTTTGGAGTATATTATAATTTAATCTTTAAATACTACCACAAATTTGTCCTGGTAATCTATAAAAGAATCTATTCATCAAGTCCATGATGACTGATGGCGCTTTATTGAGTCGTAAAGTCAATACTATGAATTCATAGTTCCTGTACCTTGTACAAAAAGCAATGTTGGAGATATTATCCCTATTCACCCTCACTTGGTAATATTCGGACTACAAATCCACCTTGGAGAATTATTTTGTTCCACATAGAAGATCTGAAAAGTCATCAATTCGAGGAATATGATTCTAGTTATTTATCAATATTTTTTTGATCTCATATTAATAAATGAAAAGGCGCATTGAACCATCCTTCTTCTTGAAGAAGAGGATTGGTGCACCCCATGGTAATGCACTTGGGCATATAAACCCTTTAACTAGATTCTCATGTAGTTGTTTATTCCACTCATCAAGCTCTACAATAGAAATTCTATATGGAATCTTGAATATTGGATAAACCCCAGGTTAACATCAATTAAAAATTCAACATCTCTTGTAGGAGGAAGACCATGCAATTCCTCAGGAAATACATTAGCGAATTCACTCACACTAGAAATGTCTTTAAGGATGGTTTATTCCTTAAACTCAATCATCTGAGCAAGATACCCATTCTCATTGGGAAGTAATATACACAATTTAGATGATGATGATAAACAAGATTCACCACCATCCTTGCACTTATAAAAACATCAGGGGTTGATTCACCATATGGAGAGTGATTTCCCTCTCACAAAAATATATGTCGGCTCTATATTGGGAAATACAATTCATGCCATGAATTGAATCAAATTCAACTAGAGGGAGTACGAAAAGGTTCTTCATGAAGATCAAACCACAATTTCTGATATGGGAGTATTTATATACAAGGGTTGCAACGATTGCCCCATTTTCCATTCTCACCAACATCATTAATTCCATGATTTTTGGTGGTGTTGGGATTGTTATACCATACATTAGGGATATAAAAAAAAGCATATAACTATAAATGAAAACCCTACCTTACACGTCTTGATACTGGTTCTACATTATCCAATATATACCTAGGTGTGAGTAATTTTAAACTATTAGACACAATAAAGGGAATCCAATGAAAAAAGAGATAACTTATAAATTACTTTTATTTTATTAACATATGATCTAATAGGATTCAATATATTTTATCCATTATCTACTTCGCAACATATATTTTTAGGGGCCTTTTATAATTCACTTAATAATGGTTGAAACTATGACCATGAATTTACATAATCTTATCCCCCAGGAGTGTCGGAACCGAGAGTGAATAAAGGCCTATTGTCATGCACTAGTTGATGTTTGATTCTATCTCAAATTGTTGTTATAGGGTTATTACCCTAGATACAGCTATGACAGAGCCCCCACTATCTACTCATATCCATACATGGATGTATTTTATTGATAAACCACTTACTCAATAATCACAAAAAATAGGGATATTTTAATTATACTTAGACTTATCCCTAAGGATTTTTCTAGGGTTTTCTAATCCTTATACTAAAAATAACTAAACATATCATTTGATACCAACTATAACAACCCAGCTATTAAATACACAGTTAAACATTATTTAATAGATAAAATTCCACTTAATACAATTATATGATTAAGAGGTCCACTATCTTAGGAAATTAGAAACATTACATATCAACTTAGAACATAAAACCCAACATCATTATTGAAAATGTCTTTTAAATGACAAAACAATTCATTCATACATAGCGTTGCGTAAGATAAAATAGGACATGCATAATAAAAGAGTGAGTTGTATAGAAGTGCATGGGAGTAAAAAAGAAATGACATGGAGAATATTGTACATGTAATGAAATTGGAATATAAATAGAGAACAAGAGAAACACGATCATAAAGGTTTGATGTATCATGATTATCATAACATAGAAATGTGGCACCAACATTTAAAATGATATTATCGTCAAACAGGGATCATTGAACATAGAGCCTGAGTAAACAACCATGGCACTTGAATTAACATGAGTAAACCCTCATCACACTTGAATTAGTATGAGTAAATCCTCATTAAAAATGGCATAACCTGATATTATTCTTCACCCAATGCATTGGTGCACTATCATATTTCATCCTTTATAAACATTTCATTTCATGAATAAGTGTGGCACACGGATCATACAACATGGGTTCATTAAAAATTATAATTTATTCTACAAATAAGAGATATGGAATAAATAAACATAATTCCTCAATAAAAAACAACATGTTAATGAAGGTGAATACCCTTTATAGAGAAATGGGTATGGTATTCACATACATAATGATTTTTTCATGGAAAAGTTTGGTGTAACTTCAGCAGCATAACGACATCAAATAGAAATCGTAAAAATGGTTGATGAGATAGAAAGGGGTCTCTCATAATTTATACATGAAATGCATAGTAAGGGGGTCATTGAATATAATATCCCAACACTTGTAACGGAATTTAGATGCATAATATAAAATAATAACTTGAATGTAAAAGCGTGGATTGAAATTCCTTATGGAATTTCAGCATGGTAACGGGTGTATATGAGAGGAATTAATGAGAGTATAATATGTCTCTAATAACTCAAAATAATGATGGAAGTGTGGGGGAGGTTCAAAATCATACACAGTTATTTGTAATTTAAAATAAAAGGGAATACTAATGTAAAGAAATTAAGACAAAAATGCGAAAGGAAGAAATCCATTACATGGAAATGTGATCCCAAAGGCTTGAGAGGGGATTATTAGGAAATAGGGGTTGGCTTTGGAGGTTAATTGAGAGATGAGTTCAGGGGTTTGTCTAGATCAAAATTTTTTGAGTGTAGAGGCATGGGAGAGTGAGTGGGTTTATATTGGGAAATAGAGGGAATTATTTATTATTTAGGTTTTGGACACTACACATTAATCTTATCAAACCAACACACAATCCCATGGTTTTTGCCCATGATGTTTACGACAGTAGAGTGGAAATCATTATTTTATAAGACCAATGGCTGAAAATATTAAAATATTATACTTGGTTATATGGAGGTGAGTCACACTCTCAAGGAAATAATTTTTTAATGTTAAAATGTTTAATAACTCTTGAAGGGTCCAAAAATGCTTTTTAAAATTAACAAAACAAATCTAAAATCCATTAATTTTAATTTTGAAACATATATTTTCGGAATAACACTTTAATATTATTTTTTAAAATCACTATTGGGTAATTATGATGTCATAAAACAGAATATATATTTAAACTGTATTAAATTTTTCCCTAAAAATTCAATTGCTCATAAAATTATGAAAAATTCACCGTTACAAAATTTTGATGTATTAAAACCAAAACTAATATAAATTTCATCTAAATAATTTTGTAAACATTTTAATTTTTACTTATAAAATAAAAAACCCACTTTGATCTAAAATTTTTGGGTTTTGACAAAAACAACTTTCAAACATGAATAAAAATTACAATTGTATTCCTAAAAATTATACGATCATTTACATTTAATAAAAATTAATTTAGAAATTATATTTTATTAGAATATTATTTAATTTAATAATCTAGTAATTCATCAAAATAGATTTTTTACTTTAATATAAACTTATAATACTATTTGTGCTTTAAAAACTACTTAAAAAATAACAATAATAAAATGAATGTATATTATTTATTCTATACAAAAATAATGAACATATCATAGTCTGAGGGAGTTGTTACATAACCCCCTATAGCACCTGTATATGACCTAAGGGTATATTGTGTGATGGTGACATACTCATGGGGTGGCACAGTTAACATCGCTCGGGTGGTAATCTCTATCAACATCCACTTATCTCGATGGCAATTCCGTTCAAGATTAATGTGTTGTAGCTCTAATTGGGCTTTGTCAAGAGTGGATCCCAGTGATGCCACCTCCTTTCCAAGTTCTGAAAAATGGGATTCATATGGGTAAATTGTACTGGATGAGGCCATCACTTCCTTTTTTTTGAGTAAATTGAATTTGAGAAATCACTATATTTATACTCATCATGGGATCATTGTTCAACAGAAATATTGGAAATCGAACAATTTACTAATAGTATTTTAAATTAATAAAACCAAGGAAGTGCATATGTTTTATATAACTATTTTATATAATAAAACCTTTAGTCCAATCAAGAGGAATTTTAATTAGTAAATGTTTGGGTCATTTCAATAGCGAAGTTTGTGATTGTATTTATAAAAAATTTATTATATATTACAAATGTGGGGAAGAGAATATTGATCACTTAAGGATTGTTTGGGAATCCTTTTTTTAGGTGGGATAGTATTCCAAAATAAAATTTGTAAATTACAGCTAAAAATTTTATTTATTGGGTCATTTCATCAAAAGTCATGAAATTTATATAGATCCATTAAAGACTGATGATATTGAAAAATGTAATAAACCACCCACCATGACTAAAATATGTTGTTTTCATGGGTATGGTGGGTATTACTGATTCATTTTTTGAAATATATCATGAATATAAAACTAATTAACCATGTTAATAGTAAACAGATTCATGTTCTTTAGGACGTAATAATTTGAGTAAATCTTCAATGAGATTTTGGAATGGTTATTGGCTACACAAATGACTACATTACCTTAAAGTGATGAAGGGTTTGTAATTTATAGTGATCCATCATCAAAAGGATTGGGAATAATCCTCATGAAAAATAAAAATCATATTTCTTATTCCTCTCTCTAATTCAAAAATTTGGAGAAATATTTTCAAAAACGTGATTTGGAATGAGAGTATATGATCTTTTCATTTCAAATTTGGCTACAATATCTTTATTTTGAGATGTGTTATATATGCAATGATCATAAGAACTTCAAATATATATTCACATAGAATGGGTTTAACATGTTAAAATGGACATAGTGTGAGTAAATCAAATATTATGACGACTCAACACAATATCAACCTATAAGGGAAAAGAAGGTGGTTATTACTTTGAGTAGAAAAGAACCTCATACCCTATAACTGATGATGATTGAAAAAAGTCCAAGTAATCATAGATATTAAGATTATGTATGTTGAAGTCAAATTGGTTGGAGATAAATCCTGTCTTTTACAAGTTATTTTCTCACCATACATTCATGTGTCTATCAAAAAATCCTATAAATATGAAGTAGTGCTACAGAAAAATGGTAGATAATATTTTGGAGTTACACAATGATAATTATTTCCTATAAAATCTGGAAAAAATATGTGTCCCATTTATACTATAACTATAGAATAATATTTTAGTTTATATTAGTAGACAATCTATGTTTATCTATCTTTGATGACCAATGAATTATAGGTATTTAATGATACACAACCAGTGAGATATAATGATGAGGGAAATCATGGAGAATATATCATAATGCTTGATATGTTAGAATGTTAAGTAAGAACCATATAAAACATGAAACCATCACCATGGAATTATTTATAGGACTCCACAAAACCTATAAAGGTCAAATTTCTATATAGGTTGTAGTTAAATTTCATAAAACATCAGCCCATTTTATTTCCATGAAAGCGGATATATCCATTTACCAGATAAAATATATATATATATATATAAGGGAAGTGTTAAGTATTCATATACCACAATAATCAATTCCATATGATTTAGATATAAGGTTTTCCTTGATATCCTAGAGAAGTATTTGGAAAGGTTTGGTGATATATTTGAGCTTCATCACTGTATATCATAAGAAGATTGATAATCGGTCTAAATGAACCTTCCAATTATAGAGTCTGATCTTGTTATATAGATGTCCAAATATTTTTGGATCAATAACCCCTAGAATACTCCTTATATAAAAAAATTTCCATTGTATAATTATGATGGAAGAAAATAAGGGTCTATATTGGAAGATATGTGGAACTTAAATGCGATGGGATGAATATAGAGTGAGGAATATGATACATATTGACATTGTCCAATAAATGATATAGAAGGTTAAAACCATCAAGTGTCATATGAATGTGGTATAATTTCAAAACAAGTGTTATGTATATAATTTTAAATGATATTTAGTGTTTCAAGTTGGTGATAAATAATTTCTATCAATATCACCATGTAAATAGTTCATTAAAATTTGGAAGAAGGGGAAGATTTTTCCTAGATATATCACCCTTATATAGATCCTTGATCATGTCATAGTCATAGTTTATCACATAGTTCACCACCCTATACTATCCCTAGTGCATGATTTCTTCCAAATATCTACTTTGAGGAAGTACATTCCAGATCCATCACATGTACTAAACTCCGAAGATGGGCATCTGAAACCTAAACTCTCCTATGATGAACAACCTAAAGAGATTTTGGATCTTAGAGATATAGTGATTTTGAAAAGGATATTAATATGGTCATTTTTTAATTTGTAAATATTATGTATAAGGAAGATATATCTGAATCTGAGGATGTGATGAGATAAAATACCCCTCACTAGTTTCATTCATTGCAATAAATTTTCATGGAAGAAATTCATTCAATGGAGGTAGAATGAAATTACCATGATTGTTATTTTTTACATAAATATTGTTCTTGATAATATTCATTACACATGAAACCCATAAAAATGAACTATAATATATTACGAAATTATTAATGATGCTATAATAAACTGTAAAATATTAAAACATTATATGTACTTATATTTAGATAATAAATAGTGAATATGAGTTAATACTCCAAAATATTATTATCAATAAACACCATATTATTTGTTTGGTTCATGCCTTAAAAAACAGAATTTTCATATATTAAAATTAAATAATGTTATATAAATAATATTTGAAATCTTCTCTTTTATGTTTAATTAAATTGTATTTTAGAATATTTTATATCTTTTTGACGCACAATACAATTTTCAGGAAAATTATAATTTTATAATTTATCACTATGTGAGCATATCATAAGATATTTAAAAACTCCATTTATTAAATAAAATACAAATTTATGAAATTATAAATATTAATTTCAATACATTCATTGAGGTTATAAATGTGATTTCCAGTTTATTTAGAACTAAATTAAAATATGAGTTTAATAAAATCTATATTTGAATTTCTCATAGAATGACTTATTTTCAATATGTGTTTCGGTATGGGATTTCCATGAAATATTCAATCCATTAATTAAATAGATAAATATTTAATTATTCAATGAATATAATAAATAATTATATTTATACCTTATATATAATTTTAATGCTGAAAAACAACGTTTTTTCTAAAACCCATTTTAGAATATTAAGTATGTTTCATTTAAAATTAAATTTTCATACATTTATAAATATGATATTATAAAATTATATTGAAACATAAAATTATAATTATGTTGTTAGGTACTAAGTAGAATTTTAATTTCAGGTAGAAGGATTATATATTATGGTTAAAAATATTCCCATGTAAAAAAGTAGGAAATGATGATATCATTTTAATATGGGTAATCTAGAAAACATGTTTAAAACATGTTTTAAATTAATATATTTAGATTCTTATTGAAATTATATTTTTCCATTCTTAATTAGTTTCCTTTTTTGAGATATTCCCTATTGAATCATGTCGTGAAATTAATGAAAAATGAGTTCTATTTCCAAAAGTGACATTTTATTCTCTTATAAAAGGATACCATTTATACCATTGTAATAATCCAATACTATATCAATATTTCTTAAAAACATACCCAAATTTATTCTCATTTAATCCATTTAAATGAACTAATTCCCCTAGTTACCAAAAACTAGCATATTTCATTCAAATCCATAGTTGATATCTAAAGGATATCTATGAGGTCGATATAAGTATCACATCTTTTATTAAATTTATTTCTAATTATATATTCTAAAAATATACATAAATATAGTATAAGAGTAAAATTATATTTATTAGTTATTTTAGATGTAATATAATAATTTTGAAATAATATTTAGTCCCTCAGATGCACTATAGAAAAAATGAAATGCTAATATTTTTTGTGCTCAGATTACCACCTCCATGATGTGATGCTTTAATTTTAACATCACCACCCCTTTTGGATGGTCTTAATTATAATATTTATTAATATAAATTACTTATGTAATTTAATAATGATTATTAAATTATCACTTACTATCCACATTCACACCTAACATTCTTCGGGAAACAGAAATACAAATCGTTCAATGTGCGGACTACAACATCCCTGAATAAACTTGTTTTTTCATTCACATCCAAACATGGTGGGTTTTATTTTAAATATAATTAGTATATATGATACATATAAGTAATATAGATCATTAATATTTTATTATGGTAATTATATAATTAGAAACTGTATAATCCATGCCCTTATATGTGATCAATTATCCAAAGAATTCCTCATTGAATCATGAAGATTCTTTTATGTCGATAGCGGTGTTAATGAATTTTTTGTATGTCATGAAAAAAATTATTAGAATGGATTTTGTTAAAAGTAATTTCATTGACCTTATGATCACTATCACATATAATATTATAATTATTTACAACTACACTTGTGAGAGAACTCTGTGTACATCGTTGATGCTCAATGCTCCTCCAAAATTGATGAACACATTGTCCACATCAAGTATCATTAAAATCAACCATTTAATTACATCCCATTGTGGTGTGAATTGTTATTTTTCAAATAATTTATAAAAATATATTAATTAATTTGATGAGAACCATGTGGGAGGGAGCTCTAAAATGCATGTTCCCTCAAGATTCACTTCAAGAAACTACGTTATGCCAGCATCGATGCGAATTCAAGATCATTCCTCTGGATTTTTTGGAAGGTAAAAAATTCTAATAGAACATTAATAATATGTTTATTATTTTTGTTTATTTCCAAAAAATATACCACTTCCATTAATAATCTATAATGACTTCATGAAAAAAACTATAACTATTTTTGAATATATCCAATAATCTTTTTTGGAAACAATTCCACTAAACTGACAACAATTAGAATAAATAATTTGTCCAGATGAATTTATCATCATAAATGGCCTCACTATGTGAACATATGTGCCTTATTACCATTAACAAGACATATTCAATCACCATTTCAAATATTTATGCAAATAGAAGACTCTAGAAATGAATCAATTCTAGTCAATATATTATGGGTTCTAGTGTGATATCTATTAAAAATAATCATATCTATATTCAATACAATTACACTAAAATATTTAGAATAAAAATATCATGTACACCTATATAATCCCTTTCTTATTGACATTATGTGAACAAATGACATAGAGTAATTTCAATCTAATATTGGAAATATCCAATTATCATGAGTCTTTAAAAAAGACTGACCAGGATGATAAATACATCACAATTCATTAATATTGAATGTGAGAGCACCAAATGTCCCTCAAATAAGTATAATTGTAATGTGTTTAGTTAGTTAAATAAAATCAAGGTTTATATGAATTTACACATCATAAAAGTGAAAAAAAACGATATTTCTTATACTCCAACTAATGAAATGACTACCCACATATCCAAACAACAATGATTATCTCTATCATAGTATCATATATAGGGACGTTATAAAATATTGATGGTTATAATTCATGTATGATTTGAAATCATATGTTTGATATATATTCCATAATAATATATCCTTACGTATATTGATGACAATATGAAATTCCATGGGAAATACATTAGTGGGACAATCCATTTAATGTTTTTATACTTATTTGATACTGAATAGAAATTTAATATATCATATACATCTAATTATAATTAATATGATATTATATTCATTCTAATCAAAACATAACATCACAACCCATTATACTCCAAGACGGTTAACAACTTGAGATTACTCAAAGTCGTAATATTTTAGATTATTACCATTCCATAGTTTATGTAATGTAAATTATAATGAACGTGAATGAATGGTAAATAGAGAATGGATTTATACTAATAATTTGATACATAATAAACAATTACATCAATCACTCAAGTATCATATATTATGAGAATCCACATCACTATTAATATTCTATGGTGATAACAGTTTCATCAATGGGTCTGCTATATTTTCATCTATATCCACTATAAAAAAATATCAATCATCTCTCTATATTATATATCATTTGTGATTTTATTTATAATGATGTTTTCCCTATTGATAGGCCAGGGTAAACATTCCAATAAAATTGCCCTATTTATTCATGTTAAACGATGATTTTTCCTCTAATTCTAGGAAGCACCCATAGTTTTGAGATGAACTTCCTAATCCGAATTACATCTTTTGTTGCATTTGATGTAGTGATATATTAGACACACACACATAGACATATTGTTGAGATCATAATGGGGGATTGTTTATAACTCTTATTACAAATTTCTCTACCATATAAGGAATGTATGAAACCATACTGAGAATTAATATCACATATCTTATATTGGATACTAGTATTTGTGTTTCCTTTTAAATATAATTCATCTTATCCTAATAAAACAGATATACATCCTCAGTCCATTTCAACTATATTATGATGTTCTCTATAGTAATATAGTGAACTTCACCTCGATTATATTTTTATGTACTAGTTATGAATATAGTATAGGTGATATCAGGTTGGGTGTAAAAGTTGACATACTGTAGATCACATGATTAATACATAAGTAATTTTATCCACCATCGCTAAATAAATATAATGACATAGAATCATTATTATATTCATGTCACATAACTATGTTAATATTACTTTCTTGTAATGTATTTGTACATTACAAATGTATGTTTCCTAACTATGTACAAGAAAACCATTATACATATATCTCTAGAGTGAAATACCCAATCTGTATGCAACTTAGACTATATCATTTATTGAGAAACACAATCCCAATAACATCTTCATAAATTGCAGTGTTGGGGTTTTATTTCTAATACATAGTATGTCATAAATATATAATACTAGAAATACTCTTATACTCCCACAAATATAATTTGACACGTAAGAATCATATACATTATTGATGAATCTAAAAACATGTATTTTATCATTAAAAATAATATTCTATCATCTAGAATCGTTTTTAAATCCATAAATGGACAATTTAATCTTGTAGACCTATCCATATTCAATTGGTATTTCAAAAAACATTGAGTTGTATATTATAAATTTCCTAAAAAAAGTTAACATTAATGAGATTAGTTTTGACATCCATTTGATATATATTATAATAAAATTCAAATCCTATAGAGAGAAATATCATATTGTGTTTTATCATTGAAACATGTGAAAATCCTTTTCATAGTTAATTCCATAATTTTCCATTAATCATTTCTCATCGAATATGGATTTGTACGTAAAGAACTTGTCATACATGTATGTATTATAAATTAAAATTCACTTCAACCATATTGGTTTGACGCAATAAAGTGAATCATCTATGATCTAAATGATGTTTTTTAAATAGATCCAATTGTATATTACATGACTTTAAAACATTTTTCAAATTCATAATTCTTGATTGACTTTTTATAGGTGGTTGTATCATATCATATAAGCATTCCCTAAATATCATTTTCTATAATAAATTCATCTCTCATGATTTCTTATCGAATATTCCAAACCTTTTAGTTCCTTTTATAAAATGTGTTTTTTCTTCTAGGATGACACTTTTAAGAACCATATCATCTTATATATTAGGAACATTTGTAATTTTTTGTACCATAACTTCTATAAGGTAAAAATTCCTCTAACTAACTCATTAGTCTATAAATTCCTTTTGAAGGATTAGAATATTATATTACTCAAATTTGTTTTCTTAAGTTGTATTGTAGAAATAATATCAATTTCCCTTTATAAACACAATATATAATAATTTCTCATATTTGTAGTTCATATTACATTAATGCAGTCAGTGTACTAATTCAACACACCGAAAAATAATTATAAATGAAATAACAATATATTTCCATGTCTATCTACCTTATGGATCCTTTATTATTTCATTAGATGGAACATAGTTTAGTAGAAAATAAAATTATTCATAATTATTATGATAAAATGAAATAATAGGGTCACACAAACACATAATTGATCAAACCATGTACTAAAACGTATAATTGATCTTCTAAAGAACAACATTAAATTTTTTTGTTCTAGGAGGAGTTAGTTGTGAAACAATTCTACAATATGTTATATGATCAATGAAGGATTAGATAAATTATTCACAACGACAATGTGATAAAATAATGTTAATATGTTTTTCTTATTGATTTTATACATCATTTTTTAATTCATTTAAAATCTCTAAATTTTTATACATTGGTTTCCTAGAAAAACAAATGACATGCTGGCGAACTTTATTGCTAAATGTAATGAACAAACTGAAATATAAAATTTCTTAAGAACTCATTTGTCAAAAAGGATCACAATGTATGATATCAGATAATTCATATTACCTTTCAGGTTTTCTATGATGATTTTATTGGATAATATTTTCATGAAAACAAGATTAATTGTTTTCATGTTATTGTTAATAGAATTTTTATAATAATCTTCCACTATGAATTTGTTGCATGTTCCTATTTTTATATGTTAATAAAGAAAATTATAATGTTTAGTTGTATTAATATATAATCTCATATTATTTTTTAAAATTATAAATATTTGATTAATTTTTTAGAATTTAAAACTAATTAATAAGTTCATGATTAAATAAAACACCACATTCAGATAATGAGAATCAGTCTTTGTCATAATAGTGAATGTGAATCCCTTTTTGTCTAAACATGATAAAAAATATGATTCATTTTTAGGTGGTAATATAATAATAACTCTCTAATTATAGTTTAAAAACACTTATTATAATGAAATTATAAATTCTGAATTCTAATGTAGTAACTCTTGATCTATTATTGATATCTTGATTAACATAACCGTTCATTAATTCCCTCAAATGTATGTGTGTTTGTTTATCATAAAAGTTGTGTGATGCACAAATGGTGTCTAACACACATTTGTTATATATAGTGAAATTCAAATTGGTAACATTAACATTTATATTCTAATAATTCTTCTCATTACGAACACTTCTCAACCACATATACGAATCATTAATTGTTCAATATGTTATAAATATAAGGGTTATCAACATGACAATGAAAAATTAATCCATAAAATATAAGAAAAAATATATCTTTTGTTTGTATCAAATATTATATATATCATCAAGTAATTTTTAGGATTGAACTCCCATATTAACAATAAACCTAAAAGTCCTTTTTATCTTGTCAGATAAGATCTATATCTCACTAATTAATGAGTTCATTTTTCCATTTCTTTAACCATTCAATTTTTTTGTATGGAATCATCCCATTAATGATAGTTATGATTATTGGATAACTGATTGGGTAAATATTTAATAATAAATCATATAGAGAAATTGAAATATATTCCTTTGATGTCATCATAGTTTTTTCTGAGTAAGGGTAACTAACATTATATTTTATGAACCTGAAAAATGAATATCGAGGAGAACCAAACAATTAAATGACCTACATAAGGATATTATAGTGTCAACTATCTCTTACATTCATTATATATGATAATCTATGTGGACCCTATTATGGAATATCCAACCAACTTGGACGATATTGGTTAAAAATGTTGTATCACTGAAACGAATATCACACAAAGTACTTGAGGAAATTTATTATTAAATGTATTTTCATTTTATTATAAATAATATTCAAATTAAATTTATACCTATTTCATATCTTATAATTTTTATCATAACATGTTCTAATCATTTCTGTATACATTATTCCAATAAATTAATTTTTTATTCCATATTCCATCTAAAAAATTTACATGTTCACACCCAATAAATGTGTGACACTTTACATAACCTATTTGTTTGTTTTAATCACCAAAAAATAGAATATAATTATCTTTCTTGACATAGATACTAATAGTTTACATACAAAAATTTAAAATCATGTTAGATAAAAATTTTATACATAACAATATGATTTATTTAATAATAATATAAACATTGTGGCACTTGAAATGTGGATGCATAAACAATCAGTTTGTAAGTGAACGACATAATATCATACTATGTCCATGCTAACTATCAACTTTCTTTGAGATATCATACATAATATCTTTATTAATAACCTGGGGAACAAAAATATAAGAAAGGGTGAGCTTTGATGCTAATTAATTATAAAAAATAGATATATGAATAATCACAAAAATATGACATGATAATAGGGGCATGATAACACTAGATTTTTTTTCAAAAAAATACCCTATATATCATACATCAAAATAATGAGTAATGAAATAAATCCTGATGGATCAGAAGACAAGAATAATAATGGAATCAAAGTAAAAAATATGTGATAACCTAACATTAGTGAAATAAAAAGTATTTTGGAATAAATATTAGAATAGAAAATAACTTACATTATAGTGAAATCCAATATTTGAGACTATGATAGTAGATTGGTTTCACTCCCCAAACCATCTCAGTTTCCATGGATAACTCATATTACTATCAAAGTTAAAAATGACCCTTACTTAACGGGGTTCACTCCCCATTCGAGTCCACATTATCTCATGATATAAGCATGTATACCAAATGTATTATAGGACTACATAATTATGGTACCACTCATCACATACTTAATATCAAACAAATTTGTTCCACAATATAATAAAATATTGACCATATCATTACCCATGAAAAGGAAAATAGTTTTATAATCATAAAATATCCCTTGGAAAATGAAAAGGATTCCCCAAAATATTGTCAAAGTAAGCAGAAACCATCTATATAAAGAATTAATATGGTAAAAGTAAATAATACCTCTAGTAGAGAATGGTAAATTTCAAAGGATTCCATTATAGGTGGAAACATATTTTTAAAGACCAGTTAAAACATTTATTGTTGGAAATATGGCATTTTAGAAAAAAATAACATATTTAAAATATAAAAATTTAAAAAATATTTATGAAACCAATTTTTTAAATAATGATTGAAACATATAATGGATGGTTAAAATGACATAGTATTCATAAGAGACAGAAATTACATAGATGCTAGATACTATAAAAAGAGATTCCTTTCCCATTTTTTGTAAAAATTAAAAATAAACACATTCAGGAAATGAAAAAAGGTTTCATTTTAATCCATTTTTTAAAAAAAAACTTTTGAAAAAATGTGTTTAAAAATAATTTAAAATTTGTAAAAAAATTCTCAAAAACTTTTTTAGATAAGTATGAAAATTAAGAGAAATGAATTTTTACCAAAGAGAGAGGTTAATTACTTTTCAATAAAAAATAATATTTTGGTATCTTGAGTACATAAATTGAATAAAATTAATGTAAAAAATATATTATCTAGAAATATATATTGTAGAATAAAATTAATGAGATTTTAGATAGGTATATCATGTAATTTAGTCATAAAAACATCATTATAAATAATCCCATTAAACAATGATATTTTAACTTAAAATTATTACCACATATCTCACTTGTTTCTGGAAAGTTAAAACAAAATGTATTGTAAATATATATTTAATAGAAACATATTAATAAACCCTAAAATTTATATAATAAAATATATGACTACCAAGATCCTTTTATCACCTATTTACCTACAAATCACTCTTTATATAAATGTTTTGGGAGATAACTTCTTCCATTTACCTGAATTTTTTGGTTCACTGGTTTTGTTAGTTGTACATTTATCACAGTTATATCATATAATGAATTTTAATAATTAAATATATGTTTATTATATACATATTTAGTGTCATTAAATAAAAACTAGAGACATAAAAATAAGTTACACTGTTCATGGAGATGGTAGGTTGTACATACAGATGGAAACTATTTTCATTTTTTAAAAGATGGAATGAAAGAAATGAAAATAATAAATGACAACTAAATTATTATTATTATTTCATATGAATAATATATTTTTATTAAATAAAACCTTATTACCATATATATAAACCTGAAATGAATAAAGAACTGTATCGCTTCATAGATGTGGTAGTCCACACATGCACTTGAGCAATGCTATTGTTTTCCAATGGTAAGGAATGTTGTAAGTTATATGTGATATTATAAATAAATAATTATATTTATTCCATATATATCATATGTATATATTAAATACACCATTATATCCATTATTTAGTGGTGGTGATGGAAAAAAACTTACATCGATTCGTGAGGCGGTAGCTCACCGTACACATGATAGATCATTTCATTTACCATTTGAAGATATATATATGGATTATTAAAAAACAATATAACATACCATTAATATGTAATATATAGGTGGTATTTTTACAACATTGTTGAATAAAATATAGGTGTTAGGAGAATAAATAATGCTGAAATCCATAGGTATAAATTGTATATTGTTTTTTCAGAAAACCTCTCTTATCCTATATATAAAACCATCCTAGGATAGATTAATAATAAAATCAGAAACTGTAAGAAATGTAGAGGGTTGTAATTAATTGTTTTGGGTAGGTATTTTTTTAAAATTATTTCTATTTATGTGTGGATAGAATACGGGAGGATGTGTCTTTTTCTTAGTGGGAGAGATGAACAAATAGAATTTTTCAAAAAGGGAAAAACATATTAGTGAATTATTAACTAAAAGTGGATAAAAATATATAATTTTTAAATATTATATGATATATTATAGATAAAAATCTATCCAAATTATTATAGAAAAGTTTTTTATCTATTTTAACCCATATCAGTTTAGTTTATCCTCATATAAACCTATTCTATCCTTAATTGTGGTAGCATATTTTTACAATTTTTATTTATAATTATAACCAACTAGTAAGTTTATTTTAATAAAAAGTATTAATTTTTGTCAATAAAAATATTAATTCAATTTTAAAAAATTATTTATTCAGATGTGGAATAATTTAATTTAAAATTATATCAATAAACATGATAAAAAAAGACAACGATCCTGTACACTAGTGGTAGAGGCTCATGTTTGGCATCCAAAAGACCCAGGATCAAATCTGGGCATAGGAGAATTTACCATGTACTATACCAGTACTGTAGAAAGTATTGTAGCAGTGGCAGCACTGTAGCGGCGGAGGAACTGTAGAAAATACTATAGCGGTGGTGGTACTATAGTAGGTATTGTAGAAGCACAGGTACTGTAGCAGTACTGTTCACCGAGGGGTCCTTTGGGCCATTTAATTGAGCTTTTGAGCCTTGTATTCATGCCACTTGGCCTTAGGCCTTCGGTCTATGTAATGGGTCTCCCTCTACCTAGTTTAAAGAGCCATTTTCTTTCAAATAATAAATTGAGGCTTCGGCCCCATCCTTTAAAAAAATAAACATGATAAAAAGAAGTTTTCCAAATAAAACATTTTTCTAATTAATAAATAAAAATTCGGTTAAAAATAAATAGAAAATTCATTCCAAAAAAAATAATTTGAAAAAAATATATAATTTAATGAATTTTACTTTTATTATTAATTTAAAGAACAATATTTCATTTTATATTCTTTAAATGAAGAGATAATTTTGAAAAATCAATATTGTTCAATATTGATGAAACGAATTACCTATAACACAACAAGATTTTATTGTATATATGTACTTAAATAAATTATATTTATTTGATATATTACATTGTATAAAACACCATGACAATATTAGTCTACAAAAAAATGAGTTGTCTTGCGTTACACACATGGTCAAGTTCTGCCGACTAACAATACATTATGGAAATATTATTAGTTAGTATAATAAGATATAACCAATCTATTAAGATTTGAGGTTATGAATAATATTAAATAAACTTTTAAAATATAAGGATGAATTCATTGGTTACACATTAATTAGAAATTAATATAGGAACCAAATGAATATATAGGAAATGTTTTTATAAAAAACTGTTTTTATGCTAACAAAGTCATTTTTTCAAAATAAATAAAAGAACTTTTTTTATGAATTGATATTAATAATATATATATGTTATATATTCAATAATTTTTTTTATTAATATAATATATTTTAATGCATAAGATAAAAACAAACCCAATATTACACATAAAAACCTATATTTTTTTATAAAAACCTTTTTACCACATTTTAAAGGGGAACATCATTTAAATGAAATATTTGAATTATATTTCATAAAAAACTTCGTATTATAATTAGGATAATAAAAATATTTTGTGTTTAATTATTTTTTAATTTTTTGTATATGTTTCATGTTTTATTGAATAGTGAAAATAATAAATTTTTATTGAAAAAAATTTCTTTCATAAAATTATTATATAGTGAAATTATATTATTGAATGATTTTAAAGTATAAATTTTTTTACTAGTAAATAAATTTATAGAAATTTTTATTAGTTTTTCATTGAATTCAGATATTAAAACAGTTCAATATATTTTAGTTTTGAACTTCAGTAAACTATTTTCTCACACCATCAACTAGATTAATCATAAATTAATTGCCACAACATCTATGTTTTTAATTTTGAAAAATGTATTCGTTATTTAGAATATTAGGTTGAAAATTAATTAAATAATATTTATTTATTTATGGGTATATGAATAGTAAATTTAGTAATATTTTAATTAACACAATTAAGGGTAAATCAGGTAATTATGGGAAATTATTGTTATAAAGTCTATAAAATTATCCTAACAATTTTCCTAATTTCATTACATGACTTTTAGTCCAAAATAACCATTGACCTGAAAATATAATACTTTTTAAGACACATGGTTATGAATATGGCATTTATAATATTTTATTTTAACATAAGATAAAAATATCATACTCAGGATTTATAATATGTATTATATTTTTAATACATGATTATACAGTAGAAAAATTCTGATTTTATTTGTAATTTTAATTATAAAAAAATTATAATCCTGAGGATAAATTTTCTTATTTTTTAGAGAAAAAAATATTTATTTAATTGCTTTCATAAAGTTGATATAGTAGGTGGTTATTTAATTGAAATATAAAATAATGATATTAAAAAAATTAAAATAAATATAATTTTACAAAACTAATTACATAAAAGAATTTATTTATAACATAGAAATTTTAGTGATTTATTATAAGTTTTGGTTTGAAGTTAATATGTTGTTATGATATTATAAAAAACCAATAATAAATTGTATCAAAATTGACATAAATGATACTTTAAAATAGATAATATTTTATTAAATGATATACAATTTATAAAAACCAAAATTTTGAAAAATATCTATAGTAATGTTAAATGTTTCATCAATGATCCATTCGAGGTTCTTTGGGAATTTTATACAAATAATATTAACCCCAAAGACTAAGAAATCGAGGTTTTCTTGGTAATAGTTAAAGGATCTAACTAAGGGTCAATGCCAAAGGGTAAGTATTAAATTGTTTCCTAAATATGTCTAAAAATAATTGGATGAGATTATTTATACCCATAATCATTTTAGATGATAAATAACTAATCATGGATCTATTTTAAGTTGAAAATCAGTTTATATTATTTTGTTATTTCAATGGATTCTAGGAGTACCCCTCCCCTCTCTTATATAAAAGAACCCCACCCCCCCTCACTCCTAACAACACATTTAGGAAAATAGTTCAACCAAACCATGACCATTTATCCTATAAATATTAATAGTTATCTTATGGATGTATTTTATTTTTAATAATTCAAACCCCTATGTCCTTAAGTAGATATCCAAATAAAGTCCATTGGTGAAGATATAATTGTTTTACAAATTCATTTCTGTTCATTTCTTCTTATATACCCTCATCCTATGTGGTTTCCATGATAAAGTGATAAATCCAGCATCATATATATTTTGATATGTTATTATGATTACGGGACAACAATATTCATCATTCTATACAAGCACCAAAAACAATATCATCCTGTGTTTTTATGTATATCTTATAGTCTCCACTCAGTGTTGTAAATTATTTATCACCACCACATTATTTTGATAGGTATAATGATGAATATAATGGATATAATAATAAATATGATATTATATTGATTTTATAATAAATATACCATACAATTCCTTACCACTTGGCCATTAATGGAATAATACAATCACCCATGGTACGTATGACCAACAGTCTCCACGATGCAATGAAATTCAATATCACCATTAACCATTCATAAATTATTAGAAATATATATATAATGATAAAATTTATTATTTATTAAATTTATATAATTATGAATATGATGATTATATATCCTGTGCATATGAAATATTCTTACATGATAAAACATCCGTAGAAAAATGATGTAGTTAACACCCTAAACATTGGTAATAATTAAATATTATTAATAAAATTATATAAAAAATTCATATATGATAAAATAAATTTTTAAATGATTTTGGTATAATTTTATAACCATTTATAAACCAATATATATGTGTTTAAAAAATTCAAATTAATGATATTACAATGTAAGAGTTAGTTCACTGTCTCATTACTATTCAAGACTGTTTATAAGAAAGTATCAGCAGGGGAATATTTATCATCCATGTCCATGTTTCATAAAAATATATTCAATATATTTTTTTAAGTTATTCTAAAAAAAATTATGTAATTTTTCCAAGCTTTAATTTTTATAAAATGTATTAAAATGAATCTTTTTTTTAATTTTCATAAGGTGGTACTTTATGGATTTTTAATGGAAGGAATGTTTGTTTCGAACTTATACGGGGTGTGTTTATTTTCTTACAGTCATGATCCATTAACATTTGGGAGATTCCATTAAATTCTTTTTTTTCAAATGAAATTTTTTCTTTTATAATTGATCATATTTTCAATAAATTATTTCAATGTAAAAAAGTGGTATTTTTCCCAAGAGATTTTTAATGATTATATTAGTGTATTTTCATCTATGTGAACATAAATTGTTTTATTTATTTGGGATTGATTTTAATCAATTTTTATATAATTTAACTTATTTTATTGAATAAATAATGATTTATTCTGACTGTGTATGTGTTGATTTTATACAATTTGTGGTTTATTTTTTAAGTATTCTCATTTTTTATGCTTGTTTTAATAAAAAAAATTTTGTTTCACCACCCCTTTCATATGAGGAATACATTGGATTAAGTATGTAATTGGTGGGGCCCAATATAGCCACTCGAAGCATCAGTAGATCTCATGAGTAAAATAGATTGTTTATTTGAAAATGACTTACCCATTTATGTTTACTATCTTGGTTGAAGCCATGACATTGTGTTTATGATCTGGATTTATGAATTCTCTTATTATACAATTAGTTAATGATTTTTAAGTAGATTATTTTACTACTATAATATCCATTGTTATGATTCATTTCCATGTGGTTATTTATATTGAATTATTTGATCATATTTGATTCCAACCATAATATGATTAGGTTATTGATTAAATGGATTTTTTAGTTATTCACCATTCCATAATCATTTATACTTATTTATTTATAGATTCCACTTTATGTATACAATTATTTTTCATCGAATCTCACCCCTTTATTATGTTTTGTTTTTCCTAGTATGATATAATGTGTTTTATGAATGATATTATGGATTTTCATAGGAGAATAATGAAGGAATCATTGGATTTTATATGTTTTATTATATGTTTTAAATTCTAATTTAATGTTTATGTAGTAATATATAATTCAAAATTGATAAATTAATCATTCTATACTGATTCAATTCTATTATATATGACAATGTAATAAAATAATGTATCATATCTATGAGATTGGGGTTTGGTGTTATCTTTTGTATTATAGGATGTTTAGTATAAACATTAGAAACTAGATTTAGAAAAAATGGACTATGGAAGATAACCCTATGATAGAATTTGATGAGAATATAAAAGAACATACTAGAATTTTCTCAAGGTATATATTATGTGGGTATTCCTCACTTGTCACCAAGTGATGGCAGAGCCCCTGGTTCCAGCAGGCTTGTTTCAGCACTTAGAGGTCCCAGAGTGGAAGTTGGACAGGATATCCATGGATTTTGTGACAGGACATCCACGTACATCCAGAGGACATGACTCTATCTAGGTTATTGTCGACCGAATCACCAACTCAACCCACTTCCTACTGATCAGAGAGCAGGGCTCTGTAGAGATCTTGTGATGTCTCTACGTATAAGAGATTATACAGCTTCATGGTGTGCCATCGACGATCATCTCCGATCTAGATGCTCATTTCACTTCCTAGATACGGAAGTGGTTGCAGGAGGCTTTTGGGGCGCAGATTTTCTTGAGCACCACCTTCCATCCTTAGACAAATGGTCAGACTGAGAGGACTATTCAGACACTCGAGGAATGCTCCATGCATGCATCTCCGACTTTGGTCATAGTTGGTAGTGTCAATTATCCTTGGTAGAGTTTGTGTATAACAACAGCTACCACTCCATCATTGGAATGACACCGTACGAGGCACTGTAGGGACAGCCTTGCAAATAATCTCTTTTCTGGATTGACTCAGGGGAGTCAGCACTTATGGGTCCAGAGATGGTGCATGCTAAGATAGAAAAGGTGCAGATCATCCAGGAGAAGATGAAAACTACACAGAGTAGGCAGAAGTCCTATGCTGATAGGAGATGGAGACCACTAGAGTTCAAGGATGGAGACTACATTTTTCTATGGGTCTCACCTCAAGAGGTCTACAAAGATTTGGTATAGGTGTAAAGTTACCTCCGCGATTCATCGGACCTTTCCAGGTCCTCAGTAGAGTTTGCGAGGTGGCTTACCACCTGGATCTTCCACCAATGTTGAACTGGGTGAATGATGTCTTCCACATATATCAGTTGAGGATATACGTGAATGACCCGTCCCATATCATCGACCACGGGTAGCTAGACATCGATGACGGGGTGAAATTCACTGAGGTTCCAGTGGAGATTGAGGATCGATATAGGCGGGTCCTGTATGGACGGTCGATTCCTTTGGTGCATGTTCGTTGGTAGCATGGGAACCTCCATGTGAGTACATGGGAGTGAGAGGCTCAGTTTCATGCTCAGTACCCCCATTTGATCCCTTAGTGTGTGCTGTAGCTTATTGGGACGTAAATCCGTGAGGTGGGGAGAATGTAAAGACTCCGAAATTCCATGGAAATTTTTTAAATACACGAGAATTTTACGAGTCCGCAGTTTCTGACGGCACACGATTCTGAGTCCCATTGTGTCCGGAATTAATTTATAATGTTTTGTTCGGGTACATTCAGTAAATGTACGTGCAAGATTTTATATCCTTTGAACTGGTGTTTGGAATTGAAATCATAAGACACCACTGAACTTGCAGCGCCAGTATTCCCTTAAGGAGGCCTTTACCGTAGTTGCGTTTTATCGATGTTGGAAGTTAATTTTTGGTGATTTTAAATAAAACTATGTAAAATTATGTGTAACATATTTTTATTTGGTTGGTGGTTAAAACCTCCAAGTGGAGGTTAGATGTGGGGCCCACTACACCCTAAACTCCATTGGGAGGATATAACTAGGTGGGAATCACTATCTTGAACCACCTTAACTCTTTTTTTAACCCCTTGAGCTCCCCATGAATGGGAGAAACTCTTAAAACCATCCACCTTCTCCAATAATGGTTCCAATTCACCCATTAATGATGTGAGGTAGCTTATTTTAATTAAGCTCTTCACCTCCTATATATTTGAATTTGAACCATCCCTTAGCATTAATTAAATGAGATACCTCATTTAATTAAACACAACATTGTGTTGTTGTGGGAATGAATTAAAATAGGATATCCTTTTTCATTTTTGGGGTTGGCATAATCCTTTGGAGAGCATCAGACAGAAGAGCATTGTCCTTCCAATAAATAACCAATGAAGAACTCCATTCCTACCACTAAGAACATAAAGGACGCTCCTCGTCTCCGAAGAACATGAAGCATCATCTTCTTCCTTCTTCAACTGGGGAATTGGAGGGAAGGACTTCCACCCATGAAGTACACCGAGGTTATCGTCTCGACTTGTATTCAACGAGGTCTACCTCATCCGACGTAGACAAAACAACATCCATATCCACAACGTCCTTCTTATGTAACTCGTCAATGTACAACTACAAATGCGAGGTAGGAATATTTGAATTATTTTTAAATATGAGTTTAAAACTCCGTTCATCATTGTAAAAGTTTCTGGTTTGGAAATCCAAATGATATCGTATGAAGAGGAGGGTTCGGACCACAAGAACATGGACCAACACTCCCCCCTTTGTTTGTTTCTGTCTGATGATGACAGAGGTGGTCCACAAAAAGGAGTCGGTGGCGTATGGATGTCGGGTCTCCGCAAGGGAGCAACACCATCATGCCGCGCAAAAGAACCAATCCGCGGCCAGGCGGGTCGTGACGGTGCCGAAGGGGGGCGGTGTCGTCACACTGTTCTAGAGATGAACCGCGGCCAGGAGGACCACAATGGATAGAGAAGCGCAGTGCCGTAGCACCGCGTGGTGGAGCCAAATCCTGCGGCCAGGTCTGGCAACAAAGGTGGTGGCGCGACATAGTCTCTCCGCATGGAGGGAAGCAGGACTGTATCTCCATCGCACCACGATGGAGGTGTCGAGGCGGTCGGTCGGGTCCGCCACTATGGAGCCAACAAAACATGTGGGACCCTTCGGGTACCTCATGTCAACAAACTCAGTTCCTAGCTCTGGTTTCTTCAGAGTGGAACTAGGGGGTGGGACCCCCTCACATGCATGGTCATCCGGCCACATAGGATGGCCAGTCGGGCCGCCACTGGCTGGCCCGCAGATGACCAGGCCACCCTCGGTCGAGCCACCTTCAGCCGGGCTACCCACGGGCCAGGCCGACCACGGGCCGGTCTGCCCACGACTGGGCCGCCTTGAGCCGGGCCGCCCAGGTCTGGATCGACCTCATGCCTGACCGTCCTCGGGGCTGGGCCATTTCCTCAAACTAGGATAGAACCTCAGACTGGGTCAGGCCGGGTCATTCTGAATGGGTCGGACCGGAACCGGGCACGCAATGGTCGTTTCCACCTTTCCGCCCATATCTTGGGCTACGGGTGTCCGATTGACAAACCTCTTACAGATATGGAATTGATGGAGTGAGACTATTCTTTTGGAATACTCCACATTAGTTTCAGACACAGTTGAAGTATGTTCGGGTTGGTTTGATCCTAAAAACAAACCATGCCCCAGGAAGAGAAATGACAATATCTCTAAGGTTGGGCGTCAGATTGACGCCCTGTCTGTCGCGTTGGTTTTCTTATGATGAGATAGAACTTTGGGATACATCAACTTAGGACTTCATGAATGTTTTTTTATCGACACCTGGATTGTGGAGCGGACCCTCCTGGAATCAAGCATGTTGTGTGTGGTAACCCTTGGGCTGGCTGCGACTGAGATGTACCGGAATCCTATGTGGGTTCAACAGTGATGAATACTATACAGGGATCCTCCATGGGTTCGACAGTTATGACTTCTGTTCCTTTATCCGGTGTGGCTCTGACAGAATAGCTAGTCCTGTATCCTGTGTGAGTCTGAAAGCTTCGATGAATCAGTGAATACATCTTATCATCTCTATCACTCTAGAATAGTTGGTCCTATATCCTGTGTGGGTCTGACAGCTTAGCTGGTCATGTATCCTGTGTGGGTCCGACAACATAGATAAATCAGTGACTATATCTAATCATCTCTATCACTCTACAAATGATGTATACCTATGTGAGCTGAGTTATGTCTTTCAACCTTTATCATCGTGGTGATTGAATTTACTTGGTTTGTGGTCTGGGTTGTGCTTGGTCACGAGAGTTGGAGCGGGACTGTGATTTGTAACTTAGGTATATGTATGGGCATATACCTATGTAGGATTGGTTGATACTTGATGATTGTATCTTTATTTTTTGTTTTTACCTGTTGGATATTGTGATACATTGAGGGTCTCAGGGTCCACTACTGAGTATTGTTATACTCACCCTTGCACGGGCTTCGCCTGAACATTGTTGTGTTCTGTGCAGAATACGGTCAGCAATGATCAAGTCTGAGGGTGATAGACGGGAGGCTTCTTAGATCTGTACTAGAGAGGACATACCTCTGGGACGAGTTGTTCATGTTCTGTACCTACCCATCCGGTAGGAATCCCTAGTGTATGATCCATGAGCAGTTTTCCTTTTTTTCTTGTACCTCTACTTGTTGTTTAGTTTGGTTTATATACTATCCCACTTACTTTCAGTAGGCTTTACTTTTCTATATTAGTACCTTTTTCTTCTACTATTTTTGTTCAAACTATGTGTTTTACAGGTTTGAAGACAATTCATTCCCTTTTTTATGGGGTTACACTTTTGGTTCTAGTCGCCAACCCCTGGCCTATGAAAGGCGGCCTTAGGGTAGTCACGACACGCGCCCCGAGGACGGGTTGTGACACTGCACATTTCCGAGCCTCATTAATGGGGTTCATTGAATTTGACTCGTCATCATCTCATCACCACTACTGTGCATATGTTTCACCGCTCAATGGTGGAGAGAAACAAATAGAAGAACTTCTCTTGTTATTTTATTTTTCTTCTAAAAAGTATGAAAATTATCTTTTCTGGTTGACCATTGTTGTTCAATGTTCATTCCATTCAAGGATAATCCCTTCATTATAATTTCAATGGAACCATCATATTGTTTTATTAGAGCATTGTTTAAAATTTATAAAACCCACTCTCATATATTTTAAATGATCATAAAAAAAGTTCAAAATTCTATTTCGGCCTCACTCGGCCTTAGAATTTAGTGTCCTCTGAAAGTGTGTCTTTAAATAATCCCAATAATTTGTAAAAAAATTACATGTAATTTTAAATAAATTGAAAAAAATTAGAGGAAAATATTTAAAAGAGTTTTATATACCATAATGCTTAACTATGGCCTGAAACAATCCACTTTATTAAGATGAAGGATAGATCAACGATTTTTTGAATAAATTATTGTGAGATAAAAAGAGTGATAAATAATAGGCATCAACTACCATGTATTTATTGATAGTTATAGCAACTTAGATAACTTTATTTATTCTAAAAAAATAGACTCTGGTATATATATCATCAACTGAGGGAAAATTAGGATTTGACTAATACAATTTTACGAGAAAGGTATGGACACTATGAGTTCATAGTGTTTCCATTATGACATAAAAATTTCTCTACTATCATTATTTAACTTATTAACATATTCATTAGATATTACATAGATATAACAACCCTACTCTTTATTACAAACTTTATCATGAATTATTATACAAACATGCACTTAAGACAACTTTGAGGATCATGATATTGGATTCCATGGGAAATTAGGATCATTACATAAAAAATTAGAATATAAAACACAATATCTTTGTTGAAAACATCTTTTACTTCACCACAAAATTCCATCATACTTATCAATGAATGGGATAACCTAAAGACATTCAGTTGTAAATGGTAATCTATAAAGCCCAGTAAGGGAGTAAACAAGGCATAACAAGAAGAATATTGTACATGTTAGAAAATAGGATTATCAATGGAGCACAAAAGAAAAATGAAAATAAAGGTATGATATATAATTATTATCATAACAAAAAATGTGGCAACAACATTTAACATGATAGTACCATGAGCCAAGGATAATTGCACATGGATCAGGAATAAACCCTTATTTCACTGCAATTAAAATAATTAAAACCCTCATTGCACATGAATTATCAAGAGTGAACCCTCATTGCACAAGGGTTATCATGATACTATTCTTTACCGAATGCATTAGAGTGCTATCAGGGTACACACTTTATAACTATTTCAATTCATGCATAAGTGTGCCACATGGATCATACAACATTGATTCATCAAAAATCATAATTTACTAGAAGAATAAGACATCGGGAATAAATAAATGTAAGTCCTCAATCAACAAGTATATGTGAATAATTTTTAATACCTTTCATAGGTAAATGGGAATGGTATTCACTTACATTATTATTTTGGCATGGGAAATTTTGGTCTAACATTGGGATCATAAGAATGTTAAATGGAAATATTAAAATGGGTTTCTAAGATATAAAGTGGAATCAAATTATTTATACATGAAATGGACAAAAAGAGGTCATGTAACATAATATCCCAAGAAATGAATTGGAATTTAGATGCATAATATAAAAGAATTTCTGGAATGTAAAAAAGAAGAGGGGAATTCATTATGGAATTTCGGCATGGTAATAGGTGTACATGGTGGGTATTAATGAGAGATAAAGTGGTCTATAGTCATTAGAACATATATTTGGAGGTATGGGGTAGGTGAGAAAACATATCCTATAATTTTTAATTGAAAATAAAAGTGAATAACAACATAAATAAATTTATACAAAAATGAGAAAGGATGAAATAACATACTTGGAAGTGTGATCCCAAATGCATTGGAGAGGCCTGAGAGGGGATTATGGGTAGATTGGGTGACTTGGGAGGATTTAGAGAGAGGATATCAAGGGATGACCTAGCATCAAATGGTTTGAGTGAAGAGTAATGGGAGATTGAGTGGGTTTTTATTGGAAAGGATATGGAATTCTTAATTTTTTAGGTTTTGGACACCACACATTAAACTAATGAAAACCAAAAACCAACCCATAGTTTGTTCCCATGGTTTTTTTACATATATGTGTGGAACAAATTATCTTATATATAAAATAGCATAACATATTAAAATGTTAGGATTGATTATGGGGAGGTGAGTCACATTCTCCATGAAATCATTTTAAAATTTCAAAATCTTTTATATGTCATGGAGGGCCCACTATGGCCTTTCAAAAATAATCAAACAAATATGAAATCACATAATTTTAAAGTTAAAGCATATATTGGCTGATTTCACCTTTTTTAGACGTTTATTACATCACTATTAGGTCATTAGGAAGTCATAAAACACATTCTATATGTAAACAGTATTTAATTTATATCAAAAAAATTGACTGTCTTTAAAAATTTTAACAGTTAACCATTAGATAATTTAGATGTCCTGAATCCAAAAAAATATTAATTTTATATAAATAAATTTCATAAGATGTGAATTTTATCTTTTAATATAAAAACCTACATTTATCAAAATTTCATGGGTTTTGGTAAAACAGCTTTCAAACCATAATAAAAATTATAATTATATTCATAGAAATGATACTATAATTTAAATTTAACAAAAAGTAATTCAGTAATAATCCATTATATAATAAAAAAAGTTATTAATTCGCCAAAAAATATTTCTTAATTTAATATTAATTAAAAATATTATTTGTGCTTTAAAAACTATTTACAATGTAATAATAATTAAATGAATGTATAATATTTATAATATACCACAACAATACAGATAATCATAGTGCTAAGGTATTTTTATATAACCCCTTATAACACCTACATACGACATAAGGGTAAGGTGGGTGATAATGAAATACCCTTGAGGTCTCTTAGATAACATCGCTCAGTTGGTAATCTCTATCAAATTACACTTCTCTCGTAGGCGATTTCGTTAAAACATAACATGTTGTAGCTCATCTTCCACTTGGTGAAAAGAAAATCCCAGTGACACCACCTCAATTCTGGGCTCTGACAAATGTTTTTTGTATGGGAAAAATATACTTGCTGAGGCCATCGCTATCTTTGTTTTAGTAAATTGGATTTAATAAACCCCTATATTTATAAAAATCACGTGATCACTGTTCAAAGAATATATTAACAATTGTAAAAATTCATAATCGTGTCTTAAAGCCATAAAACCAAGGAAGTTCATTTGTCTTATATAACCATTTTACATAAAATGACATTTAATCAGATCAAGAAGAATTTTCATTAGTAAAATCTGGGGTCGTTACAATCATCCCCCATTAGAAAAATTTCACCCTCGAAATTTCCTTTTAACACAATAAAATAGATGAGGGTAACTCTTCTTTATCACTTCCTACAATTCCCACATTTCTTTTTGAAACATGTGGTTTCCCCACAAAACATTGACAAGGGAATTTTCTTATTTCAAAGAACTTCTTCCCATACAATCTAATATCGTCACTAAATTTTCGTCATATGAGATGTCATTCTCCAATGGTACAACCTCTAGATTGAGTACATGAAAAGGGTAAGTTATTTAATTCCTCAAGAGTGATACATGGAATACATCATTTACTTGAGATATGTTTGAAAGGGGTGCTTTTCGATAGGCCACTGCTCCAATTATATCAACGATCTCAAAAGGGCTGCTGTACATTGGAATAATATTTCCCTTATTCCCAAATATCATAACTCTTTTCCACAGTGATATTTATAAGAATACCTTGTCTCTAACATTAAACTCTAGATCTCATAGAAAATTATTATAATAGCTCTTTTATCGAATATGGGAAGAATTAATGTGCTTCTGGATGGCCTTAACCTTCACCACCATTTCCTAATCCATTTTTCAACCAAGGAGTTTTCGTTCCCCGGCTTCATCTCATCATGTTGGTCTTCTGCACCTCTTCCCTTAAAGGGCTTCATAAGGAGCCCTCTGGATTCTTTGAGTGGAAACTGTTATTATTAGAGAACTCAAACTCGGGAATATGTTGATCCCATCCTCCATTGAATTCTATTGTAAATTCTATCGACATATCATGAAGTGTTTGGATAGTTAGCTGAGATTGGACAAGATTTTTAGGATGATAATCCGCAATGAAGTTCAGCTTAGTATTTAGAGTGTGTTGGAGGATCTTCCAGAACATATAGGTGAATATTAGATCTCGATCAGATATAACAAATAGTGGTACTCCTTGCAGCCTTACAAATTCTCTAATATATGTCCATTCCAGTTGATCCAAACAAAAATACTCTCAAATTTCCATGAATTGCGATGTATTTGTAAGATGATACACAACAACCCAGATAACATTGATTCCTTAAGGAGTATTCAGATGTCTGGTTACAAATTCCAAGGTGATGTTCTCCCATTTCCATTATGGTTTGGGTAATGGTTGCATCATCCCCATAGGCTTCTTCCTCTGAACTATCACCTGACGACATAATAGAAACTTTGATGTATACTCAGAGATCTCCTACTTCCTATTATCCCACCAATAAATAAATTAGTAATCTCAATAAATCTTTTTGTTTCCTAGGGGAATAGAGAAATTCAAAATATACGCAGTATCCAAAAGTTCATTCTTTAACTCTGGATTTGATGCAACACATAGTCTTTTCCAAAATCTCACAATTCCGTCATAATTAACATTTAACTCTAAGGATTTAACTTTTCTAATAGTTTCCAATTTATTTAGAATTCCCACATCATCCTTTTGACCATACTTTAACTGTTCCAAAAGAGATGGTTGAGAAATCATTTGCAAAAGGATTGATGATGTTACCTTATTTATGATTCCAATTTCCATCATCATAAAATCTATGATGATTTGGTCCATTTAAATTCTCATCAATGATATTATCACTGGGTCCTTTCTACTAAGATCATCTACCAACATTTTCACTTTCCCAGGGTGTAAATGGATTAAGAAGTTATAGTCTTTGATAAGATCTAACCATATTCATTTGTGCATATTAAACTCTTTCTATGTGAATATATTTTTGGATTTTATAATCTATATATATTTCAAACTTCTCCCCAAAGAGTTAATTTCACCAAATTTTCAATGAAAATATTACTACACCTGATTCCAGATCATGTCATTGATAGTCTTTCTCAAGAACTTTCAATTTCCTTGAAGCATAGGCAATGAATTTTTCATTTTTCATCAACACACAACCCCATCCCTTCTTTGATGAATAACTAGATACCACAAAAGGTTCTATATTGGTGGGTAGATTGAGCACAGATACAGTGATAAGGCTCATTTTCAACTCCTAGATGCTCTCTCCATATTCATCACTCCAAGAAAACTAAACTCCCATTCGAGTTAGCTCACCAATAATATTGATCGTACATTAGGAAGATACAGATATCAATCACCGATGTTGACCATGTAAATCTCACTATTATAGATATCATGGAGGGATCCACATATATACCATTGCTTTTGTTGATATGACCCAATAATGAGACTTCATTCAACAAGATCACACACTTGTGGTACTTTGCATATATATTCTGATTTTGCAATGTCTATAGTACATTGCTTAGATGATCTTAATGCTCCTCCGTGGTTTTGGAGTATATTATAATTTAATCTATAAATACTACCACAAATTTGTCACGGTAATCTATGAAGAATCTATTCATCATGTCTATGATGACTGATGGAGCTTTAGTGAGTCGTAAAGTCAATACTATGAATTCATAGTTCCTGTACCTTGTATAAAAGGCAATGTTGGAGATATTAGCCCTATTCACCCCCACATGGTAATATTATGACTACAAATCAACCATGGATAATTATTTTGTTCCACATAGAAGATATGAAAATTCATCAGTTCGAGGAAGAGGATTCTCATTCTTTATCGTTATTTTGTTGATCTCATATTAATAAATGCAAAGGCGCATTGAACTATCCTTCTTCTTGAGGAAGAGGATTGGTGCACCCCATGGTGATGCAATTGGGCATATAAACCCTTTAACCAGATTCTCATGTAGTTTTTTATTTAGATCATCAAGCTCTACAATAGACATTCTATATGGAATCATTAATATTGGAAAAACCCCAGGTTAACATCAATTAAAAATTCAACATCTATTGTAGGAGGAAGACCATTCAATTCCTCAGGAAATACATTAGCGAATTCACTCACACTGGGAATGTATTTAAGGATGGTTTATTCCTTAAACTCAATCATCTGATAGAGATACACATTCTCATTGTGAATTAATATCCACAATTTAGATGATTATGATAAACAAGATTCATCACCATCCTTGCACTTGTAAAAAATCAGGGGTTGATTCACCATATAGAGAGTGATTTCCCTCTCACGAAAATTTATGTTGGCTCTATATAGGGAAATACAATTCATTCCAGGAATGGAATAAAATTCAACTAGAGGGAGTATGAAAAGGTTCTTCATGAAGTTCAATCCACAATTTGTGATATGGGAGTATTTATATACATGGGTTGCAATGATTTCCCCATTTTCCATTCTCACCAACATCATTACTTCCATTATTTGTGGTGGTGTTGGGATTGTTGTACTAAACATTAGGGATATAAAAAAAATTCATATAACTATAGACGATAACCCTACCTTACATGTTTTGATACTGGTTCTACACTATCCAATATAGACCTAGGTGGGAGTAATTTTAATCTATTAGACACAATAAAGGGAATCCAATGAAAAAAGGGATAACTTATAAATTACTTTTATTTTATTAACATATGATCTAATAGGCTTCAATATATTTTATCAATTATCTACTTCACAACATATATTCTTAGGGGCCTTTTTTTATTCCCTTAATAATTATTGAAACTATGACAATGAATTTACATAATCTTATCCCCCAAGAGTGTTGGATGTGAGAGTGAAGAAAGGCCTATTGTCGTGCACTAGTTCATGTTTGAGTCAAACTCAAATTGGTGTTTTAGGGTTATAACCCTAGATACAGCTATGACAGAGCCCCCTCTATCTAATCATATCCAGACATGGATTTATTTTATTGATAAACCACTTACTCCATATTCAAAAGAAATTTGGGATATTTTAAATATACTTAGTCTTATCCCTATGGATTTTTCTTGGGTTTTCTAATCCTTATCCAAAAAATAACTAAACATATCATTTGATACCAACTATAACAACCCATATATTTTATACACAATTAATCATTATTTAATAGATAAAATTTCACTTAATACAATTCTATGAGTAAGAGGTCCACTGTCTTAGGAAATTAGAAACATTCATATCAACTTAAAACATAAAACCCAACATATTTATTGAAAATGTCTTTTAAATGACAACAAAATTCATTCATACTTAGTGTTGCATAGGATAAAATAGGACATGCATAAGAAACGAGTGAGTTGTAAAGAACCGCATGGGAGTAAAAAAGGAATGACATGGAGAATATTGTACATGTTAAGAAATTGGAATATCAATAGAGAATAAGAGAAACATGATCATAAAGGTTTGATGTAGCATTATAATCATAACATAGAAATGTGGCAACTACATTTAAAAGGATATTATCATCAAACTGGGATCATTGAACATAGAGCCCGAGTAAACAACCATGGTACTTGAATTATCATGAGTAAACAATCATCGCACTAGAATTAGTATGAGTAAACCCTCATTAAAAATGGCATAAACTGATATTATTCTTTACCCAATGCATTGGAGGAATATCATATTTCATCGTTTATAAACATTTCATTTCATGAATATGTGTGGCACACGAATCATACAACATGGGTTCATTAAAAATTATAATTTGTTCCACAAATAAGAGATGTTGAATAAATAAACATAAGTCCTTAATAGAAAACTACATGTTAATTAAGGTTAATACCCTTGATAGAGAAATGGGTATGGTATTCACATACACAATGATTTTGTCATGGAAAATTTTGGTGTAACTTCGGCAGCATAACGACATCAACTAGAAACTGTAAAATGGGTTGATGTGATAGATAGGGGTATCTCATAATTTATTCATGAAATGCACAGTAAGGGGGTCATTGAACATAATATCCCAACACATGTAATTGAATTTAGATGCATAATATAAAATAATACCTTTAATGTAAAAGTGAGGATTGAAATTCCTTATGGAATTTCAGCATGGTAACAGGTGTACATGAGAGGAATTAATGAGAGTACAATATGTCTCTAATAACTAAAAATAATTATGGAAGTGTGGGGGAGGTTCAAAATCATACACAGTTATTTGTAATTTAAAATAAAAGGGCATACCAACGTAAAGAAATTAAGACAAAAATGTGAAAGGAAGAAATCCATTACATGGAAATGTGATCCCAAAGGCTTGAGAGGGGATTATTGGGAGATAAGGGGTGAATTTAGAGGTTGATTGAGAGATGAGGTCAGGGGTTGGTCTACATCAAAATTGTTTTAGTGTAGAGGCATGGGAGAGTGAGTGGGTTTATATTGGAAAAGAGAGGGAATTATTTATTATTTAGGTTTTGGACACCACACATTAATCTGATCAAACCCACAAACCATCCCATGGTTTTCGACCATGGTGTTTACCAAAGTAGAGTGGAAATAATTATTTTATAAGTCCAATTCCCAAACAAATTAAAATATTATACTTGGTTATATGGAGGTGAGTCACACTCTCAATGAAATAATTTTTTAATGTTAAAATGCATTATAACTCTTCTAGGGTCCAAAAATGCTTTTTAAAATTAATAAAACAAATATAAAATACATTAATATTAATTTTGAAACATATATTTTCGGAATAACACTTTTATACTATTTTGTTAAATCACTATTGGGTCATTAGGATGTCATAAAACACATTATATATTTAAACTGTATTAAATTTTTCCCTAAAAATTCGATTGCTCATAAAATTATGAAACATTCACCTTTTCATAAATTTGATGTATTAACACCAAAACTAATATAAAATTCATCTATATAATTTTGTAAACATTTTAATGTTTACTTATATAATAAAAACCCACTTTGATCTAAAATTTATGGGTTTTGACAAAAACAGCTCTCAAACCTTAATAAAAATTACAATTGTATTCCTAAAAATTATACAATCATTTAAATTTAATAAAAATTAATTTAGAAATTATATTTTATTAAAATATTATTAAATTTAAGAATCCAGTAATTCATCAAAATAGATTTTTTACTTTAATATAAACAAATAATACTATTTGTTCGTTAAAAACTACCTAAAAAGAAACAATAATAAAATGAATGTATATTATTTATACGATAAAAAAATAATGAACATAACATAGTCAGATGGACTTGTTACATAACCACCTATATCACCTGTATATGACGTAAGGGTAAGTTGTGTGATGGTGACGTACTCATGGGGTGGCTCAGTTAACATCGCTCGGGTGGTAATCTCTATCAACATCCACTTCTCTCGTAGTCAATTCCGTTCAAGATTAATGTGTTGTAGCTATGCTTGGGATTGGTCAAGAGTGGATCCCAGTGATGCCACATCCATTCCGAGTTCTGACAAATGGGATTCATATGGGTAAATTCTACTGGATGAGGCCATCACTTCCTTTTTTTGAGTAAATTGAATTTGATAAATCACTATATTTATACTCATCATGGGATCATTGTTCAACAACAATATTAGAAATCTAAAAATTTACTAATAGTATTTTAAAATAATAAAACCAAGGAAGTTAATATGTCTTATATAACTATTTTATATAATTAAACATTTAATCACATCAAGATGACTTTTAATTAGTAAATGTTCCAATCATTTCAATAGTGAAGTTTGTGATAGTATTTATAAAAAAATAATTATATATTCCAAATGTGGGGAAGAGAATATTGATCACTTAAGGATTGTTTGGGAATCATTTTTTTAGGTGGGATAGTATTCCAAAATAAAATTTGTAATTTATAGCTAAAAATTTTATTTATTGGGTTATTTCATCAAAAGTGATGAAATTTATATAGATCCATTAAAGACTGATGATACTGAAAAATGTAATAAACCACCCACCATGACTAAAATATGTTATTTTCACGGGTATGGTGGGTAATAATGATTAAGTTTTTGGAATATATCATGAATATAAAACCAATTAACCATGTTAATAGTAAACAGATTCAAGTTCTTTAGGAAATAATAATTTGAGTAAATCTTCAATGAGATTTTGGAATAGTTATTGACTACACATATGATTACATTACCTTATAGTGGTGAAGGGTATGTAATTTATAGTGATCTATCATCAAAATTATTGGGAATAATCCTCATGAAAAATAAAAAGTATATTTCTTATCCCACTCTCTAATTAAAAAATATGGAGATATTTTAAAAAAAACGTGATTTGGAATGAGAATATATGATCTTTTTAGTTCAAATTTGGCTATAATACATTTATGTAGAGATGTGTTATATGTGCAATGATCATAAAAGCTTCAAATATATATTCACATAGATTGGGATTAACATGTTACAATGGACATAGTTTGAGTCAGTAAAATATTATGACTACTCAACACAATATCAACCTATAAGGGAAAAGAAGGTAGTTGTTACATTGAGTAGAAAAGAACCTCATACTCTATCACTGATGATGATTGAAAAAAGTCCAAGTATTCATGGATATTAGGATGATGTATGTTGAAGTCAAAATGGGTGGAGATAAATCCTATCATAGCCAAGTTATTTTCTAACCATAAATTCATGTTTATATCAAAGAATCCTATAAATATGAAGTAGAGCTATAGAAAAATGGTAGATAATAGTTTGGAGTTACATAATGATAATTATTTCCTATAAAAGTTTGAAAAAATATGTGTCCCATTTATATTATAACTAAAGAATAATATTTTAGTTTACATTAGTAGACCAGCTATGTTTATCTATCTTTGTTGACCAATGAATTATATGTATTTAATGATACACATCCAATGAGATATAATGATGAAGGAAATCATGGAGAATATATCACAATGCTTGATATGTTAGAAAGTTAAGTATGAACCATAGAAAGCATGAAACCATCACCATGGAAATATTTATTGGGCTCCTCAAAACCTATAAAGGTCAAAATACTATATAGGTTGTAGTTGAATTTCATAAAACATCAGCCCATTTTATTTCCATGAAAGGGGATATATCCCTTTACCAGATCAACAATATATATATATAAGGGAAGTGTTAAGTATTCATATACCACAATAATGAATTCCATATGATTTAGATATAAGGTATAGCTTGATATCCGAGAGAAGTATTTGGAATGGTTTGGTGATATATTTGAGCTTCATCACTGTGTATCATAAGAAGATTGATAATCGGTCTAAATGAACCTTCTAATTATAGAGTAAATGAACTGATCTTGTTATATATATTTCCAAGGATTTTTGGATCAATAACCCCTAGAATACTCCTTATATAAAAAAAATTCCATTGTAGAATTATGATGGAAGAAAATAAGGGTCTATATTAGAAGATATGTAGAACTTAAATGAGATGGGATGAATATAGAGTGAGGAATATGATACATATTGACTTTTTCCAAGAAATGATATAGAATGTTAAAACCATGAAGTGTCATATTAATGTGGTATAATTTCAAAAAAAAGTGTTATGTATATAATTTTAAATAATATTTAGTGTTTCAAGTTGATGATGAATAATTTCTATCAATATCTCCATGTAAATATTTCATTAAAATTAGGAAGAAGGGGAAGATCATTCCTAGATATATCACCCTTATATAGATCCTTGATCATGTCATAGTAATAGATTATCACTTATTTCACCATCATAAACTATCCCTAGTGTATGATTTCTTCCATATATCTGTTTTGAGGAAGTACATTCCAGATCCATCACATGTACTAAACTCAGAAGTTGGGCATCTGAAACCTAAACTCTCATATGATGAACAACCTAAATAGATTTTGGATCTTAGAGATATAGTGATTTTGAAAAGGATAGTCATATGGTCAATTTTTAATGAGTAAATATTATCTACAAGGAGGATATGTGTGAATCTGAGGATGTGATGAGATAAAATACCCCTCACTAGTTTCGTTCATTGTAATAAATTTTCATGGAAGAAATTCATTCATGGGAGGTAGAATGAAATTACCATGATTGTTATTTATTAAATAAATATTGTTCTTGATTACATGCATTACACATGAAACCCATCAAAAATGTACTATAATATATTACGAAATTATTAATGGAGCTATAAAAAACTATAAAATATTAAAACATTATATGTACTTATATTTAGCTGATAAATTATTAATATGATTTATACTCCAAAATATTATTATCAATAAACACCATATTATTTGTTTGGTTCATGCCTTAAAAAACAGAATTTACATATATTAAAATTAAATCTTGTTATATAAATTATATTTGAAATCCTATCTTTTATGTTTAATTAGATTTTATTTTAGAATATTTTATATCTTTTTGATGCACAATACAATTTTCAGGAAAATTATAATTTTATAATTTATCACATTGTGAGAATATCATAAGATATTTGAAAACTCCATTTATTAAATAAAATACATATTTATGAAATTATAAATATTCATTTCAATACATTCATTGAGTTTATAAATGTTATTTCAAGTTTATTTAGAACTAAATTAAAATGTGAGTTTAATAAAATCTATATTTGAACTTTTCATTGAATGACTTATTTACAATATGTGTTTCGGTTTGGGATTTCCATGAAATATTCACACCATTCATTAAATAAATAAATAAATAATTATTCAATGAAAATAATATATATTTTTATTTATACCTTATATATAATTTTAATGTGGAAAAACAACATTTTTTCTAAAACCCATTTTACAATATTAAGTTTGTTTCATTTAAAATTAAATTTTAATAAATTTAGAAATATGATATTATAAATTTATTTTGAAACATAAAATTATAATTATCTTGTTATTTACTAAGTAGAATTTTAATTTTAGGTAAAATAATTATATATTATGGTTAAAACAATTCCCATGTAAAAAAGAAAGAAATGATGATATTACTTTAATATGGGTAATCTAGAAAACATGTTAAAAACATGGTTTAAAATAATATATTTAGATTATTATTGAAATTATATTTTCCCATTCTTAATTAGTTTCCTTTTTTGAGATATTCACTATTGAATCATGTCGTGGGATAATTGAAAAATGAGTTCTATTTCCAAAAGTGACATTTTATTCTTTTATAAAAGGATACCATTTATACCATTTTAATAATCCAATACTATATCAATATTTCTTAAAACCATACCCAAATTTATTCTAATTGAATCCATTTAAATGAAATAATTCCCATAGTAACCACAAACTAGCATATTTCATTCAAATCTATAGTTGATATCTAAAGGATATCTATGATGTCGATATAAGTATCACATCTTTTAATAAATTTAATTCTAATTATATATTCTAAAAATAGACATAAATATAGTAGAATAGTAAATTTATATTTATTAGTGTTTTTAGATGTAATATAATAATTTTGAAACAATATTTAGTCCCTCAAATGCACTATAGAAAAAATGAAATGCTAATATATTTTTGTGCTTAGATTACCACCTCCATGATGTGATGCTTTAATTTTAACATCACCACCCCTTTTGGATTTTCTTAATTATCATATTTATTAATATAAATTACATATGTAATTTACTAATGATTATTAATTTATCACTTACTATCCACATTCACACCTAACAATCTTCGGGTAACAGAAACACAAATCGTTCAATGTGCGGACTACAACATCCTTGAATAAACATGTTTTTTCATTCACATCCAAACATGGTGTGTTTTATTTTATTTCTAATTAGTATATATGATATATATAAGTAATATAGATAATTAATATTTCATTATGGTAATTATATAATTAAAAACGATATAATCCTTGCCTCTATATGTGATCAATGATCCAAAGAATCCCTCATTGAATCATGAAGATTCTTTTACGTTGAGAGGGGTGTTAATGAATTTTTTGTATATGATGAAAAAATATTATTAGAATGGATTTTGTTAAAAGTTATTTCATTGAATTTATGATCACTATCACATATAATATTCTAATTATTTACACATACACTTGTGAGAGAACTCTGTGTACATCGTTAATGCTCAATGCTCCTCCAAAATTGATGAACTCATTTTCCACATCAAGTATCATTAAAATCAACCATTTAATTACATCCCATTGTGGTGTGAATTGTAATTTTTAAAATAATTTATAAAAATAAATTAATTAATTTGACGAAAACCATGTGGGAGGGAGCTCTAAAATGCATTTTCCCTCAAGATTCACTTCAAGAAACTATGTTATGCCAGCATCGATGCGAATTCAAGCTCATTCCTATGGATTTTTTGGAAGGTAAAAAATTCTAATAGAACCTTAATAATATGTTTATTATTTTGGTTTATTTCCAAAAAATATACCACTTCTATTAAAAATCTATAATGCCTTCATGAAAAAAATTATAACTATTTTTGAATATATCCAATACTCTTTTGGGAAACAGTTCTACTAAACTGACAACAATTAGAATAAATAATTTAACCAGAAGCATTTATCATCATAAATGGCCTCACTATGTGAACATATGTGCCTTATTATCATTAACAAGACATATTTAATCACTATTTCAAATATTTGTGTAAATAAAAGACTATAGAAATGAATCAATTCTAGTCAATATATTATGGGGTCTAGTGTGATATCTATTAAACATAATCATATCTATATTCAATACATTTACATTAAAATACGTAGCATAAACATATCATGTACACCTATATAGTCCCTTTATTATTGACATTATGTGAACACATGACATAGAGAAATTTAAATATAATATTGGAAATATTTAATTATCATGAGTCTTTAAAAAATACTAACCAGGTTGATAAATACATAAAAATTCATTAATATTGAAATTGAGAGCACCACATGTCCCTCAAATAAGTTTAATTGGAATGAATTTAGTTAGTTATATAAAATCAAGGTTTATATGATTTTACACATCTTAAAAGTGAAAAAATACAGTATTTCTTTTGCTCCAACTAATCAAATGACTACCCACATATCCAAAATACCAGGATTATCTCTATCATAGTATCATATATAGGGAAGTTATAAAATTTTTATGGTTATAATTCCAGGAATATTTGAAACCATATGTTTGATATATATTCCATAATAATATATCCTTACGTATATTGATGAAAATATGAAATTCCATGGGAAATACATTAGTGGGACAATCCATGTATTGTTTTTATACTTATTTTATACTGAATCGAATTCTAATAAATCATATACATCTAATTATAATTAATTTGATATTGGATTCATTCTAATCAAAACATAACATCACAACCAATAATACTCGAAGATGTTAAACAACTTGAGATTACTAAAAGTCATACTTTTTTAGAATATTACCATTCCATTGTTTACGTAATGTAAATTATAATGAACATGGAAGAATGGTAAATAGAGAATGGATTTATTATAATAATTTTATACATAATAAACAATTACATCAATCACTCAAGTATCATATATTATGAGAATCCACATTACCATTAATATTCTCTGGTGATAAAAGTTTCATCTATGGGTCTGCTATATTTTCATCTATGTCCACTATAAATAAATATCAATCATATCTCTCAATTATATCTCATTTGTGGTTTATTTCTAATTATTTTTTCCTTATTGATAGGCCAGGTTAAACATTCCAATAAAATTACCCTATTTATTCATGTTAAAAGATGATTTATCCTCTGATTCTAGGAATCACACATAGTTCTGAGATGAGCTTCCTAATCTGAATAACATCTTTTATTGCATTTGATGTAGTGAAATATTAGACACACACACGTAGACATATTGTTTAAATCTTAATGGGGAATTTTTTATAACTCTTATTACAAATATCACTACCATATAAGGAATGTTTGAAACCATACTGAGAATTAATATCACATATCTTGTATTGGATACTAGTATTTGTGTTTCCTTTTAAATATAATTCATCTTATCCTAATAAAACAGATATACATCCTCATTCCATTTCAACTATATTATGATGTTCTCTATAGAAATATAGTGAGCTTCACCTCGATTATATTTTTATGTACTATTTATGAATATAGTATAGGTGATATCAGGTTGGGTGTAAAAGTTGACGTACGGTAGACCACATGATTAATACATAATTAATTTTATCCACCCTAGCTAAATATATACAATGACTTAGAATCATTATAATATTCATGTCACATAACTATGTTAATATTACCTTCTTGTAATGTATTAGTACATTAACAATGTATGTTTCCTAACTATGTATAAGAAAACGGTTATGCATATATCTCTAGAGCTAAATACCCAATCTGTATGCAACTTAGACTATATCATTTATTGAGAAGCACAATCCCAATAACATCTTCATAAATTGCAGTGTTGGGGTTTTATTTCTAATACATAGTATGTCATCAATATATAATAATAGAAATACTCTTATACTCCCACAAATATAATTAGACACGTAAGAATCATATACATTTTTGATGAATCCAAAAACATGTATTTTATCATTAAAAATAATATTCTATCATCTAGAATCATTTTTAAATCCATAAATGGACCATTTAATCTTGTAGACCTATCCATATTCAATTGGTATTTCAAAAACATTGAGTTGTATATTATAAATGTCCTAAACAAAGTTAACATTAATGATATTAGTTTTGATATCCACTGGATATATATTATAATAAAATTCAAATACTATAGAGAGAAATATAATATTGTGTTTTATCATTGAAACATGTGAAAATCCTTTTAATAGTTAATACCATAATTTTCCATTAATCATTTCTCATCAAATATGGATTTGTACGTAATGTATCTGTCATACATGTACAATTTATAAATTACAATTCACATCAACCATATTGGTTTCACCCAATAAAGTGAATCCTCTATGATCTAAATGATGTTTTTTAAATAGATCCAATTGTATATTCGATGTATTTAAAACATTTTTAAAATTCATAATTCTTGATTAAATTTTTATAGGAGTTTGTATCATATCATATAATCATTTCCTCAATATCATTTTCTATAATTAATTCATCTCTCATGATTGCTTATCGAATATTCCAAACGTTTTAGTTCCTTTTATAAAATGTGTTTTTTCTTCTAGGATGACACATTTAAGAACCATATCAACTTATATATTAGGAACATTTGTAATTTTTTGTACCATAACTTCTATAAGGTCAAAATTTCTCTAACTAACTCATTAGTCTATAAATTCCTTTCGAAGGATTAGAATATTATATTACTCAAACATTTTTTGTTAAGTTGTACTGTAGATATAATATCGATTTCCCTTTATAAACACAATATATAATAATTTTTCTTATTTTTAGTTCATATTACATTAATACCGTTAGTGTATTAATTCAACACACCCAAAAATCGTTATATTTGAAATAACAATATATTTCCAAGTCTATCTACCTTATGGATCCTTTATTATTTCTTTATATGGAACATAGTTTAGTATGAAATAAAATTATTCATAATTATTACGATAAAATGAAATAATAAGGTCACACAAACACATCATTGATCGAACCATGTACAAAAATGTATAATTGATCCTCTAAAGAACAACATTCAATTTTTGTGTTCTAGGAGGAGTTAGTTGTGAAACAATTCTACAATCTGTTATATGATCAATGAATGATTAGATAAATTATTCACAACCAAAACGTGATCAAATAATGTTAATATGTTTTTCTTATTGATTTTAAATATCATTTTTTTAATTAATTTAAAATCTCCAAATTTTCATACATTTTTTTCCTAGAAAAACAGATGACATACTGGCGAAATTTATTGGTACATGTAATGAACAAACTGAAATATAAAATTTCTTAAGAACTCATTGGTCAAAAAGGATCATAATGTAGGATATCAAATAATGCATATTACCTTTCAGGTTTTCTATGATGTTTTTATTGGATATAATTTTCATGAAAACCAGATTAATTGTTTTCATGTTATTGTTAATAGAATTTTTATAATAATCTTCCATTATGAATTTGTTGAATGTTTCTATTTTTATATGTTTGTTTTGGTGCAGATGTGCATCGGTTTACGCTGTTCCGCCAGGACGCGTTCGCGCGTGCACCCGTCAACACGAGGGGATGGGCGCGCGGCTTGTGGTCCCGCAGTCCCGCTTTCCAAAGGCGAGCGGCATCCGTCCCTTATTCAGGGGCGTCTACTCCTTGATCGAAACCGGGATGATGGGATGTCGGCTCCTCCTTCCTTGGACGTCTCCTCGGAACTCGTCGCCTAATCCGGGTCTCCCTCATAGATTTAAGACATGCTCGTGAATCTCGTTCCCGGCGCCATATCTTCATGGACACCGGTTAATTACGCTGCTTCCGCCCGGACGCTCCAAGGAGTCTGGTCGGGGCAGCAACCTGCGGTGAGGAGGCCGGGTAGCTCTGGGTGCTGGGGGCGTGTCGTAACACTACGGCTCTGCACGTCTGTCTTCCGTCCCTAATAGGGATTCTCGAAGGCATGATGGCCTGAGGCATCCCGCACTGGGTGCAGGGAACTGTGTCACCTGAGGTTTTCCTCAGCTTCCCATGTTTAACACGGGGTATGCCGCGAGTTTAACATCCAGCGGGGACGGCATCGGACTGATCAACACGAAGAGTGGATCAGATGACAGAACCCCTTGCAGGGAACCTCCGACGCTGGGGCCAGCGCATGGGCGGCTTCCCAAGTGATATGGAGTGGAGTGAAGTGGCATGACCCCACCGGGATGTGGCGGCCCGGGTAAGGATCAGGATGGATGATGGAGTGAAGAGCTTGGACCCCGTAGGGGCTTCCTACGTACCACGCGTTAGCACGGATCAAAGTCAACGTAGTTCGGGTATACAGTTTAACGTCATGCTGGACGTCGGCAAGCCGACTCACGAAGAGGTCGAGGCCGCCGGGCGGAGGATTGAACCGAACCATCTCGCACAGAGGGAGATGGAACGGCCGGGTGGATCACAGTTTCACGTCATGCTGGACGATAAAAGGAGAAATGGAAAAAGGGGCTGTGGGGAGGCACAGTGGAGATACACACGTGCAGTCTCCCACAGGGGCGGACTCATAGGTGAATCGACGCAAGCATGAACCCTGGAGGGGTCCACTGATGGACGAACCGACGTGAATACGACCGGGACGACCAGGTGGTGGGCTTGAACCTCAGGGAGGCTTCCTACGTACCCTGTTTAGAAGACATGGATCAAAGTCCATGTAGTTCATTCTGTCAGGACTTACGCATTTGAGGCAGCCCGGATGCGGCAAAACTCAGTTGGAAGGGACTTGGACCGAAAGTAGGAGACACCTCGATCCCAGTCACACCCTCTACTGGCTTCGGCAGTGGGGAGGCGCAATGGAGATACACATGTGCGGCCCCCCACAAGAAACTAGGGGTTTGTAATACCCTACCCCCGTAGGGAAAAGCCGCTCCCATTAAATCGTCCCTAAAGAGGGGAAATCCCGACATCCCTGCAGAGACGAGCGGGTGGGGGCCACATCCAAACCGGGGGGGGACCCTGCGTGCGGGGCACGGGATCGGGTGATGCGGACGGTTTAGCGTCTTACCAGACGAAGTACAGTTTAACGTCGTGTGTTGAGGACGAAGCGGACGGTTTAACGTCTTGCCGGACGAAGTACAGTTTAACGTCGTGTGTTGAGGACGAAGGTGCTTGGAAGTTTGACGTCTTACAGCGCGGACGTGGTACAGTTTAACGTCATGTTGGACAAAACACTTGGCAGTTTATCGTCTTGCAGTGCGGACGTGGTACAGTTTAACGTCATGCGGGACGAATGCAGTTTAACGTCATGCGGGACGAATGTGCAGTTTAACGTCATGCTGGACGAATGTGCAGTTTAAAGTCATGCTGGACATGGGTTGCCGCCGATGGGTCCGTGTCACTTCGCACAAGCCTGGAGGGCCGCACGGAAAGACAACGCACGGTGCGGGCACCCAGGATGAAAATCATCGTGCGCCACGCAGGCGGGTACCCTCAGGGGGTCAAGGGGGGCGACCCTGGGGGATTGCGCGCAAAAGAGGAGATTTGCGCGCAAAACAGTAGGTCGGCGCGTAAAATGGCGGGCTGGCGCGCAATCGGGCCAGCCCTTTGCACGCGGATGATTGAGATTGCGCGCACCGGGCTTCGGGTATCACGCGGGGGCAACGGCTCATTCTCTAACGAATGGCCACTTTGAAAATGGGGGGTGCGCGCAATCGGGCTGGATTGCGCGCACCCGGGGGCAATTGCGCGCAAGAGGCTTCTTTTGCGCGCAAAGGCCTTCGGGTTAAGGATTATTCAAAGGAAAGGAGCCATGGGGATTGTGCGCGAAGGCGAACCCCAAGGCTCTATTGCGCGAAAGAAAGGAGGTTACCTGAAGATCGGCATTGCGCGCGGAAGGGGTTGGATTGCGCGAATGAGCGACGCTTCGGATTCTGGCCACCTTCAAAACGTCGGGGGTCGCCTTATATTTATAGGCAACCCCGGGCGCGGAATCCGGTTTCGGACGCAGAATTCCCTTCGCGGGCGTGGAATCAGGACCCGGCGCGCAAGGGAGCCGCGCAGGCCACGGGCGCGCAAAATAGCGCGCCGGCCCAGCGCATCGCGCGCATCCCGGGAGGATTGCGCGCCGCGACTCAACTTTGCGCGCGGGCCTCTGAAATTTCGCGCAAGTCCTCCGGGCCCTCCGGAACGTGCCTCTGACTCCAAATATCACTTCGCTTTCCGCATCCGGAGATTCGTTTGGGAACAACGGACTTTTCCGGCGTCTACAAAAGCCCCCCCTCGGAATCTGATCGGCGAGAGGTCGCAACGATCGGGTTCCGAGGGAGACGCCGGAATGCCGAAGTCCTGGGCTGCGCGGGACTTAGGCGCGCAAAAAGGGGCACCGGGCGCCCAATTCGCCGCCGCGGTCGCGCAATCGAGCATTCCGCGCGGCACGGAATCCCGGCCTCGTCCATAAATAGGGGTCCGGGGTTCCGCGTTCCGTACACAGGCCTTCCGCGCGATAAGCTTCAACACTCTCGTGCACGAAATCGCCTTTTCCGGTCGCGAAATTCTCCCGATCGGCGCGCAAAACCATCCGGAATTCGCCTTTCTTTGCGCGAAAACCCGGAACTTTGCACGACATTATTCCCAATTGCGCGTCGTCCACTTGGAATGCGCGCCAACCTTCAAACTTCTCTACCAGCCTCGTCCGGTCCCGCACGCTTCATCCCTTAACCCGCACGACTCCCGAAACTTCTGAGATGGTCGCGCATCAAGGAAATGAGGGGGATGCTGCCATTCACAGAGCAGATATGGCGGCGAACGAGGAGGTTTACGGAGCCAAGGAGATTGTTTCCAACAATCAATCCCTGTTCGACTTGCTGACGCCGGCCCCAAAGACATATCCACTGTCGGACAACCTGCCGCTCTGGAACTTCGGCATCCTAGATGAGGTTCCGGTGCCAGGGTTCGAGGTTGATGCACCACAGACCTGGGTGACTCGGGAGGACGAGCTTCCCCGCTATAACATCACCAATAATGGGCATCCTGCCAGGGAGACCAGGCACTTGGACGTCTATGTCCTGAACCCGAGGACGCGAACCATTGACGGGGGTGAGCCTACTGCGGAAAATTATCCAGCCCTCTACTCGAGCACATATCGCCAGAGTGTCACTGACGACACCAAGGGCTTTGCTGAAGGACTGGGACTTGCGTTCTGGGGGAAATTTCACCAGCGAGTGGGCCTGGGCGTTCTGGGTACGCCACACTTGCGATCACTTCGCAGAGGAGCTGCGGTACATCGGCCTGTTTGAGGCGGTGTGGACGTCGCAGTTCCACTTCTACCAACAGTCCGAGCTCGGGCCGGAGCTGTTCACCCGCTGGTCTCCGGATACCAACACCTTCCATCTTCACCATGGGGAGGTCGGCATCGGTCTCTGGGACATCCACTGCATCGGAGGTATCCCGCTGGAGGGCTACCAATACGATGAGTTCCTGCCCCCGAGGAACATCTGGGATGACAGGTCGCGGACTCCCATTCTGACATGGCATCTACTTGACCTGGCTACGCAGCGGCTTGGGACAAGGACTTCCAGAAGGACATAGCCTACAAGGAGTGGTTCGGCCAGTTCTTGGAGCATGACCCAGTGGTCAAGATGCCAGGCAGGGGGAAGCGGTGCCCGACCGCAGCTCAGAGGAGCCGGAACGGGTCGTACTGGCGGGTCCTGGAGACGGGCGACTACCGCTCATGGGGGTACCGCGTCATCGAGGCCCGGGACCCAAATGTCCGGTACGCGGCGTTCCTGGCCGCCTTTCTGAGTGGGTGGCTCCTGCCAGTGCGGGACGCGAGAATGGGCGTTCTCCCGGCGACACTGGCGATGGCGGGCGCTATGGCCGCCAACAAAAGATACAACCTCGGGGTCCCAGTGCTGGCGAGGCTGTATGCCATCCTGGGATGCATCTCACGAGGGGGGTCGCCACGAAGGATCTGTGGGCCCTTTCAGTTCTTCCACAGCTGGGTGGCTTCTCACCTCGGTGGGTACACGTTTCCGAACGCCATCATTCCTCCGGGCAACGGCCTGCGACCCTCCCTGCTGAACATCGCGGGGGTCGCTCCGATGACCCTAAGTGAGGAGGGCGTGAGGATTCGGATTGGAAATCATGCCAATTTCAACTTCAGTCCGTTCCCCACTCCCGTCGGCCAGATGATCGACAATGGGCAGGGTCCGCTGGAGTAGCATGAATACTTCCTGAACATGCGGGGCGGGGTGCTCGTGGCTCGGATCGACGGGAAGGTGATCTGCGAGCCTTACGTGCCAACCCGGTTCGCCAGGCAGTTCGGGTGCCTTCAGCGGATGCCGAAGAGGGTATTCACTGCTGTCCGGGAGGAGACGAACCCTTGCGTCCTTCGCCAGATGTGGCTGATGTTTTCCGCTTTCGGCTCTGGCGACGTCATCACTCTCCCTCCTACCGGGGTTGACGCAGGCTTGGCAACCGAGTACGCCGAACACTGGGCCATCTCGTACCCCGAGGGGCTTCTACGGAAGCCAGTTCGGCGGCTCGAGGTTACCCGTGCGGAGACCGGGCGTCAAGGAAGGAGGCGAGGTGCCACCACATGGGGGAGAACGGAGGCGCGCCAAGCAGCGGAGCCGGCGCGGGCAGGGACTTCGGCGGCGGGCACATCGCAAGCTGCCGCCATGACTTCAGCGCCCAGAGAGGGGGCACGTGCGGTGGTCGACGAGCGGCCCGGGAAGCAGGTGAGACGTCTGCTCGAACCCTCCCACGATGCGGTCTTCCCGGCGCTGTGGTCGGCCTGGATGACCCTACGGCAGTCACTGGGGACCGACGCCATCTGGCGAAAGATACTCAGAGAAGGAATCTATCTGCCAGAGGTCGGGTGCCTCCAGATCGCCGACAGAGTGGACTTCAACCGACAGTATGCGTATCTGATGGCCATGGACGATTACGCGCGCCAACGTGGTCAGTGTGCGGAGCCATCCCTTCTGGTGAAGGTGATGCTCGGTCTAGAGCCCGCTCCAGAACAGATGCCGCCGGGAGAAGATGAAAGTGGCAGCGACTCCGAGGAAGAGGAGGAAATGGGGGAGGATGAAGGCTCCGAGGGAATATCCCATCGGGGGAGCCCGCGGGAGAGCGGCGAGGTGGCCGGCTCTGACAATGTTGATGTCACCGAGCTCCTCGAGGTCCGCTTTTATCCCTACTCAACCTGCTTCATCCATTCCCTTATGCAGCTTCTAACCCATTTCTCTACCTTTCTCAGGAGCGCACGGATGTTGGCCAGGCGTCCTCAGCGGGAGTAGGAGAGGCGCCAGCAGGACAAGGCGGGGGCCAGGCACCCATTATCGAATTGACAAGCGCGGAAGGGTCCCCTGCTGCAACTGTTCCTGCGGCGGCCGGGATAGCGGAAGATGACGTTCTGAACTCCCGTGAGTCTCCTTACTTTACTGCTGGTGCTTGCCGTTGACGATCCGTGACTAACCACGGCATGCCCTGCGCAGTGATCTCAACACTGGAGGCTCGTCGGGTTGCCGAACCAGGGCCATCCACGAGTGGACCGGTGGCAGACATGCCGCCTGCTCCGGAACAGGCTTCCCACACCGAGCCGGCCCCACCAACTGCTGATCAGGGGGCTGCGGACGCCGGAGGTACTGACATCGGAGAGAGGTCGGGGGCTGACGAGGGTGTCAGCGCCACTGGGGAGAGAGAAGAAGTTCGCCCGGATGTTGGGGAACCCATCCCTCATGAGGACCTCCCAGGGGCGGACCCTGCAGCAGACCTGCTGGCTGCCTTCCCTGCCTACCGGCCTGCCGACCCCGAGGAGATGGACGACTCAGACGCGGAGGCGGTCGAGGAGAGCCGGATAACACGCCGCAGGGGGTGGAAGTGCATCCAGCGCTTCCTCAAGCGAGACCCGTCGGAGTGGCTGGGGCGCATGGGATCACTTCAAACCTGGATGCGCTTCCTGTGTGCCGGGGGAGCTGATGCTCAACGCCTCCATCTGACGGTCCGTGATTTCATGGCCGAAAAGATGCGCGAGAGTTGCCGGCGTGCCGACGTCACACAAAGTCGGGACATGTCGGAGAGCACACGGGCGCTCCTTGCGGCGGAGCAGGAAGTCCGGCGCCTCGAAGGGCAGGCGGCAGAGAAGGAGGCCTTCGTCGCAACGTGTACCGAGCTTGTGGAGCAACTAGCAGCCCAGCTGGTTGACGCCCAGGTACAGCTGACGGAGGCGGGCCAACAGATGGTCACAATTCAGGTCGGGCGGGAGCGTGCACAGGCCAGAATTGACGAACTATGTGTTGCGACCGCCGACGAAGAGAGGGCACGCAGAGAGCGAGAAGCAGCTCTGGAGGCCACCAGCCAAAGGGTATCGGCATTAGAAAGACTCATTCAGCACGCTAATCCCTAAGGGCTTTGTCTTTCCGTTCCCAAAACATTTGCTTCCGCTACTTTGATCCATTTGTATGAATCAATATATTTATCTGCATCTTTTGGCTTAACATGCTCAACCACAATTCGTTGTCTTGCGGGAGTGTTAACCAAGCATCAGGCATCCATAATTGGGCCTGGATTTCTGGAGAAAAGAGGGAGGTCATTCCTAGGAATGGAGACCTCAGACCTAATCAATGTATCATCCCCCCAACTTGTTCCAACACACGAGCGGGGCGACGCTAGGGGCGTTGAGATTTTATCCGAACATAGGGAAATGAGAAAGAGTGAATCGCGTGTCCTGAATCCAGACATCCACAACGGTCGGCCTTCCAGGAAATGCCCAAGACGGTAGGCGGACAGTGGATCGACCATAACAACTGCAATAGACGGACCGAAGGTCATCATTAATATTGCAGGAGGCGGACCACGTGTCATCATGAATACCGCTTTGGGGGTTCCTTCAGACACAAGGGTGGAAATCCAGATCAACAGGGCATGCGAAGCGTGGGGCGAAGTGACGATTGTTCGGACAGAATCCAACGCTCTCAGAATTGCGCCACTGTGGGGAAAGCGTATTAGGCGGATGCACTAATCTGGCCGTGAATCACCCCAATTCTCAGACAGCACCTCTTTGACGAGGAAACCGTCACTTTCCATCATTGCAATGGGGCATCCCTGAGCTGAATCGGGGAGGATATCACAACTGCACCACTCTACCAGAAGCCAGGCCAGATGGCCGGCGACGAGGAGGGGCGGGACTTAACGATCCCTGAGGCTGGACCCGAGTCGAGATGCCCGGGCGTTCCTACGTACTCCATCAGGCTGGAGATCAAGCCACACATAGTTCTGAGAGTGCAGTTTAACGTCATGCAGGACGTAGAATCCCATTTAGGGGAGATCTTAGTTTAGGGTAGTGGAGCTCGGACCATAGGGGTAGATCTTAGTTTAAGGTCTTAGAGCTCGGGCCATAAGGAGAGATCTTAGTTTAAGGTCTTAGAGCTCGGACCATAAGGAGAGATCTTAGTTTAAGGTCTTAGAGCTCGGACCATAAGGAGAGATCTTAGTTTAAGGTCTTAGAGCTCGGACCATAAGGAGAGATCTTAGTTTAAGGTCTTAGAGCTCGGACCATAAGGAGAGATCTTAGTTTAAGGTCTTAGAGCTCGGACCATAAGGAGAGATCTTAGTTTAAGGTCTTAGAGCTCGGACCATAAGGACCTCAAAGTACGCCACATCGTGGTCCTATCCCCTGGATATGCGAAGATGCACTAAGGGATAGTGTCAAGAGTGTCGAGGTTTCGCCTGGTCAGAATGGGAGGTGGAAAATGTGAATCATGCGGCCATTCACTCAAGGACTGGGGGCACCAGAGTAACGATATGGGAGTACTGCCGACCGTGGCGGAAAAGCAGCATCAATATCACACTAACCGTTGGTGGAATGAGGCAGCAAACGAGCATCGACCGCTCAATCGCAGGATTCATATCGAATTGCTGCCCGAGGCCATTGGGGGTACCGGCCCGAGTCGGTGGGAGAGCACTGAGGCATTGTGTCCGAACCGTTCACGGGGGCTCCACCCAGGGCGTAGATGATGGGTCCGAATGAAAGGGAGCACAAAGCCTGAAAAGTGGAATGAACCTGATCAAGCTGAACCTGACCCTCCTGGAAATAAACCAGAGTACTCTTGACACCGGTGGACCACTGCAAGGGGTCGGGGGACACGCCTTGAGGGTGACCTGAAGGCGGCGGATTCCCCAGAGAAGGGGGAATCTCTAAGAGGTGGGGGGCTGGACCCGAAGTTTCAAACATCCGGGCATTCCTACGTATCCCATAAGGATGGGAATCAAGCCACACGTAGTTCTTGAGGCGCGGCGCAACACAATCGGGCACCAGCGCGGGGAAGAGTGGGGGTCTGACCCTCGCACACAGAAGGAGCGGCATTTGATATTTCTTGTTTGTCCTTAAAGATGAATGGTTTTTCTTTGTGCGGCGACATGCCTGTGATTGAGAAATCTCTGGCGTCGCCACAATAATCAAGCCACGGAAGGCATTGATGAATGGCGTGATTATTAACCAGCGCCCAACATGAGTGTCCCCTGAAAAGAACATCACGATGCAGTGCCGTTTCTCGTCGGGCGGCCAAGACGATCACAGTTTACGGTCGTGTGGTAGGACCAGACAACACAGTTTAAGGTCGTGTGGTTCGGACCATGGAGGAATCCGCTTATCGCGGTACGGCGGACACGGCGGAGGTGGGAACATACCCATCCCTGCGGTCACGCACGATTCCAGGAGAAGAGTCTTGGGATAGGGGTCTGCGTATGTCCATCACCCGAGGGGCAGAGATGCTAGCCTCCAGATATACTGGGCCCAGAACGCGATTGTTCGGGCGACTCCTTCCCCCTTATGGGGACGAGGGTCCAGCTACGCATGGCCCTTAGGGAGGACATTCGCATATACCCTTGGTGCTCAGATCATGGGAGCATCGAACGACATCATTACCCTGGTTGGTCTGCCTAACGTGTAGAGGTGTACTGAAGGTCAGTATGAAGAGCGCCGAGATTCCACTACAATGCACAAAGGCGGAGTGTGATGAGGGCTTCGCAACCAATGTTCAGAGCCTGAAAGAGCCGACATGGCGATCAAGGACGTTGCTGACCATATTCGCAACACAACATCCGATCGCGTCAGCCTAAGACGGGGCAAGAAAACGAGCATCAACCGCTCAAGCGCAGGATTCATATCGATTTGCGGCCCAGGACTCGCCGGTAAATCGACCCAGAGCGGTAGGAGAGCACTGAGGCATCGTACCCAAACCGCTAACGAGGATCCCTTTGAGTGAAGGCTCGAACAAGAGGAAGCGCGAGGCCTGACAAGCAACACAGGACTTGTCGGGATTGAATCTGACACTACGAGTCATAGACCAAAGTACCCAAAACATGTTAACAGATCACCGGAAAGGGTCGGAGGACTCACCCTGAGAGCAACCAAAACAGGGCAGATCCTCGTGATCAACCAAGAGACGGGGCTGGACCTGAAACACAAGCGTCCATGCGGTCCTACGTATCCCATAAGGACGGGAATCAAGACGCACGTAGTTCTTGAGAGGCAGTTTAACGTCATGCAGGACGATGGGAGGTGTGAGGTAGTCCCACACACGGGGGAGGCGTACGGCGCGGCTAGTAGACCAACGCGAATGAGGACATAATCCCCCGCTCACGCGATACACCTCGCACAAAAAGGAGGGGAACTTGGGCCAGAGGCCCGACGCGGGATAGAGATTCCCGGGAAATGGGGCTGGGCCTGAAACATGAATGTCCAGGCGGTCCTACGTATCCCATAAGGATGGGAATCAAGCCGCACGTAGTTCTTGAAGTGCAGTTTAACGTCATGCAGGACGAATAGAGAAAAAAAAGAAGGGGGGAGCAGAAGGCATCCCCAAACGTGGGGGCGTACAGCATGGCGAGCACACCGACGTGAATGAGGGCATAGCCCCGCGTTCACACCATACGCCGCACACCCGGAGGAAACTGGGCCAAGGGCCCGAGATGGGATGGAAATTCCCAAAGGATGGGGCTGGGCCTGAAACATGAATGTCCAGACGGTCCTACGTATCCCATAAGGATGGGAATCAAGCCGCACGTAGTTCTTGAGGGGCAGTTTAACGTCATACAGGACGATACGCTGGGCAGTTTAACGTCGTGCAGCTTGGACGTGGTGCAGTTTAGCGTCATGCAGGACGAGGCACTTGGCAGTTTAACGTCTTGCAGTGCGGACGAATGCTGAACAGTTTAACGTCTTGTAGTCTGGACGAATGCAGTTTAACGTCGTGCAGGACGTGGGCACACTCAGACAATGTACTGCTTGAGGAACCTAGCGTTGGTGGGAGGAGTGACACGCTCACCATCCATAGTCTCCAGGGAGTACGCGCCATTGGGATAGACCTTGTGGATGACAAAAGGTCCCTCCCATTTGGGCTCCAACTTGTGCGGCTTCCTGCCGGGGATCATCGGTGCTCTCAGGGCTAGCACTAGGTCACCCTGCAGGAAGGAGCGGAGGCGAACCTTCTTATTGAAAGCTCGATCCATTCTGCTCTGATGCCTCTCCACGTTGTGCAAAGCGCGAAGCCTATTCTCATCCAGTGCTTCCAACTCGACTAGACGGGCTTCAGCAACTCTGTCCGGCGCTTGCTGGTCGTAGACCGCAGTGCGCAAGGACGGTAACTGGATCTCGATGGGCAGGATGGCCTCAGCTCTGTACACCAGGGAATAAGGGGTCATCTGGGTGGAATTGCGAGTAGTCGTCCGATAAGCCCAGAGGGCGTTGGGGAGCTTGTCCGGCCAACTCTTCTTGTTCTGACCAACCATCTTTTGCAGAATGTTAGAGAGGGTTTTGTTAAACGCCTCGATCTGTCCATTCGCCTGCGCATGATAGCGAGATGTATGGTTCGAGCGAATGTTATACTTGGCGTACAACTTCTTCAACTCGGCTGCTCGGAAATTGGTTCCGTTATCCGTGAGGATAGCGTGAGGCACTCCAAATCGATAGATGATGTTGGAGGTCACGAAGTCAGCGATCGAATAGGATTTGACCTCTCTGAGCGGAATCGCCTCTGCCCATTTGGAGAAGAAGTCATTGGCGGTCAGAATGAACCGGCATTGGCGAGCTTTCGCCGGCGGGTAAGGTCCCACAACGTCCAGACCCCAGACTGCAAAGGGCCAGGAATACCTAGTGGTATGGAGAGGCTCCGGCGGCCGATGCACAAAGTTCGCATGAACCTGGCACGCATGGCACCTCCTGGCATACTCGATGCAGTCATGGATCATGGAGGGCCAGAAGTATCCCAACCTCCGAATCTGGTGGGACAGCTTCGGCCTAGTCTGGTGGGCGCCACATGAACCAGCATGAACCTCTTGCATGACTCGTGGGATCTCAACTCCCTGAAGGCAACGGAGGAGAAAACCATCAAATCCGCGTTTGTAGAGGATCTGCTCCAGGCCGGGGCTGCTCTGGAGGACAAACTGCGATGCGCGGCGTCGAACTCGCTCGCGCTCGGCCCGATCCGATGGAAGAGTGCCATGTTGGAGGTACTCAACCAAAGGCGTCCTCCAATCAGGGGCTGATCCGACTGTCATATCTGGGGTACTCGGGGCTCCGCGCATAGGGGCAACCGTGGTGAGATTACTTACCAACGGGCCGCGATCTTCTTCCGGGATGACGGGAGCGATGAGCCTGCGGCACGTCACGCGGACGATCAGTTTGTCCTGTTCAGGCTCCGCAAGTGACGCAGCAAGGCTGGCCAAAGCATCTGCTCGACCGTTCTGCGACCGGGGAATATGGACAATTTCTGGCCGAGAAGGGAACCAGTCCATCAGATGGAGGGTGCACTCCAGCAATGGCACATGTTCCGGCTTCCAGACAACATAGTCGCCATTGATCTGCTTAACGACCAGCTCGGAGTCCCCTTTCACGCACAGACGGGGCACGTCGATCTCGAGAGCCAACTCGAGGCCGTTGATGAGGGCATGGTATTCCGCCTCATTGTTGGTACAACCCTCTGACAACAGGAACGAGTATGGCAGCACGGCTCGCTCCGGGGTAATGAAGACGATGCCCAATCCCACTCTGTTGAGCTTAGGATTATCGAGTCTTCTACCGGTGGGGCTCCGGGAGGCACCGTCAAAGTGCATCTGCCAGCATGGATCGGCTCGATCAACCGAGAGAATGGTCTCATCAGGAAAGCCTAGATCCAGCGGCTGATCCGCGGAGGTCGGGTGAGCTGCCAGAAAGTCTGCCAATGCTTGACCTTTGATGGCCTTCTGAGACACATACCTGATGTCGAACTGCTGGAGAATCACAGCCCACTGCGCTAGACGGCCAGTCAACAGAGGCCGGCTCAGGATATATTTCAACGGGTCTACCCGAGAAACCAACTGTACCTCATGGTGCTACAAGTAGTGCCGTAATTTCTGTACGGCAAATACGAGCGCCAGGCAGCTCTTCTCGATGGGGGAATACCTAACTTCCGCATCGAGGAGCATGCGACTGAGGTAATAGAGGCTATTCTCCGTTCCCTCGTTGTTCTTCTGGGCGAGAAGGGCACCCAGGGACCGTTCCAGGGCGGTCACATAGAGGACCAGCAGCTTCCCGGATACAGGCGGCATCAGAACCGGAGGTTGAAGCAGGTACTGCTTGATTTCCTCGAAAGCGGTCTGACACTCTTTATCCCATACATAGGTGGCACCTTTCTTCATGAGCCGAGAAAAGGGCTTACACTTGCCGGCCAGATTCGCGATGAATCGGCGTATATAGGCTAAGTGGCCTTGGAACCCTTGCAGTTCCCGGATGGTACCTGGGGGAGGCATCTGGATAATCGCCCTGATTTTCTCTGGGTCGATCTCAATACCCCGGTATCTTACCACAAATCCAAGGAACTTTCCGGAGGTGACCCCAAAGGCACACTTCAACGGGTTCATCTTCAGGAAGCGAGACCGGAGGAACCCGAACACTTTCTCAAGATCTTTGAGATGGTCCTGACGCTGGCGCGATTTGACAACCAAGTCGTCGACGTAGCATTCCACCAGTGTGCCGAGGATTGGCTTGAATATGCGGTGCATCGCCCGTTGATAGGTGGCACCTGCATTCTTCAGGCCGAAGGGCATGACCCGGTAGCAAAAGGTACATTGGGGGGCCCTGAAGGCAGTGAACTCCTCATCCTCAGGGGCCATCCGAATTTGGTTGTATCCGGAGTATCCATCCATGAAGGAGAGGGCTTGGAACCCTGCCGTGGCATCAATCAATAGCTCTGTCACTGGAAGGGGAAAATCATCCTTCGGACAATGGTGGTTGAGACCGCGGAAGTCGATGCAGACTCTAATCTGCCCGTTCTTCTTCCTGACCGGCACAATGTTGGCCAGCCATTTGGGGTACTGAACTTCCCTCACGAAGTTGGCTTTGATAATCTTGTCAACTTCGGCCTCAACCATGGCACCGTGGGATGGGTGAATCTTCCTGGGAGGCTACTTGAACCCGCGATGGTTCGCCGGGAGACCAAGGCGGTGGACGGCTACCTGAGGATCTAGCCCCGGCATCTCGTCATAGCCCCAAGAGAACACATCACGGTGCTGCCTGAGAAAGTCCACGTACTGCGGCCGCTCCTTAGAGGGCATGGCGGCACTGACCAATGTGGGTCTTGGATCGGCCTCGGTTCCAAGGTTCACCTGTATTAACTCATCGACCGTGGCGGGGACGCCCTCCTCAAAGGCTGGGGGTGCATCTTCCACGTCCTCTCCACTCGGGGAGGGATCGTCCACGGGAGAGACTGCGTTGGAAACTGCATTGGGGCTACCAGATCCTGCTGGGCCACTGGTGCTGACACGGGCAGTCGCGGTCATCTCATTAGGAGACTCGCGGGCCGTCGAGACCATGGACACATCCAACCGTTGAACCGGGAGGACGTAAGCGTCATCCAGACTTGCCCAGGGATCACATGCAACAGCGACCGGATCAACCTCACCTGCCAAGATCTGCTTATCCTTGCTCTTGTAATAGTCTGCGTCCAGATAGCGGGCTTCACACGAGGCAAAAGGAGAGGCATCTCCTTGAAGCACGCCTACTCGACCATTAAGGGAGTATTTGAGGCATTGGTGGTATGACGAGGGAACCGCTGTGTGAAGGTGGAGCCATGGCCTGCCCATCAATGCGTTATACGCAGTGTCCTGAGAGACCACCATGAATTCGGTGTTGGCAACCAAGTCACCGAACTGGGTCTTCAAACGTATCTTGCCGACCGGGGTTTGCTCGGTGCGGTCGTACCCCTGGATCCTGAGGTCGGAGGGAATCAAGTCATCCTCAGACAACCCCAACCTCCGGAGCGTCCGAGTTGGAATCAAGTTAATCCCGGACCCCGTGTCGACAAGACAGCGCCGGACATCAAGGCCATTGAACTGTCCAGTGACATACAGCGGACGAATGTGTCCCTGTATAGGAGGGTCTTCATCCTTACCAGAGAACGAGATAACTGCCTGACATTCGGCGTCCTCGATCGTTTCGGCGTGAAAGGCCTCTGCAGCCGCAACCTCTGTCTCAAACTGGAGGGGGATCTTCAGGGCTTCAGCGAGTGCCTCACGCATCTCAGATGACATGCGCAGAGCCTCAAGGATGGAGAGCCTTGCTGGGATGTCGGCCAAGTGCTTCAGGACATCATACTTTCTGGCCAAGCGCGAGCCCCTGGTTGCAGGAGGTTGCTCTGCGGTTGGCGGCATGACGGGCCTTGCCGGTTGGATCGGCGGCCGACTGGTACTTGGCGCGTCTCGCTGTTCACTGGTTGCAGTCCGGGAAATGGTCACCGTACTGGGGTCAGGAGGCCGGGATGGACCCGTGGCAGGGTGGAGCTGGTCGTGACGCGGCTGAGGCGGTTCTGCCTGGTCCCACACCACAAACAGCGGCGGAGGCGAATCCGTCATCCCCGAATGGGGGGGGGGGGCGCACGTTGTGCTCGGTTTTGAGCCTGCTTCCTAGTCTCAGTGGCGTGCACGGCCTGGCTGGAGGTACCAACGGCTGTGCCCCGGCGACTCCTGCTGCTGCGGTTCTTCCGACGGTGGCGACGACCGGGGACACTAGGGAGGTCCACCTGGTGTTCTTCAACGTCGGGAACCGAAAAGGGATTTACCAGCTCGACGGTATTAACCGAAGCGTACCCAATACCGTCATCGGACGAATCATCCATCACCGGGCGGATCCGAGGAGGGACCCCCATCACCGGGCGGATCCGAGGAGGGACCCCCATAACCGGGCGGATCCGTGGGGGGGAACCCAGGCCCTCGACGTTGCGAGACGGAGTGCCCGATGTCCCTTCCCCAGCCCCTGGCGGGTAAGACTGAATGCTTGGCCGGGCAACATGCTGGTCTTCCAACACCTCTGATAGCCATCGGTCCTCGTATCGAGGAGAAGAGATTCACGCCGGGTTCACCATTTTTCTGTTTCGGTGCGGATGTGCGTCGGGTTACGCTGTTCCGCCAGGACGCGTTCGCGCGTGCACCCGTCAACCCGAGGGGATGGGCGCGCGACTTGTGGTCCCGCAGTCCCGCTTTCCAAAGGCGGGCGGCATCCGTCCCTTATTCAGGGGCGTCTGCTCCTTGATCGAAACCGGGATGATGGGATGTCGGCTCCTCCTTCCTTGGACGTCTCCTCGGAACTCGTCGCCTAATCCGGGTCTCCCTCATAGATTTAAGACATGCTCGTGAATCTTGTTCCCGGCGCCATATCTTCATGGACACCGGTTAATTACGCTGCTTCCGCCCGGACGCTCCAAGGAGTCTGGTCGGGGCAGCAACCTGCAGTGAGGAGGCCGGGTGGCTCTGGGTGCTGGGGGCGTGTCGTAACACTGCGGCTCTGCACGTCTGTCTTCCGTCCCTAATAGGGCTTCTCGAAGGCATGATGGCCTGAGGCATCCCGCACTGGGTGCGGGGAACTGTGTCACCTGAGGTTTTCCTCAGCTTCCCATGTTTAACACGGGTTATTCCGCGAGTTTAACGTCCATCGGGGACGGCATCGGAATGATCAACACGAAGAGTGGATCAGATGACAGAACCCCTTGCGGGGAACCTCCGACGCTGGGGCCAGCGCATGGGCGGCTTCCCAAGTGATATGGAGTGGAGTGAAGTGGCATGACCCCACCGGGATGTGGCGGCCCGGGTAAGGATCAGGATGGATGATAGAGTGAAGAGCTTGGACCCCGTAGGGGCTTCCTACGTACCGCGCGTTAGCACGGATCAAAGTCAACGTAGTTCGGGTATACAGTTTAACGTCATGTTGGACGTCGGCAAGCCGACTCACGAAGAGGTCGAGGCCGCCGGGCGGAGGATTGAACCGAACCATCTCGCACAGAGGGAGATGGAACGGCCGGGTGGATCACAGTTTCACGTCATGCTGGACGATAAAAGGAGAAATGGAAAAAGGGGCTGTGGGGAGGCACAGTGGAGATACACACATGCAGTCTCCCACAGGGGCGGACTCATAGGTTAATCGACGCAAGCGTGAACCCTGGAAGGGTCCACTGATGGACGAACCGACGTGAATACGACCGGGACGACCAGGTGGTGGGCTTGAACCTCAGGGAGGCTTCCTACGTACCCTGTTTAGAAGACAGGGATCAAAGTCCACGTAGTTCATTCTGTCAGGACTTACGCATTTGAGGCAGCCCGGATGCGGCAAAACTCAGTTGGAAGGGACTTGGACCGAAAGTAGGAGACACCTCGATCCCAGTCACACCCTCTACTGGCTTCGGCAGTGGGGAGGCGCAATGGAGATACACATGCGCGGCCCCCCACAAGAAACTAGGGGTTTGTAATACCCTACCCCCGTAGGGAAAAGCCGCTCCCATTAAATCGTCCCTAAAGAGGGGCAATCCCGACATCCCTGCAGAGACGAGCGGGTGGGGGCCACATCCAAACCGGGGGGGGACCCTGCGTGCAGGGCACGGGATCGGGTGATGCGGACGGTTTAGCGTCTTGCCAGACGAAGTACAGTTTAACGTCGTGTGTTGAGGACGAAGCGGACGGTTTAACGTCTTGCCGGACGAAGTACAGTTTAACGTCGTGTGTTGAGGACGAAGGTGCTTGGCAGTTTAACGTCTTACAGCGCGGACGTGGTATAGTTTAACGTCATGTTGGACAAAACACTTGGAAGTTTATCGTCTTGCAGTGCAGACGTGGTACAGTTTAACGTCATGCGGGACGAATGCAGTTTAACGTCATGCGGGACGAATGTGCAGTTTAACGTCATGCTGGACGAATGTGCAGTTTAACGTCATGCTGGACATGGGTTTCCGCCGATGGGTCCGTGTCACTTCGCACAAGCCTGGAGGGCCGCACGGAAAGACAACGCACGGTGCGGGCACCCAGGATGAAAATCATCGGGCGCCACGCAGGCGGGTACCCTCAGGGGGTCAAGGGGGGCGACCCTGGGGGATTGCGCGCAAAAGAGGATCTTTGCGCGCAAAACAGCAGGTCGGCGCGCAAAATGGCGGGCTGGCGCGCAATCGGGCCAGCCCTTTGCGCGCGGATGATTGAGATTGCGTGCACCGGGCTTCGGGTAGCACGCGGGGGCAACGGCTCATTCTCTAACGAATGGCCACTTTGAAAATGGGGGGTGCGCGCAATCGGGCTGGATTGCGCGCACCCGGGGGCAATTGCGCGCAAGAGGCTTCTTTTGCGCGCAAAGGCCTTCGGGTTAAGGATTATTCAAAGGAATGGAGCCAAGGGGATTGCGCGCGAAGGCGAACCCCAAAGCTCTATTGTGCGAAAGAAAGGAGGTTACCTGAAGATCGGCATTGCGCGCGGAAGGGGTTGGATTGTGCGAACGAGCGACGCTTCGGATTCTGGCCACCTTCAAAACGTCGGGGGTCGCCTTATATTTATAGGCAACCCCGGGCGCGGAATCCGGTCTCGGGCGCGGAATTCCCTTCGCAGGCGCGGAATCAGGACCCGGCGCGCAAGGGAGCCGCGCAGGCCACGGGCGCGCAAAATAGCGCGCCGGCCCAGCGCATCGCGCGCATCCCGGGAGGATTGCGCGCCGCGACTCAACTTTGCGCGCGGGCCTCTGAAATTTCGCGCAAGTCCTCCGGGCCCTCCGGAACGTGCCTCTGACTCCAAATATCACTTCGCTTTCCGCATCCGGAGATTCGTTTGGGAACAACGGACTTTTCCGGCGTCTACAATGTTAATAAAGAAAATTCCAATGTTTAGTTGTATTAATATATTATCTCTTATTATTTTTTAATATTATATATATTTGCTTAATTTTTTAGAATTTAAAACATACATAATAAGTTCATGATTAAATAAAACACCACATTCAGATAATGAGAATCAGTCTTTGTCATAATAGTGAATGCGAATCCCTTTTTGTCCAAACATGATAAAAAATATGATTCATTTTTAGGTGGTAATATAATAATAATTATCTAATTATAGTTTAAAAATACTTATTAAAATGAAATAATAAATTCTGAATTCTAATGTAGTAACTCTTGATCTATTATTAATATCTTGATTAACATAACCGTTCATTAATTCCCTCAAATGTATGTGTGTTTGTTTATCATAAAAATTGTGTGATGCACAAATGGTGTCTAACACACATGAGTTATAGATAGTGAAATTCAAATTTGTTACATTAACATTTAGATTCTAATAATTCTTCTCATTACGAACACTTCTCAACCACATATACGAATCATTAAATGTTCAATAGGTTATAAATATAAGGTTTATCAACATGACAATGAAAAATTTATCCATAAACGATAAGAAAAAATATATCATTTTTTTCAAATATTATATATTTCATCATGTAATTTTTAGGATTGAACTCCCATATTAACGATAAACCTAAAAATCATTTTTCTTTTGTTAGATAAGATCTATATCTCACTAATTAATGAGTTCATTTTTCATTTCTTTAACCATTCACTTTTTATGTATGGAATCATCCCATTAATGATAGTTATGATTATTGGATAACTGATTGGGTAAATCTTTAATAATAAATCATATAGAAAAATTGAAATATATTCCTTTGATATCATCATAGTTTTTTCTGAGTAAGGGTAACTGACATTATATTTTATGCAGCTGAAAACTGAATATCGAGGAGAAACAAACAATAAAATGACCTACATAAGGATATTATATTGTCAAGTATCTCTTAAATTCATTATATTTGATAATCTATGTTGACCCTGTTGTGTAATATCCAACCAACTTGGACGATATTGGTTAAAAATGTTGTATCACTGAAACGAATATCACACAAAGTACTTGATGTAATTTAATACTAAATGTATTTTCATTTTCTTATAAATAATATTCAAATTAAATTTATACCTATTTAATATCTTATAATTTTTATCATAACATGTTCTAATCATTTCTGTATACATTATTCTAGTAATTTAATTTTTTAATCCATATTCCATCCAAAAAATTTACATGTTCACACTAAATTAATGTGTGACACTTTACACAACATGTTCGTTTTTTTAGTCACAAAATAATAGAATATAATTATCTTTCTAGACATAGATACTTATAATTTATATACAAATATTTATAATATTATTAGATAAATATATTATATGTAACAATACGATTTATTTAATAATAATATAAACAGTGTGGCACTTGAATGGTGGATGCATAAACAATTAGTTTGTAAGTGAACGACATAATCTCATACAATATCCATCCTAACTATCAGATTTCTTTGAGATATCATACATAATATCATTATTCATAACATGGGGAATGAAAATATATGAAAGGGAGAGCTTTGATGATAATTAATTATAAAAAAGGGAGATATGAATAATCACAAAAATATGACATGATAATAGGGGTATGATAACTCTAGATTTTTTTTCAAAAAAATACCTTATATATCATACATCAAAATCATGAGTAATGAAATAAATCCTGATGGATCAGAAGACATGAATAATAATGTAATCAAAGTAAAAAATTTGTGATATCTTAACATTAGTGAAATACATAGTATTTTGGAATAAATATTAGAATAGAAAATAATTTACATTATAGTGAAATCTAATATTTGAGACTATGATAGTAGATTGGTTTCACTCCCCAAACCATCTCTCTTTCCATGGTTAACTCATAGTACTATCAAAGTGAAAAATGTCCCTTACTTAACGGTGTTCACTCCCCATTCCAGTCCACTTTATCTCATGAGATAATCATGTATACCCAATGCATTATAGGACTACATAATTATGGTACCACTCATCACATCCTTAATATCATACATATATGTTCCAAAATATAATAAAATATTCACCATATCGTTACCCATGAATAGGAAAATAGTATTATAAACATAGCATATCCCTTGGAAAATGAAAACGATGCACCAAAATATTCTCAGAGTAAGCATAAACCATCTATATAAAGAATTAATATGGTAAAAGTAAATAATATCTCTAGTAGAGAGTGGTAAATTTCAAAGGATTCTATTATATGTGGGAACATATTTTTAAAGATCACTTGGAACATTTATTATGGGAAATATGCCATTTTAGAAAAAAATAACATATTTAAAATATAAAAAATTAACAAATATTTATGAAACCATTTTATTTAAATAATGTTTGAAACATATAATTGATGGTTAAAATGGCATAGTATTCATAAGAGAGAGAAATTACATAGATGCTAGATACTATAAAAAAATATTCCTTTCGCAGTTTTAGTAAAAATTCAAAATAAAGTCATTTAGAAAATGAAAAAAGGATTCATTTTAATCCATTTTTTGAAAAAAAAAATAACTTTTGAAAAATTGATTTTAAAAAATAAATTCAAAATTGGAAAAAAACTCTCGAAAACTTTTTTAGATAAGTAGGACATTTAAGAGAAATGAATTTTTACCGAAGAAAGAGGTTAATTAATTTTCAATAATAAATAATATTTTGGTATCTTGAGTTCATAAATTGTATAAAAATTAATGTAAAAAATTTATTATCTAGAAATATATATTGTAGAATAAAAATTAATGAGATTTGAGATAGGTATATCGTGTAATTTAGTCACAAATACATCATTATAAATAATCCCATTAAACAATGATATTTCAACATAAAAGTATTGCCACATATCTCACTTTTTTCTGGAAATTTAAAACAAAATGTATAGTAAATATATATTTAATATAAACATATTAATAAACCCTAAAATATATATAATAAAATATATGACAACCAAGTACCTTTTATCACCCATTTACCAACAAATAACTCTTTATATAAATGTTTTGGGAGATAACTTCTTCAATTTCCCTCAATGTTTTGGTTCACTAGTTTTGTTAGTTGTACATTTATCATGGTTATATCATATTATGAATTTTAATAATTAAATATATGTTTATTATATACATATTTAGTTTCATTTAATAAAAACTAGAGACATAAAAATGAATTACACTATTCATGGAGACGGTAGGTTGTACATACAGATGTAAACTATTTTCATTTTCCAAAAGATGGAATGAATGAAATGTAAATAATAAATGAAAACTAAATTATTATTATTATTTCATATGAATAATATATTTTTATTAAATAAAACCTTATTACCATCTATATAAACCTGAAATGAATAAAGAATTGTATCCCTTCATAGATGTGGTAGTCCACATCAGTTTAGTTTATCTCGTATAAACCGATTCTAACTTTAATTGTGGTAGCATATTTTTACAATTTTTAATTATAATTATAAAGAAATACTAAGTTTAATTTAATAAAAATTTTTAAATTTTCTCATTATAATATTTTTTCAATTTTAAAAAATTATTTTTTCAGATGTGGAATAATTTAATTTAAAATTATATCAATAAATTTTATAAAAATAAGTTTTCCAAAGAAAACCTTTTCTAATTAATAAATTAAAATTCGGTTAAAAATAAATAGAAAATTGATTCCAAAGAAAATAATTTGAAAAAAAATATAATTTAATGAATTTTACTTTTATTATTATATTAAAAAACAATCTTTCTTTTTATATTCTTTAAATGGAGAGATAATTTTGAAAAATCAATATTCTTCAATATTGATGATATTAATTACCTATAACACAACAAGATTTTATTGTATTTGTGTTCTTAAATAAATTAAATATATTTGATATATTAAATTTTATAAAACACCATGAAAATATTAGTCTACAAACAACAATGAGTTGTCTCGCATTACACACATGGTCGAGTTCTGCCGACTAACAATACATTATGGAATTATTATTAGTTAGTATAATAATATATAACCAGTATATTAAGTTTGGAGGTTATGAATACTATTAAATAAATTTTTAAAATATAAGGACGAATTCATTAGTTACAAATTAATTAGAAATTAATATAGGAACCAAATGAATATATAGGAAATGTTTTTATAAAAAACATTTTTTATGCTAAAAATGTCATTTTTCAAAATAAATAAAAGAAATTTTTTTCCGAATTGATATTAATAATATATATATGTTATATATTCAATAAATATTTTAATTAATATAATATATTTTAAATGCATAAGATAAAAACAAACCCAATATTACACATAAAAACCTATATTTTTTTTAAAAACCGTTTTACCACTTTTTAAAGGGGAACATCATTTAAATGAAATATTTGAATTATATTTCATAAAAAACTTTGTATTATAAATTGGATAATAAAAATATTATTTGTGTAATTTTTTTTAATTTTTTGTATATGTTTCATGTTTTATTGAATAGTGAAAATAATAAATTTTTATTGAAACAATTTACTTTCATAAAAAATTTTATAGTAAAATTATATTATTGAATGATTTTAATGTATAAATTTTTTTAATAATAAATAAAATTCAAGAAATTTTTATCAGTTTTTCATTGAATTTAGATATTAAAACAGTTCAACCTATTTCAGTTTTGAACTTCAGTAAACTATTTTCTCACACCATCAACGAGATTAATCATAAATTAATAGCCACAAAATCTATGTTTTTAATTTGGAAAAATGGATTCCTTATTTAGAATATTGGGTTGCAAATTATTTAAATAATTTTGATTTATATATGGGTATATGAATAGTAAATTTAGTAATATTTTAATTATCACAGTTAAGGGTAAATCAAGTAATTATGTGAAAATATTGTTATAAAGTCTATAAAATTATCCTAACAATTTTCATAATTTCATAACATTATTTTTAGTCCAAAATAACCATTGACCTGAAAATAAAATACATTTTAAGACACATGGTTTTGAATATGGCATTTATAATATTTTATTTTAACATAAGATAAAAATATCATACTCAGGTTTTATAATAATTATTATAATTTTAAAACATGACTATACAGTCGATAAATTCGTATTTTATTTTTAATTTTAGTTATAAAAAAATTATAATCCTAAGGATAAATTTTCTTATTTTTTAGAGAAAAAAATATATATTTAATTGTTTTCATAATGTTGATACAGTAGTTGGTTATTTAATTGAAATATAAAATAATGATATAAAAAAACTAAAATAAATATAATTTTATAGAACTAATTACATAAAAGAATTTATTTAAAACATAGAAATGTTAATGATTTATTATAATTTTTGGTTTGAAGTTAATATGTTTTTATGATATTATAAAAAACCAAATAATAAATTCTATCAAAATTGAAAAAATTGATACTTTAAAATAGATAATATTTTATTAAATGATATACAATTAATAAAAACGAAAATTTTGAAAAATATCTATATTAAGGTTAAATATTTCATCAATGATCCATTTGAGGTTCTTTGGCAATTTTATACAAAAAATATTAACCCCAAAGACTACGAAATCAATGTTTTCATGGTAATAGTTAATGTATCTAACTAAGGGTCAATGACAAAGGGTAAGGATTAAATTGTTTCCTAAATATGTCTAAAAATCATTGGATGAGATTATTTATACCCATAATCATTTTAGATGATAAATAACTCATCTTGGATCTATTTGAAGTTGAAAATCAGTTTATATTATTTTATTATTTCAATGGATTCTAGGAGTACCCCTCCCCTCTCTTATATAAAAGGAAACACCCCCCCTCACTCCTAACACCACATTGAGGCAAATAGTTCAACCAAAACATGGCCATTTATCCAATAAATATTATTAGTTATATTATGGATATAAGGCCCCAGCCTTAAACCTTACTTAAAATTGAATTAAATGAATAATTCACATTGAGGATCTTTTCAGGTTTAGAGTTTTAGAGAATTAGATCATGAAACTTGCATTACATTCCACATTTAAACAAAGTGGTTACATAAAAGACAGTATTCATTCTTCCCATCAATGGAAACATATTTAAAATAAAACATGGATTCTTTCTTGACACATCCTTGACACTATCACCAGATCATGTACCTTTCCCTTGACCTGTGAAAAACATTTCAAAAACTTGGGATGAGCATAAAAAGCTCAGTAAGGGTTATAAAAATATGGAAAGGAAACATGAGTTCATATATACATAAGAATGAAATCATACTTTACCCATAAAACATAGGTACTTAAACATACCTCATAAAATCATGAATAAATCATAGAAATCATAAGACATAATGGTAACTTGAGGCATTCATAGCATTCTTACGTAGGGAGTAACCCTCTTGGTTATGTTTGGAATACCCATCATAGTATATTCCCTAAAATCTCTTCGGAGAAACCTTAATGTTTCACTCCTTCGCGTTATCCAATGCATTGGAGAGCTATATCGGGCTCACCCGCCCTTAGTTTATCACGGAACCACCCGTCTTCATAATAATGCCCAAGAACCACAACATAAATGTATCACATAAAACATGCATAAAGGAAACATAAAATTTCCACATTTCAATCACAATATAACATTTTAGTATATTGAAATAATTAATCCATTCAAAAAGAAACCATTTCCAAAACCATTTAAAACATTTAATAAATAGATTTTTGAATCAAAGTGTCCCATACCACCTTGAAGCTTTTAACATTTTAAACCATTAATATCCATATAAATAAATCCTTAAAACCATTTTTAAAACATGGATATTAATAAGAACAAATAATTAAAACACTTAAAGTGAAATTTTGGTTAAAGGGGTTTTACCAAAATTAGTGACACTTAAATACAATAATTGAGGAATAACATTTAGTCAGAACCTTATAATATAATGATAATAAATGGATTCATTATATTATACTCCAAAGTACAGTATATACACCATATAGGAGTGAATTGGCGCATAACAACAATGAACCCTCAATCGAAATGTCAAATGTGATGAAATCCCTTATAAAGAAGGTATCCTTAAATTAAGGACAAATAAATCTCAAAAAATATGTGTGACAAATATAAATACACCCAATATATGTGGATATTAAGTGTAATACAATAAAAGGTCATTCACACATATTCAATGGATGACATATTCAATGACTACATATTGAACCCAAAGAAATCATAATTGGGTTAAAAAGTTCCCTTGACAGCCTAACGGCATCACATCAAAATGAGTTGATGAGAGATAAAAAGTGTATCTCATCACTTGGACATAAAATTTACATCAATAAGGATATATGAGAACATATCCCAACATAACAATATGTAAATTAAAAGACCCAACAAAAGAAGTCTTTTAAAAAAGAGGAGGGTGAAAGGTTCCCTTACCGACTTGGGTATCTTTCAAAACATACACCCCATGAAAGAAGGACAATAGATAATTGATGTAAATACTCATAAACGAAATTATATTACACAAATAGTAGAATAATGGGCATTACATACACCACTCAATGGAATTTGTGGCAAATGTAGCATAAATCTCATGGGAATAAAAGTGAGATGAAAAATCCCTTACGAAAATTCGGCAGCCTAACAGCACCACTCAAAACATCCAAAATGGATTGATGAGATCAAATAGAGTATCCCATCATATTAAAATAGAATTTACAGAAAGAGGAATATAAATGAAAATCCCCCAACATAACAAAGAGGAGCTTAAAAGAAGTGACATAAAGGCGAGTACTTAAAAAGAAAGAGAGTTGTAGGATCCCTTACCTCGGGTCCGACTTGACTCGATCATTCTTTAATCTCCTGAATAATAAACTGGAGTTAATTTCTACTTCGTTAAGAACCTTTTTCAAGTTCATTATTCCTTTTATATCACTTATTACCATGTCATAAACATTATGTAATCATTTAAGTTAATAATATTTGTTTTGCCGATATTTGGTTCTTAAGTCGAAAGTGGACATCTTACAATTACATGTTGTTCGTGTGTCCAAATGTTTATTATATACAGAATTGTATTAATTATGTAGATATCATATATGTCATATATATCCAGTATATGCATGCATTTATAACATTACATAATCATTTAGAGGTAAGAAATGAAATGCACCGTTCATGGAGATGGTAAGCCGTACGTACGCATGAACGCTACATTCATTTCTATTTAGTATTTTATAGAATTTAATCATAATGATATAAAGGTATATTATAATTCCAGTATAATATCATATATAATATCATAGTTCCATCCTTTATACATCCCACATATGTTATTTAACGAATCAAATCACTTTGAGGGGGCGGTAGTCCGCACTTCCTTAAATGAAGATATCGCGTATACCCATAATGGAAGCCATAAAGGTAAGACACAAATGAAAAATACAGAAGCATAAGTAAAACATAAACATATTATATATCATATATAAAAATAGTGACATCATAATGGCCACCTTTTAAGGTGTTAAATGAGTATTGAACAATCATCGTTTCGGGAGGCATAATTTCGCCATCCACGGACACCGTATGTTCTTTAACCATTTGATGTAGTTGTGTGAGAGTGTGTAGCTCAAATAAATCTTATAACAACATCCTAGTATATTTAAGATACTGGTGTTGTTACAAAATAAGTAAATAAAAAGAGTTTAGTGGGTTGGAGAAGAAAAATAATACAAATGAACATGAGAGAATGAATTGCCTTTAAAAGTGTAACTCCTTTTGATTTGAGCCAAAAGGCTTCCTTTCAAAGGATTCTGACCAAAGGGAATAATATAGGATTAGGAGAAAGGTGTGGAGAGAGTAAATGGGCAGGGGTTGGCCGAGCCAAAGGCTTGAGGAGTGTGTGAAATGAGGTAGAGGTGGGGGCCTTTTATAAGAGGAGAGGAGGGGCACTTTTGGAAAGTAAAGAAATATTACTTTATTTGAAAATGTGTTTCGGTTTTAAAAGGTCCCACATTGATATAATTCGTGGATAAGGTTATGAAGGTTCGAAATCCACCCATACAATAAGTTTTGTACATGTGTAGTTCATAGATTTTACATTATCTTTCCATTTTATTTAAATCGTCAAATAATGATGTCATCGCTGCATCATTATTATGTCATAAATAATTTATTTTATTTAATGTCTAAAAATTATAAAAAAAAATTAATATGATGTAGAAAATCTTTTTATCTTTCCAATAACTATTTATAATCAAAATTTGGACTTGTATAACCCCACTTAAAAATTATTTTAGTAAAACAATTTATGTTAGTGTCATTTTCACTTTAACATTAAATAAAAATATATTAATGTCATTTTCCAACTAAAGTGGCTCCATGGGGTCCCGAAGTTGGACCATGGCTTGTCTTGGTCGGTCATGACTCACCCAATAGGTGTAAGACAAGTGTCATGGTGTTTTCACATCCTTATAATATCATTTTTACCTTAAACTACACTAATTACCACTAATCGCGATTAAGAACTTAATAAGTTACTATTCACAAAAAATTATTATAATCTCATTGAACCACATTTTACTTCATAATGACAACCATTTATATAGGATTTTTGAAATTCAAAACACAATGATGGAAAAATCTCATTTAAATGGAAAATCAGTCTTTATAAGTACCACTTAGTGGTTTCACTATTCATCAAAAATTGAAGTTGTTCAGAAAATTACCAAAAATTCACCCTAAGCTATATTTGATATTCCGAATTCAAAAATGAAGACTATTTTACAAAATTAAAAACATATAAGTCACATTAATTAATTTAATAATTAATTCCTGCTGTCAGAGCAAATAGAGTGTTTTTATAAAACAATAAGTATCAAAAGATTGGCACCAGTTTAAGTCTAATTTCAAAGTGAAATTGATTCCAATGACCACCATTGGATTAAATGGTAAAAATATATTCAGATTACACATTAATACCAATTCAAAAGATAATATAATCTTATAAATAAATTAGATTAAAAAGAGGTTTTGAATTTAAAATACAACATTTTACACTATTCATTAAAAAAATGAACTTTATCAGAAAGATACCAAAAATTTACACAAAGTAAATTTTGATGTCCCGATTCTCAAGAAGAGTTTTATTTGGTCCAATAGAATGTATAAGAGTGAACAAAACTATATTTAATGATGGTTCAACATCAAAAGGTGATATGTGAACCTTTAGTGAAAACAAGGGCATATACACCTAAAATTGAATTCTTTCCGTATTTTAAGCCTTTGGATAGATGTAAAAACATTAAAAAAACATATATATTCATATTTTATTAATTTCTATCCATTCCCTCCATTACAACGGCTACATGTTAACTGCCATTTAAAATAATATTATTTTATTATTAGAGTGCAACGTAAGATTCCCAAGGAACTCGTTGTTGCGTGTTGGGTTCGCCATCGAGCATAGCGTCCCCTTTAAAGTCATATTAACATTTTATTCACAAATATGGATAAATATGAAAATGTCATATTCTTTATTTACCTAGGGTGTTACATCCTTCCCCCCTTTTGGGAATTGCGTCCTCGCAATTTTAAAATTGAGCTTGGAAACATCCTTGAAAGTCCCACATCAGAACAAGAGTCGGTAAAACAATCACTTTAAAATAAAGAAAGATAAGCACAGAGGTCACCCGAGTTAACCCATACTAGGATTCCAAGTATGAAAATATGGACATGGAGGAAAAAACAAAGGGTTATGTTCTGATGGAGAGTGATAGAAAACATGTTTAGGAGAAAGTTAGCCATGAGAAAATCACAAACTTGTGATGGGTTAAACGGTATTCAATTCCCCAGTAGGAAAAGTGAATAGACAACATTTTTGTTTTAAGTTACTTTTTATTTAGTAATTTATTCACAGGGAAACATAATCACTTATCATGTTGACTTTCTACTCATATTTCCTCCAAAAGGCGAGTATTTAGGAAGGCTTGTTCACATTAAGAGTACTATAATCAACTTCTAGAGAATCACCTAATCCACAAAAGAGGACTATATACTTCCCATGTCTTTAGGATTTAACCAAAACCAAAACCAAAAAGGCTAGTACAAGATCAGATAATCCAGAAAAGGATAACCCTTTATAAAAAGAAAATCTATTCTTAATCTCCAAAATTTGTCCAACAAAACCCAAATTTCGACGAGGACCATTCTATAATCAATTTGTCCATAAAATTCTTCAAAATAAACCAAACTAAGATTGAAACCCAAATATTTGAAGGATTTAGTCACATAGTCTTCCAAGTTAAATCGTAACATTTATCTCCAAACAACAACAGTTTCTCCTAAAGTCCCGTATTGAAAAGTAATTAACCTAATCACATATCCTCCATGATAGGTTAATCATTTTTATAAATAACCCAAAATAATCTTACTCTTAATTAATAAAATCATATAACAAGAAAGAATCAGTCAAACTAACCAGGGAGTTCACATAGTCCAGTGGTAGGCGGTAAATACCAGTCGCACTTTGGTTGTGGGTTCGATTCCCGCAGCTTTGTCCGACACGACGGGATGTCACACGGTCTGGGTGTTGTCCTTTTTCCAAAACTATATAATTCTTAAATCATTCCCCAAAAAGAGATAAAATCCTCAAGAATAATCATAACATATTTTAACCTCAAGTTTATCTCATGCCCTTCATTTTCCATCATATCATATAATAACCCATAATTACCTCAAAAGTAAGGATCATATAAACACTAATGGTTACCTTAATAATTATTACCTGAATTTCCACATCGAGTTGGCCATCTCGTACATGATCCATTAGAGAACTCACCAAGGTTGAAGTGATTGATCATGACTCCTTGATAGTTGGTTTAGAACCACTATGAGATTCCTCATTGAATCCCCCATATCATCCAGTATCTTAATCAGAGAACCACCACAGTTTCCTTCAAACCCATTGTCACTTTGGTGCCTGCTAAATCCAGCCATTTACTAAAACCAAAAAGGTCAGTGTGAGTATATCAACAAAACCATCATGTACTAATGAGGAAGGTAAACACTAAGATATACTTACTCATTCACTTTACCTAAAACTAGGACTCTTTCTGAAATCCTAACCATTATGGTAATGTCACTTATGCTTAAAGAATACCCTAACCTCTAAAGTTATCTAAACCGACCTTTGATACCAACTATAAGGCCCCAGCCTTAAACCTTACTTAAAATTGAATTAAATGAATAATTCACATTGAGGACCTTTTCAGGTTTAGAGTTTTAGATAATTAGATCATGAAACTTGATTTACATTCCACATTTAAACAAAGTGGTTACATAAAAGACATTATTCATTCTTCCCATCAACGGAAACATATTTAAAATAAAACATGGATTCTTTCTTTACACATCCTTGAAACTATCACCAGATCATGTACCTTTCCCTTGACCTGTGAAAAACATTTCAAAAACATAGGATGAGCATAAAAAGCTCAGTAAGGGTTATAAAAATATGGAAAGGAAACATGAGTTCATATATACATAAGAATGAAATCATACTTTACCCATAAAACATAGGTACTTAAACATACCTCATAAAATCATGAATAAATCATAGAAATCATAAGACATAAAGGTAACTTGAGGCATTCATAGTATTCTTACGTAGGGAGTAACCCTCTTTGTTACGTTTGGAATACCCATCACAGTATATTCCCTAAAATCTCTTCGGAGAAACCTTAACGTTTCACTCCTTCGCGTTACCCAATGCATTGGAGAGCTATATCGGGCTCACCCTCCCTTAGTTTATCACAGAACCACCCGTCTTCATAATAATTCCCAAGAACCACAACATAAATGTATCACATAAAACATGCATAAAGGAAACATAAAATTTCCACATTTCAATCACAATATAACATTTTAGTATATTGAAATAATGAATCCGTTCAAAAAGAAACCATTTCCAAAACCATTTAAAACATTTAATAAATAGATTTTTGAACCAAAGTGTCCCATACCACCTTGAAGCTTTTAACATTTTAAACCATTAATATCCATATAAATAAATCCATAAAACCATTTTGAAAACATGGATATTAATAAGAACAAATAATTAAAACACTTAAAGTGATATTTTGGTTAAAGGGGTTTTACCAAAATTAGTGACACTTAGATACAATAATTGAGGAATAACATTTAGTTAGAACCTTATAATATCATGATAATAAATGGATTCATGATATAATACTCCAAAGGACAGTATATACACCATATAAGAGTGAATTGGTGCATAACAACAATGAACCCTCAATCTAAATGTCAAATGTGATGAAATCCCTTATAAAGAAGGTATCCTTAAATTAAGGACAAATAAATCTCAAAAAATATGTGTGACAAATATAAATACACCCAATATAAGTGGATATTAAGTGTAAAACAATAAAAGGTCATTCACACATATTCAATGGATGACATATTCAATGACTACATGTTGAACCCAAAGAAATCGAAATTGGGTTAAAAAGTTCCCTTGACAGCCTAACAGCATCACATCAAAATGAGTTGATGAGAGAAAAAAAGTGTATCTCATCACTTGGACATAAAATTTACATCAATAAGGATATATTAGAACATATACCAACATAACAATATGTAAATTAAAAGACCCAACAAAAGAAGTCTTTTAAAAAAGAGGAGGGTGAAAGGTTCCCTTACCGACTTGGGTATCTTTCAAAACATACACCCCATGAAAGAAGGACAATAGATAATTGATGTAAATAATCATAAACGAAAGTATATTAAACAAATAGTAGAATAATGGGCAGTACATACACCACTCAATGGAATTTGTGGCAAATGTAGCATAAGTCTCATGGGAATAAAAGTGAGATGAAAAATCCCTTACGAAAATTCGGCAGCCTAACATCGCCACTCAAAACATCCAAAATGGATTGATGAGATCAAATAGAGTATCCCATCATATTAAAATAGAATTTACAGAAAGAGGAATATAAATGAAAATCCCCCGACATAACAAAGAGGAGCTTAAATGAAGTGACATAAAGGCGAGTACTTAAAAAGAAAGAGAGTTGTAGGATCCCTTACCTCGGGTCCGACTTGACGCGATCGTTCTTTAATCTCCTGAATAATAAACTTGGGTTAATTTCTACTTCATTAAGAACCTTTTTCAAGTTCATTATTCCTTTTATATCACTTATTACCATGTCATAAACATTATGTAATCATTTAAGTTAATAATATTTGTTTTGCCGATATTTGGTTCTTAAGTCGAAAGTGGACATCTTACAATTACATGTTGTTTGTGTGGCCAAATGTTTATTATATCCAGAATTGTATTAATGATGTAGATATAATATATGTTATATATATCCAGTATATGCTTGCATTTATAAAATTACATAATCATTTAGAGGTAAGAAATGAAATGCACCGTTCATGGAGACGGTAAGCCGTACGTACGCATGAACAGTACTTTCATTTCTATTTAGTATTTTATAGAATGGAATCATAATGATATAAAGGTATATTATAATTCCAGTATAATATCATATATAATATCATAGTTCCATCCTTTATACGTCCCACATATGGTATTTAACGAATCAAATCACTTTGAGGGGGTTGTAGTCCGCACTTCCTTAAATGAAGATATCGCCTATACCCAAAATGGAAGCCATAAAGGTAAGACACAAATGAAAAATACAGAAGAATAAGTAAAACATAAACATATTATATATCATATATAAAAATAGTTACATCATAATGGCCACCTTTGAAGGTGTTAAATGAGTATTGAACAATCATTGTTTTGGGAGGCATAATTTCGCCATCCACAGAAACTGTATGTTCTTTAACCATTTGATGTAGTTGTGTGAGAGTGTGTAGCTCAAATAAATATTATAAAAACATCCTAGTTTATTGAAGATACTGGTGTTGTTACAAAATAAGTAAATAAAAAGAGTTTAGGGGGTTGGAGAAGAAAAATAAAACAAAAGAACATGAGAGAATGAATTACCTTTAAAAGTGTAACTCCTTTTGATTTGAGCCAGAAGGCTTCCTTTGAAAGGATTCTGACTAAAGGGAATACTCTAGGATGAGGAGATGGGTGTGGAGAGAGTAAATAGGCAGGGGTTGCCTGAGCCAAAGGCTTGAGGAGTGTGTGAAATGAGATAGAGGTGGGGGCCTTTTATAAGAGGAGAGGTGGGGCACTTTTGGAAAGTAAAGAAATATTACTTTATTTGAAAATGTGTTTCGGTTTTAAAAGGTCCCACATTGATATACTTCGTGGATAAGGTTATAAAGGTTCTAACTCCACCCATCCAATATGTTTTGGATATATGTAGTTCATATATTTTACATTATCTTTCCATTTTATTTAAATCGTCAAATAATGATGTCATCGCTGCATCATTATTATGTCATAAATAATTTATTTTATTTAATGACTAAAAATTGTAAAACAAATTACTATGATGTAGGAAATTTTTTTAGCTTTCCAATGACTATTTATAATCAAAATGTGGACTTGTATGACCCCACTTAACAATTATTTTAGTAAAACAATTTATGTTAGTGTCATTTTCACTTTAACATTAAATAAAAATATATTAATGTCATTTTCCAACTAAAGTGGCTCCATGGGGTCCCCAAGTTGGCCCATGGCTTTTTTTGGCCGGCCATGACTCACCCAATAGGTGTAAGACAAGTGTCATGGTGTTTTCACATCCTTATAATATCATTTTTACCTTAAACTACACTAATTACCACTAATCGCGATTAAGAACTTAATAAGTTACTATTCACAAAAAAATTATTATAATCTCATTGAACCACATTTTACTTCTTACTGACAACCATGTATGTCGGATTTTTTAAATTCAAAACACAATGATGGAAAAATCTCATTTAAATGGAAAATCAGTCTTTATAAGTACCACTTAGTGGTTTCACTATTCATCAAAAATTGAAGTTTTTCAGAAAATTACCAAAAATTCACCCTAAGCTATATTTGATATTCCGAATTCAAAAATGAAGTCTATTTCAAAAAATTAAAAACATATAATTCACGTTAATTAATTTAATAATTAATTCCCGCTGTCAGAGAAAATAGCGTGTTTTTATAAAACAATAAATATCAAAAGATTGGCACCAGTTTAAGTCTAATTTCAAAGTGAAATTGATTCCAATGACCACCATTGAATTAAATGGTAAAAATATATTCAGATTACACATTAATACCAATTGAAAAGATAATATAATCATATAATGAAATTAGATTAAAAAGAGGTTTTGAATTTAAAATACAACATTTTACACTATTCATTAAAAAAATGAACTTTATCAGAAAGATACCAAAAATTTACACAAAGTAAATTTTGATGTCCCGATTCTCAAGAAGAGTTTTATTTGGTCCAATAGAATGTATAAGAGTGAACAAAACTATATTTAATGATGGTTCAACATCAAAAGGTGATATGTGAACCTTTAGTGAAAAATAGGGCAGATACACCTAAAATTGAATTCTTTCCGTATTTTAAGCCTTTGGATAGATGAAAAAACATTAAAAAAAACATATATATTCATATTTTATTTATTTCTATCCATTCCCTCCATTACAACGGCTACATGTTAACTTCCATTTAAAATAATATTATTTTATTATTAGAGTGCAACGTAAGATTCCCAAGGAACTCGTTGTTGCATGTTGGGTACGCCATCGAGCATAGCGTCCCCTTTAAAGTCATATTAACATTTTATTCACAAATATGGATAAATATGAAAATGTAATATTCTTTATTTACCTGGGGTGTTACAATGGATTTATTTTATTTTTAATAATTCAAACCCCTATGTCCTTAAGTAGAGATCCAAATAATGTCCATCGATGAAGATGTAATTGTTTTACAAATTCATTTTTGTTTATTTATTCTTATATACCCTCATCCTATTTGGTTTTCCATGATAAAGTGATAAATCCAGCATCATATATATTTTGATATGTTATTATGATTATGGGACAACAATATTCATTATTCTATACAAGAAACAAAAAACAATATCATCCTGTGTTTTTATGTATATCTTATAGTCTCCACTTAGTGGTGTAAATTATTTATCACCACCACATTATGTCGATAGATATAATGATTAATATAATGGATATAATAATAAATATGATATGATATTGATTTTTTAATAAATATACCATACAATTACTTACCACTTGTCCATTAATGGAATAATCCAATCACCCATGGTACGTATGACCAACAGTCTCCACGATGCAATGAAATTCAATATCATCAATAACCATTCATAAATGATTAGAAATATATATATAATGATAGAATTTATGATTTATGAAATTTATATAATTATGAATATGATGATTATATATCCTATTCATATGAAATAATATTACACGATAAAACATCCATTGAAAAATGAAGTAGGTAACACCCTAAACAATGGTAATAATTGAATATTATTAATAAAATTATATAAAAAATTCATATATGATAAAATAAATTTTTAAATGTTTATGGTATAATTTTATAACCATTTCTAAACTAATATATAGGTGTTTAAAAAAACTCAAATTAATGAAATTACAATGTAAGAGTTAGTTCACTATCTCATTACTATTCAAGACTGTTTATAAGAAAGTATCAGCGGGGGAATATTTATCATCCATGTCCATGTTTCGTAAAAATATATTCAATATAATTTTTGAAAATTTTTCTAAAAAAAATTTATGTATTTTTTCCATGCATTAATTTTTATAAAATGTATTAAAATGAATCTTTTTTTTCATTTTCATAAGGAGGTACTTTATGGATTTTCGATGAAAGGAATATTTGTTTCTAACTTATTCGAGGTGAGTTCATCTTCCTACAGTCATGATACATTAACATTTGGGAGATTCCATTAAATGATTTTAGGTTTTTTTTTCAAGTGAAATGTTTTCTTTTATAATTGATCATCTATTCAATAAATTATTTCAATGTAAAAAAGTGGAATTTTTCCCAAGAGATTTTTAATGATTATATTAGTGTATTTTCATCTATGTGAACATAAATTGTTTGATATATTTGGGATTGATTTTAATCAATTATTACATAATGTAACAAATTATATTGAATATATAATGATTTATTCTGACTATGTATGTGATTATTTTATACAATTCATAGTTTATTATTTAAGTATTAACATTTTGTATGCATGTTTTAATAAAAATGTTTTTGTTTCACCACCCCTTTCATATGAGGAATACATTGGATTAAGTATGTAATTGGTGGTGACCAATATAGCCACTTGAAGCATCATTAGATCTCATGAGTAAAATAGATTGTTTACTTGAAAATAACTTACCCATTTATGTTTACTATCTTGGTTGAAGCCATGACACTGTGTTTATGATTTGGATTTATGAATTCTCTTATTATATAATTAGATATTGATTTTCCATGAGATTATTTTACTACTATATTATCCATTGTTATGATTCATTTCCATGTGGTCATTTATATTGAATTATTTGATCATCGTTGATTCCAACCATAATATGATTAGGTTATTGATTAAATGGATTTTTTTTATAGTTATTCACCATTCCATAATCATTTATACTTATTTTTCTATAGATTACACTATATGTATAGCCTTATTTTTCATCTAATCTCACCCCTTTATTATGTTTTGTTTTTCCTAGCATGATATGAAGTGTTTTATGAATGATATTATGGATTTTAATAGGATAATAATGAAGGAATCATTGGTTTTTATATGTTTTATTATATGTTTTAAATTCTAATTTAATGTTGATGTATGAAATATAGAATTAAAAATTGATAAATTGATCATTCTATACTGATTCAAGTATTTTATATATGACAATGTAATAAAATAATGTATCATATCTATTAAATTTGGGTTTGGTGTTATATTTTGTATTATAGGATGTTTAGTATAAATATTAGAAACTAGATTTAGAAAAAATGGACTATGGAAGATAACCCTATGATAGACTTTGATGAATGTATAAAAAAATATACTAGAATTTTCTCAAGGTATATATTATGTGGGTATTGCAAGAAATACATCTGTGTCACAATAGTACAAGTGGAAATGGTTCTGGCAGAAATGTGTATAAGTGTAACAACTCAGTGAAGGTGCATCGAGCTTAACTCAGAATAATCTAGTATTTGAAAATGGGCCGTACCGCGGACCCATTTTCTCATTCCTTAGGGATATTCTTATCATACTTCCCAATTAACATATAATAAATTATGATGGATTTGAATATATGATAAAAATGAATAACCTTGGTTAATCGTATGGTGTGTATTGAAAATAATGTTTCATGATATTCTAAAAATTATTATATATTTTTCTCACTATGATTATTGTTAATCACACTATACTTTTTTATTTTATTCAATGTCTAGAAAATGAAGTATTTGTGTTAAAATTTAACATAATGGACATGGTGGAGGTGATGTAAAACCAAATGGAATGTTGATTAGAGTAAAATATATCATGTTAATCACTAATATGTGTTCCCAAAATAAGATTATCAACATATACATTAACTAAATCACTAAATCTATAAAAATGATAAGTGCATATCATTATTAGACCTCCAATGGTGATGACAATGATGAAAAGAAGGTTCAATTTCCATCATTAAAGTAATGTGAAAGGAGAATCCAACAAAATTGACTCAATAGAAAAAAAATTCATCATGTGTGGAAAAGAAGGACATAATTTATTGAATTACCAAGGAAAAATTAAGGATAGGATGGTGGGATATAAAGCTCATCCTAATAATCCATTTCTACTTCATTGACTTAAATGTTGGGATCCTAGGCATTACCCGATTCAAAACCATCTACTATAAGATAATATCTAGATTATTGAAGGACATAAATAGAAATTAATGGCTGAATTATTTTGTATGGGGGTGTATGGAAATACTTAGTTAAAAAGATATTTAGTGACTAAACTAAAATAATGGATGTTTATAATCATTATTTTTGGAGATATACTAATATTGTTTTTTTTAACAGACAATCAAATGGGATGGGTGACAATATGTCACATCAGGTAATGTCATGGGTCCTGATCCCCCAATTTAAGGGTGATAAGGGTGAAATGCCTACCACATTCCTAAATGATGTCCTGGAAGCCTGGGTTTTTTATTCAAGTGAAAAAATGTAATAAAAAATGTTATGTTTATTTTAGGTACATTTTATTAAATACATAACCTTGGGATTGGAAAATGATTTGGTGATTATGTGATTAATTTTTTCAGAATACATTCTATATTATTTTATTACAATAATATTATGGTAAACATAATGTTTTTAATAATAATGAAAGAATTTTATTTAATAGTCATACATTATGATATTATGGACATATAGAGATTCCAATTATTTATGAAAATAGTTTTCAAATCATGGAGATTTTGTTATTTTGAAAATTATTTTTTGGAATGAGGCTTTATGATTTATAGATGATATTTGGATGATTATCATCAAATAATTATTATTTTTAGGTTTAAAGAATAGTTTATAATTTTTAGTAAAGCTAATTATTTTTGGAATGATATATATAGAAATTTGGGTGTCACTATTGAATTTTGAAAAATAAATTTTTTTCTATAGGTAATGTTTTATTATTATTGGATAATTATCTAATTTTATCCTATCAGTTTTGGCTTTTCATATTGTGTGAATACTAGAGAAACAAATTTTAAATTGTTTATAAATTATGTGATTCTATATAATTTGATTATAGTGATACAAATGTGAAACATTTATGTTAATTACTTATCATTTGGAGGAAGGGATTATTTTGTGGTTGAAATTTGTTATAGGGGGAAACTCTACAGGTTAAGTAAGTTTATTCCCTTATGTTATTATTCTAGGATGTAAATGAATTCATAAAAAATAGAGAAAATTTTATTGATATTTTTCCTATTACTTTCTTTTCTAATGAATCAAATGGTCCTTAAGATCATCATAGATTTATAGCATTTTCATTCTTAACATTCCCTTGACCAAGTTCTCTATCACCCTCTATTAGTACTTGATGGTTATATTTCATTTCATTGTCCATGTTATCCTATATAGGACCCTAGTATATTTTATCTTTGGTGGAATTCGTAATTACCACTACTTATTTTAAAGTCAAGGTATCATTTATACTTTTTCTCACGTGGGGTTTCGACAAATATTTTAAGATTGTTCAAAACCTTATTTTTTGATCCCATGATTAAATTGTGAGGGCCCAATTGATTAAAGGAGGGGAGAATATAACACACAAAGATTTTACATTATTTCTCTTCTTGAATATATTCAATTTTTTATATAGGTTACTTTATACAAAAAACCCGAATAATCTTATGATATATAGAATAATGAATTGGCTTGCGTTATATGTAATGCCAGGTTTTACAGAACATCACTATATTTTTAAAATATTATATTTTAATTAAATAAAATATTACTTAGTCATTACGATGTAGGTTATGAATAGTTTTAAGAAACATATGAAAATATGTAGTCGAATAAATAGGTTAAAAATTAATTATAAATGAATTTTAGAACTGATTGAATATAATAGAATAATTTTTATGAAGAACTGTTTTTATACTCACAATGTATTTTTATCATAATAAATTATTTTACTTACTATTATAAAATGTTATTAATGAAATAGACGTTTTATATATTCAATAAAATATTTTTTTCATTCATCTAATTGATTTTATATGAATAAGAAATGAATCAACACAATATTATACATCAAAACCTATATTTTTCAAAATAATAGTTTTAGCATCATTTAATAGTGAACCTATTTTTTTGAAACATTTAAATATTATAGATTTAAAAATAAACTTATTCATTTGAAGAAAAATAGAATAATTTACTTTGTTATATTTTTTGGTATTGTTTTGATAACTTTCATGTGTGGATGAATAATGAAAAATACTAAATATTCATGGAAAACAAATTTTTCATGAAAATAAATTATACTATTAGTTATATTATTGAATTTTTTTAAATAATAAGACGATTATTTTTTAATAAATTATTAAAATTTAGGTAATTTTCATCAATTTTACATTGAATTTAGATATAAATACATTTCAATATTTTTCAGTTTTAAACATTAATAACCCATTTTCTCACCATGTCAACTAGATTAATTTTAAATTAATTACTATAAAAATGTGTTTTTTATTTTAAAAAATGGATTCCATGTTTGGAATAAGTGCATACATATTATTAAAATCAGTTTCTTTTATTTCTTTGGAAAATTAATAGAAAATTTAGTAATATTTTAATTATCATGTTCAGTGGTAAATCGGCTATTTATTAGAATAATTAATATTATAATAATTATAAAATTTCCTGAACACTTTTTTCTAATTTCAATGGATTTGTTTTATTAAAAAAATGATCATTTGTGGGAATGAATAAACCCTTTTAATCCACTTTAATAAGAATACTATACATGTAATATTTTATTTATAGATAATTTTAAATTTCCATACTCATATTTTTTAATATAGATTTATTTTTTTATACAAGGTTCTATAGTTAATAAATTTTACTATAAATTGAGATTTTAAATACTATAAATTTATCCTCCTCATGATAATATATTTTTAAATTTTATGAAAAAATTAATTTTTTAATGGTTTATAATATTTATGAATTAATTTTTTAATTAATCTAATTATGAAATTAATCATATTATAATGCTAAAATATATTTATTTTGACATAATTAATGTTATACACGAATTTTTAGATACCTTAGACATGTGAGTGATATATTATAAGTTTTTTTTGTTATCATGTTTTTTTATATTTTTTAAAAAACAAGTAAGGAATAGTTTCAACGTTGACATTAATTTTTCTATAAAATATACAGTATTCTATTTAATGATATAAAATTAATAAAATCTAAAATTAATAAAACTCACTATAATGTGGTTAAATATGTCTTCAATGAACCATTTTGGGTTCTAATTTCATTTTATTGTAAGTAAATTAATTTAGATGAGTAAAATATCCATGTTGTCATAGTAAGAGGTAAAGTGGATAACTATTTGAGAATGCCCAAAGAGAATGAAAATTTTTTGACCTAAAATCATATAAAAATATTTATTTTAGTTAATTTTGACCCATAATCATATTATATTCAAAATAACACGCTTTTGAGTTATTTAAAATTGAAAATTAATTTATATTAATTTAATGTTATAATGAATTCCAAGAGTGCCCTCCCATATCATATAAAAAATCACTTCCTCCCTCAATTCCCCACAAAACATTGTGCCCTTTGTCGAAAAAACCCCCAACCATTTCAACTCCAAAAAATCATATTCATGTGGTGGAGGTCTTTTTATTTTAATAGACCAACCCTATTGTTTATAAGAGGAGAAAAAAAAGCATGTCCATCGAAGAAAAGTTAATTATTTTACCAATTACATTATATTCAGTTCTTATTCTACTTCCTAGTCCAATGTTTTTTCCATACTATAATAATAAATCCATTATAATATATGTTCTTATATGTTATTATGATTATAGGAAAACCATATTACACTTTTTATCTGTCCTACAAGAAATAATATCACCATGCATGCGAATATACAACTTAACATCTTCATATAGTGGTGTAATATAATTTCCATAACCAAATTGTATGTATGAGTATAATAATGAATATAATGGATAAAATAATAATTAAACATGATATGGGTTATTTTTAATTAATATACCTTCCATTTATTTATCACTTTCCCATTAATTGAATGATATTGTCGCTTGTGCATATGTATTACCTACCATCTCCACAATGTGATGAGATTTATTTATCCATTTTGATCATTAAATATTTATTTTAATATATATATATATATATGAAGATATTATATAATATTTATAAACATAATTTCATTCTTTATATGAAGAAAATATTTCCTATGTATTATAAATAGAACATACATCACAAAACATGCAATGGAAAATGAAGTAGTTAGAACCCGAAACTAGTGTAATAATGAAATATTATTAAAAAAACGATATAAGAAGATCATTTTGGTATCATATATTTTAATATGTTTTGTGGTATAATTTAATAAAATTATTTCACCCATTATAAAATATGTTATGTAACATTAAACATACATATAGTAAAATGTAATTGGTATTTTGTAATCTCATTATTCTTCAGGTTTATTTATATAAAAGTATTTTCTAAAAAATAATTATCAACCATGTATGTGTTTCAAAAAAATTATTTCAATTTTTTTCTATTATCCTCAAACTAATTAATGTCTTTTACCCAAGATTTAATTTTTATAAAATATTTTGTAAGGAATATTATTTCCATTTTCCAAATGAGGATCTTTATGGCCATATTCAATAGAAGAAATCATTGTTTATTACTTTTGTGGTGTGAGTAGCTTTTCCTTCAGTCATGAAGCCTTATCATTAGGAATCTTCCCTTGTAATATTAGAAGGTTATTTTCAAATTAAATTTTTTATTTTATAAATGAAAGGATTTTATTTAAATTAATTCCATATAAAAAGGTGAACTTCTCTCATGATTTTTTTAATGTTTTTTTTATATTTTCAATTATCATAACAACCTCTGATGGATGTTATACTTTTTTGAGATTGGTCTCTAATGATATAATTTACCATATTTAGTTGAATTTTTTAAGATTTATATTGACTATGGATGTGTTATTTTGACACCATTCATGTATTATGGTTTTAGTATTCACATTTCATATGAATGTTTTATTATGATTTATTATGTTTATTAACATTCATCACCCCATTAATATGTAGAAGGAATTGGATATTGTAATTGATGGGAGAGATCCACTATTATTCTTTGAGGCACCAGAAGGTTTCACGAGAGAGACTAGTTTGGGCATTGTCTAATGTCTTACACATTTATTTATAGTGACTTGTTCGAAACATGTATAGTGTGTTTATGATGTCCGAAATTATGAATTCCTTCATTAGGATAATATTTATTGTTTTTCCATGTTATTATTGAATAAATAAAATATCTATTATTTTGTTTCATTCTCACATGGTAATTTATATGGAATTATTTAATCATCTTTCTTTTATTCCATGTTATGCATAGGTTGTTAATTAAATGGAAAGTGTTTTATTTAATCACCTCTCCATAATCAAGTATAACATTTTTCATAGAAATAGTTGAATCTATACCCTTATTGATTATATGATATCACAATATTATTATGTTTTATTTCTTCCAGTATTCCTAGAAGAGTTTTATGATTGACATGTAGGGTTATGCTTGGAGAATAATGACATTATCAAAGAATTTCATTCGTTGTATTTAAGGTTTTTAATTGTAATTTAAGGTATATTAATGTAATTTGGATTCCTAAACTGAGAAACTAATTAACCCTCTTGGATTGGAATCTTTTATCAATTCAAATATAATAAATTATTTCACCAACTCGAGGCTATTGGGGATGCTTTATTACATCACCTTTCAAAAAAATTATCAAAAATTCACTATAATATAATTTTAAAAGTTTATTTAAAAAATTATTCTCATTTTATAAAATAAATATTCTATTATTTTAGAAAATTAGATTTATAATTATTTGACAAATATAAATAAAAATTATTTTGGGGAAATTTGTTTTTACGCATAAACATACTTTACTAAAAATTAATTACTTATTTGTCAATATATTTTATATATATCAAAAACCAATATAATAATTTTATGAAATGATATTATTTTTATACATAAGACTAATTAAATGTCTAGGACATTATGATTTACTATATTATTTTTCATTTATACATGAGTTTTTATGCATCAAAGCTATTAAAGAAATTTCATTTTTTTAGAAAAGAACTTATCATAAAATATTTAGTTGGTACATTTTTTCTTGTTAAAATGAATTTTACCCCAATATTCTATTACTATGCATAATAAATGAGGACATAACTGCATAAATACATCCTTATTTTCCCATCTAGCTTCATCAAATTAATGATTCCTCTAGATAACAATATTCAAATGAGTAATACTTTTCCATATCACATAATCTATATGAAATAATATGTTTTCCCTTCTTCATAAGAAGGATCAGGCGGTAGTGGTATAAACTATGTGTTTAGTATATGGGATGGATTCAGTGTGTACTTCATCAAGATAGTTAAATTGAACACATCATGAACATGAGAGATTATTGGTGAAGGCTCCATGTAATACGATAATCTCTCAACTTGATCATGAATATTGAATTACAAAATACACCTAAGGCTCAATTATCCTTTATTCAAGAATATGATAAACTTATTATATATATATATATATATTTATTCATAGAAATATCTTTTGACTAACTTCTAATGACAAAAATTTCCAAGGATTATCAGGATAAAGTATCTATTTACTTTGGCTACCTTGATGTAGATTGAATGCTTTTGAGTTTACATAATATATTCTATGATGACAGAAATTTCAGTAGATTTATTTCTCCACTACATCCCAGGATGTTGGAGTTCAACAATTCATTCCATATAGGCTATAAAAAGGATAAATATGATTTCATGGATGGATGTTATTATTTTATGAAAATAAGTACAGTGAAAGGTTTTGATCCTTACAACATTTTAATTACAGATAATATGTTATCAGCATATCCACTAGGGATTCAATGGAACTATTATACTAAGCTTCTATATTTGGATGATTCTAATTGTTGAAACTTAACACATTTGAAAGATCATATAGAATATTTCAACAAACCATTGAGATAAACCACATATTCATATAAGAAAGAATATAATTTTTTACTCCATGAAACATTACCACTTCTAAATTTTATACTATAGAAAAATAATCACAAGAGAATTATTCTCTTGTAGAAAATAAGTATAATAAATGTTTATAGAAATATACTATAACCCAAATAGAAATATGTACTTTAGATATTTTTTGGGGTCTAATGAAACAATTCATGGTGACGTATTCCCATTTACATTATTATATGGGTAATGGTTGTATCATCCCCTTATAATTTATCTCTCTTGGTCCAAAATTACTAATATACCAAAAACCAAGATACATAATCAACAATATCTATATTTATTATATCCCACTGGAAATAATAATTTGTATCTCTCTAAATAATTATATTTATAGTATGAATAGAAAATGAATAACTATGAGCCCCCTCTAACATCTCATTCTTCAAATTTCATATTTATAGAACTCCCACATGGATATAGAACATTATTGATCCTGTAAAATGATTGATTAAATCATGAACATTTATAACCTTCATATTTAGTTACATTTCTTCCTTCTTTTCCTAATTCACCCTCACATGGATATATTTTTGAACACTTACTTTAGAAAGATTATATTTATCCAAATCCATCAAAAAAATCTAGATCCACTATTTACTAATCCCAAAATATTGGATATTTTATAATCCTCATCATAGATAAGTTAGCATGATCCATTTGACTCAAAGTATAAACCACCATGTTTTCCTTCAAAATGTGAAAATATATTGAGTATTCATAATCATTAATTAACTACAACCATTATCTATTATGTATATATAGTATCATTTGAGTTAATATATACTTAACACTTTTATGATATTTATATATAACATGACATTATTTATGAAGATAATTTCACCCAAACTTTAATGAAAAAGATATAAAATATTATTCCACATCACATTTTTGGTATTATTTCACATGATCCTTCAAATTTCATGATTCTTAGGATCTCAGCACATCATTCTTAATGATGATGCATCCCAATTCCTTCATTGATTCAACACTATAGATCAAAAACACATTTCCACTATAGTGTAATGTGGGAATAGGTGTAATGGATATCCTTATGTCATGTTCTTCAAAATTTTCCTCATATTAATTATTCCAATGGAACATGGAACCTTAACTTGTTAACCTAATGAGTTCATTATTTATCCCTACGAATGTTTTCAAAATGCGTTGATAATTTCTATCTAATCATTAAAAACTATGGATATTAGTCAATGAAATTTTTATGGGACAATGATAAATTCATTCTACCTTTAATGGATTGGATGATATTCTATAGCTTGAAATTTTATTACCAAAAAATTATTCTTTCTTTAACGATATATCAAAAAATATTATATTTTTCATAAAACATCCCATTTCTTCTGATATTTAATAAAATCCTCAAAAAATTTCATTATCTTACTTTCTTTTAAAAAATTTAGTAACATGATTTATAAGACTATGAGAAACGAATGGTGGCATTGAATAAAGATGTACACTTTGGAATCCAAATATAATATTCATGCCTTATGATAGAGAATTGTAGCAGATTACTGAGGCAACACTCAGGGTGTTGTATAAATTTTGGATTCTATTTGAATATTTTTTATAGTATGTATTTAATTTATCCATGTGTACATGTTTTATAGACTTTTATAGAAATTAAATAAATAAGAATAAATTTTTAAATTATTTATTTCATAGTAATAAATTTGTTATATATTTATTTTCTGTTTATATAATGATTATACTACTGTGGGATATTATTCAATGTGATTATAGTGTATGTATCTTCAATGTTATCTCTTTATTTACACATCCACTATTTATTTTTTATATTATATTTTTTGTGTCACACTATGGTTGTGATGGAATAGTCTCCTCACAAGCACACACTAATCCCGTGTTTCTAGTCAATATCCACTTTCATATGGGTAGGGGGACTTATGGAAATATATCCAACTTGGATCAGGGAACCTCTAAGTGGAACCCTGGTTCGGGACATCGGAAGGTTGAATAAATTCAATTTTATTCCTTTATATACTATTTTGATATAATATAATGTATACTCGGAATTCTATGAAACTTAGTTATAAGAAATGATCAGGCATAGCTAAAAGACATTTGGGGTAAATTATGAGTTACATTAAATAAAAATTGTTCTATATTTTTATTATTGTAGTTCATAAACATTTATTGTTGGTTGACGTACATGATATGTGATGTTTATTATTATTATTATTCTTGACGATTTCATTTTATACTTGCCCAGAAACTATTTTGGAAAGTATATATCAATCATTCCTTATTATAGGCACAATGATTTCACATTCCATAAATATTCCATTATATATAGGTGCATCTCACTGCTTTCATTTTTATGTATTTCATATGATTGTTGAGTGACCCATTCATGGTGTATATGATTTTCCAGCTATAATTTTATTACAGGGTAGGTAGTTGGTCATTTAATGTGTTAGAATCAACCTAAATTGTATTTTCCTTAGTTTGTTATTGATGTAATCTTTAAAGGATTGATTCTAACCTGGAAAAATATGTGCATCTTCGTACAAAATTTTATATTTTTAGGTGATTGAGTGAATCTTAGTTTCAATTAATTATGTGTATGGGCCCTCAGAGATTGGAATGGGTAATTTACTGAGTTGATTCATCGTATATTACCGGATACATTCTGAGACCAAATATAGAGGGGGTTATGTTAAAGTTAAATTGGTATTGATTTCAGTGATAAGGTGTATGAGACCTTATTCACAAGTAATGGAGACCCATTTAAATTGATCTTTGATATATGTATATAAGGATGTGAATTAAAAAAGCCTCAAATATTAGATTATGAAAAAAAATTGTTTCCTATGAATGTAGAGGAAAGGTGTTTTTTACCCTTAAATTACTGGAACCTCTGTAAATTAAATTCAAACACATACTAATACATGGACTTCTAAGCATGTTGTTCTGGTAGTATACATTGTGTAGTGAGGTATTCATCTAATGATATGATTCAGATAGTGATTCAATCTCTTACTAAATCATGTTATGAAGTATGTTATTGGAATTTTTAGAGTTTTGAAACCACTAAATCCTTGTGTGATGCACCAGGAGGGTGGTGATGACCACACTCCAAAGATTATAGGTCTTGATTCACCAATCATATATACAGTAGTTCCACTCGAGGCACCACCTACTATACCTGAACATTTCATTGGATCTTAGTTATGAGAGGATTTACATTGTATGATATACTCTCTGTAGGGTTCTTTATGACATTCTCATTCTATGGATGATCTAACTCATGAAATCTGGATGCATCATCCTCCCAAGGATTGGGGGGATAGGCTCCATAGGATGTGTCATGTTTAATTGATTCCACTCTATATATATTTGTGAATATAGAGATTCCTCTAGATTTGAGGGTCATTTATTCAACTATATGATCTGTCATTCATCAAAGAACTAGTGGGATATGATTATCCAATCGAGTCATCATAATTTGTAGTACAATGATGATTTTTAGACTTCCTTCTTTAATTACTTAATACCCTATATTAGAATAGTTGAATAATGTAGAGATTTTATGAACTTATAGAAAATGTCTATTCCAGTTAATAATATTCAATTCATTTTACTAAGTTGGAATGCTCTGATCCACTTCTAGACAGTGACAAGATATCATGATCTATATTCATTGAGCATGGGATCAGGTATTCCATCCATACTCTTGTGAGATTATATCTCATACCAACCTTTTCTAAGATAATGTATCATTCCCATATTACATAGTGAAACCAAAAGGAAGGTGATAGATTTAGGAATAGTAGTTCGGTTCCAAGTCAATATAGTAATTATTTTGGTAGTAGCATGTGGACAATTGAGGTTTTTTGGAATAGAATTTGTGGCTAGATTAACTACACTAGATGCTATGTAATATTTCCTCAGTGTATATGGGGGGATATAAATCCTTGTTCTGATAGATGCCCTTTTGAGTTCCATTCTTGTTGCCACGTGAGGCATCTACAAATATTATTTTGGACCTATACATCTACTTATACTAGAAGAGGCTCTGCACCGTATATACCATTATGGAAAGGATATTTTACAAAACATTAAGAGAAGAGTTGGGGTACTATGTACAGGATTCACCAAGGAGGAGGTCATGGTTGTGTTATCCAAACATCTAATTATTATCACTAGTAGACCTAACCTTCTCTAGGTAGTCCGTCTATAGAACATGACGACAAATCTAGTCAGTTTCATGCATTATAACCAATACTCAGGGTTATATTGTATGACCATCAAGAGTATGGGGTATTATTCTAGATGAAATCACTACTGTGTCTACTCTACATGATATAGGTTCTTCACACTTCATTATCTACTTATTTACAATGGATGTATTAGGTACCAAATTTAGTATTATTGTGGGGTGATGACCCTTGAAACACCATTGGGAGTCAGTTCAAAGGTTATGCACCAATATAGAGACTTAACCATAGAGGTATTTAGTTATCCATTCCTATGGGACCTCTTCATACACAAGATGATAAGATTTTAATGTCATTATCAAATATGATTTACTGGGTCCATATCATGCATACACGGACTTCTATAACCATAGCATGTCCTATACATCACCAGAGGGAAGCAGTTATCTTCACAAGGTTATGTTGAATGTCTAGGCCATTAGAGCTAGAAAAAAATCATGTGATAGGTGGACTGAACACCATGATCTCTAGTATCACTAGGGAAGATCAGAGTATGCATGAGGTTGATTTTCCTCCGATAGTAGATTATTTTAGGGATGCCTTTGATCGAATGTTTTCTACATTAACTCATAATAGGGAGGTAGATTTTATGATTGAGAACATTCAAGGAGAATATATAGTGTCCATTACTCCATATAGGATATAACTTACTGAGCTCTAATAGATTAATAGACAGTTGAATTATTTAGAATTTATATGATTTTTCATTCCTAATACTTCATGGGGATCAGCCATGAATTTATCCAAGAAGGTGGACAAGACCATTAATTTATGCTTTGATTACAAATGTTGTACTAGATTAGCGTTATCAAATGGTATCGACTACCTAAAATATATAATCACATTTAATAGATTTAACTAGATAGTGTATTCCCACACATCGACATAATATCAAGATATCATGAGGTGTGAGTCAGACTTTTGAACATACCTCATTTAAATTTTCATAGAAGTTATAGTTTATATGGGTCTTTAGTTATTCTGTCTTTCTAACATGCCTTCGGTTTTCATAGATTTTATGAAAAATGGAATCCACCACTATCAGGATTAAATTATCACGGTCTTTGCAGAGGTCATCAGGGTGTATTCAACCACATGTAGGGATTATGCATGACACCATTGATATTGTTTTGAATATCATGAGAGTGGATATAATTTATGTAAAACATTCTATGTGAACTATTTGTATTAAAAAATGTAACTTCAGGGGTAATATTATCTCAAAATATAGTGTATAAGTTGATCTAGAGAAGATGAGTTATATGTTTTCCTGGGAGAATCAAAGGAATACGTTGAAAAATTAGTGTTTCAATGGACTGGATAAATATTATAATTGTTATATACATGAATTATCATTCATTGTATCATATATTACTAGTATGTTAAATATGGGTGTTATATTCTTATTGTATAAAGTGCGAGAAAAAAATTTCCCTTATATTAATGAAAATCCAGTATAAAAAATAATTTTGATTCTTTTAGAGCATGAAAGAAGATATACATAGATCTTGGATGGATAAAGAATCATCATATGGGTAGTGCAGATATAGCAGGATAGATTCATTGAGTATTGATCACATAATTTTATGCCTTATGAGAGAAATTATCTTTTTCATGACCTCGATCTAGTGTTAATTGTTCATGCCTTATACTACATGAGACATTATTTGATTTGTGAGATAATTATGAAATATATTGACAACAAGTGCCTAAAATATATATTCTCAAGGTTTTACATGAATCACAATCATTTAATATAGATTCAATACCATTTTTTATTTAATTTTGAGCTTTATTATGCGTATAGAAAAGGAAACATTTTAGCTGATGTGCTGAGATATAAAACATAGGCCCATGCCTTATAAGAATATAGTGATGAATGAAAATCGATGACCCTATTTTTTTGAGTAGTATATATTATTTCATGAGATTTTTTAGACTCCTCATGTTTTAATGATCGCAAATCATGTTTGGAGATTGTTGGAATCCTCATGTTTTAATTCTCAAAAATCATGTTTGGAGGTTGTTGGACTCCGCATGTTTTAATGACTCAAAAAACATGTTTAGATATTATTAGTATCCTTATATTTTAATTCTTACAACTCATGTTTTAAACTCTCAAAAGATCCTGATTTAGAAACTCACAAATAATGTTTGAATTTTGTAAAATATGTTTAATCTAGATCAATTATGTTTCAGTATGATTATGCTTCATCGTAATACATTCTGTGAATATTTATTCTTAAGGCAGCTTACACATATTGGGATAAGTTTGTGAAACTCTAACCTTACTACCGGTTCCAGATTTTCACAAATTATGTGACGCCGTAAGCTTTCACCTAGTTCTAGATTTTAACAAAGGACCTACCACCATTTCCTTGATACCATTTCCAAGACACAATTCAAAAATTTGAAAAAGGACTAGATGCTATTACCTAAGACACCTTGTTCCAGACACATCAGTATTGCTACTAGTACCAAAATTCGGAAAGGACCAGACACCATAATTGTGCTATCGGTTCACGATCTCAATTCAACTATGAAAGTGTCACTATATCATCGTTATTATCTCACTGCTCCAGTGATACCGCTCAAAGAAAAAGGATACGACACTCTTCCAATTGACATGATTTCAAGACACAAACTGTGACACCATTCCATACTTAACCATTTTTATTTGTTTCTCAATATAATTTAAATGTTTTTATAAGGGTCATATTTGAATTATTTAATTATACAGTAATAATTATTGCAATTTTACTATCCTCTTAGAAGACAATATGAGGTACGAGGTGTAGCGACTGTGCATTCTATAGGCTCAAACATAAGAACCAGAGCTAACAAAAATGAATAGTGTGGCACATGAAGAACAAAAGAAACAAACATACGAGTAGTGGGATGAATGAAAAAATAGGAGAAAAATACATTGAGGAACAGACGAAAATCTCTCGATTACTTCCAATTGAACTACTGTGGATAATAACCTCAAACATCCTCAAAATAGCTACTCTATGAAGAAAATGTGCTTCGAAGAACATCTAATCAAACTATAAAAAATAACACGAGATTTACAACACTCTATTTCCACAAGAAGAAACCAAAATCACATCTGCTACATCCTACAATTCCAGAGTTACATAGAACCACACATAGAATATTTATAATCACTTATCATTATCTTTGCTATGTTGGGTATTGTTTAATTACTTTTAGAATACTGTGTATACTTGTATTAAAACACACACTATATCATGTTTTAATCTAGATGATACAATATATCCTCACTCAAAAAAATGCACACTTTGTTTCACCAACATATAACTGTAAAATAGGTTCTATGGGACCAGACTGTTTGTTTTCCCATGTAGAATAGTGGAAGAGGAATTGTGACCTATAATGTCTTGTTTACTGTTGTTTAACTCGATCTAGGTGTAGATAAAATCTATATATATATCTATATCTAAATCACGGTCCTACGTCATCACCAGGTGGACTGGATTATAACTCAACATGAAACTGACCACTTGTTTTATCCACTGTGTCTTTGAATTTAGTCCTTCTCTGTTTTTTCTTATATTTCCAAAAAACTAAATTTCACATTTATAGTTAGTCTTGGATAGTTGTTATAATTGTTTTTACTTTTTAGATTTGTTTTAATCATTTTATCAATATCTAAAATTTTTATTTCTGATAATTATTCAATCTTCAGAGAACCAATTTGGAGAATAAAACTATTACAATTTCACTATCTTGGTTAAGTGGCCTCTTTTATTTTTAATTTGAGGAACATTTTTATATAAAATCTTCCTCGGATATTTTTATAGGAACACAATTCACCCCCCCCCCTCTTGATTGTATTACTCTTAAAAAAATTGTTATTAAAGGGTTTCTTTTTAATGTCGTTTTCAAAATTTTAAATCTATTTTAAAATATTTTTCGATTGTGATATTTGTATTGTTTTAAAGATCTATAAATTTCTATTAGCTCAAAATTTCTTGTTCTTTAGAATCTTATTTCATTATCATGGACAATATAGTGGAAGGTTATACTACCAAAATAACTTGATTATTTATTAGAATATATTATGCATAATAAAAAATTAAAATGAATATACACTTTTAATGTTTGGGTTTTGTGATTTTCTCATCAATTGTAGATGAATATAAGATTCTTTTTACTGATAAGAAAATTTGGGATGTCCAAAATATGGATGCATGTAACAATAAGTTAATATCCTTGAATTATTCATATTATTCTTTAGAAGATGAATAGTTTAACATAATTTCAGCATCAAAAATAGTATATAAAATTTGGGATACTTTATTTTCTTCACATAAAGGAACCCCTAGTGTAAAGGAAATAAGACATAACAAAAATACAGTTAAATATGATAACTTTATAATGAAGGTTGATGAGTGTATTTATAAAATGTATATCAGGTTTACTGAATTTTTGAATATAATAATCTCTTTAGGAAGAGATGTAACATCTAAGGATCAAATTATTAGAATACTCAGATGCTTTCTAGATATATGGAGAGGGACCTCTATCTAAAATAGAGAATCGTGTAATATTACCAATCTACCATTCAACTATCTAATATGTAAGATGATGATGTATGAGGAAGAATTAAAATTCCACAAAGAGGAAAAGGTTAGTCCCTAAGGTAAATATGTGGAATTAAAGACTACTAACTCTAAACACAATGAAAATAAAAAATTACAAGCCCCTGTAGAATGTTCCAGTAGTGAACGATCATAACTAGAGAGTGATGAAGAAATTGATTAATTTTCTAGACGATTTAAGAAGTATTATAAAAAAAATACATCTTTCAGAAAGCCCATCATTAAAGGATGATATTATAACAAGGGAATCAAGAAGAAGTATTAGAAAACAAGTTAAAAATCTGATGAAATAGTCTATTATGAATGCTAGAGAAAAGGAAATCTAAATGAAATTTGTCCAAAGATAAAATATAAGAATAGGTATGATGAAAAAGATAGAAATTATAAAATTATAATAAAGATATATTTATTGCTTTCAAGTACAGTTCAAGTGACTCATAATATTCCCATGATGAAAAGGCAAACAATCCAATATGTGTTTTATGAAAAATACATATGAGGAAACCCTAGAGTCTCATGTACAAAATTCATATACTTATGAAGATAAAAGTGATTTTGAAAATTAGATAAATGAGGGAGTGTATACCCATAATGGAAGCCATAAAGGTAAGACACAAATGAAAAATACAGAAGCATAAGTAAAACATAAACATATTATATATCATATATAAAAATAGTGACATCATAATGGCCACCTTTTAAGGTGTTAAATGAGTATTGAACAATCATCGTTTCGGGAGGCATAATTTCGCCATCCACGGACACCGTATGTTCTTTAACCATTTGATGTAGTTGTGTGAGAGTGTGTAGCTCAAATAAATCTTATAACAACATCCTAGTATATTTAAGATACTGGTGTTGTTACAAAATAAGTAAATAAAAAGAGTTTAGTGGGTTGGAGAAGAAAAATAATACAAATGAACATGAGAGAATGAATTGCCTTTAAAAGTGTAACTCCTTTTGATTTGAGCCAAAAGGCTTCCTTTCAAAGGATTCTGACCAAAGGGAATAATATAGGATTAGGAGAAGGGTGTGGAGAGAGTAAATGGGCAGGGGTTGGCCGAGCCAAAGGCTTGAGGAGTGTGTGAAATGAGGTAGAGGTGGGGGCCTTTTATAAGAGGAGAGGAGGGGCACTTTTGGAAAGTAAAGAAATATTACTTTATTTGAAAATGTGTTTCGGTTTTAAAAGGTCCCACATTGATATAATTCGTGGATAAGGTTATGAAGGTTCGAAATCCACCCATACAATAAGTTTTGTACATGTGTAGTTCATAGATTTTACATTATCTTTCCATTTTATTTAAATCGTCAAATAATGATGTCATCGCTGCATCATTATTATGTCATAAATAATTTATTTTATTTAATGTCTAAAAATTATAAAAAAAATTAATATGATGTAGAAAATCTTTTTATCTTTCCAATAACTATTTATAATCAAAATTTGGACTTGTATAACCCCACTTAAAAATTATTTTAGTAAAACAATTTATGTTAGTGTCATTTTCACTTTAACATTAAATAAAAATATATTAATGTCATTTTCCAACTAAAGTGGCTCCATGGGGTCCCGAAGTTGGACCATGGCTTGTCTTGGTCGGTCATGACTCACCCAATAGGTGTAAGACAAGTGTCATGGTGTTTTCACATCCTTATAATATCATTTTTACCTTAAACTACACTAATTACCACTAATCGCGATTAAGAACTTAATAAGTTACTATTCACAAAAAATTATTATAATCTCATTGAACCACATTTTACTTCATAATGACAACCATGTATATAGGATTTTTGAAATTCAAAACACAATGATGGAAAAATCTCATTTAAATGGAAAATCAGTCTTTATAAGTACCACTTAGTGGTTTCACTATTCATCAAAAATTGAAGTTGTTCAGAAAATTACCAAAAATTCACCCTAAGCTATATTTGATATTCCGAATTCAAAAATGAAGACTATTTTACAAAATTAAAAACATATAAGTCACATTAATTAATTTAATAATTAATTCCTGCTGTCAGAGCAAATAGAGTGTTTTTATAAAACAATAAGTATCAAAAGATTGGCACCAGTTTAAGTCTAATTTCAAAGTGAAATTGATTCCAATGACCACCATTGGATTAAATGGTAAAAATATATTCAGATTACACATTAATACCAATTCAAAAGATAATATAATCTTATAAATAAATTAGATTAAAAAGAGGTTTTGAATTTAAAATACAACATTTTACACTATTCATTAAAAAAATGAACTTTATCAGAAAGATACCAAAAATTTACACAAAGTAAATTTTGATGTCCCGATTCTCAAGAAGAGTTTTATTTGGTCCAATAGAATGTATAAGAGTGAACAAAACTATATTTAATGATGGTTCAACATCAAAAGGTGATATGTGAACCTTTAGTGAAAACAAGGGCATATACACCTAAAATTGAATTCTTTCCGTATTTTAAGCCTTTGGATAGATGTAAAAACATTAAAAAAACATATATATTCATATTTTATTAATTTCTATCCATTCCCTCCATTACAACAGCTACATGTTAACTGCCATTTAAAATAATATTATTTTATTATTAGAGTGCAACGTAAGATTCCCAAGGAACTCGTTGTTGCGTGTTGGGTTCGCCATCGAGCATAGCGTCCCCTTTAAAGTCATATTAACATTTTATTCACAAATATGGATAAATATGAAAATGTCATATTCTTTATTTACCTAGGGTGTTACATCCTTCCCCCCTTTTGGGAATTGCGTCCTCGCAATTTTAAAATTGAGCTTGGAAACATCCTTGAAAGTCCCACATCAGAACAAGAGTCGGTAAAACAATCACTTTAAAATAAAGAAAGATAAGCACAGAGGTCACCCGAGTTAACCCATACTAGGATTCCAAGTATGAAAATATGGACATGGAGGAAAAAACAAAGGGTTATGTTCTGATGGAGAGTGATAGAAAACATGTTTAGGAGAAAGTTAGCCATGAGAAAATCACAAACTTGTGATGGGTTAAACGGTATTCAATTCCCCAGTAGGAAAAGTGAATAGACAACATTTTTGTTTTAAGTTACTTTTTATTTAGTAATTTATTCACAGGGAAACATAATCACTTATCATGTTGACTTTCTACTCATATTTCCTCCAAAAGGCGAGTATTTAGGAAGGCTTGTTCACATTAAGAGTACTATAATCAACTTCTAGAGAATCACCTAATCCACAAAAGAGGACTATATACTTCCCATGTCTTTAGGATTTAACCAAAACCAAAACCAAAAAGGCTAGTACAAGATCAGATAATCCAGAAAAGGATAACCCTTTATAAAAAGAAAATCTATTCTTAATCTCCAAAATTTGTCCAACAAAACCCAAATTTCGACGAGGACCATTCTATAATCAATTTGTCCATAAAATTCTTCAAAATAAACCAAACTAAGATTGAAACCCAAATATTTGAAGGATTTAGTCACATAGTCTTCCAAGTTAAATCGTAACATTTATCTCCAAACAACAACAGTTTCTCCTAAAGTCCCGTATTGAAAAGTAATTAACCTAATCACATATCCTCCATGATAGGTTAATCATTTTTATAAATAACCCAAAATAATCTTACTCTTAATTAATAAAATCATATAACAAGAAAGAATCAGTCAAACTAACCAGGGACTTCACATAGTCCAGTGGTAGGCGGTAAATACCAGTCGCACTTTGGTTGTGGGTTCGATTCCCGCAGCTTTGTCCGACACGACGGGATGTCACACGGTCTGGGTGTTGTCCTTTTTCCAAAACTATATAATTCTTAAATCATTCCCCAAAAAGAGATAAAATCCTCAAGAATAATCATAACATATTTTAACCTCAAGTTTATCTCATGCCCTTCATTTTCCATCATATCATATAATAACCCATAATTACCTCAAAAGTAAGGATCATATAAACACTAATGGTTACCTTAATAATTATTACCTGAATTTCCACATCGAGTTGGCCATCTCGTACATGATCCATTAGAGAACTCACCAAGGTTGAAGTGATTGATCATGACTCCTTGATAGTTGGTTTAGAACCACTATGAGATTCCTCATTGAATCCCCCATATCATCCAGTATCTTAATCAGAGAACCACCACAGTTTCCTTCAAACCCATTGTCACTTTGGTGCCTGCTAAATCCAGCCATTTACTAAAACCAAAAAGGTCAGTGTGAGTATATCAACAAAACCATCATGTACTAATGAGGAAGGTAAACACTAAGATATACTTACTCATTCACTTTACCTAAAACTAGGACTCTTTCTGAAATCCTAACCATTATGGTAATGTCACTTATGCTTAAAGAATACCCTAACCTCTAAAGTTATCTAAACCGACCTTTGATACCAACTATAAGGCCCCAGCCTTAAACCTTACTTAAAATTGAATTAAATGAATAATTCACATTGAGGACCTTTTCAGGTTTAGAGTTTTAGATAATTAGATCATGAAACTTGATTTACATTCCACATTTAAACAAAGTGGTTACATAAAAGACATTATTCATTCTTCCCATCAACGGAAACATATTTAAAATAAAACATGGATTCTTTCTTTACACATCCTTGAAACTATCACCAGATCATGTACCTTTCCCTTGACCTGTGAAAAACATTTCAAAAACATAGGATGAGCATAAAAAGCTCAGTAAGGGTTATAAAAATATGGAAAGGAAACATGAGTTCATATATACATAAGAATGAAATCATACTTTACCCATAAAACATAGGTACTTAAACATACCTCATAAAATCATGAATAAATCATAGAAATCATAAGACATAAAGGTAACTTGAGGCATTCATAGTATTCTTACGTAGGGAGTAACCCTCTTTGTTACGTTTGGAATACCCATCACAGTATATTCCCTAAAATCTCTTCGGAGAAACCTTAACGTTTCACTCCTTCGCGTTACCCAATGCATTGGAGAGCTATATCGGGCTCACCCTCCCTTAGTTTATCACAGAACCACCCGTCTTCATAATAATTCCCAAGAACCACAACATAAATGTATCACATAAAACATGCATAAAGGAAACATAAAATTTCCACATTTCAATCACAATATAACATTTTAGTATATTGAAATAATGAATCCGTTCAAAAAGAAACCATTTCCAAAACCATTTAAAACATTTAATAAATAGATTTTTGAACCAAAGTGTCCCATACCACCTTGAAGCTTTTAACATTTTAAACCATTAATATCCATATAAATAAATCCATAAAACCATTTTGAAAACATGGATATTAATAAGAACAAATAATTAAAACACTTAAAGTGATATTTTGGTTAAAGGGGTTTTACCAAAATTAGTGACACTTAAATACAATAATTGAGGAATAACATTTAGTTAGAACCTTATAATATCATGATAATAAATGGATTCATGATATAATACTCCAAAGGACAGTATATACACCATATAAGAGTGAATTGGTGCATAACAACAATGAACCCTCAATCTAAATGTCAAATGTGATGAAATCCCTTATAAAGAAGGTATCCTTAAATTAAGGACAAATAAATCTCAAAAAATATGTGTGACAAATATAAATACACCCAATATAAGTGGATATTAAGTGTAAAACAATAAAAGGTCATTCACACATATTCAATGGATGACATATTCAATGACTACATGTTGAACCCAAAGAAATCGAAATTGGGTTAAAAAGTTCCCTTGACAGCCTAACAGCATCACATCAAAATGAGTTGATGAGAGAAAAAAAGTGTATCTCATCACTTGGACATAAAATTTACATCAATAAGGATATATTAGAACATATACCAACATAACAATATGTAAATTAAAAGACCCAACAAAAGAAGTCTTTTAAAAAAGAGGAGGGTGAAAGGTTCCCTTACCGACTTGGGTATCTTTCAAAACATACACCCCATGAAAGAAGGACAATAGATAATTGATGTAAATAATCATAAACGAAAGTATATTAAACAAATAGTAGAATAATGGGCAGTACATACACCACTCAATGGAATTTGTGGCAAATGTAGCATAAATCTCATGGGAATAAAAGTGAGATGAAAAATCCCTTACGAAAATTCGGCAGCCTAACATCGCCACTCAAAACATCCAAAATGGATTGATGAGATCAAATAGAGTATCCCATCATATTAAAATAGAATTTACAGAAAGAGGAATATAAATGAAAATCCCCCGACATAACAAAGAGGAGCTTAAATGAAGTGACATAAAGGCGAGTACTTAAAAAGAAAGAGAGTTGTAGGATCCCTTACCTCGGGTCCGACTTGACGCGATCGTTCTTTAATCTCCTGAATAATAAACTTGGGTTAATTTCTACTTCATTAAGAACCTTTTTCAAGTTCATTATTCCTTTTATATCACTTATTACCATGTCATAAACATTATGTAATCATTTAACTTAATAATATTTGTTTTGCCGATATTTGGTTCTTAAGTCGAAAGTGGACATCTTACAATTACATGTTGTTTGTGTGGCCAAATGTTTATTATATCCAGAATTGTATTAATGATGTAGATATAATATATGTTATATATATCCAGTATATGCTTGCATTTATAAAATTACATAATCATTTAGAGGTAAGAAATGAAATGCACCGTTCATGGAGACGGTAAGCCGTACGTACGCATGAACAGTACTTTCATTTCTATTTAGTATTTTATAGAATGGAATCATAATGATATAAAGGTATATTATAATTCCAGTATAATATCATATATAATATCATAGTTCCATCCTTTATACGTCCCACATATGGTATTTAACGAATCAAATCACTTTGAGGGGGTTGTAGTCCGCACTTCCTTAAATGAAGATATCGCCTATACCCAAAATGGAAGCCATAAAGGTAAGACACAAATGAAAAATACAGAAGAATAAGTAAAACATAAACATATTATATATCATATATAAAAATAGTTACATCATAATGGCCACCTTTGAAGGTGTTAAATGAGTATTGAACAATCATTGTTTTGGGAGGCATAATTTCGCCATCCACAGAAACTGTATGTTCTTTAACCATTTGATGTAGTTGTGTGAGAGTGTGTAGCTCAAATAAATATTATAAAAACATCCTAGTTTATTGAAGATACTGGTGTTGTTACAAAATAAGTAAATAAAAAGAGTTTAGGGGGTTGGAGAAGAAAAATAAAACAAAAGAACATGAGAGAATGAATTACCTTTAAAAGTGTAACTCCTTTTGATTTGAGCCAAAAGGCTTCCTTTGAAAGGATTCTGACTAAAGGGAATACTCTAGGATGAGGAGATGGGTGTGGAGAGAGTAAATAGGCAGGGGTTGCCTGAGCCAAAGGCTTGAGGAGTGTGTGAAATGAGATAGAGGTGGGGGCCTTTTATAAGAGGAGAGGTGGGGCACTTTTGGAAAGTAAAGAAATATTACTTTATTTGAAAATGTGTTTCGGTTTTAAAAGGTCCCACATTGATATACTTCGTGGATAAGGTTATAAAGGTTCTAACTCCACCCATCCAATATGTTTTGGATATATGTAGTTCATATATTTTACATTATCTTTCCATTTTATTTAAATCGTCAAATAATGATGTCATCGCTGCATCATTATTATGTCATAAATAATTTATTTTATTTAATGACTAAAAATTGTAAAACAAATTACTATGATGTAGGAAATTTTTTTAGCTTTCCAATGACTATTTATAATCAAAATGTGGACTTGTATGACCCCACTTAACAATTATTTTAGTAAAACAATTTATGTTAGTGTCATTTTCACTTTAACATTAAATAAAAATATATTAATGTCATTTTCCAACTAAAGTGGCTCCATGGGGTCCCCAAGTTGGCCCATGGCTTTTTTTGGCCGGCCATGACTCACCCAATAGGTGTAAGACAAGTGTCATGGTGTTTTCACATCCTTATAATATCATTTTTACCTTAAACTACACTAATTACCACTAATCGCGATTAAGAACTTAATAAGTTACTATTCACAAAAAAATTATTATAATCTCATTGAACCACATTTTACTTCTTACTGACAACCATGTATGTCGGATTTTTTAAATTCAAAACACAATGATGGAAAAATCTCATTTAAATGGAAAATCAGTCTTTATAAGTACCACTTAGTGGTTTCACTATTCATCAAAAATTGAAGTTTTTCAGAAAATTACCAAAAATTCACCCTAAGCTATATTTGATATTCCGAATTCAAAAATGAAGTCTATTTCAAAAAATTAAAAACATATAATTCACGTTAATTAATTTAATAATTAATTCCCGCTGTCAGAGAAAATAGCGTGTTTTTATAAAACAATAAATATCAAAAGATTGGCACCAGTTTAAGTCTAATTTCAAAGTGAAATTGATTCCAATGACCACCATTGAATTAAATGGTAAAAATATATTCAGATTACACATTAATACCAATTGAAAAGACAATATAATCATATAATGAAATTAGATAAAAAAGAGGTTTTGAATTTAAAATACAACATTTTACACTATTCATTAAAAAAATGAACTTTATCAGAAAGATACCAAAAATTTACACAAAGTAAATTTTGATGTCCCGATTCTCAAGAAGAGTTTTATTTGGTCCAATAGAATGTATAAGAGTGAACAAAACTATATTTAATGATGGTTCAACATCAAAAGGTGATATGTGAACCTTTAGTGAAAAATAGGGCAGATACACCTAAAATTGAATTCTTTCCGTATTTTAAGCCTTTGGATAGATGAAAAAACATTAAAAAAACATATATATTCATATTTTATTTATTTCTATCCATTCCCTCCATTACAACGGCTACATGTTAACTTCCATTTAAAATAATATTATTTTATTATTAGAGTGCAACGTAAGATTCCCAAGGAACTCGTTGTTGCATGTTGGGTACGCCATCGAGCATAGCGTCCCCTTTAAAGTCATATTAACATTTTATTCACAAATATGGATAAATATGAAAATGTAATATTCTTTATTTACCTGGGGTGTTACAATGGATTTATTTTATTTTTAATAATTCAAACCCCTATGTCCTTAAGTAGAGATCCAAATAATGTCCATCGATGAAGATGTAATTGTTTTACAAATTCATTTTTGTTTATTTATTCTTATATACCCTCATCCTATTTGGTTTTCCATGATAAAGTGATAAATCCAGCATCATATATATTTTGATATGTTATTATGATTATGGGACAACAATATTCATTATTCTATACAAGAAACAAAAAACAATATCATCCTGTGTTTTTATGTATATCTTATAGTCTCCACTTAGTGGTGTAAATTATTTATCACCACCACATTATGTCGATAGATATAATGATTAATATAATGGATATAATAATAAATATGATATGATATTGATTTTTTAATAAATATACCATACAATTACTTACCACTTGTCCATTAATGGAATAATCCAATCACCCATGGTACGTATGACCAACAGTCTCCACGATGCAATGAAATTCAATATCATCAATAACCATTCATAAATGATTAGAAATATATATATAATGATAGAATTTATGATTTATGAAATTTATATAATTATGAATATGATGATTATATATCCTATTCATATGAAATAATATTACACGATAAAACATCCATTGAAAAATGAAGTAGGTAACACCCTAAACAATGGTAATAATTGAATATTATTAATAAAATTATATAAAAAATTCATATATGATAAAATAAATTTTTAAATGTTTATGGTATAATTTTATAACCATTTCTAAACTAATATATAGGTGTTTAAAAAAACTCAAATTAATGAAATTACAATGTAAGAGTTAGTTCACTATCTCATTACTATTCAAGACTGTTTATAAGAAAGTATCAGCGGGGGAATATTTATCATCCATGTCCATGTTTCGTAAAAATATATTCAATATAATTTTTGAAAATTTTTCTAAAAAAAATTTATGTATTTTTTCCATGCATTAATTTTTATAAAATGTATTAAAATGAATCTTTTTTTTCATTTTCATAAGGAGGTACTTTATGGATTTTCGATGAAAGGAATATTTGTTTCTAACTTATTCGAGGTGAGTTCATCTTCCTACAGTCATGATACATTAACATTTGGGAGATTCCATTAAATGATTTTAGGTTTTTTTTTCAAGTGAAATGTTTTCTTTTATAATTGATCATCTATTCAATAAATTATTTCAATGTAAAAAAGTGGAATTTTTCCCAAGAGATTTTTAATGATTATATTAGTGTATTTTCATCTATGTGAACATAAATTGTTTGATATATTTGGGATTGATTTTAATCAATTATTACATAATGTAACAAATTATATTGAATATATAATGATTTATTCTGACTATGTATGTGATTATTTTATACAATTCATAGTTTATTATTTAAGTATTAACATTTTGTATGCATGTTTTAATAAAAATGTTTTTGTTTCACCACCCCTTTCATATGAGGAATACATTGGATTAAGTATGTAATTGGTGGGGACCAATATAGCCACTTGAAGCATCATTAGATCTCATGAGTAAAATAGATTGTTTACTTGAAAATAACTTACCCATTTATGTTTACTATCTTGGTTGAAGCCATGACACTGTGTTTATGATTTGGATTTATGAATTCTCTTATTATATAATTAGATATTGATTTTCCATGAGATTATTTTACTACTATATTATCCATTGTTATGATTCATTTCCATGTGGTCATTTATATTGAATTATTTGATCATCGTTGATTCCAACCATAATATGATTAGGTTATTGATTAAATGGATTTTTTTTATAGTTATTCACCATTCCATAATCATTTATACTTATTTTTCTATAGATTACACTATATGTATAGCCTTATTTTTCATCTAATCTCACCCCTTTATTATGTTTTGTTTTTCCTAGCATGATATGAAGTGTTTTATGAATGATATTATGGATTTTAATAGGATAATAATGAAGGAATCATTGGTTTTTATATGTTTTATTATATGTTTTAAATTCTAATTTAATGTTGATGTATGAAATATAGAATTAAAAATTGATAAATTGATCATTCTATACTGATTCAAGTATTTTATATATGACAATGTAATAAAATAATGTATCATATCTATTAAATTTGGGTTTGGTGTTATATTTTGTATTATAGGATGTTTAGTATAAATATTAGAAACTAGATTTAGAAAAAATGGACTATGGAAGATAACCCTATGATAGACTTTGATGAATGTATAAAAAAATATACTAGAATTTTCTCAAGGTATATATTATGTGGGTATTGCAAGAAATACATCTGTGTCACAATAGTACAAGTGGAAATGGTTCTGGCAGAAATGTGTATAAGTGTAACAACTCAGTGAAGGTGCATCGAGCTTAACTCAGAATAATCTAGTATTTGAAAATGGGCCTTACCGCGGACCCATTTTCTCATTCCTTAGGGATATTCTTATCATACTTCCCAATTAACATATAATAAATTATGATGGATTTGAATATATGATAAAAATGAATAACCTTGGTTAATCGTATGGTGTGTATTGAAAATAATGTTTCATGATATTCTAAAAATTATTATATATTTTTCTCACTATGATTATTGTTAATCACACTATACTTTTTTATTTTATTCAATGTCTAGAAAATGAAGTATTTGTGTTAAAATTTAACATAATGGACATGGTGGAGGTGATGTAAAACCAAATGGAATGTTGATTAGAGTAAAATATATCATGTTAATCACTAATATGTGTTCCCAAAATAAGATTATCAACATATACATTAACTAAATCACTAAATCTATAAAAATGATAAGTGCATATCATTATTAGACCTCCAATGGTGATGACAATGATGAAAAGAAGGTTCAATTTCCATCATTAAAGTAATGTGAAAGGAGAATCCAACAAAATTGACTCAATAGAAAAAAAATTCATCATGTGTGGAAAAGAAGGACATAATTTATTGAATTACCAAGGAAAAATTAAGGATAGGATGGTGGGATATAAAGCTCATCCTAATAATCCATTTCTACTTCATTGACTTAAATGTTGGGATCCTAGGCATTACCCGATTCAAAACCATCTACTATAAGATAATATCTAGATTATTGAAGGACATAAATAGAAATTAATGGCTGAATTATTTTGTATGGGGGTGTATGGAAATACTTAGTTAAAAGGATATTTAGTGACTAAACTAAAATGATGGATGTTTATAATCATTATTTTTGGAGATATACTAATATTGTTTTTTTTAACAGACAATCAAATGGGATGGGTGACAATATGTCAGATCAGGTAATGTCATGGGTCCTGATCCCCCAATTTAAGGGTGATAAGGGTGAAATGCCTACCACATTCCTAAATGATGTCCTGGAAGCCTGGGTTTTTTATTCAAGTGAAAAAATGTAATAAAAAATGTTATGTTTATTTTAGGTACATTTTATTAAATACATAACCTTGGGATTGGAAAATGATTTGGTGATTATGTGATTAATTTTTTCAGAATACATTCTATATTATTTTATTACAATAATATTATGGTAAACATAATGTTTTTAATAATAATGAAAGAATTTTATTTAATAGTCATACATTATGATATTATGGACATATAGAGATTCCAATTATTTATGAAAATAGTTTTCAAATCATGGAGATTTTGTTATTTTGAAAATTATCTTTTGGAATGAGGCTTTATGATTTATAGATGATATTTGGATGATTATCATCAAATAATTATTATTTTTAGGTTTAAAGAATAGTTTATAATTTTTAGTAAAGCTAATTATTTTTGGAATGATATATATAGAAATTTGGGTGTCACTATTGAATTTTGAAAAATAAATTTTTTTCTATAGGTAATGTTTTATTATTATTGGATAATTATCTAATTTTATCCTATCAGTTTTGGCTTTTCATATTGTGTGAATACTAGAGAAACAAATTTTAAATTGTTTATAAATTATGTGATTCTATATAATTTGATTATAGTGATACAAATGTGAAACATTTATGTTAATTACTTATCATTTGGAGGAAGGGATTATTTTGTGGTTGAAATTTGTTATAGGGGGAAACTCTACAGGTTAAGTAAGTTTATTCCCTTATGTTATTATTCTAGGATGTAAATGAATTCATAAAAAATAGAGAAAATTTTATTGATATTTTTCCTATTACTTTCTTTTCTAATGAATCAAATGGTCCTTAAGATCATCATAGATTTATAGCATTTTCATTCTTAACATTCCCTTGACCAAGTTCTCTATCACCCTCTATTAGTACTTGATGGTTATATTTCATTTCATTGTCCATGTTATCCTATATAGGACCCTAGTATATTTTATCTTTGGTGGAATTCGTAATTACCACTACTTATTTTAAAGTCAAGGTATCATTAATACTTTTTCTCACGTGGGGTTTCGACAAATATTTTAAGATTGTTCAAAACCTTATTTTTTGATCCCATGATTAAATTGTGAGGGCCCAATTGATTAAAGGAGGGGAGAATATAACACACAAAGATTTTACATTATTTCTCTTCTTGAATATATTCAATTTTTTATATAGGTTACTTTATACAAAAAACCCGAATAATCTTATGATATATAGAATAATGAATTGGCTTGCGTTATATGTAATGCCAGGTTTTACAGAACATCACTATATTTTTAAAATATTATATTTTAATTAAATAAAATATTACTTAGTCATTACGATGTAGGTTATGAATAGTTTTAAGAAACATATGAAAATATGTAGTCGAATAAATAGGTTAAAAATTAATTATAAATGAATTTTAGAACTGATTGAATATAATAGAATAATTTTTATGAAGAACTGTTTTTATACTCACAATGTATTTTTATCATAATAAATTATTTTACTTACTATTATAAAATGTTATTAATGAAATAGACGTTTTATATATTCAATAAAATATTTTTTTCATTCATCTAATTGATTTTATATGAATAAGAAATGAATCAACACAATATTATACATCAAAACCTATATTTTTCAAAATAATAGTTTTAGCATCATTTAATAGTGAACCTATTTTTTTGAAACATTTAAATATTATAGATTTAAAAATAAACTTATTCATTTGAAGAAAAATAGAATAATTTACTTTGTTATATTTTTTGGTATTGTTTTGATAACTTTCATGTGTGGATGAATAATGAAAAATACTAAATATTCATGGAAAACAAATTTTTCATGAAAATAAATTATACTATTAGTTATATTATTGAATTTTTTTAAATAATAAGACGATTATTTTTTAATAAATTATTAAAATTTAGGTAATTTTCATCAATTTTACATTGAATTTAGATATAAATACATTTCAATATTTTTCAGGTTTAAACATTAATAACCCATTTTCTCACCATGTCAACTAGATTAATTTTAAATTAATTACTATAAAAATGTGTTTTTTATTTTAAAAAATGGATTCCATGTTTGGAATAAGTGCATACATATTATTAAAATCAATTTCTTTTATTTCTTTGGAAAATTAATAGAAAATTTAGTAATATTTTAATTATCATGTTCAGTGGTAAATCGGCTATTTATTAGAATAATTAATATTATAATAATTATAAAATTTCCTGAACACTTTTTTCTAATTTCAATGGATTTGTTTTATTAAAAAAATGATCATTTGTGGGAATGAATAAACCCTTTTAATCCACTTTAATAAGAATACTATACATGTAATATTTTATTTATAGATAATTTTAAATTTCCATACTCATATTTTTTAATATAGATTTATTTTTTTATACAAGGTTCTATAGTTAATAAATTTTACTATAAATTGAGATTTTAAATACTATAAATTTATCCTCCTCATGATAATATATTTTTAAATTTTATGAAAAAATTAATTTTTTAATGGTTTATAATATTTATGAATTAATTTTTTAATTAATCTAATTATGAAATTAATCATATTATAATGCTAAAATATATTTATTTTGACATAATTAATGTTATACACGAATTTTTAGATACCTTAGACATGTGAGTGATATATTATAAGTTTTTTTTGTTATCATGTTTTTTTATATTTTTTAAAAAACAAGTAAGGAATAGTTTCAACGTTGACATTAATTTTTCTATAAAATAAACAGTATTCTATTTAATGATATAAAATTAATAAAATCTAAAATTAATAAAACTCACTATAATGTGGTTAAATATGTCTTCAATGAACCATTTTGGGTTCTAATTTCATTTTATTGTAAGTAAATTAATTTAGATGAGTAAAATATCCATGTTGTCATAGTAAGAGGTAAAGTGGATAACTATTTGAGAATGCCCAAAGAGAATGAAAATTTTTTGACCTAAAATCATATAAAAATATTTATTTTAGTTAATTTTGACCCATAATCATATTATATTCAAAATAACACGCTTTTGAGTTATTTAAAATTGAAAATTAATTTATATTAATTTAATGTTATAATGAATTCCAAGAGTGCCCTCCCATATCATATAAAAAATCACTTCCTCCCTCAATTCCCCACAAAACATTGTGCCCTTTGTCGAAAAAACCCCCAACCATTTCAACTCCAAAAAATCATATTCATGTGGTGGAGGTCTTTTTATTTTAATAGACCAACCCTATTGTTTATAAGAGGAGAAAAAAAAGCATGTCCATCGAAGAAAAGTTAATTATTTTACCAATTACATTATATTCAGTTCTTATTCTACTTCCTAGTCCAATGTTTTTTCCATACTATAATAATAAATCCATTATAATATATGTTCTTATATGTTATTATGATTATAGGAAAACCATATTACACTTTTTATCTGTCCTACAAGAAATAATATCACCATGCATGCGAATATACAACTTAACATCTTCATATAGTGGTGTAATATAATTTCCATAACCAAATTGTATGTATGAGTATAATAATGAATATAATGGATAAAATAATAATTAAACATGATATGGGTTATTTTTAATTAATATACCTTCCATTTATTTATCACTTTCCCATTAATTGAATGATATTGTCGCTTGTGCATATGTATTACCTACCATCTCCACAATGTGATGAGATTTATTTATCCATTTTGATCATTAAATATTTATTTTAATATATATATATATATATGAAGATATTATATAATATTTATAAACATAATTTCATTCTTTATATGAAGAAAATATTTCCTATGTATTATAAATAGAACATACATCACAAAACATGCAATGGAAAATGAAGTAGTTAGAACCCGAAACTAGTGTAATAATGAAATATTATTAAAAAAACGATATAAGAAGATCATTTTGGTATCATATATTTTAATATGTTTTGTGGTATAATTTAATAAAATTATTTCACCCATTATAAAATATGTTATGTAACATTAAACATACATATAGTAAAATGTAATTGGTATTTTGTAATCTCATTATTCTTCAGGTTTATTTATATAAAAGTATTTTCTAAAAAATAATTATCAACCATGTATGTGTTTCAAAAAAATTATTTCAATTTTTTTCTATTATCCTCAAACTAATTAATGTCTTTTACCCAAGATTTAATTTTTATAAAATATTTTGTAAGGAATATTATTTCCATTTTCCAAATGAGGATCTTTATGGCCATATTCAATAGAATAAATCATTGTTTATTACTTTTGTGGTGTGAGTAGCTTTTCCTTCAGTCATGAAGCCTTATCATTAGGAATCTTCCCTTGTAATATTAGAAGGTTATTTTCAAATGAAATTTTTTATTTTATAAATGAAAGGATTTTATTTAAATTAATTCCATATAAAAAGGTGAACTTCTCTCATGATTTTTTTAATGTTTTTTTTATATTTTCAATTATCATAACAACCTCTGATGGATGTTATACTTTTTTGAGATTGGTCTCTAATGATATAATTTACCATATTTAGTTGAATTTTTTAAGATTTATATTGACTATGGATGTGTTATTTTGACACCATTCATGTATTATGGTTTTAGTATTCACATTTCATATGAATGTTTTATTATGATTTATTATGTTTATTAACATTCATCACCCCATTAATATGTAGAAGGAATTGGATATTGTAATTGATGGGAGAGATCCACTATTATTCTTTGAGGCACCAGAAGGTTTCACGAGAGAGACTAGTTTGGGCATTGTCTAATGTCTTACACATTTATTTATAGTGACTTGTTCGAAGCATGTATAGTGTGTTTATGATGTCCGAAATTATGAATTCCTTCATTAGGATAATATTTATTGTTTTTCCATGTTATTATTGAATAAATAAAATATCTATTATTTTGTTTCATTCTCACATGGTAATTTATATGGAATTATTTAATCATCTTTCTTTTATTCCATGTTATGCATAGGTTGTTAATTAAATGGAAAGTGTTTTATTTAATCACCTCTCCATAATCAAGTATAACATTTTTCATAGAAATAGTTGAATCTATACCCTTATTGATTATATGATATCACAATATTATTATGTTTTATTTCTTCCAGTATTCCTAGAAGAGTTTTATGATTGACATGTAGGGTTATGCTTGGAGAATAATGACATTATCAAAGAATTTCATTCGTTGTATTTAAGGTTTTTAATTGTAATTTAAGGTATATTAATGTAATTTGGATTCCTAAACTGAGAAACTAATTAACCCTCTTGTATTGGAATCTTTTATCAATTCAAATATAATAAATTATTTCACCAACTCGAGGCTATTGGGGATGCTTTATTACATCACCTTTCAAAAAAATTATCAAAAATTCACTATAATATAATTTTAAAAGTTTATTTAAAAAATTATTCTCATTTTATAAAATAAATATTCTATTATTTTAGAAAATTAGATTTATAATTATTTGACAAATATAAATAAAAATTATTTTGGGGAAATTTGTTTTTACGCATAAACATACTTTACTAAAAATTAATTACTTATTTGTCAATATATTTTATATATATCAAAAACCAATATAATAATTTTATGAAATGATATTATTTTTATACATAAGACTAATTAAATGTCTAGGACATTATGATTTACTATATTATTTTTCATTTATACATGAGTTTTTATGCATCAAAGCTATTAAAGAAATTTCATTTTTTTAGAAAAGAACTTATCATAAAATATTTAGTTGGTACATTTTTTCTTGTTAAAATGAATTTTACCCCAATATTCTATTACTATGCATAATAAATGAGGACATAACTGCATAAATACATCCTTATTTTCCCATCTAGCTTCATCAAATTAATGATTCCTCTAGATAACAATATTCAAATGAGTAATACTTTTCCATATCACATAATCTATATGAAATAATATGTTTTCCCTTCTTCATAAGAAGGATCAGGCGGTAGTGGTATAAACTATGTGTTTAGTATATGGGATGGATTCAGTGTGTACTTCATCAAGATAGTTAAATTGAACACATCATGAACATGAGAGATTATTGGTGAAGGCTCCATGTAATACGATAATCTCTCAACTTGATCATGAATATTGAATTACAAAATACACCTAAGGCTCAATTATCCTTTATTCAAGAATATGATAAACTTATTATATATATATATATATATTTATTCATAGAAATATCTTTTGACTAACTTCTAATGACAAACATTTCCAAGGATTATCAGGATAAAGTATCTATTTACTTTGGCTACCTTGATGTAGATTGAATGCTTTTGAGTTTACATAATATATTCTATGATGACAGAAATTTCAGTAGATTTATTTCTCCACTACATCCCAGGATGTTGGAGTTCAACAATTCATTCCATATAGGCTATAAAAAGGATAAATATGATTTCATGGATGGATGTTATTATTTTATGAAAATAAGTACAGTGAAAGGTTTTGATCCTTACAACATTTTAATTACAGATAATATGTTATCAGCATATCCACTAGGGATTCAATGGAACTATTATACTAAGCTTCTATATTTGGATGATTCTAATTGTTGAAACTTAACACATTTGAAAGATCATATAGAATATTTCAACAAACCATTGAGATAAACCACATATTCATATAAGAAAGAATATAATTTTTTACTCCATGAAACATTACCACTTCTAAATTTTATACTATAGAAAAATAATCACAAGAGAATTATTCTCTTGTAGAAAATAAGTATAATAAATTTTTATAGAAATATACTATAACCCAAATAGAAATATGTACTTTAGATATTTTTGGGGGTCTAATGAAACAATTCATGGTGACGTATTCCCATTTACATTATTATATGGGTAATGGTTGTATCATCCCCTTATAATTTATCTCTCTTGGTCCAAAATTACTAATATACCAAAAACCAAGATACATAATCAACAATATCTATATTTATTATATCCCACTGGAAATAATAATTTGTATCTCTCTAAATAATTATATTTATAGTATGAATAGAAAATGAATAACTATGAGCCCCCTCTAACATCTCATTCTTCAAATTTCATATTTATAGAACTCCCACATGGATATAGAACATTATTGATCCTGTAAAATGATTGATTAAATCATGAACATTTATAACCTTCATATTTAGTTACATTTCTTCCTTCTTTTCCTAATTCACCCTCACATGGATATATTTTTGAACACTTACTTTAGAAAGATTATATTTATCCAAATCCATCAAAAAAATCTAGATCCACTATTTACTAATCCCAAAATATTGGATATTTTATAATCCTCATCATAGATAAGTTAGCATGATCCATTTGACTCAAAGTATAAACCACCATGTTTTCCTTCAAAATGTGAAAATATATTGAGTATTCATAATCATTAATTAACTACAACCAATATCTATTATGTATATATAGTATCATTTGAGTTAATATATACTTAACACTTTTATGATATTTATATATAACATGACATTATTTATGAAGATAATTTCACCCAAACTTTAATGAAAAAGATATAAAATATTATTCCACATCACATTTTTGGTATTATTTCACATGATCCTTCAAATTTCATGATTCTTAGGATCTCAGCACATCATTCTTAATGATGATGCATCCCAATTCCTTCATTGATTCAACACTATAGATCAAAAACACATTTCCACTATAGTGTAATGTGGGAATAGGTGTAATGGATATCCTTATGTCATGTTCTTCAAAATTTTCCTCATATTAATTATTCCAATGGAACATGGAACCTTAACTTGTTAACCTAATGAGTTCATTATTTATCCCTACGAATGTTTTCAAAATGCGTTGATAATTTCTATCTAATCATTAAAAACTATGGATATTAGTCAATGAAATTTTTATGGGACAATGATAAATTCATTCTACCTTTAATGGATTGGATGATATTCTATAGCTTGAAATTTTATTACCAAAAAATTATTCTTTCTTTAACGATATATCAAAAAATATTATATTTTTCATAAAACATCCCATTTCTTCTGATATTTAATAAAATCCTCAAAAAATTTCATTATCTTACTTTCTTTTAAAAAATTTAGTAACATGATTTATAAGACTATGAGAAACGAATGGTGGCATTGAATAAAGATGTACACTTTGGAATCCAAATATAATATTCATGCCTTATGATAGAGAATTGTAGCAGATTACTGAGGCAACACTCAGGGTGTTGTATAAATTTTGGATTCTATTTGAATATTTTTTATAGTATGTATTTAATTTATCCATGTTTACATGTTTTATAGACTTTTATAGAAATTAAATAAATAAGAATAAATTTTTAAATTATTTATTTCATAGTAATAAATTTGTTATATATTTATTTTCTGTTTATATAATGATTATACTACTGTGGGATATTATTCAATGTGATTATAGTGTATGTATCTTCAATGTTATCTCTTTATTTACACATCCACTATTTATTTTTTATATTATATTTTTTGTGTCACACTATGGTTGTGATGGAATAGTCTCCTCACAAGCACACACTAATCCCGTGTTTCTAGTCAATATCCACTTTCATATGGGTAGGGGGACTTATGGAAATATATCCAACTTGGATCAGGGAACCTCTAAGTGGAACCCTGGTTCGGGACATCGGAAGGTTGAATAAATTCAATTTTATTCCTTTATATACTATTTTGATATAATATAATGTATACTCGGAATTCTATGAAACTTAGTTATAAGAAATGATCAGGCATAGCTAAAAGACATTTGGGGTAAATTATGAGTTACATTAAATAAAAATTGTTCTATATTTTTATTATTGTAGTTCATAAACATTTATTGTTGGTTGACGTACATGATATGTGATGTTTATTATTATTATTATTCTTGACGATTTCATTTTATACTTGCCCAGAAACTATTTTGGAAAGTATATATCAATCATTCCTTATTATAGGCACAATGATTTCACATTCCATAAATATTCCATTATATATAGGTGCATCTCACTGCTTTCATTTTTATGTATTTCATATGATTGTTGAGTGACCCATTCATGGTGTATATGATTTTCCAGCTATAATTTTATTACAGGGTAGGTAGTTGGTCATTTAATGTGTTAGAATCAACCTAAATTGTATTTTCCTTAGTTTGTTATTGATGTAATCTTTAAAGGATTGATTCTAACCTGGAAAAATATGTGCATCTTCGTACAAAATTTTATATTTTTAGGTGATTGAGTGAATCTTAGTTTCAATTAATTATGTGTATGGGCCCTCAGAGATTGGAATGGGTAATTTACTGAGTTGATTCATCGTATATTACCAGATACATTCTGAGACCAAATATAGAGGGGGTTATGTTAAAGTTAAATTGGTATTGATTTCAGTGATAAGGTGTATGAGACCTTATTCACAAGTAATGGAGACCCATTTAAATTGATCTTTGATATATGTATATAAGGATGTGAATTAAAAAAGCCTCAAATATTAGATTATGAAAAAAAATTGTTTCCTATGAATGTAGAGGAAAGGTGTTTTTTACCCTTAAATTACTGGAACCTCTGTAAATTAAATTCAAACACATACTAATACATGGACTTCTAAGCATGTTGTTCTGGTAGTATACATTGTGTAGTGAGGTATTCATCTAATGATATGATTCAGATAGTGATTCAATCTCTTACTAAATCATGTTATGAAGTATGTTATTGGAATTTTTAGAGTTTTGAAACCACTAAATCCTTGTGTGATGCACCAGGAGGGTGGTGATGACCACACTCCAAAGATTATAGGTCTTGATTCACCAATCATATATACAGTAGTTCCACTCGAGGCACCACCTACTATACCTGAACATTTCATTGGATCTTAGTTATGAGAGGATTTACATTGTATGATATACTCTCTGTAGGGTTCTTTATGACATTCTCATTCTATGGATGATCTAACTCATGAAATCTGGATGCATCATCCTCCCAAGGATTGGGGGGATAGGCTCCATAGGATGTGTCATGTTTAATTGATTCCACTCTATATATATTTGTGAATATAGAGATTCCTCTAGATTTGAGGGTCATTTATTCAACTATATGATCTGTCATTCATCAAAGAACTAGTGGGATATGATTATCCAATCGAGTCATCATAATTTGTAGTACAATGATGATTTTTAGACTTCCTTCTTTAATTACTTAATACCCTATATTAGAATAGTTGAATAATGTAGAGATTTTATGAACTTATAGAAAATGTCTATTCCAGTTAATAATATTCAATTCATTTTACTAAGTTGGAATGCTCTGATCCACTTCTAGACAGTGACAAGATATCATGATCTATATTCATTGAGCATGGGATCAGGTATTCCATCCATACTCTTGTGAGATTATATCTCATACCAACCTTTTCTAAGATAATGTATCATTCCCATATTACATAGTGAAACCAAAAGGAAGGTGATAGATTTAGGAATAGTAGTTCGGTTCCAAGTCAATATAGTAATTATTTTGGTAGTAGCATGTGGACAATTGAGGTTTTTTGGAATAGAATTTGTGGCTAGATTAACTACACTAGATGCTATGTAATATTTCCTCAGTGTATATGGGGGGATATAAATCCTTGTTCTGATAGATGCCCTTTTGAGTTCCATTCTTGTTGCCACGTGAGGCATCTACAAATATTATTTTGGACCTATACATCTACTTATACTAGAAGAGGCTCTGCACCGTATATACCATTATGGAAAGGATATTTTACAAAACATTAAGAGAAGAGTTGGGGTACTATGTACAGGATTCACCAAGGAGGAGGTCATGGTTGTGTTATCCAAACATCTAATTATTATCACTAGTAGACCTAACCTTCTCTAGGTAGTCCGTCTATAGAACATGACGACAAATCTAGTCAGTTTCATGCATTATAACCAATACTCAGGGTTATATTGAATGACCATCAAGAGTATGGGGTATTATTCTAGATGAAATCACTACTGTGTCTACTCTACATGATATAGGTTCTTCACACTTCATTATCTACTTATTTACAATGGATGTATTAGGTACCAAATTTAGTATTATTGTGGGGTGATGACCCTTGAAACACCATTGGGAGTCAGTTCAAAGGTTATGCACCAATATAGAGACTTAACCATAGAGGTATTTAGTTATCCATTCCTATGGGACCTCTTCATACACAAGATGATAAGATTTTAATGTCATTATCAAATATGATTTACTGGGTCCATATCATGCATACACGGACTTCTATAACCATAGCATGTCCTATACATCACCAGAGGGAAGCAGTTATCTTCACAAGGTTATGTTGAATGTCTAGGCCATTAGAGCTAGAAAAAAATCATGTGATAGGTGGACTGAACACCATGATCTCTAGTATCACTAGGGAAGATCAGAGTATGCATGAGGTTGATTTTCCTCCGATAGTAGATTATTTTAGGGATGCCTTTGATCGAATGTTTTCTACATTAACTCATAATAGGGAGGTAGATTTTATGATTGAGAACATTCAAGGAGAATATATAGTGTCCATTACTCCATATAGGATATAACTTACTGAGCTCTAATAGATTAATAGACAGTTGAATTATTTAGAATTTATATGATTTTTCATTCCTAATACTTCATGGGGATCAGCCATGAATTTATCCAAGAAGGTGGACAAGACCATTAATTTATGCTTTGATTACAAATGTTGTACTAGATTAGCGTTATCAAATGGTATCGACTACCTAAAATATATAATCACATTTAATAGATTTAACTAGATAGTGTATTCCCACACATCGACATAATATCAAGATATCATGAGGTGTGAGTCAGACTTTTGAACATACCTCATTTAAATTTTCATAGAAGTTATAGTTTATATGGGTCTTTAGTTATTCTGTCTTTCTAACATGCCTTCGGTTTTCATAGATTTTATGAAAAATGGAATCCACCACTATCAGGATTAAATTATCACGGTCTTTGCAGAGGTCATCAGGGTGTATTCAACCACATGTAGGGATTATGCATGACACCATTGATATTGTTTTGAATATCATGAGAGTGGATATAATTTATGTAAAACATTCTATGTGAACTATTTGTATTAAAAAATGTAACTTCAGGGGTAATATTATCTCAAAATATAGTGTATAAGTTGATCTAGAGAAGATGAGTTATATGTTTTCCTGGGAGAATCAAAGGAATACGTTGAAAAATTAGTGTTTCAATGGACTGGATAAATATTATAATTGTTATATACATGAATTATCATTCATTGTATCATATATTACTAGTATGTTAAATATGGGTGTTATATTCTTATTGTATAAAGTGCGAGAAAAAAATTTCCCTTATATTAATGAAAATCCAGTATAAAAAATAATTTTGATTCTTTTAGAGCATGAAAGAAGATATACATAGATCTTGGATGGATAAAGAATCATCATATGGGTAGTGCAGATATAGCAGGATAGATTCATTGAGTATTGATCACATAATTTTATGCCTTATGAGAGAAATTATCTTTTTCATGACCTCGATCTAGTGTTAATTGTTCATGCCTTATACTACATGAGACATTATTTGATTTGTGAGATAATTATGAAATATATTGACAACAAGTGCCTAAAATATATATTCTCAAGGTTTTACATGAATCACAATCATTTAATATAGATTCAATACCATTTTTTATTTAATTTTGAGCTTTATTATGCGTATAGAAAAGGAAACATTTTAGCTGATGTGCTGAGATATAAAACATAGGCCCATGCCTTATAAGAATATAGTGATGAATGAAAATCGATGACCCTATTTTTTTGAGTAGTATATATTATTTCATGAGATTTTTTAGACTCCTCATGTTTTAATGATCGCAAATCATGTTTGGAGATTGTTGGAATCCTCATGTTTTAATTCTCAAAAATCATGTTTGGAGGTTGTTGGACTCCGCATGTTTTAATGACTCAAAAAACATGTTTAGATATTATTAGTATCCTTATATTTTAATTCTTACAACTCATGTTTTAAACTCTCAAAAGATCCTGATTTAGAAACTCACAAATAATGTTTGAATTTTGTAAAATATGTTTAATCTAGATCAATTATGTTTCAGTATGATTATGCTTCATCGTAATACATTCTGTGAATATTTATTCTTAAGGCAGCTTACACATATTGGGATAAGTTTGTGAAACTCTAACCTTACTACCGGTTCCAGATTTTCACAAATTATGTGACGTCGTAAGCTTTCACCTAGTTCTAGATTTTAACAAAGGACCTACCACCATTTCCTTGATACCATTTCCAAGACACAATTCAAAAATTTGAAAAAGGACTAGATGCTATTACCTAAGACACCTTGTTCCAGACACATCAGTATTGCTACTAGTACCAAAATTCGGAAAGGACCAGACACCATAATTGTGCTATCGGTTCACGATCTCAATTCAACTATGAAAGTGTCACTAAATCATCGTTATTATCTCACTGCTCCAGTGATACCGCTCAAAGAAAAAGGATACGACACTCTTCCAATTGACATGATTTCAAGACACAAACTGTGACACCATTCCATACTTAACCATTTTTATTTGTTTCTCAATATAATTTAAATGTTTTTATAAGGGTCATATTTGAATTATTTAATTATACAGTAATAATTATTGCAATTTTACTATCCTCTTAGAAGACAATATGAGGTACGAGGTGTAGCGACTGTGCATTCTATAGGCTCAAACATAAGAACCAGAGCTAACAAAAATGAATAGTGTGGCACATGAAGAACAAAAGAAACAAACATACGAGTAGTGGGATGAATGAAAAAATAGGAGAAAAATACATTGAGGAACAGACGAAAATCTCTCGATTACTTCCAATTGAACTACTGTGGATAATAACCTCAAACATCCTCAAAATAGCTACTCTATGAAGAAAATGTGCTTCGAAGAACATCTAATCAAACTATAAAAAATAACACGAGATTTACAACACTCTATTTCCACAAGAAGAAACCAAAATCACATCTGCTACATCCTACAATTCCAGAGTTACATAGAACCACACATAGAATATTTATAATCACTTATCATTATCTTTGCTATGTTGGGTATTGTTTAATTACTTTTAGAATACTGTGTATACTTGTATTAAAACACACACTATATCATGTTTTAATCTAGATGATACAATATATCCTCACTCAAAAAAATGCACACATTGTTTCACCAACATATAACTGTAAAATAGGTTCTATGGGACCAGACTGTTTGTTTTCCCATGTAGAATAGTGGAAGAGGAATTGTGACCTATAATGTCTTGTTTACTGTTGTTTAACTCGATCTAGGTGTAGATAAAATCTATATATATATCTATATCTAAATCACGGTCCTACGTCATCACCAGGTGGACTGGATTATAACTCAACATGAAACTGACCACTTGTTTTATCCACTGTGTCTTTGAATTTAGTCCTTCTCTGTTTTTTCTTATATTTCCAAAAAACTAAATTTCACATTTATAGTTAGTCTTGGATAGTTGTTATAATTGTTTTTACTTTTTAGATTTGTTTTAATCATTTTATCAATATCTAAAATTTTTATTTCTGATAATTATTCAATCTTCAGAGAACCAATTTGGAGAATAAAACTATTACAATTTCACTATCTTGGTTAAGTGGCCTCTTTTATTTTTAATTTGAGGAACATTTTTATATAAAATCTTCCTCGGATATTTTTATAGGAACACAATTCACCCCCCCCCCCCTCTTGATTGTATTACTCTTAAAAAAATTGTTATTAAAGGGTTTCTTTTTAATGTCGTTTTCAAAATTTTAAATCTATTTTAAAATATTTTTCGATTGTGATATTTGTATTGTTTTAAAGATCTATAAATTTCTATTAGCTCAAAATTTCTTGTTCTTTAGAATCTTATTTCATTATCATGGACAATATAGTGGAAGGTTATACTACCAAAATAACTTGATTATTTATTAGAATATATTATGCATAATAAAAAATTAAAATGAATATACACTTTTAATGTTTGGGTTTTGTGATTTTCTCATCAATTGTAGATGAATATAAGATTCTTTTTACTGATAAGAAAATTTGGGATGTCCAAAATATGGATGCATGTAACAATAAGTTAATATCCTTGAATTATTCATATTATTCTTTAGAAGATGAATAGTTTAACATAATTTCAGCATCAAAAATAGTATATAAAATTTGGGATACTTTATTTTCTTCACATAAAGGAACCCCTAGTGTAAAGGAAATAAGACATAACAAAAATACAGTTAAATATGATAACTTTATAATGAAGGTTGATGAGTGTATTTATAAAATGTATATCAGGTTTACTGAATTTTTGAATATAATAATCTCTTTAGGAAGAGATGTAACATCTAAGGATCAAATTATTAGAATACTCAGATGCTTTCTAGATATATGGAGAGGGACCTCTATCTAAAATAGAGAATCGTGTAATATTACCAATCTACCATTCAACTATCTAATATGTAAGATGATGATGTATGAGGAAGAATTAAAATTCCACAAAGAGGAAAAGGTTAGTCCCTAAGGTAAATATGTGGAATTAAAGACTACTAACTCTAAACACAATGAAAATAAAAAATTACAAGCCCCTGTAGAATGTTCCAGTAGTGAACGATCATAACTAGAGAGTGATGAAGAAATTGATTAATTTTCTAGACGATTTAAGAAGTATTATAAAAAAAATACATCTTTCAGAAAGCCCATCATTAAAGGATGATATTATAACAAGGGAATCAAGAAGAAGTATTAGAAAACAAGTTAAAAATCTGATGAAATAGTCTATTATGAATGCTAGAGAAAAGGAAATCTAAATGAAATTTGTCCAAAGATAAAATATAAGAATAGGTATGATGAAAAAGATAGAAATTATAAAATTATAATAAAGATATATTTATTGCTTTGAAGTACAGTTCAAGTGACTCATAATATTCCCATGATGAAAAGGCAAACAATCCAATATGTGTTTTATGAAAAATACATATGAGGAAACCCTAGAGTCTCATGTACAAAATTCATATACTTATGAAGATAAAAGTGATTTTGAAAATTAGATAAATGAGGGAGTGTGTTAATACTTAAAAATTCTATAGGACACCAGTAATTAACTAAAAGATAAATATAAATCATTAATGAAAAAACATGCCATCACTACCACTATAAAATCTAAACATTTTGTAGAAAAGGTGAAAAATGTTCAATTACTCCTGGATAATAATGAACTTTTGCTATCAAATGAGAAATTCAAAAAGTAACTATAAAAATTTTAAAAATGGGGAAAATACTATTACACATATTATTGGTTTAAATTTTTTTTCTAGATTCAGCAATACTATAGGATACTAACCAGGGAAAAAACATCACCAAAAACATGTCTGTAAATAAATATAGAAAATCAGTTTTTCTACCTATAAATGAAAATTCTACTGCTAGTTCAGTTTATACAAAGTCTTTTAGTACATCTATTTTTTTCAGGGAAAATATAGTGTATTTTTTAAATATGATACATAATTAATATTGGAAACCCATGAAGCAGATGCATGTTCTTAAAGCACTGATTACTAATGTTATTGGGCACAAACGAGTCTGGGCACCCAAATCTATTTTTGTTTGATTATTTTATAGGAATTTTATTTGAAGAGGTAATGTAAAAGCTTATGGTTACATGAGCTGTTGATGTTCAATACACGTGAAAGAATACTACTTAATCTTCAAAAATTTAACATAAGTTGATGTAGGAAGGTCACCTTTGGTGAAAATACTAAAGGTAAAATAATTGGACTTGTCCAGATTGGTAACTCTAACTCAGTTTTAATTTCTAATTTACTTTTCTAATGGATTAAAATATATTCTTCATAGTATTCCACAGCTACGTGATCATGGATTTCATGCTAAATTCGAATATGGTGATTGTAATTTTATTAACTCTAAAAATTAAATCATATTTTCTTCCTATAGAAATGAAAATGACTATGATTTTAACATAGATTCTTTATTTTCTCAAAATGTTTTTGGTTTTTGTGTATTTCACGAATAGTTTTGGCTCTTGAATATAAGACTAAGACACTGAAATATAAACTCCCTTAGAAGACATAATAGATAAAGGATTAGTCAATAACCTACCCAAACATGAGTTTCTAAATGAAAATTTCGGTTATTCTTGTCCAAAAAGTAAACAACACAAAATACTTTTTAAAACAAACAACAAATATTCAAATTTTTAAACTCTAAAGTTGGTTCACATGGATTTATTGTTAATATCTAGAGTTTCCAGTTTTAATGGAAAGAACTATGTTTATGTTCATGTAGATGATTATTCTAGGTATACTTTTAATTTATTTTTGGCTCAAAAAAGTGAAGCCTACTATCTTTTTACAAATTCTGCTAAAATTGTAGAGAATGTTAGTGTTATTAGAATTAAATATATAAGAAGTGATCATGGATGTGAGTTTGAAAACAAAGAGTTTGAAACCATTTTCTCATAAAATGGTTATAGTCATAACTTCTATACCCCTAGGACACCTGAACAAAATGGTGATGTAGAAAGAAGATATAGAACCTTACAAGAAATTTCTAGAACCATGATTAGTGGGTATGACCTACCAAGTTACTTTTGGGATGAAGTTATCAATACTGTATGCCATATTATTAATAGAGTATTAATCAAACCTATTCTTCAGATAAATATTTATGAGTTACTAAACTAATGAAAACCTAAGGATAATTACTTCAATGTTTTTTATTTTTAAGAATATATTCCTAATAGTAAGGATAATCTAGAAAAATTTTCCCCTATGTTTGATGAAACAATATTTTTCGGTTATTCAATCTCTAGTAACTCCTATAAAGTCTTTAACAAAATAACCAGATGTGTGGAAGACAGTGCACATTTAATATTTGATGAAACATATCCACATGAACCAAATACACCCGTAGAGAATTTGGAGGATGATATGTAAAATCTAGACATTAATTTTAAATCCTATGACTATCCTATGAAATAATCTGTTAAAACTTAATGTTCTAGAAATTCCCTAAATTCAAGTAATACTAAACCAGATACTATTTAAGAATATAAAATTACTAGCCCCTATTTTTCAAGACCGTTTAGAACTCTTAAAAACTATCACTTAGATGAAATAGTTAAAGATTTAGCTAGAGAAACAATAACTAGAGCTTCCCCAGGAAATCAGGCTGAACATCAAGTCTTTCTTTCATAGCTTGAACCTAAAATTATCAACGATGCGATCAATGACGAATTTTGGGTGACAACTATGAAAGTGGAGATAAAACAGATTTAATAGAATAATTTTTGGTAACTTATGGATAGACCTAAAAACACAATGACCAGAGGAACTAAATGGGTGTTGATGAACAATGTATATGAAGTTGGTATCATAATCAGAAACAATGCAATATTAATTGCAAAATGGTATTTTCAAGAAGAGGGAGTTATTATGAAGATATTTTTGCACCAGTTTCTAGACGTAAAGCCACTAGAATCTTGCTTAGATATGAAACAAATCTAGATTTGAAAATTTATCAAATGGATATCAAGAAGACATTCATATATGGTTATATAGTTGAGGATGTTTTTGTTGAACAACCCCTAGTTTAATGAACCCTCACATTCCCAATCATTTTTTTAAATTAAAAAATGATTTATATGGTTTAATGCAAGATCCAAGAGCTTGGTATGACAAATTATGCTGATTTCTTATTTTGAAAAGATTTACAAAAGGAATAGATACTTCTATTATTTTTATAAAATGAATTTCTAATGAAGTTTTAGTCATTAAAATATATGTTGATGACATTATTTGTAGATCTTCAAGAAATTCATTATGTAATGATTTTTAAAAAATGATGCAGAATGAATTTGAAATGATTCTAATAGGTGAAACAATATTATTCCTTGGATTTCAGATTTTTTAAAATGAGGAAGGTATTATTTTAAATCAATGAATGAATACAAAAGATCTCATAATTCATTTGGTCTTGGATTGCACTAAATTTAGTGATACTCTAATGAGTACTACCTTAAAGATGGATCTTGATCATTTTTTTTGTTCACAAATATTGTGGATGAAATATTCATTACAAGATTTTAGATATCTATTCAGACATGTTCCAGTAAATTCTGAAAATAAAAGTCTTATTAACATTTCAAAGAATCATGTTTCACATTCAAGAACTAATTATATTGATGTAATACATCACTTTTTGGGTGATAATTAAAAAAAGGGTGTTATTACATTAGAATTCATTACTATTAAACATCAGCTTGCTGATATATTCACTAAGAAATTAAATTTCTAAAGGATAAACTACGTTATACATAAGTTATGAATTATATGCCTTATGTGAAATGTTTATTGTTTCATAGTTTATGGTTTCTCAATTTAATGTTTCACCTATTAATTTATTACAGTTACTGTCTCTTAGTTATGGTCTCATAATTACCGTATCAATGATATGGTTGCACCTCAAGAGAAACACCATAATGCTAACAATGTGACTACATATTCCGATCTCACCATAATGAATTGAACTGTAAATTTTATAATTTTTTTCCCGCATCTATTTATCAATTATTTTATTTTTTTTATACTACATATTTGTGTTTTTGATGTTTGAAATCCATAAATGACAAAAACCCAAAAAATTTCACTCCTCTCTTCACTCAATCTCTCTTCTCTTAAAAAAGAATCACTTCTCACTCAAACAGTTATCCCTCATTCATCCTTTAAACTTTCTCAAACCTACATTGGATATAAAGAATTAGCTATTTGTCTTCATCGACCCTATAGAATCATAGGTATCATATTAATGTAAAAAAGGCTCTGAAAATAATGCTTGACAAACTGCTAAATCTAGTCTATACTGATTGAATAGTAGATCTAGAGAAAGAAGTTTTCCCAAAGTGGATTCTAACAAGAAAACCGCTTGTTTTGAAATTATGGTATGAATAGGTATGGTTGGTCTGGTTTACAAAGGAGGCATGAACTATTTATCTAAAGCTAGTTTTTGAGATTTATCAGTATGTTTTTTCTCATTCAGTTTTGAAGATGATTTTGTAGTAAGAAGCAAGGTTAATTGTCATAAATATACTTTTCCATCGAGGATGTGGGATTCTTTTATAGGAATATATCAGGAAGGAATTTTTTAGGATCAACAATTAGGTACTACTCAACATAGTTATGTGTTTATCCTAGAAGAGGCACAGGAATGTTTAACTTGAAATTAAAAGAAGAGAAGTCTGATAGCAACTGATCATGATAGTGATTCAATGTTGTTGTTTAAGATTATTCAAAATCTTATTTGTCCATGGAAAGGGGTATTTTATACCCTAAAGTATCAGTATGTGTTCTTGATACATCTTATGAAGAATGGGAAGACAATCAATTTGTGTAAGTATATTATACATCACATGTGTGATATGGTCTATACAACTTCAACATAAAATTCTCTATTTTATTCAAAGTGATTTTCTGAAATTTGGTTAGTGAAGGGTGTATTTGGATCTAATGACGAATTCATTGATTTTTATGAGTTTTTTATATCAAAGTATAATATTAAAATAATGAAAATAAGATGGAATGTAAGGAAGAAATATTGGGTGGAAGGTAATGAAAGAAATTTTTAATGTTTCAATATGGTTTAAAACCCATCAAGACCTATGAATGTAACAGACCTTAGTCTGGAACCTGATAATATTTTTGAATACTCAATTGAAGATGTAGAAGATGCAGTAATTTAACATACGGAAGAAACTCTATTAAAAGAATAAGGAAATGACCTACTTATTAAACTATAAGTAATTGTTGAAGTTATAGTTGTTGAATTTGATGAAGAGATAGTAACTGAATTAGTAGTTGTTGAAGAAGAACAAGTTGACATTGGGTAAGAAAAAGATGTTTATATGGAATATTTAAAAGAAATTATAGATCTGGAAGTCATTTTATCTAAAGAGGAATGAATGGAGAAGGACTTTCAACTACTTAGAAAATACATGACTGAACAAGACAGAATTGTAGAAGTGAATGTAGCTCAAGAGATTGAGTCTCTTTTTCCTATCATAGATTCACCTATTGAGGGGGAGAAAAACCCTATTTTAGAAATAATTGTTATGACCAACCATGTGAATTTCATTTTTATAGATAAATTGTAGAAATTTGTAGTGTATTTTGAAATTATTGATTTTCAAGGAGTTTCAGTTAAATCAATTATTCCCTCCACAGTGTTCGATTCCAAGCTAATCATTTCTATGGAAATTGTACCTTCAATGGAATAAAAACTAATATCAGTTTCTACTTCTGAAATGACCCCTGAAATTCCTACTTATGTAAGTAAAGGAGATTTAAATGAATTTGGAAACACCTCGTTTTCTATATTTAAAAAGGTCCCGAAATCAAATCCTTCCCCTATGACTAATATCTAAGAATAAAATGTTGTTGTGATGTTAGATAAAACTATATGGAAAATTAAACAAATGATTATTCATATATTTCATGAAGTTGGGAATGAGAAAAAATAGTTGAGTGATGAGGTGAATTCTCTAAAATATATGGTTAAAGATATAAAGAATGTCATGCAAACTAGTCATGATACTATTGATCATCTAGGTGAGGATATTGTGATCAGATTCCATAGAATGGTTTATATATAATTCAACCAAAACTAATTAATATATATGAGAAAGTGGTTGATAGAAACACCAAGATAGACAATAAGATGTGTGCTCTTATTTATAGAGTTAATATCAGACTGATTAATATTAAGGTTTTTTACAATAGGATCTAAATCAGATTACATCTTTCACATCTGTTGTTACACCTTCAATTACCTCAGCATATCCTTTTCAACTAGTGGATAGTTAATTAATTACAATATTTTTTAATGAAGAACATTTTTCAGTGTTGAGATGGGTTGTTAAATAATAATCTCTACTATCATAATGAATAGTTATCTGTAATTCCCCGACCATAGTTACCTAGAGTCAGTGCATTATTACATAACATTGTAATGATCACAAGGAAATCATGGCTCGAAAGGTAGATCAGTTTAGTATTATTGGAAACAATATTCATATATAAGTTCAACTATACAGTTTGAAAAGAAATATAACATGAATATATTCCATTAGAAACATCCAAGTATCCTCGATTATGCATCAAAGTCACTCATAACTAACTTATTCATATCCTTGGAAAATGAAACATAAGAAAGGGGTGATCTCAAATGCTCAGTAACGATAAGCAATACAGCGGTAAATAACATAATTATTAATCATGGTGAATAATTGTAACCACATGCCTTTACCAATAATAAACATGATTACTTTTATCACAGGAATATGAGTTGAGTACAAAATTTTATAACAAAACATAATCATGGGTATTCTACTATTAGAATGACCATGTGAGACATCAATATTATTTTCATAATGAGGGAATGTACAATGACGTAAATTCTGAAACATTTTGTCAATGCCTTGTCCAAGACGTCTAAAAATGATAAAGGCCTCAGCCAAAACCATATATCAAATTGGGAATGGCCTTGGAAAATTACTCATCTAGTTGTCTCATTAAACCTACCAATGCATTGAGGAGCTATAGTGGGCTCCACCCATCACTTACTAATTCCAATACATTCCACATATAAAAAAGATGAATTATAAAATAAACATTTGTATTAATCTAGAACACCAAATTTAAATACATTAACCATAAACCATGAATGGTATACAAATATCACATCGATAGTCAAACATATTACAAAACCTTCAATACAATATGGAAGTTTCTTATCACAATAAATCAACATCAAATAAACATAAAATCCATCAATTGATGTTGACATAGATGAAATCAAAACCTATTTTAGCGAAATATGTATTTCTATTTTGTAATAATTTAAGAGTTACATAATTATAAAGAAAACATTTATTTTGGAAATATTCTTATAACCTTGTAAGGGAAGCTTTGATGATTTTATAATGACATAATATATCCTCACTCGCTATATAAGATAAAAACATTCTTACCTTAATTTTGTCGAAAAGGTCATAATGTACCTTGTTTGGAAAACAACGAAAATATTTCTTTATAAAAATATTATAATAGTCAAACAAGTGTATAAATTACTTTAACCCATATTATATAAAATAGTATGACTGTTTTTAAATTCTTTTTTATGAAACATGGATGTGGATGATAAATATATCCCAGTATATAATTACGTATAAACAACCTCAGATAATAAAGAGATTGTGAAATTAGCCTTTACCTTGTACTTCTCCTTGGACGATGGTAGGTTAACCTCTTGTATAATGGTGAAATAATTGTAATTAAATTATACAAGAATCATATACATTAATAATATATCATATATGATATTTTAAAATTTCTTTGTTAATAATATCTTAGTATTATCGTCGTTTCGGGTATTAATGAATTCATTTTTATTTACATGTTTTGTTAGATAAGTAATGATTTTTATGGATAGGGCCTATATTATTCATATTCAGAATAATATTAAGTCTGTAAACATTATTTTTAATCAACTAATTAAAATTATTCTTGAATGGATATGATGGGGAATGAACCTCATCGCGTTCATGGAGAATGCAATCCGTACGTATGGACGAGCAACAATATCGTTATTTTGATATTAAAATAACATATAATTGGATGGTATATCATATACACATAATAATTATCATGTTATATTTTTTTTATATTAATTACACATCATTATTAAACTCATCCAAATAATAATGTATTGAGTAATAATTACACCACGACGTGGAGACGGTAAGCCGTATGTTGGCTCATATGGTGACATGTTATTCAAAGGATGGATAAAATAATGAATTTGGTTGTAACATATTTATAATAACATCACAATACCTATAAGATACTTGTTATTGTATTTTATAATGGAATCAACAATGAAAAAGGAAGTGGAAGAAGAAAGGAACTTAAAAGAGGTGGTGTGATATTTACTTCTTCTTCGAGTTATTCCTTTTGATTTAACCAAAATGGATCCTTAGGTTGGTTTTATGACTAATTTAAGGAATCTAGGATGAAGGTATGATATTTTATAGGGTATTTGGGTAGGGTTTGGCCCAACCAAGTGTCTTTGAAGGTGTTTATTAGAGAGAATGGGGAGTGCCATTGTATTAGAGGGGTGAGGGGAACCTTAAGAAAAGATTGAAATATTATTTTATGATAAAATTATTTTTGGTTCATAATGGCTAAAATATGTATTATTTATTTAATATGGTGGGTATGGGTCGAAAAACACTCAACCAATAGGTTTTAGACTGCTTTCAGACATTATATTAAATTTATCTTTTAGATTTAACTCTTAGTTAAATAGTTTGATATTTACCATGTCTCTTTGTATTTTTATATTATATTATTAAAAAACATACTATATACTTCCAAGAGAAACTAAAGTGGTTCATTAATGATACACCAATAATTATATAGGTCCATTTTTTGGTCCTTATATTTTTAAGAATAGAATATCAATTAATAATACAATAATAGTTTTTAAAACTCTTTTATGTTCATTCTGACACTATTTGGTATTTTGTTTTTTTCTAAACTCATAACAGCATTATTACTTCTAAAAATATTAATCTAACCAACCCTAATATTTCATATTAACCCATAAAATTATTTTAATTCATTAAAGACTCAAATTACATTTTTTGGATATTTATAATATAAATTATTTTATTACTTCATTAATTAGATAATTACTGCATCCACATTGTGTCATAAATAAATTAAATTATTTCATGTCTAAAAATTAGAGATAAAATACCATAATGTAGGAAATATATTTATCATTCTAATGAATATTTATAGTCTAATTTATCTTATGGTTAACCCTATATTAAAAATGTTTTAGTTAATAAACATTTATTTTAACTTTTTTAACTCTTCATTGAATTAAATAATAATAAATGCCCTAATCTATTCCAATTGGACCAAAGGGGATCATATTTTATTCCTATGGTTTTTTTGGTCTAATTATACTTATCCAATATAATTAATACATGTGTTAGGGTAATAATAATATCATTATTACCCTTAATTACTATATTTACTTTTAACCATGGGGAATAAAATTAAAAAGATACTATTCACCAAAAATTATTTTCATCTAATTGAACAAAATTGTACATAATTTTATCAACTGTGTCTCTAGAATTTTTTAAATTCCACTCACAGAAGAGTTAATATTATGTTTTATGAGAATTTTCAAATTCTCCGAGAAGGTGGGTAAAAGACGTTGAAAAGTTTAATAAAATATTTTTATATCTAAAATTATTATTAACTGACTCCAATGAATTACATTGATCTTATATTGGTATTATGTATCTATTCTCACCTAAAATAAATTTAAATAAAATATATAAATATATAAATAAAAAATTAGGTTTCAAACATTCACTCAGTGTTTTTCACTATTCCTCAAAAATTGAATGTTTTCAGAAAAATACCAAAAATTTACTCTAGGCTAATTTCGATATTCTAAATCAAAAAATGAAGCCCGTTTTTTAAGAGATAATTTATAAAATTTCAAAAAGTGGTTATTACTATTCATAATGGCAAGTTTTATTGGATGTGGTGTGTTAGAACTCAAATTTACGTACAACACACACTACTCTATTATTCAAAGAGAAGCGTATCGTGGAAGCTTGGGGTGTTAAATTCTCCTCCCCTTCAAATAATCTCATACCCTAAATTTCTAGAATATTACTGCATAAAAAGACAAGGCTGGTTCTTCATCATAAGTTCCTTGGGTTCCCACATTGCCCCTTCCATCTTATGTTTTCTCTATATAACTTTTACCAGACGAGTCGTCCAGTTTCTCTACACTTGTTCTCTTGTATCAAGAATCTTGATAGGCTCTTCCCAATAAGACAGACTAGGTTCCTGTTCTAATTCCTCATCGGTGAGTACATGTGTTGGGTCAGGCATGTATTTTATCAATAGTGATACGTGGAAGACATCGTGAACATTATATATACTTGGCGGCATTGCCAAACGATAAGTTACATCCCCAATTCGTTCTAGAATATCGATAGTTCTAATGTACCTTAGACTTAATTTTCCCATCCTACCGAATGGTATGACACCCTTTCATGGAGATACCTTCATGAAAACATGATTTCCTACCTGAAATTCCAAATCCTTCCATCGGATATCAGGATAGCTGTTCTTTCTACATTGAGCTGCTTTGATGTGGTTTTAGATTTCCTTCACCTTTTCCATAGTTTCCTCCACAAGTTATGGGATTTTGAGTTTTCTTTCACCAACATCATCCCAACAGGTTGGTGTGCGACATCTCTTTCCATATAACACTTCATATGGTTCCATCTGAAAACTTTAATGGAAGCTATTGTTATAGGATAATTCTACCATATGTAAATATTGATCCCACATAACTTGAAAGTAATGTGAGTATGATCTCAACATGTCTTCTAAGGTTGGAATAGGCCGTTTTTATTGTCCATCAGTTTGGGAGTCGTAAGCAGTGCTCAAACGAAGCTCAGTATCCAGGGATTTCTGAAGACATTTCCAGAATATTAATGTAAAAGGGGGATCACGTTTAGACACAATCTATAGGGGTACACCATTATGTCTTACAACTTCATTAATATATATTCATGCTAATCATTCATGTGTTAAATCTTCTCTTATAGCACTAAAATATGATGACATTGTAAGATGATAAAAAATGACCCATATTGCATCGTTCCATCTAGGAGTCTTTGGTAGTGCCATGACAAAGTCCATTTTAATATTATCCCATTTCCACTCAGGTATGGGAAGAGGTTACAAAACTCCTCCAGTCTGTTGCCTTCTAGCTTTCAATTGTTGAAAAACCATACATCTTGGCAAAAAATCAACAATCTCCCTCTTCATGTTGTCCCACCAAAAATGTTCCTTCAAATATCTATATATTTTGGTGATACCAGGGGGAATAGAGAAATTGGAACTGTGAGCATCATCCAATAGTTCGCTTTATAGATCAGGTATATCATGAACACAAAGTCTCTTCCCAAATTTCAAAATTCCATCTTCATACACAAAGTCACTCAATCTCCCATCATCGACATCTTTACTATTATTTTGAAACACTTCATCATTGGTCGGATAACTCTTTAGGCTATCTAGTAAAGATATTTTTGGAAACCATTTGAAAAAGTATTGATGTTTCACCTTCCATGTCGATTCCCATATCCATCATTACTAGATCCATGTATATAGGATCCTCTTTAACTCTCATCTGGTTCAAAACTCCATGATCCTTTCTGCTCAAAGCATCTGCCAACATATTTTCCTTCCCCTATTGGTAGTGTATCATGAAATCATAATCCTTGAGTAGTTGAAGCAATCTACTTTGCATCATGTTGAGTTCGTTCTATGAGAAAATATACTTAAAGATCTTGTGATCAGTATAAATCTCACATTTTTTACCAAGAGACGGTGTCTCCAAATCTTTAAAGAAAAGAATACAGCTATTAACTCAAGATCATGAGTAGGATAGTTTTTCTCATGAGTTTTTACCAGTCGTGATTCATAGGCAATAACTCTATCATTCTACATAAGGTCGCAACAATGTCCTGTCTTTGATGCATCACTATAAATAAAAAACTTATCATTCCCTGATGGTAGGGTAAAGATAAGTGAATTGACTAATCTTATCTTAAATTCTTCAAAACATTCTTCACACTCTTTTGTCCATACTAATTTAACCCATTTTCGTGTGGGAATTTTTAATGGGTTAGCCAACTGGGAAAAATTATGGATGAAACATCTATAATAACCTGCTAAAGCAATAAAACTACGTACCTGGTTATAATCGTCAGTGCTATCCATTCATGGATTGACTAGGTCTTAGAAGGATCAACATAGATTCCATCCTTGGAGACAGTATGACTAGGAAAAGAAATCTCTTGAAGCTAGAATCCACACTTTCTAAACATCCCATATAATTCATGTCTTCTCAGAGTGTTCAGGATAACACGCAAGTGACTTTCATGATCATCATATCTTTTGGAGTATACCAAGATATCATCAATAAATACCACTAAAAATTTATCATTATATTCCTTGAAAACACTATTCATTAGATCCATGAAGACATAGGGTGCATTAGTCAATCCAAAAGGCATCACTATAAACATGTAATGACCATAACTGGTTTGAAATATTATTTTTGGAATGTGTACATTCTTCACACACAACTGATGATATCCAAATAGAAGGTTAATATTTGAAATGCATTGATCTCTATGAAGTTGGTCGAATAAATCATCAATGTGAGGTAGGGGATATTTGTTCTTTATTGTTATAGCATTGATCTCCTTGTAGTCAATGCACAAACTTATAGATCTATATTTCTTCTTAAAAAAATAATAGGGCCTCCACATGGAAAACCACTAGGGTGAATAAATACCATATTAATCAATTACACTAGTTGTTTCTTTAGTTCCACTAATCCCACAGAGGACATTCTATAATGGGTCTTCGATATGGGACTTGAATCAGGAATTAAATCAATGGAAAACTCAATTTCTCATTCTGGAGGATATACAGGTAAATCTTCTAGAAACACATCAACACATTCTCTCACAATAAGTGCATCCTCTAGATGAAAATTCCTTTCCTCACCCATAGTTAGTTCATTGTCTTCATCCACAATAATTTAATTTAGTTGAGCTACTGGGGGTGCATCTAAATAAGAAATATGTGGTGAGGACTCTGTTATAAAGATAAGTTGTTCTTTATCATTGTCATCAAAAATAGTAACCTCCTTCTTCTTACAATAAAATTTTGCACCATGTTCTGAAAGCCAATCCATAACAAGGATTATACCAAATTCAATCATGTGTATAATGATGAGATCAGCAGATAAAGAACATTTATATTCCCTAATGGGGACTACATCACAAAAAATTGTTGCAATGATACTTCCCTTAGGAGTTTTGACTAACAACTCCCATGTTAAATCAAATTGAAAATACCTAATTTTCATAGAAAACTAGGAAGATATGAAACAATGAGATGTTCCGGAATCAAATAAAGCACTGTATAAATGTGAGGAAACCATTAAATTACTGGCCACCATGTCTTTCGGGGATTCAAGCTCAGCAGTAGGGATCACAAAAGCTTGGCCTTGATCCCTTGTCCTTTTCTGAGGTATGTTTCCCTAACACTTATGAAATTAAGTTTTATAATGTCCCATCTCTCTGAAATTTTAGCATTGAACATTTATAGAATATTTCTTTCCCTTTCAATCACCATCAAGATGGAAATTATGTCCACATTTGTAGCATACTCCTTTTCATTTTAGAAATTCACTCGGGTGCTTCCTTCCACAATTATCACAGGGTGAAAATTAATTTCTTCCCTTCTTCCATGTTTCTTTATTTACTTTCCAAGAGTGTTTAGTAGATCTCTTCTTCTCTTTATTTCCTTTAAAGTCATAAGACTTAGAGAATTTCTTTTCTATCTTGACAACACACGAGATAATATCTTCGTATGATTAGAAGGATTGTGATACTAATTCTCGATAGATAAATGTTTTTAACCCATAAAAGAAATAGTCATTGTTACTTCTTGGGTTATGTATATAATATGTTGCATGCCTTTATAACCATGTAATGTTAGTTTCATACTTTGCGACATTCACATCCTTCTTTTGCCTCGGACTCAGAAATTGTCTTTCCATATCTCCTAGATGGTATTGAAGAAATTAATTTTCTAAGAAAATTTCATTAAACTCCCTCCATTTCATATTTGATACTTCATCATATTCCTTTTAATTTTGAATCAATGAAAACCATTGATCATCATCTTCACTGAGGTGGTAACCTTCCATGACAACTTTTTCCCTTTTCGCTACTCCGCAAGGTGTGGAATATTTTCTCTAAGAAAATTATCCATTGCTCAGCTACTAATGGATTTATACCCCCATTGAATGTTGGTGGATGTTGCTTCATGAAGAGGTATAACATTGATCTTCTGTGATGTGGATCAGGTTGCTCCATACGGGTAAGGTTATTATTCATAACCTGTGTGAGTTTTCCCAGTATGGTGATAAGCTGATCAACACTAGTTTTATCACCAACTCCACTATAATTATCTTGAAAAGAAGGTAAATCCCTATATAGAGTTCATGCATTGATTAGATTTCCATTCCATCCACTAGGTTCTATTTCTAAATAATGGCATACACTATATTTTTTATGAATCACAATACATAAATCCAAACTTGTAAAACACTTAACCTAAATTGAATAGTTTATGGATATGATCCATAATAAGAAAAAAAAATTCTTTGACGTAGTAGATACACATAAACCCTTCATAATGGTTTTTTATGATAATGAGAATTATCCTAAGAATATCCCCCCAGGAGTTTCATAACAAAGAGTGCAGCAAGGCCCGTTGTTGTGCACCAATTCCCATTCGAGTCCAGATCAAAGCAGTGTTTTCGGGTTTAAAATCTAGGTATATTTGTGCCAGAGCCGCCTCTACCAGCTTGTATCTAGACATGGATTTATTTCTTAGAAAACTCACATAATCTCTACAATACCAAAATTTTATGAAGTTATTCTATACTAATCCTCAACGTCTATCTTAGGGTAATGTTCTCTAATCATAGTTTATCTAAATCTAATTTTCAAGGATTGTACTAAAACTTATATGATACCAACTGTAACAACCTGACCATAGTTCCCTAGATTCGGTTCATTATTACATAACATTGGCTTGATGACAAGGAAATCTTGTCTCTAAGACCGATCAGTTTAGTGTTATTGGAAACAAGATTCATACATAAGTTCAACTTTACAGCTTGAAAAGAAATACGACATGAATATATTCCATTAGAAACTTCCATTCCTCCTAGAGTATTCCTGCTAGTCACTCATAACTAACATCTTCATATCATGGGAAAATGAATAATAAAAACGGGTTATATCAAATACTCAGTAAGGGTAAGCAATACAGCGGAAAATTTCATAAATATTAAGCATGGTGAATAATTGAAACCACTTTCCTTTCCCGATAATTAACATGAATACTTTTATTGCAGGAATGTTAGCTGAGTAAGTAATTCTACATTAAAACATAATCATGGGTGTTCTACTAGTCTAATGACCGCATGAACCATCAATATTATTTTCCTAATGAGGGAATTTATAATGCCAGACATTCTAAAACATTTTTTGGGGCCTCGGCCAAGATGTCTAAAAATGGTTAAGGCCTCGGCCAAAACCAAATATCAAATTGGGAAAATCCTCGGCCAATTCAACATCTAGTTGTCCCATGAGACATTTTGATGCATTGAGGATCTATATCGAGCTCTACCCGTCACTTACTATGTCCAATGCATTCCTCATATGAAAAGGATGAAATATAACATAATCATTCGTATTAAAACTAGCATAATAAATGTCAATACTTTAACTATAAACCATGAATGGTATAAAAATATCACATAAATAGTAAAACATATCACAAAACCTTCAACAAAATATGGATGTTTTGTATCATAAAAAATAAACATCAAATAAACTTAAAATCCATCAAAGGATGTTGACATAGATGAAATCAAAACCTTTTTTACAGACGTATCTCATTCTATTTTAAAATCATTTAAGAGTCACATAATTATAAAGAAAAAATTTATTTAGAAAATATTTTTATATGCTTGTAATGGAAGCTTAGATGATGTTAAAACGATGTAATATATCCTCACTTTCCATATAAGTTAAATAAAGTTCTTACATTAATTTTTTTCGAAAAGGTCATAATGTACCTTGTTTGGAAAACGACTGAAAGATTCCATTATAAACATATTATAAAAGTAAAACATGGGTATAAATGACTTTAAACCAGAGTAAATAAAACAGTAAGAATGTTTTTAATTATGTTTTTAAGAAATATGGATTTGGATTATAAAGTGGTCCTCGTAGATAATTACGTATAAACAACCGTGGATAATAAATAGATTGTAAAAATAAACCTTACCATGTACTTTTCCATGGATGGGGGTACGTTAAACTCTTTTATAATGGTGAAATAATTGTAATTAAATTATAACAGTATTATATAAATTAATATGATATCATATATGATCTTTTCATATAGCTTTGTTAATAATATCATAGTATTATCGTTGTTTCAGGTGTTAACTGATTTGTTTTACTTTATATTCTTTGTTATGTAAGAAATGTTGTTTATGGATAGGACGTATCTTATTAATATTAAAAATGACATAAATTCGTTAAAAATTATTTTTTGTCATATAATGAAAATTAATTATTAATGGATACGATGGAGAATGAATCTCATTTCTTTCGTAGAGACGGTAATCTGTACATACATACGAGTGACAATATCATTATTTTGATATTAAAATAATATATAATTGAATGGTATTTCATATATAAAGAATCATTATCATGATTTATTTATTATTTAAATTAATTACACATCATTATTATACCTATCCAAATAATAATGTATTGAGTAACAATTACCCCACGACATGGAGACGGTAAGCCGTACGTAAGCACGTATGGTGACATGTTCTTCAAAGGATGGATATACTAATGAATTTGGTTATATCATATTTATAATAACATCACAGTATATATAAGATAATGGAGTTATTATTTTATAATGGAAACAACAATGAAAAAGTAAGTGTAAGAAGAAAGGAACTTAAAAGAGGTGGTGAGATATTTACCTCTTCTTCAGATTCTTCCTTTTAATTTAATCATAAGGGCCCCTTAGGATGGTTTTATGACTAAAGTAAGGCGTCTAGGATGAAGGGAGCATATTTGAGAGGGTATTTTGGCAGAGTTTGGCCGAGTCAAATGGCTTTGAAGGTGTGAATTAAAGAGAAAGAGGGGTGCCGTTTTATAAGAGGGGTGAGGGGAACCTTAGGAAAAGATAGAAATATTATTTTTATAATGAAATCATTTTCGGTTTTCAATAGCCTTAAAATAAACTATTTAAAGGATAAGATGGTGATGGGTCGAAATACCACTCATCTAACAAGTTTTATACTTGTTTGGGTCATTATATTAACCTTATCATTTAGATTTAAGTCTTAGTAAAATAGTTTGACATTTACCATCTCTCATTGTATTTTTATATTATATGGAAGTAAACATTATATATTCTTCAAAGAGAAACTCATGTGGTTAATTAATGATACATATATCATCATTTTTTTTCTTTTGTCTAAACCTTATATTTTTATAAATAGTATATCAGTTAATAATATTATATTTGTCTTGAAAACTCTTTTATGTAAATTTTGACACTATTTGGTATTTTGATTTTTTTTAAATTCATAACAGCATTATTACTTAAACCAAATTCATATAACCAACTTTAATATTTCATATTAACCTATAAAATTATTAGAATTCATAAAAAGTCTCATAAAACATTTATTTGGATATTTATAATATCAATTATTTTAATATTTTGTTAATTAGGTAATTACAGCGTCATCATTGTGTCATAAATAAAATAAATTATTTAATGTCTAAAAAATATAAGTAAAATACCATTTTTTAAGAAATATTTTTATATTTATAATGATTATTTATAGTCGAATATTTCTTATGTGTAACCCAATATTAAAAATGTTTTAGTTATTAAACATTGATTTTATCTCTTTTAACTCTTCTTTAAATTAAATAATAATAAATGTCATAATCTAATCCAAGTAGACCAAAGAGGTTCATATATTATTCCTAAGGTTTTTTTTGTGTAATTATACTTATCTAATAGAATTATGACATGTGTTAGGGTAATAATAATATCAGTTTTACCCTTAATTACCCTATTTACTTATAACCGTGGTAAACAAAAGCAAAATAACTATTCATCAAAAATTATTTTCATCTTATTAAACCAAATTTTACTTACTGATATCAACCATGTATCTTGGACTTTTTAAATTTCACTCACAGAAGCGGTAAAATTCTGATTTGGGTGAATTTGCAAATTCTCCTAGGAGGTGGGTAAAAGACGGTGAAATGTTCAATAAAATTTTTATATATCTAAAATTATTATGAACTAACTCCAATGAATTAAATTGAACCTATATAGTTATTATGTATCTATTTGACCTAAAATAGATTTAAATAAAATAAATCATTATTAAAAAAAATCGATTTTGAACTATACCTCAGTGTTATTCACTATTCATCAAAAATTGAATGTTTTCAGAAGAATACCAAAAATTCACCCTAGGCTTATTTTGATATTATGAATCAAAAAATGAAGTCCATTTTGAAAGATAAAATTTACAAAATTAAAAAAATTGGTATTAATATTCATAACTACAAGTTTGATTGGTTGTGGTGTGTTAGAACTTGAAGTTGCGTACAACACACGCTACTCTATTATTCAAAGAGAAGCATATCGTGGAAGCATTGGGTGTTACAATTACTATAATTTATTTTTGGGTGATCCATTAAAAGATCGTAATTGATGATCAAGGTGAAATCTCTAATAAAGTGGACTTCTGATTTAATTGAATTTATTCTAAGAAGGAGTTGAACAATCACTTTGTGTATTTTGTAAATAATTTGAAAATTCCACCTATCACTAAAGCCTTAAAGTATCATGTGAATAAGATTAAAGAAATCACACCAAATCTAGGGATGTTTCTATAAAACAATGATGAAGTTTATATGGGTATGAAGTATGGAGGTGAGATCATCACTGATTTCATTATGTTGTGAAATCCCCATCTACATGTGAAAAGTACTACCATTGTGGCTCTTGATGTTGACCCTTTGTGGTCTGGTCCAACTCCTTCCTCATCTACTATCATTTCTCAATCTAAAATGTCTATATGTCAATATATGAGTCAAATAAAACATATTATCATTGAGAAACCATTGATTCGGTCTTCCACCAGACCATATCTTTCACCATATTTCTTTGAGGGTATTCATTTTCCTTCTACCACAGTTTGATCAATCCCTTCTACCCCTTCTAAGTCTGCAAATATGGCTCATCTTATTGTCTCCTCTAATGGAAATGAAAAGACTAATGGATCTAAAGATAAGGGAATAATGTATTTTGATAGGGATGTATTTTATTATTTCCTTATCCTTGATATTAACTCTCCCATCTATTCCATAGAATGTGAACTGTTGTTGTTTATTAACTTAATTTCCTTCATTCAATGTTATTTTTATTTTTCTAATAAACCCAAAAGGGGTAGAAATAAAAGAAATCATTTATGGAATCATTCATGGAAAAATGATCTTCATGGGAGAAGAACAATTTTTCTACAACCGATCACATATGTACTCATATATTTGGTCTTTAATAAAATATATGGCATATAAATGCCACGATTTGTGATAATCAAAAGATACATTATTGGTCTCTTAATGTTTTAATTATCACAAATAATTTTTGGATATTGTTAGAGTCCTCATGTTTTAATACACACAAATCATGTTAGGATATTTTTGGACTCCACATGTTTTAAGGAATCACAAACCATGTTTGGAGATTGTTGGTTTCCTTATGTTTTAATGATTACAAGTCATGTTTTAAATTGTCACATGATCCTTTATAGAATCTCTAAAATCATGTTTGAATCTAATAAACAATGTTTAATCTTGTTCTATTATTTTTCAGTATGATTATGTTCCATCATAATACATTCTATGAATATTTATTCATAAGAGAACTTACAGATATTGGATAATTCTTTGAAACCATAACCTTGCCTCCGGTTCTATATTTTCAAAAATTATATGGCACCATAAGATAGATACCAGTTCCGAATTTTCGCAAAGGACCTGAGATCATTTCCTTGCTACTGTTTCCAATACACCATAACAAGACATTTTTTAGAATATTGACAAAGGACTAGACACCATTAGTAGAGACACCATGATCCTAACACTACTGACTTGCTATTGGTTCCACAATTCTAAAAGTACTAAAATCAATAAATGTTCCATCAGTTCCAGATATCAACGCAACTATGGCACCGTGACTATCTCACTATGATTGTCTCACCACTCTAGTGATACTACTCAAAGGAAATGTAGAATAAAGCTTTATATGAGACACCATTTAAAGACACAAACTTTTAAATAGTTCAAGACATAACCATTTTTTAGTCCTTCTCAATTTAATTAATTTTTTAAATGGTCATATTTGAGTCATTTAATGACACTGATATAATTAGTTTTCATTTGCAGTCTTGTCAGCAGACAATATAAGGTATGATTTGTGGAGACAGTGCATCATTTGGGATCCAACACAAGCACCCAAAATAGAAAATAAAATCATGGCACAAGAAGGAGACACAAAAAAAATATAAGAGCAGTGGGTTACCTAGAAAAAATAGAATAAAAAATACACTAAAGAACACAAAAAAGAACTCTCAATTCCCAGTGGTTGAACTACCATGGATCAGAACCTTAAACATCCTCATAGTAGCTACTCTAAGAATAATAAGATCTACAAAGTACATATCATTGAACTAGAAATCAGTACACCAGACATATGAAACATTGTTTCCACAAGGGTACTTGAAAATCCCATCTACTATATCCTACAAGTCTATATCTACATAGAACAATACGTAGAGAATTTATAATCTTTTAAAAATATTTTTCTCTATTTTTTAATATTTCATTACTTTCAAATAGTTTATGTGCCTCTATTAAAACACAAAATATCTCATTCGTTAATCTATAAGATATTGGATATCTTCAATAAAAATTCATTCTACACATTTTTTCAACCACATATAAATATAGAAGTTGTTATGTGTTACCAAGATATTTTTTTCCCTCATAGAAAAGTGGAACCACTCTTGTGACCTTGTAAGTATTGTGTTATTTTTTTTACCCTGATCTAGGGTGTTGATCCAAGCATTATATTTATATTCCATGGTGGTATGTGATCACAATTGAAGTGGATTAGATATCGGCTTGAGACTGAACCAACTGTTTTATCTATTGTGGGATTCAATTTCGACATTTTCTATTTTAACTTATATTTATGAAAACTAAATTTTTCTTTAATAGTTAGTCTTTGATATTAGTTATTACTATTTTTTATATATTAATTTCCAATGTTGTATCATTATCTCATATATTTATAGTTGAGAATAAATTAATCTTTTGAGAACCAATTTGAATAGTCATACTATTATAATTTGACAACATTTTTTAGTTGGCCTATTTTTTTTAAATTAGGGGAATCATTTTAAATAAAAATTTTATCATAATTTTTTTTTGAAACTCAATTCCTACACACTTGATATTCCTACTCCAACCAACAAGATTCATGGTAAGTCTTCCTTTAAAGCATTAATAGTAACCTCTTCACTCATTTGTCAGTTGAAGAGTGTGTTATTTTTAGATGTATAATGCTCAGTTACCTAAAATAGTATTGATAGTTAGGACACACCTTCATATTGGTCTATGGATGTATATGGTTCCTTTCTTATGAATGGGAATGTTTGGGTTCCAATATATATATGAGTGGAATTAATGATATAGTTCCATGATTCTCAGTGGAAAGTTATTTCAGGAATCTCTAACATTTATTGAGATATTCGATTAAAATTTTGGTTTCATGGGATGAAATTTCAGATAGTAGGTTTTATTATGTGGGTTTCAACCTATTAGCTGGTGATGGTGCAGAACCATTTTCCCGCTAAATTATAACATCTATTTCTAGACCCATAATTGAAATTGAAAGATGTTTATATGGAATTAATTTTAGCTTACCGATTTGACCTCATGGTAGAGACACAGAATGGGTATTCATGGATCGACTATAGAAACTATCTTTCACACCCGAATTTTCAATTCCATGCTTTTTTTAATGATCATTTTTGGTACATAGATTTCTCTTGGTTTTTTGGTGTTCAGGGTTTGAAATTTGGGGGCCTCTTGTGTTATTCATCTATGATATTAGTCTTTGGGGTCTTTGATGTTAATTTGACTCCTATATTATAAACAGTATGGTGTGAGGTTTTGGTGGTTTATATTTGTATTAGTGACACTCCTAGTGGCACCATTTGTGGGATAAGTTGTTGAGGTGGTTTGTTCCAAGAATTGGATGAGTTTTGTGGTGAAAAAAATTGTTTTTTTCAGTAATTTTCTCCACTATCTTTATCCTACCTTTCCCCCTTGGTTTCCCTCTAGCCCCCCCTGAAATTGTATTAGAATGGATTGGTTTTGATTAGCCAGAACATGCCGCATGGTTTGGCAACATAGTTTACTAAACAGTGCCTCCAAACCATGCAAGGTGTCTAGGTGATTATGAATATTTTTGAAATTGCATTTTTTCCCTTCTAGAAATAAACATTATCCACCCCATTATTCTAACATTTGACCCTAATATTCATGGGAGGTCTCTAATCTCTTCAAACATCCCATGGACCTCATTTTTTATGGTGTATTTGGGGGAGATACCTCATGATCTTTCATGTAAGTGAATTCCTTCTCAGTTTATTCCGTCTTCCATTAGTTTTATTTTCTTTTTTATGTAGTTCCTCTTCCCCAAATTCTTGGGTTCGATCCTTGGGTTTTATTTGGAATATTTTTAGTCAAATATTGTTGTCTATGTCTGGATTTATCTTTATTGTGGTGAGATAGTGGTATGGTTGAATATTTATTATGTTGCTGCGGTGGTGTGGTCAAATATTGTGGTCTATGTCTGTATTTATCCTTGAATGGGGGTTTTTGAATGATTATAATGTCTATAACCTTGTTATACTTCTTGAAAGTGATTTATGAAAATGTGCATTTTTCATGTGTATATTTTGTGGTAATATTTGAGGTGTTTCTATATAACTTAAAAATAGTTTAATATATGTTTCTATGTCTTAAAATTATGTTTTTTATTGTTATTGGTGTGATTACAGCATTGAAAAAAGGTTTTGAAATGGGTTTTGTTTGTAAAACATTGTTATTCACATTGGGTTTGTTTTAAAAAAGTTGAAAATGATTTAGTGAGTTAAACAAAGTGGGAATATGATGTAAATGTATGTTTTGTTGATTTTTTTCACTTAATATGGGTTTTTAATGGTAAAGTGGTGATTTGAGGTGTCAAACATTTTTAAAATATTTTATAAATTTCTGAAGTGTTTTATTAAATTGTGATATGGGTGCGAAACATATTTATGTGATGTTTTGTGTGAGATTTATGATAAAACGAATTTAATGGTTAAAAGGATATTATGTGAAATGTGTTTGGTATATTATGTTATTTGGAATATCTCAGGAATGTATTAGAAAATTTTATTAAAGGATTTTTGGAAATGATAAAGAGATCTGATAAGTGTTTTGGACTATTTTGGAGTGAGAATGATTTCAAAATGAATTTGAATGAAAAAGTGGATTATGTGACTTGTGTTATGTACATGGGGTATGTTTTCTTAATTTGTGATTTGGAAGTGGTATTTTGATGTTCAAATTCTATGTCATGTATTGTTTAACTTGTTTCCGCACAAGAGAGAAACCATGGTATCTAGGTCAGTGGACCTGTACTAGTATGCTAGTGATCCTATGGGGTTTGGCCTCCATTTCACGTAGACATATTAATGATGAAAAATATAACCAAACTATGATGATGATGATGTTGGGGGACCACTAGGATATGGGTATGATACCTACTAGTGGATCGTGTTCATGTGAATGGATATTTGTATGGTTAATTTCACCGAGATATGAGGTACCGGAGACCCACAGTGAGCTACTGCCTATGGGTTTTCCCCTTTGCGTGTTCTCATTAGATGGTTTATTATTACAATTAGCATACGGTATGTTTTCCTAGAAAATTCAGTATCATTTCTATTTCATTTAAAAGTTTCGATTATTTAAAATACCCCACTTGAAAATTGTTTCTATTTAAATTTGAATTATGTAGAAACTGTAGCTAGCATTCCATATTTATGAAAACTTTCAATGTTTGCATCTTTGAATAATTTTCAGATAGATTCTCTTAGTTGGGGTACCCTACTGGGATTTTTATCACACCATACATACACCTTTTCATTTAAGTAGTCATGGTTATTTTTTTCAATGGTTTGGGTACTACTTTTGTGCCAATGGTTCGAGTTTTAAGTTGTCCATCGGGATTCAGTATTGTGGATATGGCTTGAGGGCAGTGAATCTTTCCATGTGTAGGTTCTTGGGAAATCCATTTTGGGTATATTCCTTCTTAATGGACCTTAATCATTGTTTTTAATTTTGTGATTCAATTCTAAAATTTTGTAAAAGTTGGAGTTCATTAAAAAAACTTTATTTGTGTTACTTGATTTGTTTGTCATTGTATGTTTATAGACTTAGGAAATTCATTCCCAATTCTTATTTTATGATACCTTGTAACTTATTCAATACAATGGGGATCAGGAACACCCTTCAGGCCTTCTCACGGGCTAGTTTTGGTGACAGTTTTGATGAAGACCAAATTCGGTTCGTGTTAGTATCCCACTTCTTCCCAATTATAGAGACTTTCTATATTTATGATTTTGATGAATATATTTCCATGAGATCATATAGCTACACAAGATTCCCCATACTATCATTTTTTATATGGATTCTCATTTCACATTATGTGTATTTCAGTGGTTTCCAAGTGATATGGGTACACAAGTACTTCTGGGAACATATTTTCACACTCAGACTGATGACCAGTTGGAACAGAAGGTATAGGTGTTAGAGTATATTATCAATGAAGACATCCTTAATTTTTATGGATCATGGTATAATCATATAGCTCTCATAGATTTTTCCTACAATAATTGCTATCATTTGATGATTAATACGGCTCTCAATGAGTTATTTTATTGTAAGTCTTGCTGTTCAACAATTTTCTAGTTAGAGGTAGATGAGATAGCGCGACGAGGTCCTCATATCACGCATGTGACATCATAGACAGTTCATATGACCATGAAGTGTAAATATATTACTCCTTAAATATATAAATATTATTTTTGTCTCTTTTAAATACAACTACAGTTCAATTTCAGGGGTCATCTTTTCCTAGGGGTATCACCCAAGCTTTGGCATTGACGAATGTCATGGAGAGGGAAGTTTTCACCTAGTTCTGTTGGTTCGCTTGAGATCCTAGATACAATCAAGATGGTATCCTACCATTTCATACAACCTCATAGGTATCATGATATAAATTAAGTTTTCCCTATTTTAGAGCTTCACCATTATCATGTCTGCACATATCATTCTGTTCAAGATGAAGAGGTTGGGTTAGATACAGATGAATCTTTTATGGAATATCATTTGAATAGTGTTTAATAGAGCACAAAGGCACTTTTAAAATTTTCTTTGACAATAATATGTTTGAAATTGAATAACTATGATGAATAGAATGAAACCAGGGAGGAATAGGCCAATGTATGATCATATTGGGTAGAGTTTTTCTCAAATAGTGTTTCACCACCCTTTGAAGGTGAACTATGGAATGAGTTATTTTGCGGGGGAAAACTGTAAGAATAATAATTTTATATGCGGTAAGGATATATTAAAATTTATTATAGTTCCTATTTTTTAAAATAATATAGATTCCTAATGAGTTTAGGATTTTTGGGGGTGTCTTTGGCCTACTCGATGCTCATAAACTCAACCGCTAGAGGAAATTACTTGAATGAATGGTTAATAGACACCATGTGAGCCAGTATACATGATTTCTCTAACTATGTGATGGTTGGAAAGATGGATGATGTCGGGTCCACATAATTCCCTAGCCATACACCAAGGTCCTCACTCCCCTATAGTGACCTCTTTAATTTTTATCATAGGTGGTCACATTGGTAGAGAGTGGATTGGAAAACCATGATCCACCAACCATTCAAAGTCCCTACAAATGAAAATAGATTTGAATGGTTGGAACAATACTTTCGAATCCATATGATGAATCAATTTTCCCAGATTTTTTTGAAACTAATAAAACACCTTTAATTATTTATAAATTTATCCCTCTTCTCCCTTTCACATTATAGTGGATAACTAGCTTACATTTCCTCTAGTATGATGCTTTAATTCACTCATCTATAGATTCATGTCATGTTCCTTCATTTGGGGCCTCATAAAATAATTGTCGTTATCACTAGATTCATATAGGATATCTCTTTGGTCATATAGCTCAATTCGTCATATCTCTTTCCATTGATGATGATATTTTGATACAGTTTCATATACCATATTTGAAGGGAGTTGATTTATTCATGAGTTTTCATCCGATCAAAGAAGTACAATATGTCGACACTGGATGAGGAGAGTGTTATTGGATTGTTGTTCATTTTATATGAATCTTTTCTTGAGTCTTTCTATTTTTAAAACTATCATCATTGATTGCATGATTATTTGAAAGGGTGCTTCCAATAGAATTCAAATTCCTTGATTATAATAATCATAATCAAATTCTAGAGACTTTGTCATAATATTTATTTTTCCAATGGAGGTTATATTATCAACAAAATAGAACACATGTAAGATATTCTCTATTTTATTACATTCGGTGGTTGTTAAGACTCTTTTCACCACTATTATAGAATACTTTGACTTTACCTTACAAAGTTATGTGATTTAAAGAATTGAATGTATTGGTATGTATTTCACATGTGAGGTTACCAGTTGAACCATCTAATTTAAGTGTTTCAAATTAAAATAATGAACCTTAACTTGTTAAATAGTAAGTATATTTATGTACCTATCACATCGCTGAGTTATCTCCAATTTAATTTTATATGGTTGAATTTCTATATCTATCATCATCATTATTATTTATGGTAAAGGAATGAACCATATAGATGAATACACAATTAATGTATAAGTTGTTACATGTCCTATTATGTTTTTTCACTTAGTCAATAAGGTAATATAATGAAACAATTCAATTAGTAAATAGAATTAGTATTATATGGAATTATGTAAATAGTGTATTATGTATAAGGTTTTTGTTGCATATAGACCTTTTCATCTTAATAAGAGTGGTCAGGCATGAGACATCCCTTGATTCCTAATGTAATTCTTTGGGCACTCATGGGACACCATTATGATTTAGGGAGTTTTTTACAAGGGAGATACCCTCATTGTACCATGGTATTGTTTACTAGAACATTCTTGATAGTATTTCAGGTGGTCCATTTGATATCTTTTATATTTTAGGATGTCCTGGATTCACACCATGAATATAGATTTATGTATTTGGACACATGGATTCATGGATTTTACCTTATTGGGACATTATTTCTTAGCTCATTTTACCTTGGATGAAATCCTTAGACCCAGTTAGAACTATTTTGTACTAAAATTATATTTGTGATGTCCCATGGATTACATATAGATACCTTAATGAAAATAATCATATAATTGCTGAGTCAGATCAACCCCAATGTTCCAGATTCCCTAATTATTACCTTGATTCATCTTCATTATTATCATCATCAATGATTCCTTGGTAACAAACTTGGATCCTATATTATTAACATTATTTTTATAGGATTACTATTTCATTCCATCGATCCTATTACTCGCATATTAAGAATTGGAAAATATTAATTAAATAAAAACATGTTCAAACACAAGATAAGGATGAGTTAGGAATTATATATTTACATTATATCATTTCTTTTCATTATTATATACATGACCACTATTTAGATTATATTTCATAGACTAGATTTTATAGTTTCCATTTTTCGTCTCCTATTGAGATTTATTCTACACTCTATCTGGGCCACCATTGGTACCCAAGAAATTAATATACATGTAGATATTGATAAGGTAAGTTGACCAACGTTGGACACTTGATCTTGATTTCTTTTATTAAGATGGATCTTGATTGTAGATGAATAATCCATCACTCAACATATTGGATAACTTTTTTGTTTTTTATTTATTTTTTATAGAATTTATTTGTTGATTCCATGTTTACCTAGATTCTAGTTTAATAGTAACATGACATACATTATACTCATTTGTTTCATTATATATTATCTAATTATTATTTTATTAATTATTTCATAGGTACTTATATCATTCTTCTACTATAGTTGATTACTAGTCTAGTTGATTACACTGTATGTTTATGCTATGATAGATTGTTATTTATGAAATGATTTTTATCTATTATATAATATCTAATGCGATCCACTCTATTTATAAGGTAATAGTCTCCCCATAGACACAACCTATGCCCTCACTGTATGTTGGTATCCTCTAGCATATGGGGACCGACACATGGGTTCATGTGGCCAACCATGCTCTAGGACATTACGTCAAGCATTATTAAAATATATCGGTATGTTAGAACATCATCTACATATCACTATTAAAATTTTAATAATTAAAATGGCCAAATTACATCACTATATAACCCATTAAATTGGAGGGATATCACTGGACCACCCAACATTGGTATCCCATAGAGCAACCCCTCCTTTGTTTATCATAGAACTAAAATTCCTTGGTAAATAATACAATAACCAATTATTGGTTTAAAATAGAGATCCCCATCATCGTAAATAATATCCTTATACAATTCATGAATAAAAAAATTATAATTTTTCATGTTTTAACATAGATATAGTGATTATTAATTAATATTTTGATTTAATCATGGAGAAAATGGATTCCATGTCAAACTCATAAATCATCAAGAGAAACAATAAATATAGTATCAATACCACATAGCCCTAGTAGTGTGTGTGAAAAAACAATGGTTTTTGACAAAGATAAATGGAAATAAAATTTAATGATAATTAAAATAATTAATTCATAAAATAATTTATTGACATTGAGTAATATCAAACGATGTCATCAAACATGGAAAATGATTTTGAGAAATCCATCAGATGATTTTTTTGGGTAAATATTTTTTCTATTTAGAAAAAACTTATTTAAAATAGAAAATTTTAAAAAATATTATAAAATTAATAATTTTTGAAAAAAAACATTTGAAACATAAAAATACTATTTAAAATAATAATTTTCCAATATGGTGGAAACACTAATTGTTATTTATATGTTAAAAATATACATTCATTTAAATCATTTTTTAAATGGAGTAAAAGATGCCCAATTAGAAAACATTAATAAATTTACTCATTTAAAACCATTTAATATAATACAATGAAAAATAAATTTAGGAAATAATTTATATTTACAAAATAACACATTAAAAAAATAAATTGAAAATTGATATGGTAATGAATATTTCTTGATCTAAAATAATAATACAAGATTTTTTCCCTTATTGAAAAAATTCATCATATTTATTCAATATATAAGGGATGAAATGGAATTAAATCATGTAGAACACATTAATAACTAATATTTTAGATTTTTATTGAATAAAATAATAACATATGAATTCCTCAATAGGGACCTTGAACGTAGAAAATTTATACTGAAATGAGACTGTAACATTAATCATTTTCCTCTTTGGAAACTAATAAATAAAAAACTTAATTAATGAAATAAACTGATATTTTAAAATATAGAATATAATTACATTAATGATATTAAATTTTAAAATGTAAGTTCATAACTCTCATAAAATAATATAAGTTCATATCATTAATATATGTCCCAGAGAAATTAATTTTGGAGAACTAACCCTACTAAGATTTTATAACTTAATTGAGTGTTTATAAAAGGAAATGTAAGGTGTAAAATATGAAATTTCATATAAAACAAGTTTAAATTTAGAATAAAAAAATTTGGACATAATTTTACACATAATATTGGTGTAACTAAGTCAATGAAAATGAGTTTTAAACCAACTAAATGGAATTGAGTTAAGAAACATTTTACCACATGGTAATTTCATATAAAATATCCTTGGATGAAATAATTCATAGTGAAACATAAAATACAATGATTTGGTATGGTTTGATGATATTACAGGTATAGGGGGAAGTATATAGACCAACTAATATAATTTGGGTGCATAATATTTATATGTTCCTAAATAAAAGAAATTTGAGACAAAGTCCCTTACATCGAGTCTAGACACTCCTAGTATTTCCCTTATCTCCAGTATAATAAGCCTATATCAATTATTTTATTTATGAAGAACTTTTTTAATAACTTATATTTAAATAATTTATTTTCATTATTTTAATGACATTTTGGATAAATTATTCATGTAGTTTCATACTGGGTGTTTTTAGAACATTCTATTCAATATTAGAAAATTGTATGAGGGAGTTGACTAAGGTCAAAGAAGTTATTATTCAATCATCTATTGAATAATAATCATGAAATAAAAATAATTGTTTTGATAATTTATTATTTCTAAAGGTATAATTAAATATTATTTTGAGAAATAAAATATGATATAATAATGGAGGAAATATGTTGTGTGTACACAAGTATAACATTTCAATTTTTGAATGATCACTATAGATTGAAGGTAACTAATATTTTACCTTCAAATAATTATCATCATAACATAAATAACTTATTATTTCTTTAAATTTATTTATATATATAACCATGATATTTGGCTATTAAAAAATAATTACATTACTTTGTGGAGATGGTAGTCCACACATACACATGAATGATGATGATATAATTATTCGATGAGTGGAAAGGGAAATATAAAATGATATATTTTCTTCCTATAATGAAAAAATTTCACAATTATCATAATTATTCCCTATATATCACATATATTTATTAAAATTATAATTATTATCTTCAATAAAAATCAATTGTGAAAAAATGGCATTGCATCATGAGGAGGTAATTCACAGTTTACATGAGTGGAATTATCATAATAAACAAAAAATGGAATGTAAGAAGGTAAGTGTGATATTATTTTTACAGAAATATTTTTCTGTTACAATAGTATCATATAAACTTTAAATACAGAATTATTTACTCCCATGAGATTCAATTATAAAAAAATTACATCGATCTGCGGGGTGTTAGTCTATTGTATACACGAATGATTGTTTCATTTCCCATTTAATGGAAAAGGGGATAAATGTAGATTAAAAAATTAAAATAATAAAATTTCAGTATATGTTTTAGGATATTTTTTATATAATAATTATTTAAGATTCTTTTAATGAGGTGGAATAACAAATAAAATAATAACGTTCGGTTAAACATGATACATCTTCATCAGAAAACTGTAATAGGCTAGCACCAAAGACACCTATAATATGAATTTATGTTAAAATATTTGGATAATGATCGTGGATAGGTAATTGTATATATATTTTGCTTTTCATTTGCCTAACCAAATGTTTTTGAAAGTCATAAATTTATAGGATGGTGGTTTGCCTTTTACAAGTGGGGTGAGGGACACTCCGGTAATTATTAATAAGAAAAAGTGATACAACCATTTTTAACATGATGAAATGATAAAAAATTCACTCTTATCCATCCTTATATGATATATATTCTAAATGTTTCCAAAAAATATAATTTATGAAATCTTTATTTCATTTTATCCATTATTATTTTAGTTTATCCCTAGGTAAACCTGTATTCACTATAACCACAATTAAATGTCTTTACTGTTTTAACTATTAATTATGACCAAACATGAAGGATAGTTTATTATATAATATTAATTATTTTAATTAAAAATATATAATAAATTTTTAAAATTCAATTCACATAAAATATATAATTCTATTGTAAAATAATATACATAACCTTGCAAAAAAATAAATTTTTTTTAAAAAATGTATTTTTCAGTCTTATTGTGATTTTATTTTAAATCTATTAGTTATGGTTATCATTTTATTGACTTAAATTAATATTAAGTAATATGAAATTTATAAAATTAATTTAAATTATACCTTAGTATGTTTTGTGTTAATTAATAAAAATTGAGTAATACTTTTCCATTTAAAATAGTTTTCCTAAAAAAACTGGTTTTAAACCAAAAAATAATCTTATTGTAAAATATACTATTAATAAGATTTAATTGAAATAATTTTATTGAATAAAATTAAATAATAATTTTTTAACCAAAAATAAAACTTCAAAATACTGGTTCTTATAAATTAATATATTAATATAAAATATATGTCTCTTTTAAAAAAATATTTACATTCTCTATTCACTGAAAAAATAATATTGTATTAAAAATAGTGATATTTCACCCAATGCTAATTATGATATTATTATTTCATTAATTAATTTCATTTTATCAAATAATTTTTCAATAATTTATGAAAATTAATAAATAATTTTTTCTCAAAATAATCGATAAAAAAAAATTTCAAGCAAACTATTTTTTGATGAAGGAATTTACATTACTAAAATATTAATTGATTATTTAATAAGAATTTATCAGTATATTTAATTTTTTATCATAATTTTATATATAACAAAAATAATTATTTGTAATTCATACCCTCCAATTTAACACCAATTTATAATGGTTATTTTTGAATTATTATTATTTCATGGTTCATTTACACTCAGTGTTTCTATTTTTGTACAATAATTAATGGATTAATATTTTTTAAAAATATTACGGTCTTTAATTATCCCCTATTTAATTAATTAAATCCTCTCAATTTCAAATTTATCATGGTTATTAATGTTTCTAAAATTTTAAATTTAGTTATTGAAAAACCATAATGTAAAAAGGGTTAATAAAACATCCACTTTATAAGAGAAAGAATAATGTATGATCTTCCTTCGAAATAACAAATTAAAAAGTGTCTAAATATGATATAAATGGTGAGAAGTGAAGATTTTGACATGGAAAAAAAATTGTTTTTCCTAACAAAGATGCAGAGTGATACAAATTAATGATCACATGAATTTTAATAATCAAGAGTTAATAGAAAATAACAATACCATAAACCTATAATGTATGAATAAGAACATCATTTCATCAGAAATTATAATAATTAGATATAATTTCCATTTAAAATATTCTTTTCTTAGGGTTTAAAAATTACAAACCATATATAATAACAAAATAAAGGAATATAATTACTTTATAAGTTTAATTTTATCCATTAATAAATTTCCAACACAGTCTAATGTTTTTCTACCAATGATGTAAATTTGAGATGCTTTTTTCATGCCTGAAGTAATTAAAAACATTTTTTGGGATCACATTACTATAAAACGGATAAAAATATTTTCAACATGTCATAATTCATTAACCCAAACCAAAATGTTTAGTACATGTTGAGATATTTACTAAAATGGGTAAGCTATCATATAATGAAATAATACACTAATCTCCAAAATTCAATAGTAATACAAAAATTTTAAACTAAATAACTCCAAAATAAAATAAAATTTAAATATTGTTTAACCTCAAAAGTCAACTCATAATTTTCTGTATTCAAGTGTAAACATATCTATATATTCTTTTGAAATAAATTTAATGACATTGTTAAAAAATTATATTTCAATAAAATTGTTACATATATGAAAAACATGTGCTCCAATAATTACTATAACATAAATATTATGATAAACCATAATTTTCACCAATACCAATAAAATTATATCCATAAAATTTAATGGCATCCATAGGAAAATAATACTTCTCATTAATCTCAAGGATTATATATACCTAACTTAACAAAATATCTCCCTAAATTCCATTAATAACATTATGATATCATCATTTAAAATCTATAAATGCATGTCTATGAAATCAATCATATAATAAAAAATTAACCAAGAACCAAATATGGGAACCATAACTCACAATATTACCAAAAATGGAATCATTATAATCATTAAATTTTTCTAAGCACTGCTCTGTTACCAATTATTAAATCTTCAAACCCACACTCTCATATCCACTTCTAAAATCATAAACATTACCTTTATATATTTGATAACAATTTGGTTGACAAAATGTTTTCAATCCAAAAACTAGAAAAAAAAAATAAAATATTATAGCATGTACATAACCAAGTACCTTTTTGGTTTAGAGTTTTTTGATAATTTGGAAAAACTCTTAGATAACAACACCCTTATCTTATATATATTATCATTCTCATTGTAGAAATATTTACTTATTTAAAATTAATTCATCATAATGATATATATGTAACCCTTATAATCATTATTCATTTAAAAACATTATTTACAACCTTGGAAAAATGAAACAAAATAATTCTGAGCTCAAATACTGAATTATGGTAATAATACATATTAATAATTGAATATCAACTGTGAAAAAAATAGAATAAGGTATTTGTGACATAATCAATTTGAATGATCATAACATAAGAATATACATTCCATTAAATAAATGTATCATCAATCATGAAATGTTGAATAATTTTTTATTAATGTAAAAATTCATAATAATCAACAATTATGTGCTATTTTATTCCTATATATATCAAATAATTCATTAAAAACATATAATAAGAATAAATATAACATTTTAGTATCATATAACATCATCCCTACTTCACTCTAAATATTGGATTCACCAATATATACAAGATTTATATCTGGATAACCAAATGCGTCATAAAGATATTATGGACTCACCTACATTATTTTATCATGGAACCATCCATTCAATTATTTTCACATAAGAAATCAACCTTGTTTAAAAACACAACCCCCATCTATGTGTTATAATGTTACAACCATTCACCATCATCAATGTACATGTATATTAATTAGAAATTTTTTTTTATCCTTTCAGCTTTCAACATAAAAATAACCATTTTACATTCATTTAATTATTCACCAATACGAAAGAAATTATTTTCATGTCATTCTAAAAATCTATTTAGAGAAATAATAATGATGGTATCAATACCTGGTATCCCCATCGGAGTGTATATAGCATCATTCATTTTTTAAATTTATGAATTTAAATACCATTAAAATTTCATTAAAAACACTTCTGAGTGAAATAACCTTTCCACTTTGATTAGAATCAAAGGATTTCATCTTATATAGAAATATATTTTGGAAGATCACATTCAATATTTCGAGAGAAAAATATTATTTCTATTTTAAAAAGACTATTTAATATATAATTTGTTGTTAGAATTAATGATAAATGTTTTTCTAAAAATAAAATTTGAATCATTAAAAGGATGCCCAAAAAATTGAGTTGTCATAATGGATGAAAATTTCATTAATTTTGTAATTGTTATAAATATAACTTCCTTTGAAAAAAATTTTAAGGGAGTTAAAGAGACCAATATGATAAATTTCAAGAAATTTAGTTTTTTCAAAACATATAAAATTATATCTTCAAATATATATATTGGGAAAAAATTATTTTTAAAAAATATATAATTCAAATAAAATTTAGAAATCATTTTTATTGAAGAGATAAATACAATATTAGTATCATATGAAACAAAATTTATTAATATTTATTCGATATATATTGGAGAAAATGTAAATAAAAAATATTTCCCACATTCATAACTATATTATAATAAATATATGTGGTTCTAGAAACTAAGAACAAAATATTTCCTCCCAATGAACAGTGAACATAAACAATCATAACATAAATGATATTGTAATAGAAAACATTTTCCAATTTGGTAAGTTATTATACATAAGCCCCATGAAAGAATAACATAAAATTATAATTTATATATAATTTGCATAAAAAGATTCATGACATAACAATTAATAAAATTAGTATATATAAATTATTAAATAAAATAAGTGTATATCATAAATATATGTCCCAATGAATGTAATTTGTGAAAATTAATCCTTACAAGGATTATACCAGTGAACGAATATTTAATAAATAGATATATTATGTGTGAAAAATGTAAATAAACTATAGAATTTTAGAATAACATATTAAAAATATTTATAGATCAGTACATAAGGAATGATTTCCGAATAAATTAAGTGAATTTATTTATAACACAGTGAAATATAATTAAGTAAAGAAACCTCTTACCAGTGTGTAACATTATAATCAAATCCCCTTAAATGTGATATTTCAAATTGAAACATAAAATTACATGGTGTATTAAGGATTCATGAAATTATATTCCAGTGTTGAATTATACAAAACATATAATAGAAATTACATTCGTACTATTAAAATATTTTTTAATAAAAGAAAATTGAGACAAATCCTTTTACCTCGAGTCCTGATGTTCCATGTATGTATTTAACTCTTATATAATATGAATATGTCTATTATTTTAATTTATAATAAAACATAATTTAATTAATATCATATTTAAAAATCCATTATTTTATTTATTTCAATGACATATAAAAATCCTTCATTATTTTAGTCTACATCAGTTATTTTGAGGACGTTCGGTCCACTATTTCAAAATGGATTTAATGTGTTGTTTTGGGAAATGTGGCCAATATTTAATCATAAATAGAATAATAAGAATGAAATAATTATCACTATATAAATATTTTATACTTTTAAAACATTTCACAAATGATGGTTATGAAAAATGAACTATGTAAAAATCATAAAGATCGTAGGATGTACGTACTCATATGGAACGTTTCACATTTATAATTATCATTATAGAGAAACATGATTAACATAAATGGATATTACATCAATTATTATGAACATTAATTGAATTACATTGTAACACACATGATGAAATTAATTTTTTAATTTGTTTGGAAACATGACACAAAATATTTTTATCTGGTGTATGATCTTCAATGTCTCCTAAAATGTTCTTAACATCTGGTCCACTTCATAGACATACCACACATAAAATCTTTCTTCATAAACGAGGTAAAGGAATCATAAAAATTGATGATATCATATGACCATTTATGGTAAACATAAAAGATACATTAACATAAAATGAACATGGTGTTATAACAACATGAGCATAAAATTTGAAAACCCAACCCTGCGTATCAAAGAATGTAATGATGATTTGGGTATTAAAGATTGGTAGCTCATATTAGGTGATTCATAAGATAATAAATTTGAATGATTAATTATAGAAGAACATTGGAATAATAAATTGATTTTGTTTCCCAAACATAAGCATATAAAATCATTTTCTTATTCGTTACAGATCACTACACAGGCCATCATATTTGACAAATTCCTCTACTATGCCAAATTTACTCCTAATTATAACCCTATATTCCAATATTAAATTCACATAACATTCCATCCCTATATTAATATGAATGATTAAATCCCAGTTACCTCCATATCTATCTCATGAGAGATACATAAATATTTACCCAATGCATTTGAGAGAGTTATAGGTCCCACATGTCACATAATGTTTTTTATATTATTTTGGTGATATAAGATAATAAAATTAAAACATTTCATAACATTGGAAATGATACATCAATAATTAATATTTAATCATATCATAATGTCTCCAAAAGGGAAATGATTCATAATCATATCATCATAGAACAACTCTTTATAAAATATGCTTTCATAAGAATTTTATTACGTCACAACACATTGAAGAGAATCATGATTCATTAAAAAATTATATTTAATGTAAATATTTAAAAAAACCATACTAATTGTTTTCTTATTTTATATCCTACATAAAGAATAAAATATATGAAAATATTTCATCAAAAATGGATGTTGATTTTTAAATATCAATTAAAACATTTATTGATGGAAATAACAATCATTTGAAAATAAATTTCCATAACATAAAGAATTATCACAATAATTCTCACAAAAACAGACTTTTAAAACATATAAATTATAAATTAAAAATATTTTAGTATATGTGGGAAGTAAAATATAATTCCTGTTTGAATAGCTATTTTTTAAACAAAAAACTTTTTGAAAAACATTTTCATTGAAAATAGTGGGGAAAACATATAATGAAATATTTAAAAATCAATTAAAACACTTTTTAAAAATATAAATTTTTTTAAACAATATTATTTAAAAATAAAATTCAAATATCATTTTGAAAAATATTTTATTTGTTTTTAGAATTCATGGTTTTGCAAAAAAATAATTTTCCTATTAGAGAGACACATAATGTCATATTTTAATAAAAACATTTTATTAATCATCATGTGTAACAAATAGTGGAAGAATGGAAAATTAAATTGACTATAAATGAATAAAAAATGGATAATAAACTTAATGTGAAATAATTATATACATATCTTAATATTTTATCTTTTGAAGCATCATACCAAACAATCCTGATAAGTGATGAGATTGCAACATAAAATCATTGCCACATTAGTTACCCTAAATCACAAGCCTTGATAATTAATAACACAAAATGGAACTAAAAGTATAATGATGAAATATATAATAATCACATTAAATATAAATTTGTCTATATATACACCTCATGAAATTTTAAAGTGCGTATCATAACATATGTCTCAAAGAATTCAAATTGAAACAAAATCCTTTATTGATTTGGTAACTTTTCAACCATAAAAATAATGAAAGAGATATCCAAATATTGATATGTAAATAAAAATAAATATTAATATAATGAAATCATATACATTAATGGTTAGTATATATAACACATGAAATAAATAGGTGATGAATTTGACATGTGTCATACATAAGTAAAAAGTGAGATAGAAATTCATTACATTATGTCCTGACTTCCATCATACACCATCAAAAAATATTATAATAAATATTATATTACTATAAATATTATATAGAATCACATTAATATATATCATATCATATATTAATTTATTATGACATTTTATTACCGTTTTATTAACAATATCATGTAAATGTTGTGTTTTAGGTAATAAATGCATTGTTTTTCATTAATGTATTTATTTGATATATTTTTTATCCTAATAATTTAATCCGGGTTTAATGATGACCATAATTATAAACAATATATAAATATCATATATATTCAGAATATATATATTTATAGCATGTCCTGAAATTTAGTGATAAACATAAAATACATTATTCATGGAGACGGTAGGTTGTACGTACACATAAACAACATTTTTCATTTTCTTTGTGAGTTGAAAGAAGTAAATTGAAATTATATGTATTATCATTGTAGAATAATATTTATTTCCTGTATTTTTATTAATTAAACTAATCCTTAATAAATTCCATGTTTATAGTGAATGTATCACGTCACTCTATGAGGCAGAAGTTCGTCATACACACAAATAAAGATGTCATATTCCCGGAAAATGGATATAGTTAATGAATTTCTGAAATTATAATTAATGAATAATAATAAAATAAGTAATATAAAAAATATAACATATAATCATAATTTCAAACATTATTTCCTTCATTTAATAGCGGTAATGGAAAAGGGAACGACATCTATTTAGGAGGAAGTAAACTACCACTCTCATGATTGATTATTTCATAACCAATTTGATTGATGGGTGCGTGGTTGAAGGTGATAACATTTACATAAAAACATATCAATATATTAATGATTCTTTTTTGTAATATAATGATTATATAATAATAATATATTTGTTTTGAGTAATAAATAAATCACAATCATTAATTGATTAAACATTGTCTCTTCTTCTGGTATCCCCTCTTTATTATCACCAAAGTCATTCAGTGGTTAGATTTATGCCAAAATTTAGGATTATATAATGATATGAGGGAATTGGAATGTTATTTTTTTGTCTTAGATAATCCAAATAGATAGATTGGCGTGATGAAGTGGGAAGTGTTAGTGCCCTTTTGATGTTGAGGATGAGTGAAGTTCTTTTAAATACTTAAAAGTATTCACTATTAAGATGTCAGCATTGCATCATGTGGAGCCAAGATTGATAATTAATGGTTTGAGGGATTATTTAGATTATTAAAAAATCTAAACCACCATAAAAATAAATTTAGCCATTTGGTTCCTCATTTTTATGTACTCATTATTTTTTATCATTTTTGTTTTTTATTATGATAAATATTTTTCTAACCTATGTAAATTTATCTTAATGTATAAAATAAAAGTATCCATAATAGATGAATTTAATTTTTTTAAAATATCTCCAATTTATAATGTATTAAACCTATATATGTTGGAAAGTAATTTTAATATGAGTACTTGTATCATTAAAAAATATTGATTTAACCTTAACTCTGCTAATAGAGTATTTTACGATTTAATGGTTAATATATTCATTGTAAATGGTAAATTGGACAATGAATGGAAAGTATTTTATGTTTATAAAAATATCAAAATAATATTTAATATAATATAATATTCAGTAATTTTAAATCATTTAATGAAATATTATTTAATATAAATAAGATTAATGTCAATTTTTATATTATTGGTTAAATATAAATTTCAAAAATATCCAGAAGATTATTAAATTTAATATTAAATATTAAGACCAATTTAAGAGGATATAATAATATAAAAAACTAATGTAACATTATAATTCATTGAATTTAATTAATTTTCATCATTTTTAGTATTGGTTACTTTAATTTTCAATTAATTTAATAATTACTAAAATGGCGTTTCTTACGCATTATAAGTAATCATTTAATCTCTACAAAATAAGATAATTTATTAAGTGAAAAAATATAATTTATATTTCCAAATTATTCATATATAACAGAATAAATGTTATTTCTTCTTTTATATAAATGCATGATAGATAATAAAAATAATAAATGTATATTTTTTATAATTTTATTTACATAACTTATTATATAAGTCACTATCATGGAAAATGGTCTAAAAACTAATAAATTTTTTTAAAAATGTTACAATGATTAAAATATGTTTTAAAAATGGTATTCAACATGTTTTTAGGTTATTTCACCCCATATCTAATATGTTTAATCCCCTAAGAAACTATTTTTTACCATAATTTTGATGATAATTTTAACTATTTTCACGTATTATTATAGTATAAAATAGTGTTAACCTTACTATAACATATAAATTATTATTATTATAAATATTTAACACATTTTTAAAATTAAAATCTTATAAGTGTCATAATTTAATTTTAATATTTATCTCATAGATGTGAAGAAAAAAAAGTTTCTAAATTGAAAAGGGTTAAAACGTTTACAATATTTTTATAGCAAATTTCAAAATGAAATTGATTTCAATGAAAAATTTGATTAATATATGTATAATTTAAATAATTATACATAAAAACCTGTATAATATATACTTTACCTTTATTAATAAATTAATGTAAAAGGGAGCTCTTAATTAATCTTCTGTATTTTACACATTTCTCTAAAATTTATAATTTCATAGAAAAGTACTAATAATTCACCCTAAGATAATTCCAATATCCCTACATCAAATATGATGTTTGTTTAATCAAATAAATTTTATAAATTTTTATAAATTTGATTTCATATAAGTGTCCATTAAAAAGGTAATAGAATTTTTTTATATAAATAAGGTTTTTTCAAAAAATTGGATTTTTATTATATATTGTACAAAACTAAAATAATATTATATTTATACATTTAATTGAATATATAATATATATGTTTCATGAAATATATTAACCAAAAGTTATTTTATTTATTTATTGATACAAAATATATATGGGAACATAAAAATAGCTTATCGAAAAAATATTTCATTTTATTTCAAAAGGGGTTTTATTTTTCATTTATAATTAATTGTTCATAGAAGATTAATATAAGCACGTGAAAGCCATATTTTTATTATTATGAAAATTTTATTAATACTCTCCAATGCAATAGCTAGTTTATTATTATTATATTAACAGATACTATGTATATAGTTTTCCTTGTCTTGTTAAAACTCAATGCCGCGTGTAACACAAGCTAAATTTTGAATTGTGGGTAAGAGAAGGAAAATATTGCATTTCATTAAAATTATGATAATAAATTTTTTACATGTAATGTAAAATATCAAAAATATTAAATATATTTGAAAATAAATCTTAAAATCTAGGTGTGTAACATTCTACCCCCCCATAATGAATTTCCCCTACTATATTTGTCTCGGTCATCAACGGTTTAACATTTGAAAATTCCAACATATAATCCCACATCCTACAAAATAATTATCCGAATATATTAAAATAGAAGGTTGGAAACATAATGGTCACCCAATGTAACTCATAACTAGTTTTCTATATAGTAGAACATATTTTTGAAGTGAAAACATGAACATTGAAGTGAAAACAAACAAAAAAATAGAAATTGTCAGTGATAGAGAACATGGCCAAGAGAAAGTGAATGATCACAAATCCATCTACCAAAGAGTCTTGAAAATGGTCATTGATATCATAAAAAATTATGATGATAAGACAAACGTTTATTTTAATCCCCATACCTAATTTTTAATAATTTTTTTGAAAATATATACTTACCTGATTTCCTTCCATTTCATAAGTAATATATCACCCTATGGTTGTTCCTTGATCAATTCACTCAACATATTCTACAATAATAAAAAAGATTAAATTTCCATTTGTGAAGCAATAACAGATCTTGAGATTCGTTGAAAAAATGATATGTCATTTTTTCAATATTTAGTTATCATAATAAAGGATTATCACAAGTATTTCAATATGAAAAAATATTCATATTGTAAATTAACACATTAATCTCCAAAACATAATTCAACATTCAATATAAACCATATCATAAATTGTTTAACATTTGAACCATTTAAAAGATAATTTTTTTAAAAAATAGAGTCAATTTATTAGAACAATCATAACATTGATCCCCAATTTTTCATAAAGTATTTATTGTTTTTGCATACCATACATGTGAATAAAATCATAATATATTCTCTTGAAACATTGTAATACCCTAAATTAACCCAAAACCTCCTTGAAAAATACATCATTCCTCATTCATTACACAAAATTTAGATTATTGTATATACTCCATAATTCCAAAAAATTTGGGAACTCCATTACTAACAATAAAAAATAATTTTCAATAAATCTTTATCTTCTCAAATGTCATTAATACTATTTTATTTACATTATCCATAAAAATAATATCATTACCCAAAATAAACACGTTTTTATCTACATTAGGATCATATTAGTGGTTACCTTACAAAAATCAAAATATAACCTTATATTAAATCACTTTTATAATCTATTAACAATATTCAACATATTATTTCACATCCTTGATTAAGAAATTATACTAAATAATACTTATATTTTAACAATTCAAAAAAAACAATATTTTAATTTTAATACAAAAATACTTAATTTCTACGACTTAATTATCAAAAAATTATATGATCTTCATCATCTTATTCTATAACACATCATTCCCATCACATGTAATCTATTGTCTCTTCATCATTAGATGTTTAAGCATTACTCATACAACCCTGCATATTTTTTTCATGTGGTTTCCCCTTGGGAAATCGAATATTATAATCTCTATTCATTTCCCATTTTTAACATTACAATAGTAATTACACCATAGGAAGTCCATTATTCTCATCCATTGGATTGACCAACCCATCAATTTTTTCTTTCTAATTGAATTTTTTTCATTTTCCACAATGAGAAGATATTCTCATCGCTATGATATATTCATTTTATTGATTCATCCCACATTTTCAACATATTTAAAACTGGGGCTTCGGTATTTCATGGTCTCCACTACCCTAAAACATTTCTTTCACTTCATTAGTGATTCAGAGATTTGGTTAATGTATATGTTATTAATATTATTCCACTAAAAATGATTAGGAATAATTATAACATTCATTAATCATTTCACCTGTCCATATGGATTTTAATCAAAAAAATTTCAATCAAATTAAATTTTATTGTAGTTCTTTATTTTTCATTATATTGAATATAACAAAAAAATCATATCTTGAGAAACACAAATAATAGTGTAAACCAAAATGATAATGAAAAATAAGTTATTCAATGCCTAAATAATGACACCATATATTAAATATATTAAATAGTAGGATTATCCTAGGTAATCCAAGATCATAATTTATTTAAATCCTTCATTATGAATCATAAAGGGTTTCTAAATTTCCAATGAAAATACAATTGGAGTGTTAAATCATGTGTATAGCAAGGTCCATTGTCGAGTACCCAATATTGATTGAGTCAATCTCAAAACGATGTTATTGGGGTTATTAATCCTAGGTAAATTTATAGGAAATCCACATAAAATTAAAGTATATGCACATTGACGTGTCTCTAGGAAACAAATCACTCCATCCTATACTAAAATTTTAGGATAGTTTCCTAAACATTAAATCATTCACATAATTATCCATAGACACATCCCTAGGAATATCCTTGGAAATATCACTATAGATATCATTAAATATTTCACATCATAGATTCCAAATATTAACTAAATCATTCCGTTTATACAAAATATATAACCACATGATTAACATACACAGATATGACATAATTTTTTTAGATTATTCTTACATTACATAAACAAACTCTATATAATCACAATAGTTTCATGTATTTGAAAAAATGTAACACATTATTCTAATATAGTAAAATACCTTCAATTATTTCCCCAATGATCTTCCCATTTAGTAATATTAATCGACATAACCTATGTAAAACCATTCTTCATTACCTGGGGAAAGGAAATATAAGAAAGGGTGAGGTTATATTCTATATAATGGTAAAAAGAATCGATAAATAAATATAACAATAAATTATTTCTTTGAAAACATGAGAATAACATTTAAAAATCATACTCTTCATATCAATGATAATAATCCTTATTCAGGGGATAAAAATTAGATTTTCCTAAGACAAGAATAATAAGATAATCCTTGAACCTGATCCATGAGAGAATAATCATTTTCTAAGACATAGAATTGGTGGAATACACCAAATCATTGAAAATAATTAAAATATTGGTCAAGCCTCAATGTCATATCCATCATAGTGGAAAATTTCTATTATTTTAGTTAGTTTACTCATTATTCCCACCCTTTATTGATGTATTAGGTTCATTCCTCATTACATCCCTACATTACTACACTAGGTTCACTCCCCCTTCCATCCCTGTTAGCCTCATGATATATATAAATATTTGCCAAATTAATTTGATGGATGTATTGGTCCCAACCATAATTATATACCAGTAAAAAGACCATAAAACCATGAAAAATAATGCTCCAAAATCAATGAGATTTAGTACAATAAATCAAAAAAATGTACATAAGTAAACATAATTAAATTATAATAAGGTAAATAATTTTATAATATATTATGAATTAAGTAAATAATAAATCTAATATGATTTTCAATGATCTTATGTTTATGTGGGGAACACTTATATATATATGGTAAGGGGATTGTTGAACTGAATTCCCATTAATTGGGTAATTCTTATTTCATTCATAATTTCAGTGTGAAAATTTATTAATTATCCATAAAATATAATTTAATTATTCTTTCATTTTAATTTATTGGATATTTAAGTTTGAATTATTATTTTATAACAAATATAATTATTTTCCAAATGAATTCTTTATTCTAATTCACATATAGACCCATATTGGGATTATTTCTTCATCACTCAAGTGTTAGGATTTATAAAACATATAATTTTTACCTTTTTCATTTTGGACCCCCAAAGCTCACTCGAAAAGATTTCATTCAGAAATCCTTATGAAACCTATAAAATTTCATGGGCTATTTTGGGATTAATATTGTTATATGAGCTATGTTGCATCTAGATCCTTTAGTCGTTACGATGTGGAAAGTTCCCTCAGAATTAAATAACCCTTCAATAATTTTTGTAATGTGACGTATCTTGTGAGATAATATTTATTATGCTTGTACATGATGATATAATTTTATCCAATGGTAGTGTTATGAATATTTATGTATGTTATGCATCAACATTATGCTATCTTTGTTCCTATTTATTTCTTGTATTTTACCACTAATATTTTAGGTTTCATCTGTATGAATTTCTACATTCGATGACACTATATAATGATTCTTACAACGATTATGATGATGATCCTATTCTTATGTTGCGATGTTGATTATTATGCTCATCCATGTTATCATGATTCATTTTATTATCTTGGATATTAATTATATTTTTTTGACCCCATTAATTGTGTTATATCTTTATGCAATTACTTGTACTAAATATAGAACAAGGGACAGTAAGAAGATATATAAGAAGGAATTAAATATTGTATATGTTTTATTATTTAAAAGTTATTTATGATCCTAATTTACACATTATAATAAACCATTGTATCATTATTTTGTAACCCTAATTTTTTGATTATCATTAAAATGGTTAAATATTCATGTTCAAAATAGTAGGATTTCTATAAAACTGATTCATAATATATTCTATGTATAGTTTGAACAAATCATATTACTTCGAAAGGTGTTTTTATGTCGTACACACAAAGAATGATATCTTATTCTCACAAAATTGATAGTATGGAGGAATATGTGATATAATAATTATATAATCATAATAATGTCATAAATATCATATTGATCCAATATAAAAAGTATTTCCATCATTATTCCAGACAATTAATATTGGTAATGGAAAAATGAATGACATTAGTTCATGAGGTTGTAGTCTTCTGTACATAAGAACAATGATTTTGTAACACATTTGATAAAATTTTGTGTGGTTTTTGGTCATAATCATAACATAACTAAATAATATTATATTATAGATACAAAGGGTATTATATACATTTAATATAAAAAAATTAAAATATTTTATGAATAAATATAATTAAAATGGTTTTTATGAACAGTACATACTCTTTGGGTATCACCATTTGGTTTACCCCAATGGCCATCTATATTTTTATTTATTCCAAAATTAATTATCCTTTGAGTGTGGGAGGTAATTACAGAATTAATTTTGGCTAGGATTGTACAATCTATATGGTTATAGTGGTGTAATGAAGTGGGTAGAGTTAGTGACCATTTATAGTTGAGGAGGAATTCCCTTCTTTTAAAAACACAAAAGTATTCATAACAAGGATTCATATATTATCTCATGTGGCTATTAGATTTATATTTAATCGGTTTTTTGGATTATACTGTCGAGACAAAAGAGAAAAAAACAATAAAACAAAATTTTTAAATTTTTTTCTTAACTCCTATATTTAATTTTTTATCATTTTGTTTTCATTATGCAAACTAGTTTTCAAGCATTAGTAATTTATCCATTAAGACTAAAATTATATTACCCTTACTATATAATTTTAACCCACCGATTATAAATATGATAATTAATTTAAAAATTGTAAATACTTTAAGTGTTGGAGAATAATTTTAACACAATCACATGTAACACGTAAAAACAAAACATTAACTTTAACTACACCAATAGAGATATTTAATATTTAAGTGTAATTATGATCAATATTAAAGAGATAATTGTATATTAATGGACCATATTTCATATTTATTATCATTTATAATGCACTTAGAAGTATATTTTTTAGTAATTTTAATTCAAATAAAAAATTAACATTTTTTATAAAATATCATTAATCTCACATTTGAAATTATTTATTTGATTTGATTAAAATAAATATCAATAAAATGATGTAACATTAATCATTTATTTTCACACATTTGTTAAATTATATAATTATATAAAAAATATTGTAAAATAATATTTCAGTCAATTTACATCACTTTTTGTATCTTTAATTTTATTAAGTAAATAATTATTATGTTGGTGTTTCTTAAGAATTTTATGTAATCATTTCATCTCTAATATTTAAAGTCAAATTATTATGATAAAAAAATTAATTAAAAATTATATATATAACCAACTTTTTTTAACTGTCATAACTGTTTATGGTAATTAAATGTAAGAAAATAACTTTTTTTCATTACATAACTTTATATATAGATCACTTTCATATATATGTACGCCAAATACTAAATTTTTTTAGGTTAAATACATTAATTTTATAAATATTTCTATATAATGGGGGTGTAACATGTTTGTAGTTCATTTAAACCTTATCTAATAAATTTTTTCCCTCAGATAAAATCATTTTTTCATTAATCAAGGTAATTAATTTTAGCTGTTTTCACTAATAAATATGGAAAAACATTAATTTGACCATATTATATGATATTAAATTATTTGTTTCTAAATATGGGATCTATTTATTCAAATTAAACACACATAAGTGGAATAATTAATATAAAATTAATCCCTCAGACGTGTTGATAAAGAGGGTTATTAATGTTGAAAATAGAATAAGTGTATAAATACTTTATATCCAATATCAATATCAAATTGATTAAAAATACCTATGTAAGATTATAATATGTATTATTTAACTAATTATACATAAATAACAGTATAAAAAATAGTTTAACATTTTAGATATATTAAATATAAAAAAGTTTCTAATTAAAATTTAGCATATTTCACTATTAAAAAAAGAAACTCTTTAGATTAGTCCAAAATATATACACTGAAATTATTTTAATATTTTTAATTTAAAAATTTAGTTTTCTTTCAAGTAATTTTTTTAAAATTTTTAAATATTATTTTTAAAATAAGCACGCCATTAAAATAAAACAAAACTACTTTTTAGAAAACCACAATTCTATGCATAAAATTTGATTTATTTTAATAATTTTTATTGAAAAAATATAACATTAATGTTAAAAATTTCATTGAATATATAATATTTGTTGATTATTTTAGTTATTATCCAAATGGTATTTTGTTAATTTATTGATATAAAGCATACTTATGTGCATAATCCCATATTTTTTTAAAAAAATATTTCCTTTAATTTTCCAAAGAATTATATTTTATTTTCTAATTACATTTTAACCAACTAATTGTATAAAAATGTTTAAAAATTATATTAGGAATTTATTTATTCTTATGCATACCATATATTCTAATAGCTAGTTGATAACTATCATATTAAATAATAATATTTAAATAGTATTTCATGCATGGTTTAAACATAGTGTTGCGTGTAATGCCAACGAAACAAGGAATTTTATGTAAAAAAAAAAAGAAAACATAGTATTTTTATTAAAAAATATAGAATTTTGATTCCATTTAATTTAAATTATCTACAAAATTAAAAATATTTCAAAAAAATCACAAAATCTCAGAATGTTATACTCATTATGGAATTAAGGTAAATATTTTTTTTTATTTCAATAATAGTATTAATTACATAAATACCTTGTTATTTCTTTGTATATGATTATATTTACTATCAATGTGATATTTTAAGGAAAAAAGTAATGATATTTCATTATGGAGGTAGTAGTTCACATGTATTCAGGTTTGACGTTATCATTATTCAGTTAGTGGAAATATAATGACAAAAATGATATATTATATTTTCTAAAAGACAAATATGTCATTAATATCATAATAATTTCATATATATAACATATATTAGTTAAATATATCCTAATTACATTCCATGAAAAGTTATATTGAAAATGATCACATCGTTTCACCAGGTCTTAATCTTCTACAATAACGATCAACATTATTGTATTCCCTATAGAATGAAAGATATGAAGAAGTAAATAAAATAATAATTCATGAATTATTATTGGTTAAAATTATCACATATATACTTTTAATCCTTAATTATGTAAAATCTAGTGATGTGCTAATGGAAGAAAAAATTCATCAATTCGCAAGGTGGTATTCCACCATATACGTGAATGATGGTTTCATTTCCCACTTGATAGAAGAGGGGAAGGATTTAGGTTATTACAATAGTATAATAATATATCATTATATTAGAGATAAATATTTATTATATAATTATAATTTATGAATAGATAAAGGTGTGAAAGAAGAAATAAAATTAATATTCTCAATTAATCATCAGACCTCTTAATTAGACAAAGTCGAGAGTTTAGCACCAAAAGCCTTCATAGGATTCTGTTAATATAAAAATGCTAATCTATGATATAAAGAAGGATGGGAAGAAGTGATTTGGTCATGTATTTTCCAATCTAAAATTCATTAATGGTGTAAATTATAGAGGAGTGGGGTTATTATTTTATGAATGGGGTGAGTTGAACACTTGTAATTTTTTTGAAAAAAAAAATCAGACACAAACATTTTTCACAGGCCAGAATGTTCCAAAATTGACCATTATCGTTCTTTATTTTATATTGGGTAGATATATGGATTTAAATAATTCCATATCCAATACATAGAAAACCATTTCATACAATGTGGACACTTTCTAATAGTATACATTTTTTCTTGATAAAAATATTATTGAAAATAAATCATTATCCCTTTTATAAAATCACTTCACAACTGTAAATGTAAACTTTATCGTCATCGTACTCGTCATTAAATCTTGTCAAAACATTTAATAATTTTGGATGAGAATTAATATATCATTAAGGTATATAAAAATATTGAAAACATTAATCCATTAATAAACATTTAAAATAACGAGAGCCCCATTTTTGAATAATAACATTTTGCACAAAAAACAAAATATCATTCTCTAATTAATATCATTTATTTTGACATTTAAAAAAATTATTTCCATTAAAAAACATTAGAAAAAAAAGAAAATTAATATATTTATCTTTGTAAATATTCACATTTAACCTCTTATAGAACCCTTATATATTGAAATAACCATACTATTAACTTCAAATTATAATTATCTGGTTAATTTAATCATTACCCAATAAATTAGAGTGCTCTATGGGTAGACCCAAAAATTAATCAGTAACGGGCTCACCCAGTGTTATCTATATAACGACCCATACTTTACATACATGTTTATTACTTTATAATTTAAGCATAATTATTACAACATATAACAACACTATGAAAGGACTATAAAATTATAGTGTCTTTAGAAACTGGGAAAGATAAACAACTGGTTCATAAATGAGCTAAATTGTCTCCCATTTATTTCATCATATCTAGAGTCCCTTTTGGCATATCCTACTTAATACCCATATTCTTGACCTGGGGAAAAGAAAACATAAAAACGGGTGATCTCAAATTCTCAGTAAGAGTAAACAAAATAAATTTCATTTATAAGAACATAACATTTTGGAAATCTTAACCTGCAAAGAGATCATGATATCATAACATGAGATAAATAATAGTAGTGAAATGTAATCCCAATAATCATAACATAAAACATGAAACATTTTTAAATACATACGTAATCATATAGAATCATTTCTTAGTATTCAATACTCATTCCCAAGACTATCTTAGTGGACAAAGTCAATTTCGGAACCGAGTTCACTCCTCGTTTCAGTCATGTATCACTGAACCGGATTAACCTGCCGTTCTAGCCATGTCTATCTCATGAGATATAAATCATTACCCAATTCATTGGAGGGATATATAGGTACCACCCATCTCATAATGATATCATTATTATGTGTTCCACAAGATCATAAATCATACTTCATTACATAAACCATGTAATAAAAATGGGATTCTTAAACATCATGTCGTCATAACATAAATCATATAAGATAAAAGGATTTCATAAAAATAATTCCATCATAACATAATAAAATAAATTTATAAATAAGGATAGAAACATAACCCTATATTTTAATAGATGGAAAATAATTTTGATAAAATGCTTGAACTCCATTCTTGAAGAAACTATCCTTTCTACATCAAAAACATTTTTCCTTTCATAACATGTCATAAAATTTGAAACTAAAAGAAGTTGATTAAAAATAAACTTGAAAACATATAATGGAAGCGTCATGGAAATAGTGTTCTATGAAATCCTAAAAATCCATTCCAACCATATATGTTAAAACAATATTCTTCTCATACTTTGGCCAGAAAAGTCAAAAACTACCTCATATTAAAAATGAAAAAGATTCATTTCATATATTTTACAAAAAAACTCACCGAATGGTAAAATTGGATTTAAAAAATTGTTTGAGGATAGAAATAATATTAAATATTGATGAAACATGGATGTGGATGATTAATATTCCCCAGTAAATTCTGAAGTATAAACAATCTTGGATAAAAACGAGATTTCGAGATTTTCCCTTACCTTAGGTCCGATTTGTTTCGTACATGTCCAAACCTCCTATATAATGATTTAAATAATGTTATTGACTTATTACATAATCTTACTCATTTTTATGATATAATATATGGTCATATTCTTAGCTTTGTATTAGTAATATTTCATTGATACTTGTTATTTAGGTGTTTATTGATTTTTGTTCTAATGCGTGTTTTATCAAATAAATTCTTATTCTTGTTTTTACGTTATTGATACCTCGTTTAAAAAATGGTATTAGTGTAATATATTTCATATTTATTCATTCAATTCATTTATATAATCATTATGCAATAAATATCATGTAGAACAAGTTGCATCACATCGTGGAGACGGTATTTCGTACGTACGCACGAGCGATGATATCGTTACCATGATCGTGGAGTTGTATTGGAGTGTATGAATACTATTTCAGAATCAATATCACATTACAATAATCATATATAGTTATTCTTTACACCATTATACCCATCCAAGTAAGGTGTTGGTGGAAAACAGATTACACCACAGCATTGAGATGGTATTCCGTACGTACGCATGCGCGGTGATTTCATTTTCCGTAGGATTGATAGAAGGTGAAATAAAGTAGTTTCATATTTATAATGGAATATAATTATATGAGTGATACTTATGTTATTAGTTCATAATGAAAAATCTAATGAAGAAGAAGTAGAAGAAGAAATAATGTTGACAGAATTGGTAACAGACATTACCTCTTCTTTGATGCGCCTCTTCTTAACCTTCTCTTAGGGCACTAAAGATGGTCCTTGAATTAGACCAGAACTGCTAGGATGTTTCTCAGTAAGTGGATAAGATAATTTGGTAGGGTTTGTCTGATCTATAAGGCTCAACGTAATGTGAGGAGGAGGGGGATGATGTTCCCTTTTATAAGGGAGGAGAGGGGAAGTTTAGAAAAAACTTAAAATATTATTTTATTATAAATTCATACACGGTTTTTAATAGCTCCAAATTTATTTATTTCGAAACTAAGATGGTTATGGGTCTGAATACTCTCATAAAATATATTTTATACATGTTTAGATTACTATTTTAACCTTATCATTTGGATTTAACTCTAAGTTAAATAATTTAACTTTAACCGTGTCTTCTTGTTTTCTTACACTATATGGTTAATAAACATAGTATAACAAGACAAACGAACCTTAAGTGGTTCATTATTAATATATATATACTTATTTATTTCATTTGGATGATCCTTAGATTTTTAGGTATAAAATAACAATTAATAAGATAATATTTGTTTTAAAAACTATTTTATGTCAATTTTGACACTATTTGGTAATTAATTTTTTTTTGAAAATAATAACAGCATTATTAGTTCGAAAAAAAAGTTAATTAAATCAATTATAACATGTCATATTAACCTAGAAAAGTAGTTTAATTCATAAAAAGTCCAAAATTACATTTATTTAGGTATTTATAACATCAATTATGTTAATATTTCCTTAATAAGGTAATTACTGCATCATCATTGTGTCATAAATAAATTAAATTATATAAAATATAAAAATTATATATAAAATAAAATTATGTAGGAAATAATTTTAGCTTTATAATTACTATTTATAGTCAAATTTAACTTATATATATCTCTATACTAAGAATGTTTTAGTTATTAAACATTGATTTTAACTATTTCAAATATTCTTTAAAATAATAATAATAATAAATGTTCTAATCTAATCCATGTGGACCTAAATGGTCATATTTTATATCTAATTTTGTTTTTGGTCGAACTAAACTTATCGAATATAATTAAGACATGTGTTATGGTAACAATAATACCATTTTTACCCTTAATTACCCGATTTACTTTTAACCGTGGTAAATAAAATTAAAACATTACTATTCACCAAAAACTAATCTTATTGAACCACATTTTACTCCTTGATGTTCACCGTGTCTCTTGGATTTTTTAAATTCCACTCACAGAAGCGGTAAAATTATGTTTCATGTAAATTTTTAAACTCTCATAGGAGGTGGATAAAAGATGGTGAAAAGTTCAATAAAATTTTATATATCTAAAATAATTATAAAATGACACCAATGAATTACATAGAACTTATATATGTATTATTAATCTATTTTGACCTAAAATAAATTTAAACAAAATAAATAATTATTTAAATAAAAAGTCTTTTTTTAAATAGTAACCCTGTGTTTTCACTATTCATCAAAAATTGAAAGATTTTAGAAAAATACCAAAAATTAACCCTTGGCTAATTTAGATATTTCAAATCCTCAAATGAAGTCCATTTTGATTGATAAAACTTATAAAATTTCAAAAAGTGGGTATTACAATTCATAATGGCTAGTTTTAATAATATTCTAATAGCATAACGTTGTTTAGTGAAACTCGGTATTGCGTACAATGCAAGCTATCGAGGAAGGTCGTGATTGTGTGTAAAGCAAGACAAGATAGTGTTGTGTGTAGTGAAAGATTCTTTTGATGATTTATATAACATAAAAACAAAATATTTCTCATAAAAATCTCGGGTGTCACATTCTACACCCCTTAAAATGAATTTTTCCCTTGAAATTCATCACTTTCTAACAAACCGATGAGGATACCTCTCAATTATCATATCCTCAAGCTCCCATGTAGCTTCTTATAATTGGTTGTTCCTCTATAAAACTTTCACCATGAGAGTGTTATTGTTTCGTAGAACTTTTTCTCTACGATCCAGAATCTCTATAGGCTGTTCTTCATAAGAAAGATCATGCTCCAGCGGTACAACATCTTAGGTGAGTACATATAAAGGATCGGGTATGAACTTTCTTAGGAGAGATACATGGAACACATCGTGAACTTGAGAGAGATTCACTGGAAGCACCAATCGGTAAGCTACCTTCCTGACACGATCTATTATTTTGAAAGGACAGATATTCCTAGGGCTTAACTTTCCCTTCATTCCAAATCTCATTACTCTCTTCCTAGGAGATATTCGTAGAAACACTTTATCACCCACTTCATACTCTAGGTATTTTCTTCGGTTATCCGCATAACTTTTTTGTCGACTTTGAGCTGCTCTTATGTGTTGTTGAATAGATCGGACCTTTTCTTCCATCTCATCAACAAGGTCAGGTCATAATAGCTTTCTTTCCCCAACTTCATCCCAGAAAGTTGGAGTTCAAAATTTCATTCCATAGAGAGCTTCATAAGGAACCATCTGAATACTGGAGTGAAATCTATAATTAAAAGAAAATTCCACCAAAGGTAGGTGTTGATCCCAACCACTTTTGAAGTCCATAGAGAAATCTCTTAACATATATTCTAGAGATTGAATTATTCTCTCAGACCGACCATCTGTCTGAGGATGATAAGCAGTGATGAAACTCAACTCTTTATCTAGAGTATACTGAAGACTTCGCCATAACTTTTAGGTAATCCTTGGATCCCAATCAGATATAATGGAATGTGGTACTCCATGCAATGTTACACCTTCCTTCACATATATCCTGGAAATATGATCAAGAGAGAAATCCTATCTAATAACAATGAAGTGTGTCGACTTTGTAAGTTGATCAACTATGACCCATATATCATTATTGCCTTTGGATGTTTTAGGAAGTCCGGTGACAAAGTCCATAGTAATGTTTTCCCATTTCCATTCGGGTATGGGTAATAGTAGTAACATCCCCTAAGACTTCGGTCTCTCATCTTTAACTTGCGGACAAACCAAGCATCGAGAGACATATTCAGCAACATCTATTTTCATGCCATCCCACCAGAAGTACTCTTTCAGGTCCCTATACATCTTCGTGCTTCCAGGATGAATAGATAATGAAGAAATATGAGCCTCAAGCAGCATCTACTTCACTAATTCTGGGATGGGAGGTACACAAACCTGATTCTGGAACCTTATTATCCCATCATAATCAAGGTTCAATTTATGAACATATCTCACATTCTTTTGTAACTCTACATCTTCATTTTGTGCCTCTTTAAAATTCACATGTATAAGTGGATGAACATTCATTTGGGAAAGATAATATTTTCCCCTTCCATTATAATTCAAAGATCCATCCTTTGTCAATCCATAAATATTGGATCTTTTTTTATCCTCATCATGGATAAGCTATCATGGTCTTGTCAACATAATGCGTCTGCCACCTTGTTTGCTTTCCCAGGGTGATAATGACTTGAGCAGTCGTAATACATAATCAGCTCCAACCGTCTTCTTTAGCGCATATTCATCTTTTTGTGTGTGAAAATATGCTTTAAACATTTATGATCAGTATAAAAATCCCACCTTTCCCCATAAAGATAATTTCTCCAAATCTTTAATGCAAATATTACCGTAGCTAACTCCAAATCATGAGTTGGGTAATTTTTCTCATGGATTTTCAACTATCATGAGGCATAAGCTATCACCATATCATTGTGCATGAGAACACAGCCCAATCCCTTCATGGATGCATCCCTATTGATCACAATCCTTTCTCCACTACAAGGAAGTGTGAGCACAGGTGCATTGGATAAACTTGTTTTCAACTCCTTAAAATTCTCTTCACATTCCCTTGTCTACATGAACTTAACTCCCTTTAGAGTCAACCTAGTGAGTGGATTAGATAATCATGAAAAATCATTAACAAAATGTCGATAATATCCATCCAAAGCAAGAAAACATAGGATCTCAGTTATTATTGTTGGTCTCGACCATATTTCAATAACCTTTGTTTTTACTAGATCCACGGATATCCCCCCTTTTGAGATTATGTGACCCAAAATGAAACTTTTTGAAACCAAAATTCCCACTTGGTAAAATTGGAATAAAGATTCTCCTTTCTAAGGGTCTTCAATAATATTATAAAGTGATCTTCATGTTATTTCATGATCTTTGAATAGATAAAAATATCATCTATAAATACTACCACAAACTGATCAAGATAGTCTCTAAAGACTCTATTAATTAAATCCATGAATATTGCAGGGGTATTAGAAAGACCAAATGCCATTACTATAAATTCATAGTGTCCATACCTTGTACAGAATGCCGTCTTTGGTATATCCACCCTTTTGTCCTTTAATTGATGACTCCCTGAACGAAGATAAATCTTGGAAAAGTATTGACCTCCGCGTAGTTGGTCAAGTAAGTCATCAATGTGTGGGAGAGACTATTTTTTCTTGATAGTGATCTTGTTAAGTTCTCGATAATAAATGCAGAGTCTCATTTATCCATCTATCTTCTTAACAAACAGAACATGTTCTTCCCAAGGTGACGCAATAGTGTGTATGAATCCCTTATCAATATTCTTTTGGAGTTGCTTCTTCAATTCCTGCAACTCAATTGGGGACAATCTATAAGGTTTCATTGAAATAGGTAAAGCACCGGGTACTAATTCTATTGAAAACTCAACTTCACGATTTGGTGGATGACCAGGCACTTCCTCTGGAAAGACATCATCAAACTCTCGTACAATGGGCATATTCATAATCGTGAGTTTCTCACCAACAATTTGAGATAAATAACCATCATTTAGTGGAATCAAGACCCATAAGAGGGAATAAATTTCCACTGGAATGTTATGTTCATCCTTGCATTGATAAACGATCATATATTGATCTGGAATATGAAATGTGACTTCCCTTCTTTTGAAATTGATATGAGCTCCATATAAAGATAGCCAATCCATGCCAAATTCACATCAAATTCCACTATAGGAAGGATGACATGATTTGCAGGAAGCACTAACCCACAAACTTCAATCGGAGAAGAATTATAATCTTTTGATGCGACTTTTGTGCCATTAGGGGTTGTCACAGCTAACTCAACATCTAATTGTTGAGGTAATATGGTGATACCCTTAGAAAATTCTTCAGAAATAAAAGATTGGGTGGATCCAAAATCAAATAAAACATTTTCTACTTTAGAGTGGATGGTAAGTGTACCTTTCACCACTTCGCTATCATACTCCAAATCGATGATAGAAATTGATTGTGACTATCCTTTTCCTTTACCCTTAAGAGTTTGTTGACGTCAATCGTCATCAACTACCCTTGGATTAGGGAATTGAATGGAATAGTGCCCCATTTCCTTAAACTTGTAACATTGAAGTGTAGGAGGTGAACTCTGTGTAGCCTTTTCTTTGTTCACATAATTAGACATCTTCTTCCCTTCATTACGGCATTAAAATTCCCGATGACCTTCCTTTCCACATTTGAAACATTTACTTGTCCCTTTAAGACAACTCCCTCCATGTTTTCTTCCACACATTGAGCATAAGGTAAAATTCATATTCTTTTTAGTGTGCTCTTTATATTTCCCTTTGAATTCCATTTTCCTCTTCTTATCAAATTCATATGACTGATGGGTTACTCCAATATCCATCTCAAATTTGAGACCACATAGAATGATTTCCCTTGTAGATATTGAAGTCCCTTATGGATAATTCCCTTCGAAGACTTGGTTTCAAGCCACTAAAGAATTGATCGATCTTAATCTCAGGTTGGATAATAATAGTGGAATCATACCTTGAAAGTATTGAAGCAATTTAATTTGAAGGTACCAAAAAATTCATCATCCTTTTCCTTTAGTTCAAGAAACTCCTTCTCCATCTTTGTTTGAAGAATACGAGTGAAGTACTTATTGAAATATAAGTTCTTGAAATCGTCCCATTCCATGGATTCAATTTCAACCCTTTGCCTCGTATTCTTGATAAGATTCCACCATTGATCAGCTTCACCTTCCAAATGATACACCGCTAAGATGACTTTGTCATGTTCAGAACATTGTAGAACTGAAAATATCTTTTCAGTGGTACTGATCCATTGTGCAGCCCCTAATGGACCAGTAGACCCGCTAAATGAGGGTGGACTATGCCTCTTGAAGGATTAAATAGGATTTTTCTCCTTCCTTTTCTCGTTTGGATGTCCTTCATGATTCATAGCTTGAGAAAGTTGTGTGATCATTGCTACAAGATTTTCATTCCAGCTCCCATAACGTGTGGTTGCTCAGGGGGACAATCATTGCATTGCCCATCGTATTCCGCATTAACACGGTTCCTTCAAGATCCAGCCATTGACTAAAACCAATAATAATAGTGTGAGAAACACTAATTATAACAGGGAAACCACATAATCAAGAATAAATTTCACACTTAAGGTATTATCAGAGGTTATTCATGGCCATTTCTAAAACAATGAGATTGTGTTCTATGCTTAGACTTATCCCTAGGGTTCTTACTAAGGCTTTCACATCCTAGATTCCAAAGGATGATTATACCTTTCCTATGATACCAACTATAACGACCCATAATTTACTAACATGATTATTACTTTAGAATTGAATTAAATTTATTACAACATAAAACAAAACCATGAAAGGACCGTATAGGTATATTTTCTTTAGAAACTGGGAAACATAAACAAATGGTTCATAAATCATCTACATTGTCTACCATTTATTTCATCATATCTAGAGTCCCTTTTGGCATATCCTACTTAATACACTTCTTCTTGACATAGGGAAAAAACATAAAAAAGGGTGAGTTCAAATGCTCAGTAAGGGTAAACAAAATAAATATCAATCATAAGAACATAACATGTTGGAAATCATAATCTGCAAAAGCGATCATAATATCATAACATGGGATATATCATTGTAGTGAAATGTAATCCCAATAATAATAACATAAAACATGAAACATTGTGGGATACACACATAATCATAGAAAATAATTTCTTAGTAGTCAAGAATCATTGCCAAGACTATCTTAGCGGACAAAGTCCATTTCTGAACCGAGTTCACTCCTCATTTCAGTCCTACATCCCTGAACCGGATTAACCTATCGTTCCAGCAATGTCACTCACATGAGATATAAATAATTTCCCAATGTATTGGAGGGAGATATAGGTCCCACCATCTAATTATGATACCATTCTTATGTGTGCCAGAAGATCATAAATCATACATCATATCATAACCCATGTAATAAAAAATGGGATTCTTAAACATCATGACGTCATAACATAAATAATATAAGATAAAAGGACTTCATGAAAATATTTCCATCAAAACATAATCAAATCAATTTAAAAATATGGATATAAAAATAACCCTTTATTATCTTAGATGGAAAATAATTTTGATAAAATGCTTGAACTCCATTCTTGAGGAAAATATCCTTTCTACATTAAAAACATATTTCCTTTCATAACATGTCATAAAATTTTAAACTAAAATAAGTTGATTAAAAATAAACTTGAAAACTTATAAATGTAGATTCATGGAAATAATGTTCTATGAAATCATAAATATCCATTCAATCCGTATAAGATAAAAATTTATTCTCATAATTTGGCCGGAAATGTCCAAAAGTACCTCATACTAAAAACGAAAAAAGATTCCTTTCATATATTTTACTAAAAACTCACTGAAGGGTAAAATTGGATTTAAAAAATTGTAGGAGTATAGAAATAATAATACATATTGATGAAACATGGATGTGGATGATAAAAATTATCTAGTAAATTCTGAAGTATAAACAATCTCGGATAAAAATGAGATTGCAAGATTTTCCCTTACCTTAAGTCTGATTTGCATCGTACGTGTCCAAAGCTCCTTTATAATGATTTAAATAATGTTATCGACTTATTCCAATATTTTAATCAATGTTTTGATAAAATATATGGTAATATTATTAGCTTCGTATTAGTAATATTTCATTGCTACTTGTTATTTAGGGGTTTATTGCTTTTTGTTCTTATGCGTGTTCTGTCGAATAAATTCTTATACTTTTTTTAGGTTATAGATAACTCATTTACATAATGTTATTACTTTAATATATATCATATTTATTCATTCAATTCATGTATATAATCATTATGCGATGAAGATCATGTAGAATAAATCGCATCACATCGTGGAGATGGTATTCCGTACGTACGCACAAGCGATGATATCGTTACCATGATCGTGGAGTTGTATTGGAGTGTATGTATACTATTTCAGAATCAATATCAATTTACAATAATCATATATAGTTATTATTTACATAATTATACCCATCCAAGTAATGTGGTGGTGGAAAACAGGTTACACCACGGTGTGGAGACGGTATTCCGTACGTACGCATGCGCGGTGATTTCATTTTCCGTAGGATGGATAGAAGTTGAAATAGGGCCATTTCATATTTATAATAACATATAATTATATGAGTGATACTAATGTTGTTACTTCATAATGAAACAACTAAATTTGGAGTAGAAGAAGAAATAAAGTTGAAAGAATTGGTAACGAACATTACCTCTTCTTTGAAGCGCCTCTTCTTAACCAACTATTAGGGCACAAAATATGGTCTTTGAAGAATACCAGAACCTCTACGATGTTTCTAGGGAAGTTTAGAAGATAATTTGGCAGGGGTTTGCCGAGCTTGAAGGCTCAATGCAGTGTGAGGAGGAGAGGGAGGAGGTTCCCTTTTATAAGGGAGGAGAGGGGCACTTTAGGAAAAAACGTAACATATTATTTTATTATAAAGTCATATTCGGTTTTTAATAGCTCAAAATTGATTTATTTCTAAGTTAAGGTGGGTATGGGTAGAAATCCTCTCATACAATAGATTTTAAATATGTTTACGTTACTATTTTAACCTTATAATTTAGATTTAACTCTATGTTAAATAATTTAACTTTTACCGTGTCTTCTTGTTTTCTTACACTATATGGTTAATAAACGTACTATAACAAGAAAAACGAACCCCAAGTGGTTAATTATTAATATATATATCCTTATCTATCTCATTTGGTATAACCTTATATTTTTAGGAATAAAATAACAATTAGTAATATAATATTTGTTTGAAACAAAATTTTATGTAAATTTTGACACTATTTGGTACTTGATTTATTTTTTAAAAATCATAACAGCATGATTATTTCGAAAAAAGTTAATAAAATTAATAATAACATGTCATATTATCATAGAAAATTAGTTGAATTCATAAAAAGTCCAAAATTACATTTATTTGGGTATTTATATCATCAATTATGTTAATATTTCATTAATAAGGTAATTCATGCATCATCATTGTCTCATAAATAAATTAAATAATAAAAAGTCTAAAAATTATAAATAAAATCTAATTATGTAGGAAATATTTTTAGATTTCTAATTAATATTTATAGTCAAATTTATCTTATGTATAACCCTATATTAAAAAAAATTTAGTTATTAAATATTGATTTTTACTATTTTAACTATTCTTTAAATAAAATAATAATAAATGTCCTAATCTAATCCAAGTCGACCTAAATGGTCATATTATATTCCTACGGTTTCTTTTGGTCTAACTAAACTTATACAATAGAATTAGGACATGTGTTATGGTAATAATAATACCATTTTTACCCTTAATTACACTATTTACTTTTAACCGTGGTAAATAAAAGTAACAAGTTACTATTCAAAAAAAATTAGTTTTTATCCTATTGAACAACATTTTACTCCTTAATTTTAATCGTGTCTCTCAGATTTCTGAAATTCTACTCACAGAAGCGGTAAAATTATGTTTGATGTAAATTTTTAAACTCTCATACGACGTTGGTAAAGGACGGTGAAAAGTTTAATAAAATTTATATATATATATATATAATTATTATAAAATGACACTAATGAATTACATTGAACTTATATAGGTACTATTTATCTATTTTGACCTTAAATAAATTTAAATAAAACAAATAATTATTTAAATAAAATGTCGGTTTTTAAATAGTAACCTAGTGTTTTCACTATTCATCAAAAATTGAATGTTTTAAGAAAAATATCAAAAATTCACACAAGGCTAATTTCAATATTCTGAATCGAAAAATGAAGACCATTTTGAAAGATAATATTTATAAAATTTCAAAAAGTGGGTATTACTATTCATAATGGTTATTTTTAATAATATTTTAATAGCATATCGTTGTTTAGTGAAACTCGGTATTGCGTACAATGCAAGCTATCGAGGAAGGTCATGATTGTGTGTAAATAAAGCCAAGCTGGTGTTGTGTGTAGTGAAAGATTCCTTTGATGATGTATATAACATAAAAACAAAATATTTCTCATAAAAATCTTGGGTGTTACAATCGGGTGCACCAATTATTTATTATGTAAATTATTCACAAAATAAAGGAATATTTTGATAATTTTCAATAATACTTTTATACCCATGAAAATAAATTTCAAATACTAAAATACATTGTTCTTTAAAAATTCCAATTTTAATAACAAATAATCTGTTCTTTTGGAAAACTAATATCCATAAAAAAATTCCCAAAGAGTGTAAATATATATTTGAATAAAATAAAATTTGAAATATTGAAATGGAAGGAAAAAAATAAAATAATCTGCACAACAACCAGGAAAGTCATTTTCATTGTGTGTATTAAGAATAGAGCAATTCATGTTGTCGTTTTTCAAACTCATATGCATAAAACCGGTAAAATATAAATTTTAGACATTTTTAACGAAATTCAAAAGAGACATTAAATTTCATTTTTAATACCATAATATAAAAAAATATAAAATATAATCATTAGTTTTAACATGAAGGAAAAAAATTTGAAATTAAATCTTAAAACATTTATATTGTCCCATAACACTTAATACATTTAAATTATAAACCCCATGAGAGAATAAAATTTAAAAATAGTAAATGAAATGAGAAAAGAGAAAATATGGATATATATTATTAAGGTGCTTTTAAATAAACCTTGTAAAATAATAATGTTTAAAATCATCAAGAAACACCATAATGAATAGATATTGAGACAAAATCCATTACCTAGAGTTTGACATGTCACATATTTCATTATAAACCAGAATAATAAACATACATTAATTATATTTTTTATGAACCTTTTTTATGTTTTTATTTCTTTTTGTTCATTTATTTTGATGTTTTAAATAACTATTTAAACAATCATGTTTACGTTAGGTGTTTCTACCATATTTAGTTTATGTGTCAAAAATGATTTTTGGTAGGTCCACTATGGTCTAGAGTATCATTATATAAACATATCTAAAATATTATTAATTAAATAATTATCATATCTATAAATAATTTATAATTAATTTATTGTATTAAGACAAATCATCTATGTTGCTTATGTAAAATTAACCAATGTTTCAATCATGGAGATGGTAGACCATACATACACATACCAACGTTTCCATTTTACCGGTGATCATTATGGAATGGTAGTAAGTAACAATTATCCTTTTATAGTAAAAATTTTATCATTATTATGATATTATTTATTCATATCTACAAACATATATATTTTTTTTGTAAAAGGAATCACATCGTGTTGAAGTGGTGGAAGTCGAGACTTACATGGACAATATTATCACCTTTTCAATGTGTGAATGGGAAATAATGAAAATAAATATTATATTTATATAAAGGTAATTATGTCATTAATATCACATATATTTTATTTATGTCACATATTTTTAATTAAACCCATAATTAATAAATATCATGTAATTTGTGAATGTATCCCATCAAATTGAGGATGTGGTTGTCAACACATCAAAAAACGATGTTGTCATATTTACAGACAATGGATTAAATGAAGGTATATGTTATATAAAAATTAAATAGGAATTAATAAAAAATAAATATCATATATATTGTTTTAAAATAGTGTTTCTATTATAATTCCCAACCATGTGAGTTGGTGATGGAAAAATGAATGACATCATTTCACTATGTTGTCATTCCCCATATACGAATGATAATTCCGTTTATTATTTGATGGAAGATTGTGAGGGTGTTGGTAATTCCCATAAAAAAAATAAATATAATTATATTGATTATATAAATGATATTATATAATAATGGATTAATGAGAAAATAATGTGAATGTAATAAAACATAAAGTCATAGTGAAGAATGTTACATCTTTTTCGTGTAAATACTTTTGGTTTTAACCAAAGGGAATCGTTACATGGAATTATTATAAATGTGAGGAATATTGGGAGTAGGTAGGGATGGAGGGAAATAAATATGGTTGGAGTATTAAGAGACACTAAGTCTTAATATGTTTGAAAAATGGGGATGGTGAATTACATTTTATAGTTGAGGGGGAGTGTAATTTTTTAAATATAAAGAAATAAACTCTATAGAGATGTATATTTGAATTCATTTTCCCCCAATAATGAGAACTATTCTATAAATATATTAATATGGTCTAATAATTTCAAAAAAATGGATTTTGGACATGTTTATAGGACATTTTGTCTCTTAATATTTATCAATATCAACAATGTAACAAAATTTTAACCATAATCGCTATAATTCATTTTAATTGCTTTCAATAATATTTTTGGTCAAAAAAAAGTTGATGTTTTTAGACATTATATGTAATTATAATTCCAAATATGGAATCCATTTTTTTTAATTTTAATCGATGTTGTTTTTTAATTAAATTTAAAATTAATCCTTTTGGTAGGACGACAAGGGGGGGGGGGGTTTAAATAAAAATGTTCAAATGTTTGATAAGTTTATACCTATCTTTATTGTGAAATTATTTCAAATGAAATATATCGTTTTAACTGATAAACAATTATCAATTTTTTTTTTGAAAATAAATAAAAAATTATTTATCTTTATAATTTTTTTTAATAAAATGATGTTTTCATATAAAATTCATTGTAATTGATGACTAATAAAAATATGAATGTTCACATAAATGTACTAAAAGTTCAGTCAAAGTAATATTTTATATTTATATTTCAAAAAAAAATATTTCATATAATAGTATAAATGTGTAAAAAAAGTCAATATAATATAGTTTCACAATTAAAATGTTGTAAATCATATTTTTATAAAAATACCATTTTAAGCATAAAACATGATTTATTATTTTCTAAATCTAGTCATATTTATTAGATGAATGTCAAAACATTTTATAAACATGTTTAATAATAATTCATTTTTTCCTATTAATTATATTTGATACTAATCTTGGTGAAAACTAGCATATTTAATATATTAACAATATAATATAGTTCGATATAACTTAGTCATACATGGAATGCATGATTTCAAATAAGGTCATTATTGCGTGTTTTGTACACTATTGGACATATAGTCTATATAAAGTTAATATTAGTACATAATTCATAAATATTAAAAAATATGAAGGATAATTATTCTACAGTTACCTAGGATGTTACAACTTCATCCTTTCAAAAATTGCGACATCAAAATTTTATTCACTAGTCAAATAAGTGGGCTAATTTTTCCACAATAGAATTTTTGTATTACCATGTTGTCTCCAAACCATATTATTTTTACACAAAACGATAAATTAAAAAATCACATTATTCAAAAACACATGTTCTCTACAGTCAAGATCCATATCTAGTTATTCCTCATAAGAATGATTCTCTTACAGCTAAACAATTTACGGGATCAACAATTGATATGGATCTGTTACATACTTCCTTAATATCGAAACGTGAAATAAATTTTGTATATGTGATATACAGAGAGGTAAATCCACTTAAGAGAAATCTAATCCAACATTTTCGCATATATAATATGGTCTAATGAACTATGGACTCAGCTTCCTCTTCTTAAAAAAATGCATCAATCATTTCTATAGACAAACATTGACAAATACAACATCACCTACCTTAAAATAAAGATCATTCCTCTGGTTATCTATATATATTTTCTTCCTTCTCTATGCTATTATCATGTGCCCTTAAAAACAATACATTCTATATTATATCCTCTATAAACACTTGTCCCATAATATAACAACCTGACCCCAATTACAGAGACTCGGTGAATTATTTTAATACATTTTCATGATTACAATGAATCAAGTCCCGAAGGACCGATCAGTTTAGCAGTCTTCAAAAATAGATTACATACATGAACGTTACATTATATTATAAAATGAAAAACAACAACAGACTTGTCTCCATTGAACAAATTAATTTCTCTTAGACTATCCCTTCTAGTCTGTCATAATATACATCTTCACATCTAGGGAAAAATTAAACATAGAAATGAGTGAGATCATATGCTCAGTAAGGATAACAATATATGGGAAACTTTCAAAAATATGCATAAACATTTAATGTAATGTATAAAACTAAAACAAAATCTTTTTAAACATAAACGTTAGCATATTATGGAAAAGATAAATCAAATAATTAAATTTATGTATTCACATGTACATTCCACTAATTAAATTATAACATGTAATATCAATCTCTAATTTCATAATGATTTAATGCATAATGTCGGACATCATAAAAACATAGTCAAGGCCTCCTGCCATGAATACAAATAATATATTTTTGAGGCCCTGTTCCAATATACTATTTTGTCTCATGAGACCTACCGATGCATCAAAGGAGCTATAGCGGGCCCCGCCCGTCACTTACTAAGTCCAATGCATTCCACATATGAAAAGGAATAAACAAAACTTAAAAATTCGTATTAAAACTACCATACTAAATGTTAATTCATTAACCATAAACCATGAATATAATAAAAACAACACATCCATAGTCAACCATATCACAAAACCTTCAATACAATATAGAAGATTTGTATCATAATAAGTCAACTTCAATCAAGTATAAAATCAATAAGGACATTGGCAAAGATGAAATCAAAACAATTTGAGAGAAAAACCCTTTCTATTTTGAAATTATTTAAAATTCATGTCATTTTAAAAGAAAAGTTTTTTTTTAAAATATTCTTATAATCTTGTAAGGGAAGCTTCAAAGGTGTTATAATGGTGTAGAATATCCATACCCACCGTATATGTTAAAAACACATTCTTACCTTAATTTTTCAAAAATGTCATAAGGTACTTTGTTTGGAAAATAAAGGAAAGAATCCTTTAAAAAAAATTATAAAAAGTAAAACAATGGTATTAATGACATTAATCCATAGTCTAGTTAATTGTAAAAATGTTTTGAGATAAATTTTTTTTGAAACACGGATTTGGATTATAAAAAGGTCCATGTAGATAAATATGTAAAAACAACCTTTGATAATAAAGAGATTTTGAAATTAACCCTTACATAGTACTTTTCCATGGTCGAGGGTGTGTTAACATCCTCTGTAATAGTTAAATCATTGTTATTAAATTATACAAGAACCATATACATAAATATGATAACATATATTATCTTCTAATATTTCATTGTAAATAATATTTTAGTAGTATCATTGTTTCGAGTGTTAACTGATTCATTTTCCTTTATTTGTTTTATTATGTAATCCATGTTTGATATGAATAGGATGTATTTGATTAATATACCAAATGATATAATGTTCATAAATAAATTTTTTAATAATAAAATGAAAATTACTCTTTAATGGTAACGATGGGGAATGAATCCCATCATGTTTGTGGAGACTGTAATCCGTACGTACGCACGAACGCTACATCCATTTCATTTTTTATTTCAAAAGGAAATAAGACCAAATGATACATATGAATATTATTATTCCAGTATAATATAATATTTTATATACATTATCTACGTTCATTAACACAATCCTTTATACTTTCGATTTATGGTATGAACGAGGCATATCACATTGAGGGGGCGGTAGTCCAAACTTCCTCAAATGAAATTATCATATATATATACAACCTGAAAAGAATAAAGAAATTCTATAAAAGATAATTATTGAAGATTGTAGACAAAATAAATATCATATATAATTATACTACCATCATAATGGCCACCATAAAAGGAGGTGGTAGAAGATTGAACATTCTTCGTTTCGTGAGGCGGTAGTTCCTATCCATAGAAACATTATTTTCTATAACCATTATATGGAGGTGTGTGTAAGTGTAGTTCAAATAATTATAATAAATATAACCTATAATATTTAGGATACTTGTTATTTTATAAATGAAATGAATAAAGAGAGTTTAGGGGGTTGGAGATGTCTAATAATAGAAAAGAACTTAAGTGGATTTGTTACCATTAAAAGGGGTAACTCCCTTTGATTTGAACAAAAAGGATCCCTTTAAGTTCCTTCTGCAAATGGTAAGGATTATAAAAGGAATGGAGTAATGTATGGAGCATAATTGAGAAGAGTTTTCATGAGAAAAGGATCTTGGGATGTGTGATAAATGGGTTAGTGGTGATGGCTTTTTATAAGGGGATGAGGGGCTCTTTTAGAATGATTGAAACTATTATTTTGTTATATAATGATTTTCGGTTTATAAAAGACAAAATATCCTTAATGTAGAAGATAATATGACTTATTTTCAAAATAAAATCATCCAATAAGAATCGAAAATGTTTTGTATATTGTAATAATTTTTTTAATCTCGTTTATTTAAATCATTATTTAATGAGGTAAACACTGCATATTTATTGTATCAGAAATAATTTTATTTATTTCATGTCTAAAAATTATAAAAAAATACCAAGATGTAGAAAATATTTTTATATTTAAAATTAATATTTATTGTCAAAAATATATCTTTTAGAACGCCGTGATAAAATTATTTTACTAAAAGATATATGTTTTTGTCATTTTTGTCATTACATTAAATTAATTAATATAAAGTGTCATTATCACTCTCAAGTGGCTCCATGTGGTCCCAATATCAACCCAAGGATGACCATGGTACGAAATTTATTGACCAATAAGAATAAGACACATGTTAGGGTAATTTTATATTATTATAATATTATTTTCTTACCCTTATTTACTAGATTTACCCTTTAACCATGGTAAATATAATATTACTGAAGTAAATATTCCTAATGTATAAAAATAAAAGATACCTATTTATGAAATTTGGAACTCCTGATTACAAATATGGAATCCATTTTTTCAAATTCAAAACACATTAGTGGGGGAAATTAATTTAAAATTACTTCTCGTTGTCAAAACAAAAAGCGTGTTTTTAAGAAATAATAACTATCAAATGATTGAAACTTGTTTATGTCTAGTTTAAATTTAAAATTACATATAACTACCTAAATTATATTTAATGTTAAAAATAAAATCTAATTATACTTTAAAACCACTCAAATTTATAATTTAACACTATAAATTATTTCGATTAAAAAAGTAGTTTTTAATGTTATCAGAAAAGTACCAAAGAAATTTCCAAACTAACATTTTATGTCCCAATTCAGAATAATAACTTAATTTTATTAAATTTAATATATAAAAGTGTCCAATATTGGTTTTAGAGAAGGATATCTATTAAAAGGTGGTGATATTTCATTTTCAAAGGATACTTCTTTTATATGAAAAATAAATTTGTTCTTATATTATGTCTAAGAAGCAGAAGATATGGATTCAATAATTATATAGAGTATATAAAATTCAAAGTTTTGTTAATACTATTCATATCCACTTATTTAATGGATAGTTTGGTTTATCGGGGTGCGCTCGAACTCAGTGTTGTGTGTATCACAAGTTATTGAAGTTCATTAAAGAGATAACGTGCAATGAAACATTTGGGTGTTACATTCTACCTCCTTTAAATAAATTGAATCCTCATTATTTGAAAATTTTCTTTGAAAATAAATGTTTAAAAATAGAATACTATCTTTGTGGAAAACCCACTTCAGAAATTCGGTTAATGAAATTTAGTTTTATTATGAGGGAATGAGAAATGATAAATTCACTCCCAAATTATGATCTTGATTAGGAGATCATTAGGGTAAATTAGAGATATATTGTAGAAAAAAAATATTTATAGGGAGTGATTGAGGTCATCAGTCACAAAAAAGTGTAAAATTGAGGTCCTTAAAGCCATAAATCTATTATGATTTAAAATATCATTGGTTCAACAAAACATAAGGTATTAGTATAACACTGTTTTGGTGTGAAGATCCTTTCCATAGACTTTAAGAATTAATTTATTCATAGAATAAGTGAAAACAATATATACTTGACAAGTAGAGTTTAATCCTTGAACTAATTCCTACCACAAACTCATCTTCCACTCCAAGAGATAATATAATTCAAAAATATTCTTTTTATCCTAATTGTACAGGGTTCCAAAAATAATGAATTTATTATTCAATTTTCAGAATATTTAAAAAATCTACATTAAAAAACTAGGACGTCACATAAGCCAGTGGTATTTGATTACCCTTGTCACCATTCGGTTGCGGGTTAAAGTCTCGCGGCTTTTCCGGATGTGACGGGTTATCGGCCGACCTCTGGGTTTTCCATTTTAGGACAATACAAATATAATCTCAAGAAATTATTTAACCTTAACAATAGTATCCAATATCAAACATAATCTATTCCATCTTTTATACTTATCCACAGTACTTTTGTCGGAACACATAGTCTAAAATGTTTAAGGATGGTCACATAATATACATGTAAATACTTTTGTCATGTATTCTCTTAAAATGTGATAATAAAATGAATTTCTAGAAAACCATATTTGAATATGTATGTACTTTATTATTCCTTCCGTAAATCATAGAATACTGGATATACTACTAAAATCCAAAAATGTGGTAATCACCAACAATGATGGAATAAAAAAACCATTAATTAGTTCTAATGTAGTCAATAATATCCTATATAATTTATCCAAATCAATTATCTCATATTTAAAAATCAATACAACAACATCAAGACCATGTTAATTTTTATCATTCCTTCAACCATGTATTTTCCAAAAACATTAACTTTCTATTGAGTCACTATTCTTGGTACTACAGAATCTCAAATCCATAATGAAATAATACTACAGTACAATCCTGATATAATCAATTATTATTATAATAAGTACATCATTGATACAATACTAAAATGACATAATTCTTTAATATCAATATAAGAAAATTAGTCATTACTATTTATCTATGTTAAAATCATAACATGATTATTATCCAATAACATCATTTTCGGTATACTATGATGATTGGGACATTGATTTTCATAGTGTACCAAAACTTTATTGATGTAGCATTGTATATTTGAAACCTTTTTCTTATCCTTGAAATCATGTAATTTGTGTCCTTTCTCTCCACAATTATACCAAACTCTCATTCCCTACAAGCATTTACAAAGGTTATTCTTTCCACAGTTATCATATATGGGAAAATCCTTCTTTCCCTTATTTCCATTATCCATCTTTATCTCTACCATCTTATTTGTGTCTACCATCCATTCAAATCCATATGACATAGAGAATTATTTACTTTTCTTATTAATACATGATATTATTTCTTCATATGATGATAATACATGGGAGACTATTTTCTTTTTAAATTTTTTATTAATATGATGAAATATATGATCCTTATTACTCTTTGGATCATGCATATTATTGGATGTCACATTCCATATACTAGGCTCCCTTTCTAAACAATGACATACACTAGGATGGTTTTATGATTCACAATGCATAATTCCAAACTTTTAAAATACCTAACATAAATTGAAAATATTATTCATATAATATATAATCATAGAAAAATGTTTTCTTTGAGTAAGTATTTACTTCTAAATCCTTCATAATTCCATGTAATGAAAATATGAATTATCTTTATAATATCCCTTGGGAGTGTCGTAACCAAGAGTGCAACAAGGGCCATTTTTTTGTACTAGGATACCCCGGGTAAATCCCAAAACTCCTTGTTGGAGATTTCACTCCTAGGTACATCTGTTCCTGAGCCACCTCTACCAGATCATATCTAGATAGAGATGTACTGTTTGGAAAATTCACAAAATCTCTATATTCACAACATTATAGGATGTTGTTTTATACTAATCCTCAATTTCTATATTAGTGTATTGTTCTCGAATCAGAGTTTTTCTAAATCTAGTTATAAACTTACTCAGATACGAACAGTAACACCCTAACCCCAGTTACCTATAGTTAGTTCATTATTTTTATACATTGGCATGATTACAAGGAATCAAGTCCTAATGGACGTTCATTTTAGCAGTCATGGAAAATAGATTACATACATGAACGTTACATTACATTATAAAATGAAAAACAACAAGAACATTGTCTCCATTGACCACATTCATATCCCTTAGACTGTCCCTGCATGGCATTCATAATATACTTCTTCTCATCCTAGTAAATATAAAATACAGAAAGGGGTGAGCTCAGATTCTCAGAAACGATAACAATATACCAGAAACGTCCATAAATAAGCCTATACATTTATGGAAATTTATAAAAATAATACAAAAACCTTTTAAACATAAGCTTCAGCATAATATGTCAAAGATAAATCAAATAATTCCATTTAATTATTCACATAAATATTCTACATGTCGAATAATCACATATAAAATCAATATCTAATTTTATAATGATGGAATGAATAATTTCAAACCTCATAATCCCATAGTCTATGCCTCGTGTCGTGCATACAAATAAGATTTTTTCATGGTCTTATTCCAAGACACTAGTTTGTCTCATGATACCTACCAATGCATCAAGGATCTATAGTGGGCTCTACCTATCACTGACTAAGTCTAATGCATTCCTCATACGAAAAGGTTGAAACATAATACAAACATTTGAAGTAAAACTAGAATACAAAATGTTAATACATTAACTATAAACCAAGAATGGTATAAAAAACACATCCAAAATCAAACAAATCTCAATACAGTCAATACAATATGGAAGGTTCTTATCATAATAAATCAACATCAAACAAGTATAAAATTAATTAAAGGATGTTGACATAGATGAAATGAAAACTATTTGGGAGAAATATATCTTTCTATTTTGAAATCATTAAAAGTCATGTAATTATAAAAGAAAACATTGATTTTGAAAATAATCTTATAATATTGTAAGGAAGGATTCAAAGGTGTTATAATGGCGGAGAATAGATGCACCCACCGTATAAGTTAAAAACACTATTACCATACTTTTTCGAAAAGGGTATAAAGTACCTTATTTAAGAAATGATGGAAGGATTCCTTTCAAACCATTTTTTATAAAGTAAAAAAATAGTATAAATAACATTAACCAATAGTCTAGTTAATAGTAAAATGTTTTTATATTAATTTTTATGAAACACAAATGTGGATAATAAAGAGGTTCCATTAGATACTTACATAAAAACAACCTTGGAAAATAAATAGTTTGTGAAATTAACCATTACCTTGTACTTTTCCTTTGTTGAGGGTACGTTAACCTCTTGTATAATAGTTAAATCATTGTTATTAAATTATAAAAGAACCACATACATAAATATGATATCATATATGATCATATAATATATTTTTCTTAATATTATTTTAGTACTATCATTGTTTCTCATGTTAACTGATTCGTTTTCCTTTATTTGTTTTGTTATGTAAGTCCTGTTTGTTATGTATATGATGTATTTAATTCATATCCTCAACACTATAATGTTATTAAATATTATTTTTAATAATTAAATGAACATTATTATTGAATGGTTATGATTGGTAATGAATCTCATCGCATTCGTAGAGATGGTAATCCGTACGTACGCACGAACGCTAATTCCATTTCTTTTTTTTATTTTAAATGGAAATTCAACCAAATGTTACATAGGTATATTATTATTATATTATAATATAATTTTTTATATTTTTTATACATTTTTATTAACACCACCCTTTATACTTTCCGTGTATGGTATGAACGTTTCTTATCAAATTGAGGAGGCAGTAGTCTGCCATTCCACAAATGAAATTACCATTTATATACAACATAAAAAAAGGTAAGATATAAAATATAATTAAAGAAAATTATTGAAAAAATAAATATCATAAATATCATATACAATTACAGTTCCATCATAATGGACACTATAAGTGGTGGTAGTAGAAGATTGAACAATTATCGTTTCGTGAGGCAGTAGTTCATCATCCTCAGAAACATTATGTTCTATAGCAATTTGATGGAGGTGTGTGTAAGTGTAGTTCAAATACTTCTCATAAAAAAACCTAGTATATTGATTATAATTGTGTTGTTATAAAATAAATCAATAATGAAAATTTTTTTGGATGGAGAAGTAAAATAAAAGAAAAAAGAACATAAGAGGATTTATTACCTTTAAATCGAGTAACTCTTTTTCGTTTGAACCAAAAGACTTCTTTAATGTGCCTTAAGTTAGAGGTAAGGATTCCAAAATGAATAGAAGGATTTATGGAGCATAATTGGGAAGAGGATGGATGAGCCAAATGGGCTTTAGTGTTGTGAGGAATGGGTTAGACGTGATGGCTTTTTATAAGGGGGTGAGGGGATCTTTAAAAATGTTTGAAAATATTATTTTATTATATAATGATTTTCAGTTTCAAAGGGTCAAAATATCATTAAATTCAATGATAAGATGACTCATTTTTGATATAAAATCATACAATAATAATTGGACAGGTTTTGTATATTATTTAAATTTATTTTCATCTCAATTATTTAAATCATACATTAATGAGGTAACTACTGGATCATTATTGTGTCATAAATAATTTATTTATTTGATGCCAAAAAATTATAAAAAAATATGAAGATTTATGAAATCTTTTTATCTTTCAAATTAATATTTGTAATAAAAAATATAACTTATATAACTCCTTGTAAATTTTTTTTTACTAAAATATATAGGTTTATGTCATTTTTGTCTTTACTTTTAAATTAATTAATATAAAGTGTCATTATCACTCTCAAGTGGCTCAATGGGGTCCCAAAATCGACCTAAGGACGCCCATGGTCGAAATAAATCAACTAATAGGAATAGGACACATGTTCGGGTTATTTATTATTATTATAATACTATTTGTTAACCCTTATTTACTAGATTTACCCTTTAACCATGGTAAAAAAATATTTAATGAAGTAAATATTCATAATGTCTAAAAATAAATGTTTTCTATTTACACAATTGGGACGTCTTGATTCCAATGATGGAATCCATTTTTACAAATTTAAAACACAAAATTGGAAGAAATTAATTTAAAATTAATCCCCATTGTCAAAAAAAAGCGTGTTTTAAAGAAATAATTAGTATCAAAATATTGACACTTATTTATGTACAGTTTAAAAGTGAAATTATATCTAATGACCAATATTATATTAAATTATAAAAATATAATATAATTATGGTTTAAAACCACTCAAATGTATAATTTAACAATATAAATTAATTCGATTAAAAAATTAGTCATTAATTAAAATTTAGTATTTTTCACTATTCATCATAATATAAATGTTATCCGAAAAGTACGAAAAATTATCCAAACTATATTTTTATGTCTTGACTCTAATGAATAATTTAATTTCATTAAATTTAATATATTAAAGTGTCAAATATTGGTTTTAAAAATGGTCTTCCATTAAACGGTGGTAAAATTGCATTTTTTGAAAAATAGTTCTTTTATCTGAAAGAATGAATTTGTTCTAATATTATCTCTACGAAGCACATAATATGGATTATGAAATTATACTGATTATATAAAATTAAAAATTCAGTTAATACTATTTATAACCTCTTTTTGAACAGCTAGTTTAGTAAGTCGTTTCACGCTCGAACTCGGTGTTGTGTGTAACACAAGTTATTTAATTTCTTTAAAAAGAAAATGTACTATGAAATCTTGGGGTGCTATAAAACATCCAATATCCTATATCATCCTAGAATTCTGGCATCCAACAAAACATTATATATAATGTCTCCAATGGTGCAATATATATATTAAAACCAAATATATTATTTAAAGTAATCATAATAAATAAATATTTCAATCCCATAGTCCCTCGTAATCCATTTATGTAAAAAAAATTAATACATTTCAAGGATTAAATTTTTTTCGAGTCTCTCAATCATATTGAGTTTGAATAGGTTTACTAATGTTTATTTTAGTATCTAAATGACTTCCAAAGACCTTTCCCAGAATTGTATGTGATCTTGGGATCATGGTATGATAGAATAGGGAGTGGAACTCCATGTAACATGAATTTATCATTTAAATATAGTCTATAAATATGATATAGAGTCGTTATATATTGAATGGGAAGAAAAATATTATTTTTGGTTTATCGGTCAATAATAAACCAAATCAAATTATTACCATGAGATGTTTTGTGTAATACTACCCTAAAATCCATAGATATATTCTCCAATTTTTAGTATATAAATGGAAATGGTTGAATCATCTCCTTCAGTTACTATCATTATGCTCTAACCTGGTGAAAAATCATATAGGTTTTGGTAAAGTTAGCAATGTTTATTTTTTTCCATCCCACCAGTAATACTCTTGAAGGGCTTTGTACATCTTAGTACTGCCCAGATTAACGGAAAATGGAGAACTATGATCTTTTGTCAAAACTTATTTCCTCCATAATGAATTATAAAGAACAAATAATATTTTCCCAAATCATAAAAATCCATCTTCATCAATATAAATATCATGAAACTTATCAATCCTAATAGATTATACCATTTCTTAGGATGATTAATCCACATTATGATCCCTATTTATTCATTATACAAGTGTAGAATGGACTGACACATGAAACCAAACAATGTATTTCACTACATCCTCAAAATCAAGGACATAATTCGAAAAATAATTAACCAAAGTGTCATGTTCAAAATGAAACATGGTTAATATAACATTATATTTTCTACTCAATTCACTCACAACTATGTTTTCATTTCTAGGATACTACTGAATGAAGAAAACATAATCCATGATTATTTCTAGCCATCATCTATGTCTAATGTTCAATTATTTCTTAGTGAATTTATACTTTAAACTATTTTCATTTGTATATATTTCAAAATTTACACCATCTAAAAGATGTCTTTATATTTTTATTGAAAAAATAACTACTAACTCCAAATCATGTGTAGTGTAATTCATCTCATGTGAATTCCAATGATGTGAAGAAAATTAAATTACCATATCATTCATATTTACAGTACAACCAAGTCCTTTCAATTAATGACCACAATAGAAGACAAATTAAACATTTCTGGAAGTCAAGGAGAAAACAAGAGCATTAAAAAAAATTCATTTCAAATCCTTAAATCAATAAAAAATTATTTTTCCACATTATCTTAAATTCAATTAATTTTAAATTATTTTATGGGATAAATACCGTATAATGTTTTTGAATAAACAATCAATAATTACCAGCTAATCCAACAAGATTACAAATATTAGTGACATTTTTAGGTATCGCCAACTCTTCAAGAACCTTTTTTTACAGATTTTAATAGTTATTCCATCTTTAGAAATAAGATATCCCCTGAATAAAATTTTTTAAACAATAAAGCACTCATAATAATCTATAAATACATTTTTTGATTTATTATGGTTTTAAAAATTATCCTTATATAAATTTCCTCTTCCTAATGGATTTTATAATATAATAAAAATTTATCTACAAACTCAATGAAAAAATTATCCCAGAATATTTTTTTGTTATCCTATATCGAATAACCATAGAAATATACTCATAGACTCAATCCATTCCAAGCAATCAAAATTTCAACATTTTATAATATTATTACCCATTGAACATCACAAATCTGATTCAACAAAAAATTAAAATTTTCAAAGAGTTAACTTTCGGTGATATGAATAACCCATGACAGAAAATATTAATTTTTAAGGATTTAATCCATACATTGGCTATAACATGTTTATATTATCCCCTATATGATGGGGGATAATTTATCAAAAAATGAAGTGTTGTCATCATTTTATTATGTGGTTGATTTGGTTTCTTTCATTCATGGAAACCACCACCATTTATAACCTATGTCAACTGATCCATCACTATGAAAAACTTCTCAATTTCTATTTAATCCATCTCATGATTTTAATTCCTAAAAAAAATTTCTTCTTAGATCCTTCCCACTACATCTTCCTTGCCACATTTTTGGAAAACTATTCTGAAAAAACATAGATTAAATGATGAAACCTGGAAATCATTGAATTTTAAAACATTTTAAACTTGTCGATAAGTTAAAATCAACCAACGAAAAGTTATAAATATTTACCTAACCTCTATAGTTACCTAAAAAACTATGATACCAACAATATTTCTCTGACCTTAAATAATAGATAACGATGATTTTTAGTCAATAGTTTACATTTAATCACATTGAATATATAATTAATTTAGTGGAACTATAGCTGCAGTGGTACTGTAGATCGGTGGGTACTATAGTGGAGGCATGGCACTCTAGCAGCAGTTTTACTATATAGTATTATAGCAGGTGGGTTACTATTCAATGTATAGTCATTAGGATGAAAATTTGGGCCTACATGAAATGTAATGGGCTACAAACCCACTGGGCCATCGATCTATCTAATGGGTCTCCCTCTACCTAGTTAAAAGAGGTATTTGCTTTGCTTTAATAATAAAATGAGGCTTCACCCCCAACCTTTAAAAAAAATTACATTGATGATTGTTTCAGGTTTAGTGTTCTAAATAATTAAGAAATATCTAATATGTAAATGAAAATATAATATAAATTGGGCACATAAAAATATTATTCATCATTTCATCATATAAAATTTAAAAAAAAATCAAATTCTATTTTATAAAAATTATTCACGTCATTCAAATTGACATCATCAAGACCCTTAACTATCATTAAATCATGTGAAAAGCATTTAAACTTTTTTATTGGACATAAAAACCTCAGTAAGATATATAAAAATAATTAATCCATCAGTCTATTAATAAACATTAAAACACATGAAAACACTTTTGTGAAAACATAAAATTTTACCCAAAAATAAAATATATGTCATTATTATATAACTTTTATTTTTCATTTTGAAAAAAATATTTCTATATGAAATCATTAGAAAATAAAAAAAATCCATGTAGGTACCTTAGGTCAGCCTCAAAATGAACCCTTACAGAACCATTACTGAACCCATACATATTCAAATAACCATACAACAAAATTCCCATATAATTCTTTAGATTATATAATCATTACCCAATGCATTGAAGTGGTATTTGGGAACCCCCATCAATTAAGCAATAAATATATTACCTAGCACTATTTGGATGCTACCATAATTTATAATGTCCAAGAACAAATACATTATATAAAACATTTCATCGCATTTAAAAACTATTGTAATATTGTATGAAAATCACAATCAGATTTTAAAACACCATTTTCATTCAAATAGAACATTTTCAAAAGAAAATTCACATTTAGTTTGAAATTATTTTTTAAATAATGGAAAACCCAATTAATGAAATAAAGGTTTATCATTTACGGAAATATGAACTTTTGAAAAGGGGGAAAAATAAAATAAAATAATGGTCATCGTGATGGAAAATTCATTATCATCAATTGTGTTAAGAATATAAAAATCATTTTGTCTTATATCAGAACGTTCCATATAAAAAATGTAAGAAAATAATTTTTAGTACATTGAAATGAAATAAAAAATATACATAAATTTTATTTATTACCCATTTATAGAAGTAAAAATATAATATAATATCAAGAAGATTTACGTGGAAAAATAGATATTGAAATTAAATCTTAAAACATACAAAGTGTCCAATACCCCATTTAATGTTTAAATCAATATTCCCAAGAATGATAAAATTTAATATAACATTAAAAAACCATAGATTAGATAAAATATGTATATATAACATCAATATGGTGGGACATTGATTTTATAAAATAATAACAGTGCATATCACTATGAAATGACACAGTGATGGGATATTATGATGATATCCCTTACCTTGCGTCCAACTAATCACATGTGTCTTTTCCTTCCAATAATGATAAAAATATGTTAATTATATAAATATTTCAAAACATTTTTATTTTTTATCATTGATTTATTTTAATTATAATAATTTTGTAATCATCTATATACACAATTAGATTTACTTCGGGTTGTTTGACCATATACGGTTTATGTGTAAAAAACAACTTCTCTAGGTCTATAATAGTCAATGGGTTAATTAAATAAAAATCACCCTAATAATATAAATGAAATAATTATCATATTTAGATATAAATTATAATTTTAAAACTAAGCATGAATTATGGTTATGAAAAATGTACAAACCTTACAATCAGGGAGACATTAGGTCATACATAAGTATTAGAAACTTTCGAATTTTATCAATGAGCTTTATGAAAATAAGGTAACTTAAATTTATCTTTCATGAAAAAAATTATGTCATAAATAAAATATTATTTAATGATATAAAATTTCATATAGAATTTTTTGGTTGTAAAAGGAATATCATCACATCGGGGAGCCGATAATCAACACATCCATTAATGACGTTATCTCCTTTTTAGTGTTTGAAATGTTAATAAAGAAAATGATTAATTATATTTATAGACCCATTATTATTTAGTCAATATTAAATATATGTTATTTAATGTCTTATTTATTTAATTAAACCCATCATTAATAATTTCCATTTAATGTGTGAATGTATAACATTTCTTTGATCATGTACTATTGCCCACATCCACTATTGACCTTATTGTATTTACAACAAATGGAAAGAATAAAGGTGTTAATTATACAATAGTTCTAGAAGTATTAATACAACATAAAATTTCATATATATTTTATGAATATTTTCTCTATCATAATGTCACACCCTGATAGGTTGTTAATGAAACAAATGAAAGATATCATTTTGTGAGGCAATCGTTCATCGTACACAAATGGTAATTTCATTACCCATTTATTGGAAGTGTGTGTAGGTGTTGGTATTAACATTAAAACAACAACACATAAGTATATTAATGAAAATATGTTATTATAAAATAATTTAATATTAATAAATTAGTTATTGGGGAAACTAATACATAATAAATGCTCATTGAAGAATGTTACCTCTTTTTGGGGTAACTCCTTTTGGTTTTCACCAAATGGAATACTTGCTTGGATTTTCCCCCAATGTTAGGAATATATATTGAAGTTATGGATGTTTGTAGATTATTTTGGAATAGTATGTAAGAAGTGGTATAGACATATGTGAATAAGTGTGGAGGGAGAATGCCTTTTTATAGTGGATTGGGAGTGACATTCTTGTGCACATAAAATGGTAACCATATTGAGAGGAATACTCAGATAATGTTCCTCAAATATTGATCCCAAATCAAGAAAATAGGAGATATTATTGATTCATGTTCATACAATGGTTTTTGGATAATGTAATAGGTCATTTATACTATTATGATTATTGTTTTACCACTAAGTAACCACATGTTTACCTCAACCATTAAAATTAATTTTAATTAATTTGCCTAATATTTTTTCGTAACAATATATTTTTACCTTATTAGAATTAATAAATTATTATTATTCTAAAAAATTTATCCATTTTTTCAAATTCTCATCACATAATGGGTATAAATTAATTTAAAACTAATCCCATATATGGGATAATAAAGCCAGTTTTAATGTAAAAATGTTTAAGCATTAGCTAATTATTTATATTTAAATTCAATTTATAATAATTTTCAAAAACACAAATAGATTTAAATAATATAAAATTGATCTATATATAATTTAAAACCAATAAAAATTTATTTGAATATATAAATTAATTGGGAGAAAATGTAGTATTAAAAAAAATTCAGTATGATTCACTATTTATCAATATACAAAGGTTCACAATCAAATATAAAAAAATCACCCAATAAAAATCCCGATATTTAAATTTTAATAAATAAAATTATTATTTCATATAATATTTATAGTTATTTTGAAAATCATATTTAATATATGTATACCATAAAATGGTAGTAAAACAAATTTTTAGAAAAATACCATTTCTATGCATGAAATTTTATTTAATATTTTCTTATGAATATAAAACGTATTGGATGAATGTAAAACAATTAACCTTTTGTAGTCATAATAGTGTTATTCCTATTCACTTCTATAGATACAATTCCTAGAAGATAAATTCTATATTAGGTATATTAACAATACTTTATAGTTCAGTATAACTTAGTCTTTCATGCAATGTATGATTTCAGAGAAACTCATTTTGTGTCATTCTTAATATTGTACACTGATTACTGTTTTAGTCAAACTTACAATATAATTCAAAAAATTTAATAAATATTAAATGTACTTATTATATCATTACCTAATATTTTACATAGCTCATGTGGTTTTCAACCATGAGAGGTAGGGGCATGTGTAGTTGGAGTGGGTTTGTTCAATCACAGGGAGCATGGGGTGGTGCTATAGAAAATCAAGGATGTACAGTAGCACCAAAAATATTTGGAATTAGGTGATACTAATGGATTTAAAATGACACCAATAGAGAATCAATGGTAAGGAAAAAACTTATCCCATAGAAATGTATGAGGTGGGTGGAATTTGGTAGGGACATGGTCAACCCCATGCACACATTATATTCAAACAATGATTAGAATTCACACTGAATGGAAATTAATTTATCAGCATAAATTAATGTTATATGAAAGTTGATTTTGATACTCATTCCCATTATGTCATCAAATTGACACTCAATGACATTTTTGGTGGATAAAAACTATTCTAAATTGTCCATAGAATGAAATTCTATCATCATTATCTAATGAAATTATTTCTCCATGTACTACTTCTCACTGTAGATACTTAATTTAATTAAACCAATGGATTAGTGGGATGTTTTATATTGTTTTCAATCAACATAATACCAAAAATTTAATGATTCATGTAATATTATCCCCATTTTAATATTAATGAATCACAATGTGTTTTCAATGATAATGACTCTGATACCATTTATAGTTATCTATGGATTATCTGATGACCCTATATAATTTAATAAAATAAAAAACATGTTTATAAAAAAAAATTCAAAAAATTCCTTGATAAGGTTATACACTATAAATAAAGCATACATGTAATAATTTTGTTATGGAATCCATCTTTTTATTATAGGGAATTTTGTTTGAATGTGATTACAAGAGAAACAAACAAAATATCCATACCTCCATAGGCAATCAATCAAAAAAATGATTTGTCATAGTATAGTGAGTATTCTCATATGCAGATAGGGGTGTGAGTTCCTTCCCTATATGAGATATAGTAAAGAAAATAAGAATTGATTTTGTAAATAAAAAATTTTCAGAAATTGATGAATATTATTACCTATAATTCCCTCACAATAGACACCAATAATAATGTGGGAACTCCTCTCATATTTGTGATCCCCAACACTCCCAAAAAAATTAAGAGAACATTTTTATTCTCAGGTTTTATAAATTTATAGCCCTTAATTAGGTTTCTATGATAATTGAATTAAACTCATTCAATGAACATATTCAAATCAATTAATCCATTTGATTAAGATAATTCGTGAGGGACATGGAATATTTATGATCCCTCAAGATTTATCATATGTAATCAACATGTTTTAGAATCATTATAATCTCAATATAATGTTTTAATATTGTTTTCTATTCATCACATTCATATGTAATAAATATAAAATGAATATTATTTTAGAGCATATCGAATAATTTGTTTGATTTAGATAACAATTATGACTATTGGGATATTAAAATTTAATGATATGTGTAGTGACATGGCTATTATAATAATATCATGACCACATAAATTGTAAAATTCGTTGTATATAATATTAAAAATGAATAAATTATGGAAATATACATTTACTATTATATAAAATAAATAATAATATTATTGAACTCAAAATTATGAAATGGTTTATTTTTTAGAAATACCATTTCATTGTATATTTCAAAAACATGATTATAGGAGAAAATTCAATTTTATTTTAGCTTTAAAACTATTTTGATGAATTTAATTTATTTTTTCGAATTGTCACAAAAAAATAAAATAAAATTTATATTTTCGATACTTAAATGTATAAATTTTTAATTGCATAACAAGAATAGATTTTATTTGTAAATGGTATGTTATAATTACATCATTTCTTAGTGATATTATTACATAAAAAATCATAAAATTTTTGGATCAACCCAAAAACATTTTTAAATTGATAAATAATAAAATTAAAAAATATATATTAAAATTATAAACCTAAATAGTAATTTCCAAAAACTCAAACGATAATGTATAACATAATTGATTTTTAAATTTTCATTCTATGTAATTTAAAAACAAATTTATTATTTAAAGGGAATATAAATATATAAAAAACCAAATTTTAATCATATATAATTCATTATATTATATAAGATAACAATTATATGTATTGATTTTTATTTAATAATTTATTCATTATTTTAAACCAAAAATATGCCTCCCCTCGGTTATATGTAACTGTCTCCCTTACCCTGTAAAATAAAAACCCAACCAATAATCAAATCCCCTAAACAAACCAATTCCCCATAATATGTATCATTGATCTATTTTATTATGATTCAAATACAATACAAGATTTCTTTTGTTCTATAAAGAACTACCAAAGCATAACGAAAGTGGAAACCCCATAATCGTATTCTTTGCGTTATTTTTTCATTATGTATTTATAATATTATTTCTTTTCATATGTTTATAATTGATTATATTAGAAATTATATAACATAATAAAACTATTATTGTATTCTAAAAAAATATTAATCCATTTAAATTCTCTTTCTCCCCCATTTTTGAATGATCACATTGTTGGCTAGTTTTATCCACATAGAAGTGAACACCCAAATATTTACGTATATATGTCATCAGATAATGTCTATAAAAAATAAAATTTTTCAAAATGTAAAATAATATATTTTTAATCCTATGGAGTAAATTTTTCTAATTTACAAATAATTATTTTTCTAAATAACGAAATGAAAAAATGTATATTTTAATATAAATCCCCACCAACACATTCATCTTTAAGAGAACATTAACACATAATTAATAATGAATATAATTAATAAATATTAACAAAAGTAGATAAATAAGACTTATATATTAGTGTCTTCATAAATATAATTTTCTTATACATGTGGTTTATATGTTTAAAAATAGGTGGGAACATATTGAAGGGGACTCTCAAAACCAAATCGTATTATGATTTCATCTTCACTTATTCTGTCATTCCAAAATGATTATTATAAAAATTATATCAATGTATATCAATTTTAATTAAATATGATTCTTATAGGGAAATTTATTTTATTACATCATTGTAGTTCCTCTATAATTACATTAATTTTTATTTATAACACTGATTATTATTAAAATATCTCAGTGATTTTTCATATGTTATTTATTATTCTGTCCAAGAAATATGATATATTTTTTGATAATTATACAAATTCATAAAAAGAAAATAACTTTTTCTATCATATTTTGGAATCCTCTATATATGTTATTTGAAAAATGCATTATGAAACCACTATGGATCACATTTATTTCCCATGGGTTAATGATATGATTATTATTGATTAACTTTTTCATTTCCTTATGGGATGCATGATTATGAGAAAATTATGATTTTAAATATAGTCCAATAATTTTATATAAATACATTTCATTATGTGATGTGATATATATATATAAAATTATATTATGAGTATTTTTTATTGGGATTCAATCATTGTTAATATTTTATAAATTGATTATTTGAAGATATATCTTTTTTGTCTATATGACACTATAACTGTTCACTACATTTTGATGAAACTTTATTTTTCACATTCCAGGTTTATTTCCATATTAAAATAATTTATATATGAAAATGGTGGTTATCCTAGGATTATGATATAATTATTCTTATTTTATCATCTTAGGTTCCCTAAGTCCACACTCCCTATTACAATGCTAAAAATATATTCTTAATAACTTTCATCGATACCTTGGTATATGAATATTGATAAACATACACATATTTAAACAAAATAAAATTTTCATATGAAAAAACCACATATTCCCATAACACAAATGGTTAGTGGATTTTGATATTACCAAATAAGAAACTCTTTTGACAACACAAGTTCACATTTATCGATAATTAAACTAGTCAAGAACCCCACTTATAAACATCTCAAAAGTTATAGTAATTTTCATAACATGACGAATGTTGTCATACAAAATAGTGATATCACGTAATTATTATGTGGAAAATTCAACAACATTAAAATAAGTGTTAGACCATATGAATATTAGTATATATATTCATGGGAGAAATATCTTATTAAAATGAAGAAAATTATTTTTATAAAGTGTAAAATAGAAGGACATATAATATTAATTGACAATACATAATCATTAGAATTTTTATGAAGTAATATGAGTGTATAATCAATATCCAGAAAATATAATAGAGGCATGTAACATAGAAACGTAGAATAAGCATTGACATAAGGAGGTATAAAATTTTCCAAATAGTAAGAAACATCATGTCCAAAATAAATAATGGTAACATAGCTAATAGCATCATGTTTATTCCCAATATTTCAAACATAGATAATCACATCATGGAAATTATCAACTCTCTGTTCATAGATAATTTTGTAATTTCCATTGACAATATTTTAAAAATAGATTACAATATTTCACTCATAATCAATATCCCAATCCCATGAGATTCAAAACATTAAAAACCCCATTGTAGGGAGATATAAGAACCCTACAACTAACACCCATATATATGTGTGCCATAGTATATATACCATTAATTATACGAATAGATACCATGTAAAAAATTTAGTTTTATATTATTTCTAAATGATATTTCCAAACATGATTCTAAATGTATATCAATTAATACCAAAAAATAATCCCCAAAAAGGATGATTTCATAAAGTTATAATGATGTTGATTTGTAAAACATAAATCTACACTAGATATAAACAATGGGGATGAAGGGGAATTTGAATTTGAAGCTTATATAAGAGTGATTTATAAATCATCCATTACCATCATCAAAAAGAGATGAAGTTACAAGTCACCTTCAAAATGATCATTATTTCAAAGAAATCATGAATTATTTTTCAATAAATATTTAGTAATAAATCTAAATAAAAAATAAATGAAATATTAATAATGGTTCTAAATTGGAAATGTGTATTGGATGTTTAAATATGACCTAGTGAATGTGAAAAAACAATTTCTATTTTAAAAATGGAATTATTGAACCCCACATCGTAAAAAGAGTGATATATATTCAATTTTAAAAGTAAAAAATTAAAATATGAGGATAACCATAAATACTACATAATTGGATTCCAAAATTTGGGTAACATTTTATTAGAAAGATAGTATGGATGTGTATGAATATGTACTCATATGGAGAATATTCCAATGATTCAAAATATCATGAAATTTTCTGAAGAATGAAATACATCAATGAATATGTATTTAAGTTGAAAATGAGATTTCAAATAAACTATGTATTAAATGATATATTATATAATAAATTGAAAATATTACACAATATTTTATTACCATAGTTAATTTTGTATCATTTGAACTCATTAAAAGATGTTCTATTAGGAAAAACCCTCATATTACACTCCAATATTCAAAAAAAAAACACTTTCACCACCTATATAAAAATCATAATCTTTGTAAAAACTATTTGGAATCCATATCTACATATTTTAACTTATATATAATTAATTTATAATTATTTTTGATACATTTATTATTTATGTATAGTTTATTTACATGATATAATGTTAGTGATTTTGATTGTTCCACGAACGCTTTAAAATGTCGATGTAGATACCAGTTATATTATACTGAACTCATAATTCATGAATTATACATGGTACTATTAAATATTATTTGTGATTTTCAAAAAGTATCTTATTTCATCCCATGATAATTTATTCATTATCGTGGTGATGTAATATAAGGCCCCGGCCTTAAACCTTACTTAATATTGAATTAGATAAATAATTCTCATTGAGGATCTTTTCAGGTTTAGAGTTTTAGAGAATTAGGACATAACTATTACATCTCAAAAGAGTACAAAGTAGACACTTCTACTAAGTTTCTATAAAATAAAAACTCTTAAAAATAAACATGTCTAGTTCCATGGTTTAGATAGCATGACTTTTCCTTCATCCCATCTTGACCCTATTCCACATTAAGTCCTATGAAAAACATTTCAAGAACTTGGGGTGAGTATTAAAATCTCAGTATGGGATACACAAAGAATGAAAACTCTTAGATTTTCAAAACAACAAGTAAACCATGTATACTTTGTCAAAGTAATACCTTTCACCTTTATGAAGTAGTAAAAACTCTTCACTAAATAAAAGATCATTACTTACCCTTTTTAAACAAAATTATTACCATAAAACCCATATAAAGAACACATAACATATAAAGCTAACTTGGGACATAAACATACTTAAATGTAATAACCATACGGTCGACTTCCAAACATATCACATAATGGAATAGCCATACAACCGACTTCCATACCGAATGCATTGGAGGTAATGACGTAAAAACCTGTCCTGGTATTCACGGCACCACCCGTCATATGTTTTATCACGTAACCACCCGTCAAATGTCCTAGTACCATTATAAAATCATAAGACATAAAACAAATATAATGGAAATAAAACATTTCCACACTTTGATCAATATATCACATAAATATTTTGACATAACAAATAAATTATAAAAACCATTTTCAATACCAAAATACATAAAAGACTATATGGTATTTATTTCATTTTAAAATCATTACAGCTTGTTGAGGAAGCCAAAGACCAAATAATACTCGTGGTGGCGAAAAAGGCCGTTGTCACCGCATACGTTAAAAGAAACATTTCTTTTTGTCTTTTTTTAAAATGCTTCGTAGAAAAATATTCGTTTTATATAAAATTAAAAGTAAAAGGGTTTCATACACAGTATAAAATAAAACCTTGTATTAGAACAAATTATGCCTCAATGAATGGAGATTTAGACAAAGTCCCTTACCTCGTGTCTGACGTGACTTGATTTCCCTTTAATCTCATGAATAATAAAATAGGGTTAATTTATACTTACTTAAGAAAATTTTTCAAGATTACTATTCCTTTTATATCAATTATTTCCATTTTATAAGCATTATGTTATCATTTAAGTTAAAAAATGTTTGTTTTGTCGATATTTGGTTCTTAAGTCGAAAGTGGACTTCTTACAATTACATGTTTTTTATGTGGTCAAATGTTCATTAAATCCGGAATTATATTCATGATTTTTATATCTTATATATCATATATATCATGAATTTACATTTATTTATAACAGTACATGACATTTAGAGGTAAGAAATGAAATGCACCGGTCATGGAGAGGGTAAGCCGTACGTACGCATGAACGCTACTTTCATTTATATTCCATATTTAATGGAGTTACATCATAATGATATAAAGGTATATTATAATTCCAGTATAATATAATATATAATATCATTAACTCCTTCCTTTATACTTCCCACATATGGAATTAACGAATCAAATCTCTTTGAGGGAGTCGTAGTCCGCACTTCCGAAAATGAAATTATCGTGTTTACCCATAATGTAAACCTTAAAGGTATGACATAAATTAAAAATACAGAAGCATAAGGAAAACGTTAACATAATATAAATCATATATAAATATAGTGACATCTTGATGGCCACCAGGAAAGGTGTTAAAAGAATATTGAACAATCATCATTTTGTGAGGCTGAAAATCGCCAACCACAGAAATAGTATGTTCTTTAACCATTAGATGAAGGTGTTTGTAAGTTTTTCTCTAATACATCTCATAACAACATCCTATTATATTGAAGATACTGTTTTTGTTACAAAGTAAATTAAAAAAAGAGTTTAGGGGGTTGGAGAAGCAAAATAAAACATAATAACACAAGAGAAGACACTACCTTTAAATTGGGTAACTCTTTTTCATTTGAGCTCAAAGGCTTCCTTCGAATGACTTCTGCCCAAAGTGAGGCTTCTAGGAGTAATAGAGGGATGTGGAGAGACAAAATGGGAATGGGTTGTCTGAGCCAAAGGCTTGATAGGTGTGGGTAAGGTGGTAGATATGGGGGCCTTTTATAAGAGGAGAGGAGGGGCACTTTTGGAAAGTTATAAAAGTTTACTTTATTAAAAAATGATTTTCAGATGTTAAAGGTCCAAAAATTATATATTTATAGTATAAGGTGATAAGAGTTATAAATACACCCATCTAATAGGTATTTGACAAGCTTAGGTCTTATCTTTTACGTTATCTTCTCATTTTATTTAAATCGTTAAATAATGAGGAAATCGCTGCATCATCATGATGTCATAAATAATTTAATTTATTTAATGTATAAAAATTATAAAAAAAAATATTATGATGTATTAAATCTTTTTACCTTTATAATGAATATTTATAGTCAAAAATATGACTTGTATAACCCCATTTCGAAATTGTTTTAGTAAAATAACTCATGTTTGTGACATTTTAATTTTAACATTAAATAAAAGATATTAATGTCATTTTCATACCAAAGTGGGTCCATGGGGTACCCAAGTTTACCCATGGATTTTCTTGGTCGGTCATGACACATCCAATAAGGGTAGAACATGTGAAAATTTCATTTCATCTTATTAAAACATTTGTTTACCTTAAATAACACTAATTACCTCTAATCGCGATTAAAAACTTAAAAGTTACTATTCACTAAAAAATTATTTTAATCCCATTGAAGCACATTTTACTTATTAATGAAAACCATGTATGTAGGATTTTTTATATTCAAAATACAAAGGTCGTAAAATTTCATTTAAATGAAAAATCAGTTTTTTAAATACCACTTAGTGGCTTCACTATTCATCAAAAATAGATGTTTTTCAGAAAAATATCAAAACTACAGCCTGAGATATATTTGATATTCCGAATTCAAAAATGTTGTCTATTTTTTAAAATTTAAAACATATAAGTTTCATTAATTAATTTAATAATTAATTCCCACTGTCAGAGCAAATAGGGTGTTTTTATGAAACAATAATTATCAAAAGATTGACATTAGTTTAAATCCAATTTCAAAGTAAAATTACTTACAATGGCCACAATTGGATTAAATAGTAAGAATTTATTCTAATGTAACATTAAAAACAATTAAAAAGATAATATATTCATATAAATAAATTAGATTAAAAAGAGGTTTTTAATTAAAATATAACATTTTTCACTATTCATTAAAAAATGAACTTTATCGGAAAAATTACAAAAATTTACACAAAGTAAATTTTGATGTCCCGATTCTAAAGAATAATTTTATTTGGTCCAATAGAATGTATAAGAGTGACCAAAACTATATTTAATGATGGTTCACCATCAAAAGGTGACAGTTCGACTTTTTAGTGAAAATTAGAGTATATATGCCTAAAATTGAATTCTTTTCTTATTTGAATCCTTTATCTTTTATTGGACAAATGTAAAAACATTTAAAGAACATATATAATCATATTTTAGTTATTTCTACTCTTTCCCACCAATATAAAGGCTACGTGTTAACTACCATTTAAAATAGTATTATTATATTACTAGTGTGCAACGTAAGATTTCCATGAAACTCATTATTGTGTATCAGGTACGCTATCGAACATAGAAACCCCTTTAAAGTAATATTAATTTTTAATTCTGAAATATTAATAAATATGATAATGTTTTATTCTTTATTTACCTGGGATGTTACATGTTGTAAATGATGTTTTGGTAATTTTTGAATAAGAATATTTGGTATATTTATAATGAATCTGTTATTAATATAAGATTTTAAAAACCATAACACTAAAAAATATTAACTCATTAAATAAATTCATATAAATATATAATTATGATTGAAATTAAAATCAAAATAAATCATTTTTTTATGTGGTGGTCAACACATATACACAAAAAAACATTTATATTTTCCAGTGAATGGGAGAAAGATAAAAAATTTATTATGTTTCTCGAAAAATTAAAATATTAAGAATAAATTTTTTATTTTTTAATATTGGTTTTATAAATATATATTTTGGGCTTTTAGGATAAAATAAATCTATCAAATCATGGATGTGGTAATTTGCATTTACTCTGGAATGAAGATATAATTTTTCAAAGGAAGGGGAAAGGTAGGTATTGATTATCAGCACAATGTAATAAAATTAAGGTATTACAATTATTTTGAATTTGTTAATTTATTATGGTTTAATAGGATTCATTGTAAAATGTCAAGACATAAATATATATATATATATATATATATACGAATGAAAAGAAAAAAATTTGGAATTTTTCCCAGACTCATTTGAATAACTCCTTGGAAAATTAGATAAATGATTTGATGTGTGATCTATTGAAGATAATAGAACCTATAAAAAATTAATAATAGTATATTTGATGTATTTGGGTAGATATGTTCTATAAAAGTGTTCTCTTTGTGTTAGGATAAGTGGTGCATTGAGGGAATCCGATTATATGTGATAGGAGTGGATATTTTTATTATAAGAGTTGAATTATTCTAGGAAAGGGGAACCAAAAGTGAAAAATAATATATAGAATATGAATGTTTGATAAATCCGTCCACAACACATTTTAGTCATGTTTTCAAAATTATTTCAATATATTACCATTTTTAACACTTTTAGATTTTTAATATTTACTACGGTAACTAGTTATAACTAGGTTATTTATTTCTAGGTATACAAAATTGAAAATATTGCATAATTTAGACTATCTACATAAAAATTTAGAAATATTTTATAAGATTAAAATTTTTCAAAATTTTAAACATTAATTATAAAATAATTAATTTGTAATGCATTAAAATCTATTTTAGATAAAAATATAACTCACATTTAAAAATGTTTAATATAGGTTTCTAAATTAATTATAATATGTTTAAATGTAAAATCCTAATTATAAGATATATCATTTTTCAGAAAAATAGTTTCATATATTATAATATCATGTATATATCGTAATAAGTTTTTAATTTAATGAAAATTTTAAAATAAATTAATTTTAATTGGCCATATAAAAATAAATAAATTACAAAAAAACCCTAATAATCAATCAAATGAAATAGTTTTATGATGAATCCAAAATTTTAGAGCATTTTTTAAAATAAAAATTCTAAAAATTTGAAATTTGAAATTTATTTGGAAACTTAAAATATTATTAAAACATTATTACTTGAGGATACCATTATTAAATATCAAATAATGTTAATTATATTTAATATCAATTTATAATTAAATAATTATCTATTTTTTATATGTTCAAACACCATAATAGAGTCATTGTTTAAGGGGTATATTCTTAATTTTTTTCTAGTTAAAATTACTCATTTTCTTTGTAAACAAAATTTTGAAAAAAACACATTTATCATTATAATGTTAATTAAATTTATCTTGGTAAGAAAAATTTATGTCTAAAAATGAAATTTCACTCCTTGAATAGTTTTAAAATTATGATTGTTAATTTTAATATCATTTTATTTAATTTTATTTAAAAATTTGATAAATATTAATTTTAATCTAAGGGACCATAAAAAATTTGTTTTAGTAGAAATGTATCTTCTATTAAAAAAATGAAAATACTACATTCAGAGAAATATCTATTAGATAGATGGTAGATTATTTTATTTTATACATTATCATTGAATTAAAAAATTATATATTTAATAATTATATAATAGAATGAATATTGTATAAAATGAGATTTTTTAGTACATTTTTAAAAAAATATATTTTTGTTATTATTTAGCAACATGAATTGAATTTAATCAAATAATTACTATTAAAATTAATAATTTATTTTATTTATATTAATATACCATAATTTATTCATCTCTATTTATATCTCCTTACATATCATATATATTATAATATTAATATTTGTTGGGTCATTCAATCAATTTATTCTACTAGTTCTGAAAACAATGAATTTTGTTTAATATATATCAGAAGAGAAGTTTATATATTTTATATTTGATATATGTAGTATATAAATCTACAAGGAAAATTATTGATAACTTTTGGTTTTAGAAGATAATATCTATTTTCACTTATGAAAATTTGATAAATTAAGGAATTTTTTAAAACCTATAAATTTTGGTTTTCATGTAATACTGTTGAACTGAATATTGATAGTCATATTACGTTCATCGGTTTTAAAAATCAATAAATTACGGATGAATAAACTCATTTGTAGATATGGAATGATTAATGGTCCATCAATTAATGATAAGTATGATGATACTAATAAATTTTAAACTAACCACATGTTATGTAGTATCAAACAATTATATTATTATTTATAAATATTTTTTTTCCTCTTAGATTATGAGAACATCATATATATATAACAAATATTAATGTTATTAGTATTTTGTTTTATGAATTTAAATTTTTATTGATGTTAGAACTTCCATTGAATGTAATTTTTTTAGTGTACCTCGTCTAGGATCTTATATAATTTGTGGATTTACATTTTTTATCTCTTATTATTTCAGTTGTTATCAGTTTAACTAGGCATTCAGTAAAACTAGACGGAATACTGAGAAATTGGTTAATGTTGTGGAGCACACTGAGAAACCTTTAATTATGGATAATAAATTTATAAATTTAAATTATGTTGGTCAATTGAGAATTGGGTTTTTGATGTAGGATATTCATATATAGATAATTGAGGGAACCCATGGTGTGGATTTAACACCTCAATAAAGTAAAATATGGTCATCATGTTCGATTGTGTATTCAACACCCGACACCGATCATAAACGACCCCTGAGAAATGGAAGCATTATATACTATATGAGAAATTTGTGTTCAAGAATAGTATAAGATATATTATGATATATATATATATATCAATTTCTTAATAAACAAATTATTTATAAATTCTATGTAAATAATCAATCAATTTTTTCTAATACAATTTTTTTATTAAAAAACAATTCTTCAAAAATGTTTTTTATTGATTTATGTGAAAATATTATACTTAAATTGTTTTAACTGTTATAAAAAATTTATGATAAAAATAATTTAATTTTTTATATAATAATATCAAAATTAACTTACGGTGAAATGTTTTTTATATTTCTGACAATTTGAATTTTTAGTGAATAGTGAAAATATTCATTTTTGTAAATCTGTAATTTATTTTCAATAAATTATGTAATAAAAATTCTATTTATTGTTGATATATGATTTAATGAAACATAAGTTTTATTTGGGGTAATTTTTTCCACATAATTTTTTTATTCATATTTATATTGTATTTTAGTATAAGAATATTTTTGGGATTCATAATAGGTTTCTATAAAAATTGTATTGAAATGTATAATGTTTCTTTTTTAAAATTATTCAAAAAACCAAAAATGATAACTGATTTAAATAAATGAATAGATTATATATCAGTAAATATTAATTGGGATTCTTATATGTATTATTATTATTCATAAAGATAATATAAAATCATTTATTTTTCAAAAAAATAAACTTCTTCAAAACCATCATTTTAATCACATTTTCATGAAGTGTTTTAAATTTAAATTTAAATATTATGTGAATATAATTTTGTGAATTGGATAAAAAAATTTAATTATTACTATTTCTTTGTATTTTAAGGTTATCATATTTCTTCATCATAATAAATTGTGAAAAGAATAAAATATTATTGTCGTGGTTAATGGGAAAATGGTTTATATAGGTGTTAAACTGAAATGATAATGGTAAAAACAACCTAAAAACAAATCTAAAATATATTATATTTTCATATGTTGACCTTATAATTCATAATTATCAATAATGGTACATTTTCATAATATTTGTATTTGAAAAACATGGGTAAACCTTTTTCTTTTGAAAAATTACAAGTTTTCCAATCTCCTTACATAAAAAAGGCACCCACATTCTCTCGTATTAACACCATAAAATATATTTGGATTATCCAATATCATCCCAAATTTATACCAGAATCCCCCAAATCAACAATAACAATTATATTGACTATAAATCCAATATATTAAAGCATTTTTTTCCAACCTAATGCGTTTTTCCGAATAAGAGGTATCATACATAACCATATGTATTTACTTTATTTATTATTACACCGTCATCAAATCTTGTTAAATTAGTATCACACAAAAAAATAATATATACCACATAGTTATATTTTTTTATTCTAATTTCATATTCTATATTTATCTTCTCTTCCAAAAAATGTCATATAAAATCATTATTTTTATGTACGACACAATACCACCTCTTGAACCAATGTCATTCATTTTCCATCATTACATATGAACTCTTGATATAATGATGTATCTAAATTATATATATATATATATGATATTTTTAAGAAATTTATTCTTATATATTTAATATATCACATACAAATACTTACCTTCCTTTCTGTGGGGTATATGATAATGTAAGTCATGTGTACAGTGGGATAACGCCTCGTGAAGCAATAAGATTCGTTATTCACTAATTATTTGAATGGAAATTAGTAATGACAAATTTAATTAATATATATTTTATTAATGATATAACTATGATTTTAATGTCACGTTTATAATTTCGAAACTAAATATATCATTTAATTTCTTACACAAAAAAATGATAATGTCATTCTAGTGCACGTGTGTACTACCACCACCACAATTCACTTTGATTATTTAATGTGTTTCAAAAGTTTAATTTACATTTCCTAGCTTATTGGTGGAAAAAATATATTCTAATTCATTTTTATGTTATCATGATCATTTATCTTCTTTTAGATCTTGAATATTTCAATTCAGTTAACTATATTTTGAAAAGAAAATAAAAATGTATTCTAAAATGATTTCAAATTATTATCAAATTTAAATTTCCCATAATTGGTTTTTACAAAATATTTTAAAATGATTCTTCCTTATATTTTACAAATAATGCCATCATTAACTTTTCTTATAAAAATGTTAAAATAATCTCCCTTTTTAAATTTTTAACCCTAAACAATAAATTATTTCATCAAGACCAATCAATGATTCTAAAAACATTTTTATTCTCCAATGGTTATTTGCATATAATATTAATTATTTAAATTTTTATGAAATTTTATATTTTAAATATGGGATTTCATAATGGAAATTATATTTTCAATAAGAAATGATCTAAATGTTCTATATAAATTAATTTCATTCTAATATATCATCATATAATGTAACTAAAAATGAAAAATGTTTTCCCTACAAGATTATTTAATGATATTTTAATGGAATTTAAATTAATTAATATAAAAACACATTATTTTACATTTTATCCAGTAGGGATATGTTGTAATTATTACATTTTTATTCCTTCTCGGGATATATTTTGATTGTTTCATAAAGATTTTTAATGGAACTAATTACTTTTCCATATATTATTAATATCCTATAGATACATTAAATGAACCATTTCCTTATACAAAGGATAATCCGGTTCCAAAAATAATTAAGGTTTATTTTAGGTGTTTTATGATTAAATGCATGATTTGTGTACATTATTTAATGTTTTTTGAAAAGGACAAATGATGGGTGTTCCCAGATTCTGCCTAATGGGCATAACATAACATATATGGTGGAAACCCCTATATATCAATCCAATTTATTAGGTAATTATTATGTTTTCTAGATATTTATATTGGAAATTGAAAACATGTTTTTCCCAATTTTATGGGTTCTTTATGTGTTCTATATTGATTATTTTTCGGGATATGAACACATTATTATTATGTGTTTATGGGTTATAAATTTTTTCATTGAACAATATTGATATATAATGGGTCATGATTTATTTATATCTATGAAAAAATTATTTGATAAATAAGTTTTCAATTTTTCCATGTTTCATGATCCATGAATTGATGTATATGAATATTCTTACGTTTTTATTATGCAGCTTGATTATTTCATCATTACTGTATTTTTATCTTATTATATCTAATTTTATTCAATATTTAATGATTATGATTACCCATACTGAGCATTTTAGATCACCCTTATTTTTTTTATTTTCCCCGTGATAATAATAATGTTGTTGAATGTTTTATTTCTAGAAGGGTTTTATAAGGATGATGATAGAGAACTGTTTTACAATTTAAAAATATAGGTCTAGTGTAAGATGATATTCAAATTTATGAAATAGTTGTTTTTGAATCCATGATAATAAGAGTTTCTAATAATTTTTTATAAATCTAAACATGAAATGTCCTTGAGAATGTATGTGACCAAATATTTCTATTTGATGTTATAATATTTCAATGATGTAAATTGTTTCACCTTAATAGGAATGAAATCTAAAAAATAATAGTTTTTTATTTTAAAACTAAATTCAAGTGTTCCAATTCAAGGCTATTATAATAGAAGATAAATCTAATCATTGGAATTTAATAGTCACATACCTTTTCATCGTTTTACGGTCATTAATACCTTGGATTTGGTCTATATATTTAAATTTAACATTGGTTTTAATATAATTTTTATTTAAATACTTTTATTTTATTCATTGTTTTACTGACTAGTACTCCTGGTTTAGTTTTAAATATATAGTTGTTTTAATTCACGAATTACTATTTTGATTATTCTTACTTCCATTAGTGAAGTATAAATTATTTAAAATCTCATTGTGTTAACTAAGTTATTGACATTTTTTCAAAAATACCAGTGGTTTTATATTTCCATTGTACACATTATGTTCATTAGTATTGTGAAATATAGAAGATTAAATATTTTTTAATTATCTTATGTGTTTAATAATTGATTAAATAAAATTACACTTATCCCTTAAGCAGAGAGAAAATCAGTAATCTAATGCATACATTAGTTTTCCCCTATGATAGAGTAACTTTCATAGCAATATGATCAAACCTTTTTTATCAAACCACGTCTATACATTTGAGACTAATCTTGATATTTCTATTTCCTAAATTATTCTTACTTTATCGGATTTTTATATTTCATTTTTCATATACCTAACGTTGTGACAATTATTTTTTCCATACTAGATATACATTTTAGATCAATTGATAACCTATATACATTCATTACTACAAAATTTTTAGGAATTTTAATGAATATTTTGGTGAAAGAATGGAAATATTTTAATAATAATACAGTTGATAATTTTCTTATTCTAATTAATGAATACAATATACAATAGAGAGAAATAAATAATTCATCAAGAGATGACATGAATGAATTTCATATGAATTTTAGAATAAGAAATATGTGGTTGTGTTTTAGGTAGAGAAAATCATGTATTCATGTACCATATTTTCTAACAATATGTGTAATCTGATAAAAAACATTATGTTACCAATTAAAAAAAAAAAATTATTAAAACTAATAGATATTTCCCAATATAAAATTATTAGGACTTTTAATTTAATCCTAATAAAATGTTTTTTAAAATTAATTATTAATTCATAGAAAAATTATATATATTTCCATATGTTAAATAAAAATTTTATTATATTGGGAAACATGTTGAAAAGGTGAAAAACATTTTACCTATATATTCAAAAAAACATTAATAGATGATAAAATTCATATTATCAATATATGTCTATGTTTCTTAATTGCTTCCATTATGAAAACATAAATTCATATAAATGAACGTAGTTGAAGACAAAAAATTAAATAATGGTGATTCTTATTCACCCATCAAAAATTTTAAAATAATATCATGTGTGAACAGACAAATAAATGTTTTTGATGGAAGATAGTGTTAAAAAATTAATGGTTAAATTGATAAACTAGAAATAATAATGTTAAAAAATGGAAAATATTTCTTGGGAAGATTAATTAATGTGGCCCTTATGAATCTATCTATATATTAAAATATTTTATGCATCTAAAAATGATATTATTTATGAGAAGTCATCTATTATAGATGGTGATAAATTAGATCTAGGTAGTCTTATTGAATTTAAAATATATATTTTTTTAATGTGATAATATGTAGCATGATATATATTATAAATATAGAGATCATAAACATGATACAACTAAAATAAAACCCCATTATAGAAAATTTTATGATATGATTACTGAAATAAGATGGAAGAATGGAAAATAAATTTATAAAATGGAAATTTGAATAAAAAAAATTTAAGAGAACTGTGATGATGTAAAATTTATAAGTAATGTTAAATAATTTGAAGATCAAGAGACAGATAACATAAATAAGATGAAAGAAAAGACACAAAGTGAAACATTTTAAGAAGACTAGAAAAAAATAAAAAAATGGTTTCTAATATCATAAGAATAAATTTTTTAATATGTTTATGACATTATGCACGAAATTTTAAATGTAGTACAGTCAGTTGAGACCTAATAGTAATTTAATAATTTAAGTAGTAAAATAGGAAAAAGATAAAATTATTGAGGTTGGTATTTTTTCCCAAATCTATCAAACTTATCTAATAAGATTCAAATTTAATGATATTTGATAAATAAAATAGTTTTTCCACACAATTCACTCATTTTAATAATAGATTTTTCTAATATAATGTGAGATTTTTGTATATAAATAAAATAAGTATACTCATATATGCGTTCAATATTTACTTTCTTTATAAATTTCTACACCAAAATATGACTATTTTATAAATATATAAATAATAAAATCACTTTGAATCAGTAGCTAAATACCAACCACTCTTTATGTTGATTTATTTTTTATACATTTTTATATCAAAACATTACATTTTTATTTTATATTTTTTTCATTTTCACTTAGGGTGTATCTATTATTCATGTCTTGAGGACATTAATATAATTTTTTATCATACATTGAGCATTAAGTTTATATTGAAATATTTATGGTACAATATTTCATAGAATAATATGATTTCATTCAATAATGGAAGATATATTCTAACTTTGTTAATAAAATATTTTTAGATCATTGTTATTTAGAATGTTTCATTTATTAAAAAAAATTATAAAACTATTTTATTTCTATTAGATTTTTTGAGTACTCATTTACCTATATTCTATTTTTACCTGAATTTCAAAATATGATTCACTTATATATATTTAATTTATTTATATTTTTAAATGACTCGTAAAAACATTTTTTAAATCAATATAATCTTGTATACCTTTATATATTTTTAATATAAAAACTAAATCAAAAATAAATATGACATAATTTTATTTAGTGGGTTCAAATATTAGTTGTTGAATTTGGATATTATATTGTGACAATTTTTATTTCAACATTTTCACTTAAATATATGTGAACCACTTTGTGTTAGATACATTCATTACTATGAGATGTAATGCACTTGACATTTTTTGGATTTTCCCCATTTAACGATATAAAAATTTTATCATTGTGAGAACTATCTAGAATATAAATATCAAAATAAATTATGATTGAATCAGATATTGTTGAAAATATGATCTTTGGATTAATAATATCATTGCCTTTAAAAGGATGACGAATGTTGGTTTCTACGGCATAAGATCATGAATTCAACTACACTTTATTGGTTTATGGGATTCTAGGATTTAATAACTTTTCTAAAGAAAAATTTACTAGGAATGTTTCTATTGTGATTTTTTTGAATTTCACTTTGATCTAGGATATGTTTTTTGAGATTGAAGAAGTTCCATTAGACGGAGAATCCTTTTTTTACCCCAAAAGAATATCAAAATCATATAATGTGATTGACAAATCAAATAAAAAACATCTTGTTTTGATCAATGAAAAGGATCATAAGACAGGGAATATTTTACCTATTGTAATTATTTTTTTCTACTAGATTATAACTTTTATTTATCTAAGTATGGTTGATAGATACATTATTATGAATCTGAATATCAATTTTTTAATGTCAGATGTTTTTTACTGGGTTAGAAATCCCCATCCTATGTGATTTATTTTGGTATTTGATGAGAAATTAAACTCTTATCTATATATTTGTAATATAATAATTGTTTTTTTAATTACCAAAGGATTGTTTTAGTTTATATTAATGGTTATATATTTTCCTCGGTGTTATAGATGTGTTTTGGTTGTGGGGGACCCAAAACATAGATACAGGAAAACAAAAACATTAGTGATTGGTTGGGAAAACACCTACAGCCTCCTAGAAGTATCCATGTGAGAAACTGATATTACAATGATGATTTGAAAAACCCATGGATATAGGGGAATATGGAAGTGAAACACCTGTGTCTTTTTTAGTAGTGGGGAGAAACTCTATTTGGTCATGGTTTGTAAAACCCTGTTCATAGCCTACGCATGTGTGGTGCTTAGGCATAGAGAACCACACAGTTGGTGAAATCTTATCCAAACTATTTGAATAATTAAATTCAATGAAAATTGTTTTATACCCCAACCTTATATTTCCTTATTTCTCCTACATTTTCTCCGATTTCCCTCATACAACATAGGAGAATCCTATGTTCCTCTCCCATTTAAGCTATGGTTTAACTCTCTCGTCCAGTTGTCGATTGTTGATCCATTGGTTTATATAGATTCATCTCTAAGTGAAATTTATTAAAATAGATTATTTTCTCTATATACCATTTTATATAGTGATCCAAATCTGTTATCTTATTTAACCAAATTCTAGGGTTTTCATCTTAAACACTTTCTTATTTTAATTTTGTTTGATTAAAATCTAATATAAGAAAATAGATTACCTACTATTATGAGATAGTTGGTACATATATTTTTCCTTAATTTTATATGTTTTATGCATGCATTCATAATTATAAATGGGGTGTGTTCTTGAGTGAGACACCTAATAGATTTTTTTATGTGTTTTAATTAATAAAGATATTCTATAAGATTTTATTGGGCATTCCTTATTTCATTTGTACATGATAATCCAATTCGGGGATTGAGATCCCATTGGTATCCTATATTGAGTGTATTATAAATTAAATTTACTTTTTCCAGGGGAACATGACTATTATATCATGATGATTGAAGTAATCATGACCAACTGGTGTAAGGTGATATATTTCATCCGGTTGGGATTAGACTATGATACATATGGTGATGATGATCACCATATATTGGTAACATGTTCATCGTTTGAGGTGCTGATTTCATCTGTTTGAGTGAATAGATCTTTTTATTTTAAATTTTATGGACAATATGGATATAGAAAAATGGGTTTTGTGGAACGAGGTGATAGATTATGTTGACTTGGTATTATTGGGGATTTATAATCATGTTTTTTTATTATATGTCTTTGGATCCACGCTCACATAGATTTGAAACATTTGAGGTGGTGTTGTCCCTCGCTATGGGTGTATTCCTCCATTGAATACGTGGCATATGTGATGGTGTTGACCAAAATATGTGTTTGGGGGTTATCATTGTACAAATAAACAAGGATGGTGATGGTCCATCAGTTGATGGTTTTAAGACATTCAGTTGGGGATAAGACATGTCTTTCCCATGAGGCCATCAGACTCGGACATAAGATGATGGATATCACCGTGAATCGAGATATCAAGTGTTGAGACAATGGTGATTGATATTTTTTGGATGAAAGGTCACACTATGCCTCAAGACGTTGGGGTTCCAGCTGACGACGATTATATTAATTAAGCTTGGAGAGAATCGGGACTTTTTTAGTTTTTCATTATGAAATTCATGTATATTATTTTTAAAACTAGGTGTTATTTAAAATCTAATTGGTGGAACATGAGGGTTCACCTAGTTTGTTATTTGTTAGGGGATTCCTTAGGGGATAAGCCATGGATCCTCACCAATGTAGTTATATATATAAAAACTAGTTATGTATGATATAAATATATAACAGTGGGAAAATATTCATAGATTATCAGTATTGAAAAAATTAGTTGATTACTAGATTTAGTCTGTTGACAACAATAGAAAAATGTTATTTATTAAATCTAAAATGAATCCATTTATTTATTTTTAGAATACACATAAATAGTTGTAGTTGTAACATATGAACATGTTGGTGGTGGATATGATTATTTATTCTTAAACCCTACATGACCCTTGAGGATGAGTGTATATGTTATCTTTTTAAACCCAGGTAAGGGATCAGGCTTATTGGCCTAACCATAGTGATCGTGTTTTACTAAAAAACATACAATGGATGGAATATATACAATGTGGTTCCATTGAATAAGTTAGGATTTCTTTATGAGTTCTATATTAACTTATATATATATATAATAATTTGGTTGGCCATGAGAAACATTTCATATCTACTATTTTGTATGGCCTTCAATGCATTTTTTTCCCAAAATTCAATACCTTTGAGGTTATTTTTTTGTACGTTTTTCTCACGATTTCATCTTCAATTTAATTTTTTCATTATTCTAATTCTATATTTATGTTTGGAGAATTATTATTTTCTCCACTAAATGGTATAGTCTCCAAACTATCACCTACCATATTCTTGATTCTAGTTGGTTGCCTTGGAAATATGGGGAGGTGAATCTAATGCCTTTTGGTCAACTAACCCAAAGCAATGCAGATGTGGAAAATTGGGTTTCGGTACTACAAATCATATCAATGGAGTTTTATTTTCTTTATTTTTTCTTATGATTTTTGATATAGTAGAAAAAATACAAGTATTTATTAAGGACTACATGTACAGATCATTTTTTAGTAACTACAGCCTCATGCATGGGGGATATAACGAGTTTCCAATGAGTGTGAAATTTATATTGTAAAGTATTTTTTATAGTTGATTTGATTTCCCCCTAGAGTGTCCCAATTGGGTGTGATGGTTATTCATTATATTTTTTTGACCCTTGGGATGGTATGGCATGGGATGTTTGATTACACATCATGATATGAACTTAGGATCATATGTTGTGTTTTTCTTGATATTATTATTAGCAACATGAATTTACCTAATAGGGATTAGGTTTATAATGGCACTATGAATATGGAAAATAATATTTTCATAGTTAACCCATTTTGAAGAAATTATACTCTAACAACCCATAAATATGGTTCTCATTAAATATTTATGTGATTATATCATTTTATATATACAAGTTAAATGAAGAAAACTAACCTCGATAAGGGTATGAATAGATAATCATACAGGGTGAGTTGCTTAAAGTGTCAACAATGTTGCTAAAAAGTACATTCACGAATACCTATTTGGTGGAATTTTATATAGATGCTTCTGATGGATAAGTGATAAGTTATTCCTGGCATTATTGCAAGAAGGAAAGTGGTAATTAGGTCAAAATTTATATTATTTTGGCCTTATTACGGATGGGAAAGGGGTAATGAGGTAAAATTGTATATGATTCCAAACTCTTATGTGGGTAGGCTAGGGTCATGATGCAGAGTTAAACCTAGTTCATGACCATTATATGGCTAGTTTAGTGTCCATGGTGCTGGATGTCTTATGAAAAGGTATGATAGGGGAGTGTGTGGGTGGTGAGATTTACTACCTTCTATAGAATTCCCACTCTATGCTATTATATATATATATATATATTATTGTTAATATTTGACCATCACAGTTGGTTTTCATCTTTATTGGAATGATATGGGCTCTGATGGATAATCTGGAGGGAAATTATATAGTTTCGTATCATCACGCATGAGATAATTCCCCTAAGGGTTTGGAAGACAGAACACTGTGTCTAGATTTCCATGTGTTATATGTACATGTCACATTAATGGTGGGATTTTTGTAGGGGTTAAAATAATTTGGGCCATGATGTGATGATTATTTCATTGGAAGCACAGTTTTGGTTAAATAGGTTATTGAAGTGGGACCTCATGTAGAGAATCCATCTAGGTCATATATGAACCATTAGGACTACTCTCATTACCCACCATTGATTCAGGGTGAAGGTGGACCATATGATATAGATAAACAAATAGATTAAATGATTTCTATTTTTGACCACCTTGAGACATCCCCAATTATAAAGGTGAAACCTGAGACATATATTCTCTAGGGACCAGATAAAAGTCTGTACGACACATAGGCATAGGCTGGAAGACACAAGGGCATGGTTTGAAAGTATTTTTAGGATTTGTTGCCCACACACCATTATCTAGACACAATGATGGTAGACATGTCCCTTAATTTCAAGAATCTCTAGAAGGGTGATAATTTTTCCATGGATTACACTACCAAATTCAGAAATTTTTTACCGTTTTTACTTGATATGGATGTAGAAAACATCATTGGGGTGAATTATTTTGATGTTGGCTTGTATCATGCCTCAAGGTGTGGATGAATATCTTCATTCTATTACCTATCTCAGAGGTGGTCACTCAAGCACAGAGATGTTAGAGGATGTCTACTAACACACCTTATTCAAGATGGGTCAAAGTATCATGTGGGTCGGGTGGTTATGATTTTGGTAGGAGGAAGTGATTCCATGAGGTTTCTTAATAGGGAAGTTAGGCCATGGAATTAGGCTGACCAAATGGGTCTGGGTCTATAGGGGTGTTTCCTATTTGGAAATGAAAGACAGGTTTATAACAAGTGTGATTGGGTTCATAAGGAGTGCCCTGAATGCATCTAGATATTTAATTTATAGAGGCTATACATGAATACATTTTGGGTAGCTAGGATACAGGGACTGGATGAGACTCAAGGATATGAGGTAGGACTAGGAGTGGTTCCATGATAATTTGGATGGGATTTAGCTACAGATGGAGGTCATGGTAGAGACCATGGGACCCAACATTGGGGTTAGTGGATAGTTGTTAGTGCAACTCAATAGGATGAATAGGCCAGAAGAATTAAAGATTCGTACTAAGTGCATAAGATTGATCTTCCTTGTAAAGAGAATGTTTGGGAGCCTACTGTTGTTATATTTACACTATATGCATGACCGTTTTTCTTTATATATTGGTATTTTTGTACATTAGTTACACAAAGGGTAAATGTTTATAATTTTTACCAAGTGTTGGTCAATAGGATTGAAATATTTTAATGCATGATATATATATATATATATGGTTTTCTAGCAACTAGATAAATTATTGGCATCGATGAGATGTGGGTTATATATGAGGTACATAGGAATCTATGTGATGTAGGGTTCATATTAGGATTTTAGGAATCATTATTTTGGTGGTAATTGATATGTATAAATGACGAAGGACTATTTTGATCATCATTTGTGATGTATGATATTTAGAATATCATGAGATGCAAGCTTTTGTTAATGTCATTTATTGCACATGTACTTAAGTAAATCTGATGAGATATTGGTCTTTATGGGTGTAAAATAAGACCTGAGAATGATTTAATAAACTGGTGATGTCCTGAAATGATGATGTATTAGGTGTACTATTGAATCTAGGAATGGACAGATAACCACCAGAATTTATTTATTTAGGGTCAGGAAGATACTAGGTAGGTAAATCCTAAGGTCAGGAGTGCTTTGAGTAGAGTGGACATGGAAATTGATATTCTTAGTAGACCGGGTTCACAAAAATTATATGGTTAAGTTTAGAACTATATATAAATATGACTTATATAATGGAGATGATATATTTTAGGGGGGGAGACAATAATATGTCAGGTTTTTGAGTGGGTCGAAAATCCCCAACCTAATTTATTTTTTTAGTTCGGTGAGCATTATAACTCTTCTCTTGATCTTCGGAACAGATTTTGGAGAGTTTCAAGGACCCGAAGCCCTATTTGTTAATTATTTTTAGTGTTAAAAAAGTGAATTAAGGTTTTGGTATGTTTTGGATGTCTGGGTACCTAGAAGCATTTTTTCAGAAAGCTGTAAACTAAGGTTCTTGGTTTGGAAAAACGTTACAACCTCTAAGGATTAACTATGTGACTCACCTATAGAATGAAATGGTTTGAAAACCCATTTGGGCATGGAATCATGTCCATGTACCACCTCTACATATTATTAGAGTGTAATCAAAACGTCTAGTCAATGTTTATAATACTATGCATAGAGCCCATGAGTCTATGGTGATTAGGAAGAGAGCACCGTATGATTGGTGAATCGTAAGACAAATAAAGCGAACAAAACATGTGGCTCATTAAATTAGTGAAATTAATTTTACACCCTTACCACATATTTCATTCTTTATCCTCCATTTTCATCCATTTCTACCATAGAAAAGAGGGTATCCCACCATTCCTCTCCCACCTAGGCTATGGATTAACTCATTCATCAAGATTGTGATTGTTGTTCCCCTGGTGGGGACAGATTTATAAGTCCCGAATTCTTATATATTTATGTCTTCATTGTTAGGCGGAGAAAATGGGAAGGATGGCAAGAGGGGGGTGAATTGCCTTTTAAAAAAATGATTAACAAATTAAAATCAAAGTTGAAATGCAGCGGAAATAAAGGAGGCAAGACACGCAATTGATAACGGAGTTCGGCCAAAAACCCGGCCTACGTCTCCGCTCCCAACTCAACCGTTGAGAGATTCTACCGCTTGCTTTTCAATGGTTTTAGCAAGAAACCCACTAGGCTTTGAGGTAGCACTAGGACCTATTACAGCTTGCTTTTGGTGGTTTAGCAAGAACCCACTTTCTTTTAATGGTTGAGCAAGAACCCACTATCCTTCTTACAGGTGAAGGCTAGCTCACCTATGACACAAGCCTTTTAAAAGGAAAGGCTTGAAGAAACCTCTTCACACCTTAATGGTGATGTGAAACCCAAAAGAAAGAGGGATGAAGAAAGAGTTTGGGGTTTGTAGGCACAAACCCAAATTTAAAGCTCAAAATAAATAAAACAATAAAACCCGTATGTTGAGAAGCCTTGGGCGCCTTTGATTGATTGGAGATGTTGAAGGCCGCTTCCAAGCTTCTTTGAAGGAGCTCCTTGGATGTGGAAGTTGTTGGAGCAAGGTGGGTTCCTTGAAGGATGTCCGCCGGAGGTTGGCCAATTGATACAAAATATGTCCGTTGGCTTTGTATAAGATCCGGGTGGTGTCCGGGGCTTCCTTGGCCTTTATTTATAGGCATGGAACCCTTGGGGAGTCTTCGGAGCCGTTGTAAAGGGCCTCGGAGCCGTTGGAGGCCAAATGGGAGTTGACTGGTCAAAGCCAACGGCTAGTTTGACTGGGCTACCGGCTGGCCGGTGCAGGGCCACCGGCTGGCCGGTGCCTTGGATGTTGAGAAGGCCTTCTGCCCAGGCAGCACCGGCTGACCGGTGCCAGAGCCACCGGCTGGCCGGTGGGCAGACAGTAGCAACCACTGTTTCATCAGGTTGCCACCGGCTGGCCGGTGACAGAGCCACCGGCTGACCGGTGGAACCTGGCAGTGGGCAATGCCTCTGCCAGGTCCACCGGCTGGCCGGTGCTATCACACCGGTTGGCCGGTGGACTGCAATTCAGTCCATTTTTCCAGCTTTCTTGGGCCAATCCTTTGGCAATCAATTTCCTATCAACAAAAACACTTAAAACACAATTAGATAAACATGAAAGTGATTGTGATCATGAAAATTAAACCACGAGGGGATACGAGAGGTACACCAATCTCCCCCTATTTTGATGATCACAATCACAAAAACAATTAATGTAAAATACTTAAATTGAAAGGAAATGCTAAGAATGATGAAAAGGATTCTCCCCCAATCAATCAAGAAATTTGTCCCCCTTTGTGATTATCAAAATAGAGTGGGGCATAAAACTTGATTGAGGGAAAGCGTTGAAAAACAAGATAGAGATTTTAAATCAATTGAAATTTTTGAAATTTGAATTGAAAGTTTTGAATCAAAAATTGAAATGAGAAATTGAATAACAGTTTGAATTGAAAGTTTTGAAAAGAGAATTGAAATGAAAAATTTGAATTGAATATTTTGAAATGAAAAATTTTGATACCAAGTGTTGAAATTGAAAGTTTGAATCGAAAATTTTGAAATTGAAATCAAAAGGACTTAAACGATCCTAACTCCCCCTAAATAAAAACAATAAATCATCGGGGAAACAAAACTATTTTTGGCCCGGAGAGACTTTCCAAAAGGGATTTTTCAATCCAAATTTGTTTCATGGTGGGTCTTCTCCTAAAAAACTCGTCACTATAGTAAATAGACTTGGGTTGGCCATACCGGGCATTTTTGCAATCACACTCATAAATGAGGTGCCCGGGTTTTTTACAATAATTACAAAATTTTAAACTAGAGCTCCCTTTTACAAAAACAGTGGGTGCATGGGAGGAGGAAGCTACATTGGTATATCCTAGCCCTTGGGTGGTTCTTGAAATTTGTTGGGAACCAAGAAATTTTGAAAGATTTTGTTCCCCTTGGGTGAATTTGGCTAGGGATTCTCTAAGGTCCTTGATGGTTGATTCCAAAGAATCAACATTTGGGAAATTTTGGATTTTTAGGGAGAGTTCCTCCTTCTCTTTGAGAAGTTGTTCTTTTTCGGAGGAAAGTTTTTTGAAATTCTTTTTCATAGAAACAAATTTAGAATAAAGTTCTTGAAAACCATTTTCTAATTGGTCTCTAGCATGTTGGAGTTCTTTATATGATAAATGATTAAATGAATTAGAAGAACTAGAGGAGGAAGAGGAGGAAGAGGAGGAAGATACCTCATGTTTTTCCATTAGGCATTTTGTACCTTGGTCGCTTGAGGAGGAGGAGGAGGATGATGATGAGGAGGTGTCACTCCATGTCGCCTTGAGGACCTTTTCTTTCCTTTTTCCTTTTGCGTGGCCCGTTTCTTGTTGAGTGGGCAATCGGGCTTGTAATGGCCCTTTTCGCCACACCCATAGCATTTCACCTTGGGCTCGACTTTTGCGGTGGATTCTTGCTTTCGATGCTTGCGGGATTTATTCTTCTTGTGCTTCTTCATAAACATGTGCATTTGGCGGGCGAGATTCTCCATTTCCGAGTCGCCGCTTGATGATGAAGAAGATAAAGATGATGATGATGAGGAGGAGCTTACTTCTTTTTGTACCTTTAGGGCGATGTTCTTTGGTGTCTTGATTGGTGTGCCCTCCCTTTGAGCTTTCCTCCTCATCGTGATCTCGTACGTCATTAGGGATCCGATGAGCTCTTCGACCGGCATGTTCTTTACATCCGTAGCTTCTTGGATAGCCGTCACCTTAGGTGCCCATGAGCTCGGAAGGACCCATAGGATCTTCTTGACCATTGCTTCAGCTGAAACATCATCACCAAGAGATTTTCTACCATTGCAAACGTCAGTGAAGCGTGTAAACATTTCATAAATAGACTCATTTGGATGCATTGTAAAAGATTCAAAGTCTTGTCTATACATATCCAATCGAGTATCCTTGACTTTGTTGGTCCCCTCATGGGTAACCTCCAAAAGTTTCCAGATTTCATGTGAGGAGGTGCATGTGGACACTCGATTGAATTCATTTCGGTCAAGGCCGCAATGAAGAGCGTTCATGGCTTTGCCATCAAGCTCGAAATTCTTAATATCGGCGGGGGTCCATTTGGATTCGTCGGGGGAAGACAAAGAATATCCTTGCATGACAATTTTGTAAATAGGATATCCTATGCTTCTTAAAAAAGTGGTCATGCGGGTTTTCCAATAATTATAGTCGGTCCCACCAAAAAATGGAGCCCGACCCAATGAGTAGCCCTCGGGGGCGAAAGAGGTAGATGCCATCAAAAAAAAATCTTTAATTTGAAACCGGTTAGGGAATTATTCAAATAATCCCTTTGATACCAATTGTTAGGCGGAGAAAATGGGAAGGATGGCAAGAGGGGGGGTGAATTGACTTTTAAAAAAATGATTAACAAATTAAAATCAAAGTTGAAATGCAGCGGAAATAAAAGAGGCAAGACACGCAATTGATAACGGAGTTCGGCCAAAAACCCGGCCTACGTCTCCGCTCCCAACTCAACCATTGAGAGATTCTACCGCTTGCTTTTCAATGGTTTTAGCAAGAAACCCACTAGGCTTTGAGGTAGCACTAGGACCTATTACAGCTTGCTTTTGGTGGTTTAGCAAGAACCCACTTGCTTTTAATGGTTGAGCAAGAACCCACTAGCCTTCTTACAGGTGAAGGCTAGCTCACCTATGAAACAAGCCTTTTAAAAGGAAAGGCTTGAAGAAACCTCTTCACACCTTAATGGTGATGTGAAACCCAAAAGAAAGAGGGATGAAGAAAGAGTTTGGGGTTTGTAGGCACAAACCCAAATTTAAAGCTCAAAATAAATAAAACAATAAAACCTGTATGTTGAGAAGCCTTGGGCGCCTTTGATTGATTGGAGATGTTGAAGGCCGCTTCCAAGATTCTTTGAAGGAGCTCCTTGGATGTGGAAGTTGTTGGAGCAAGGTGGGTTCCTTGAAGGAAGTCCGCCGGAGGTTGGCCAATTGATACAAAATATGTCCGTTGGATTTGTATATGATCCGGGTGGTGTCCGGGGCTTCCTTGGCCTTTATTTATAGGCATGGAACCCTTGGGGAGTCTTCGGAGCTGTTGTAAAGGGCCTCGGAGCCGTTGGAGGCCAAATGGGAGTTGACTGGTCAAAGCCAACGGCTAGTTTGACTGGGATACCGGCTGGCCGGTGCAGGGCCACCGGCTGGCCGGTGCCTTGGATGTTGAGAAGGCCTTCTGCCCAGGCAGCACCGGCTGACCGGTGCCAGAGCCACCGGCTGGCCGGTGGGCAGACCGTAGCAACCACTGTTTCATCAGGTTGCCACCGGCTGGCCGGTGACAGAGCCACCGGCTGACCGGTGGAACCTGGCAGTGGGCAATGCCTCTGCCAGGTCCACCGGCTGGCCGGTGCTATCACACCGGTTGGCCGGTGGACTGCAATTCAGTCCATTTTTCCAGCTTTCTTGGGCCAATCCTTTGGCAATCAATTGCCTATCAACAAAAACACTTAAAACACAATTAGATAAACATGGATGTGATTGTGATCATGAAAATTAAACCACGAGGGGATACGAGAGGTACAACATTCATTTATATTTCCATACAAAGTGGTAGATATGTGCTAGATAATTTACACAATTTTCATTGTGTTAATATGATGCTCTATTTTATTTAAAAGTTTCTTGTGTCAGAGTTATACATAATACAACTGATTGTCTACAAGTACGAGGAAGGTTCTTTATATATGTGTCCATGATTTTTGAGTGTTATGTGGGCATTAATAATTAAACTTGGAATGTTTTACTGAGTGAGACCTCTAATAAATTATATGATCCCATTAAATTAATAATGTAATGATATGGGATGTGTTTGGGAGTACCCTTGATCATTTATACATGTTATTCTAGGTGAGTGGATTAAGTCCACTTGGGATTTTTTGGTCAGGTGTGTGTTGTAAATTAAATTTAATTATTTATATTGAATTGATTGGTCCCATATGTACATAACTTTTATGGCCATGGGAATGAGGAAATGTTGATCACGATGGATTTGGTGATATAGTTAGTCAGGTTTGGTTTGGCCTAGGATTCGCTAGGTGATGATGATCACTGGGTTAAGGCTGCTTGGTTATCTTGGGGGGGGGGGATGAGTTTTTCATGTTCAGAGAAAAGACCATGGAATTTGAGATGGTATTCACTATGAATATATAGAGACATGGTTATAGGGGAACAAAATTGTATATTATGTGTATTATATATGGTTGTTGACTCTCAGTCACCGTTTTTTAGAGTAAATGGTTATGGAGTCATCTACACATAGATATGTTACATGGGATGTGGTGTTGACCACTCATTATTGGTGGACACCCCTATAGATTTTCCTGTTTAGGTGATAGTGTTTTCCATGAAGATATATCTGGTTGTTCTCAATATATAAATCCACATTGATGGTGATTGACTAGTATTTTATTGTGTTGAGACCATTAATTGGGGGATGAGGTTTGTCATTACACTTGATTCCATTGGTATGGTAATTATGAGGATGGATATCACCATTCATTAGGATGCCAACTGATAATATGATGGTGATTGAAATTATTAGAGGATATATTTCATTATTACTTTAGATGTCAATCTTCGAGATGAAGGTTATTATTTGTTCTATGGTAGGAAGTATAGTGTAAATTTATGGGAATTCTATAGAGACCCCAGTTACTAGATTATGAGAATGATTTTCTAGCAAAATTATTAAAGGTGGAACCTCAGTGTTCAACTAGTTTTCTTTTTATCGGGAGATATAATGGTCATTAAGCCATGGATCATCACTACTACTATTATATATATTTATACAGGTGTGATATAATATATATATATATATATAATGGCAGATATTATGATATTATCGAAAATAGATGATGTGTGTGATTACTTCCTTATTATCATTGACACATGGGAAGCATGTTATTTATTAAATGTGAATATTCTATATTTAATTTTTTATCAAACACCTAAAATGTTATGGATGTATGATAGGAAAACATTGGTTGGGGCATAATGATATTTATTCAAAAACATTACATGCCCCCCTCAAGACACATTTATAGATTACATCTCTTGAATTAGTTTAGGGACAATGCTTAGGAGTTGGAACATAGGTACCACATCATACTTCTTATCATGGGATAAATAGAATGTGGACTATGGGGGTTATATTTCATATTTTAGATATTATTTTGGAGTTTTAATTTTTATATATATAATGATATGATCATCCATCAGAGACCTTGCATGACTATTGCCTTTTATGGCCTTCTATAAATGTTTTATCTATAAATGGAATACCCTGGAGTCTATTGGTTATTACACATGTTGTCTGTTTTGAATTCCTATATTTATGGTTATTTCATCTGCTTTATATGGTCCTTCTTCATATAGGTATATTTTTCTATGGTATATTATTAGTATCTCTACACTACTGTATAGTACACCCACAATCACCACTCAGACTCATACTACATGTCGATATCCCTTTGTTTATGGGGATCCGTACCTAATTCCTTGTGATCGACTGCACCATATAACATTTCAGATGGAATCCCAAGTCATGTGACTAAATATTTATTATATTTCAATTTAAATTTATTAAATTCAAATCAAGTTATTTTTTTCCTAATTTAAAATTGAATTAATTTTACGTGCAGTAGTTTAGATAGAGATCTTACTATATAGTAGTATTCTAAATAGGGTTCATGAGAATTTTATAATAGCATATAATATATAATATTAAACTAATAAAGAAATAGAAAAAAGGATTGAAATTATAATTAATAATATAAATGATGCGATTAATATAGTCTTTTTGGAGAATATAATTATTGGAGAAACATCTAAGATTTTATATACATATATTCAAAAATATTTTGAAACCAATTATCATATTCATGATGTTCAGATGTAGTTGAAATTGAATACTTCTCCAACAATTTTTATGATAAATCCCCTAATAAATGATAGTAAAAATATTAGATGAAATTGAATCTAGAAAATAAATTGTTACATTTAATGAAAAGGATATGGAAAAAATAGACCAACATAATGTTCAACCATTATATTATAGAAAATATATTACATGATATGGTAGAATCAATAAGATGATAAGTTCCCATTATATTTTTCTAAAATAAAATGACAAATAATGAGAATAGAATAATGAATAATTAGTCATAGGAAATCCATTATTTGGTTTAGATAATGATGAAGCTAAATCCTTATGAAGGGGTTCTTAGTAGAAGTTGGTGGAAAAAGAAAAAAAATGTTGATATTGATGATATAAAATATTTATTTAAACAATATTCAATGATTAATGATTAAGAATTATTTCTAAAAATAAATATGTATTAGAATGAATGTTTTCTTAAGGTAAATTAATATAAGTTACTTCAACTATTTCATAAAAATTATTACCTTTATTTATTACCCAACTTAATATTGGATGTCTAGTTAAAAATTCATAAGATTATCAACCACTAAATTTTTATATAACTACTGTTAAGATTAAGATATTTTCTCCTCATGAAATCAATCCCCTCCATTTTTTTGTAAAAATGTTTCAAAATAATATTATTTTCCAAAACTAGTTGATGAAATGTTAGTTTGAACGAATTTTACTGTAGAATATGTATCTCTAAATGAATCACTACTTCAATACTCTATTATAATTCATCCTCATACACCAATATTTATATTCCCAAAAATTCCTAAGATGAGTGATCATGTTTGAGTTGTTATTCACCAATATCTTATGAGACAAAATATGATAATATAAATGTAGTAAATGATGATTTAGTTGACATTGCACATTAAAATAAAGAAAATTTTCATGACTCATAAGAATATATAATTTCAAATATATATTAAATGATGAAAAATTATATCTCATAAAATATAAATAATTAGTTCTGGATTAATCATTTTATTGAATAATTCAATTTTTTTCCTATCATTCAATGGAGAATGAATCACGCCATTAATATTTATAAGGATCTAAATGAAAGTGAGAGATGCAATTAAAAATTAATCATTCACACTAATAATTCATAAGTACATTGAAATTAAATAAATCATATAGAAAGTTTTTATTGATATTTTATGGAAGACATAGAAGAAACTTATCTTTGTGAAAAAAATTTGAATAACGTCACCATGTGATTGAAATCCAATGTCAATTATTACAGTGCTATTAGTGATCACACCATTTCACTTCTACATAATGATGATGTTATATGTGATAAATCAATATTTCTTGAATATTCATTGAAATATCCTCAATTGTATTATTGTATTATTTTTTCCATTAGTGGGATATTTGAATAACATAGCATTAAGTTAGAATGCCTTGGGAGTATATCGTAATTTGTTGTTTTTTGGATTAAAAATAAATCATAAGAATGAATTTAGATGATTATTCTTTTATATGTGAATGAATTCATGAAAAATGAGCAGTTAAAATATTTGGAAGATAAATTTTAACTGAATGTTTTTGTCGAGTTGAAATATATGTTCAGTGTTCAATATGTTTTGTTGAATGAGAAATATAAATATATTATATAGTTGAAGAATGGGATTGAAAAAAAAATTATGATGGATTTATTTTTAAATTTTCTATTTCAAATATATTTTTAAATACTATCTATATATATATTCCTAATATTAACTCCATGTTTAAATATGATAATTTTTTTCCATGATGATTTTTATTGAATGATTTTTTGATAATTTCCAATTGATTTTTTTCTTCTTCACTTTTTTCCCCTTGTATTTTTTTAAAAACACATAGGCGGAGAAATGCCTTATGAGTTAAAATATGAAAAAATTAATATTATAATTATTTTTTAGGACCTTCAAATATAATGATACTTTAATGGAGAGGAAACATAAAAGGTAAAAATGAAGATATATTTAAAAGAATATATAAATAGATTAATTTTGGATCATTTTATATTTTCTTATCTTGAAAATGTTTTGCAAATCTGGGTAGATTCTATGGTCATTTGCTCACATTAAATGATTTTATTAGAAAACCATGAAACATTTTATTTAAAAAAAATTCTAACATATGTTTTTTAAATTTATGATATCTTTCATACAAACGAACATTATATTAATTACCTATTACTTAATGTATAATGAAAAACTAATAGTAATAATTTATGAAAATTAGATAAGCTGATGAATTATTTTAATACCAATAATTTTTTAATGAAATACTATTAAACATAAAATGAAAATATTATTACCTTCACCATTTTTAAAATAAAATTAATAATTACTTAATCAACACATATTGAGATATGTAAAAATTGCGTGTTGGTCATATGATGAATAGTAAGCTCCATCATACATTTAAAAAATTAATCCCTAGATATATTTAACGGGAAAATAGGATGACTAGTCCTAAATAGAGTTAAAAATCATGGACAAGTAAAACTATGAATACAAATAAACATATATAATTTGAAACATCACTTTTCTCATTGAAAAATTAAAAATTCTTATTATTGTCAGATATTCTATTCAACATAAATTTTTCATGGAATTTTTCTAAGAGCGTCAATTTTGTGATTATTATATTTAAAAATATTATTATTTATCTTTTAATCATTTTAATGTAAGTATTTGATAATATTGTAGGAAAACTGAGAAATCAGTTAAATTAATTGGGGTATATCGAGCTACAGGTTCTTATAATGAAAATACTGAACGACTAGTAAATAGAGTTGGTGAACATAGTTTCAAGTTATTAAAGTTAGAAATACTGATTAAGATGAAAAACTGATTCTAGTTAATGAATACATGGATGAATATTTATCATTATCAAGAGAATACCTTTTTATTTTTTAAATTTTGAGGATACCACATATTATGTCTTCGTATCTTCCTTTCCCGTTGTTTTAAAACTCGATTTTTTAATAATAACATTTTATTATTAATATTTTTTACAAACCAATTCAATATGATTTGTTTTCAATTCTACCCTATAATAATTAATTAATTTTAAATAAGTTAAATCATTCTGTAGTTGATGAAATACAGTATGTGTAAATTTCCACTATGTTAACTATTTTAACAATACTTTTTTGAAATACTATTAGATTTTATATTTCTATTATGTATAATAAGTTGATTAGTAATGTTGAAATAATGATTCTTAAATATTGTTAGCCCAAAATTTTGGGGCAAATTATGATTTATAATAGCAATACAAGTATCTCATGAAGATGATGAATATTAATATGTTGATTTCAAACTTCAATTTACCCCATCATAAGGTGTACCAACCAGACCATTATGTTCCTATAATATTTAATACATGTAATAAAATAATTCATATTTTTTTTAATTTTTTTTGTGTGAAATGTGTTATAAAAAATAATATATTTTGAATGGTAAACTATTACTAAAATTTTGTGGTGATTCATTATCCCCTGAATAAATTATATCTTCATAATTTATTTATCACAAACAAATAAAATCAGTTATGTGTATCCAAATGATAGGATTGAATCAAATAAAATTTCTACTGAAATATCATCCTCACAATGTTAGGAAATACTAGGAAACTCATATTTTACCACATAGTAATTATATTTCATATATTTGTTTAGAAAAACATTATTACAAATATGCATGTTATGTTATATAATAAGAAATAAGTGTCTCAAAAAGAATAAATTTTTGACCAACATGATTCATATTCAAACTGAATACTAATAATAAATTTGAATTTAAATATATAATAATTCATATTAGTTTATTAGATGAATGTGAAAAATGAAAGCAATGTTGTATTTTCTAAAGAAAAATTCATTTCAACCAACTATACATTCCGTTGAAGTAGGATATAATTGGACTAAAAACTAAATCATTTTGTTTAACCTTGGATTTCCAGGGTGCTTTTCCTATACTCTATCAATCCAAACAAGGTATATATTACATAACAAAAATAAATTTCAATCCTTTATAACTGTATTTATAGAGCATGTTCATCAACCAAACAATATCCCACAAGAGTTTCAAACTATATGTTTAATTGACCCTCTTATTCATTCACCAGGTGAAGATAGTGTTACTACCAAATAGTCCTTTCGTGGATATTACCCCCAGATACATCTATTCTAAATATTGCAACCATTATTTTACATCAATATAGGGATTCAATTTCAATGAAACTAAACAATATACACATTTCCATAAAAATTGGTTGTAATATTATTTGTAGACATATGTCAAGGTTTTTTAAAAAATATATACCATATATAATCCCAAAAAATATGTAAAATAATGCACAATAACAAAAAAAAATAATCCCCATTTATAGTTAATCCTTTTATTTGTATGAACTACATATACCTGAACCTTTAATCTCAGGTCGATTGGTAAAAACTTGTTCTTGTAATCTACCTTTCATGTTATGTGAAATAGACTAAAATAAACATATATATGAATAAAAAAATTTATCCCTTACATATCATATTACTCACACATTTATAGAGACCAAAGGCTTAGTTTCATTGTATATTATATAAATAAAAAAGTTATTTTATAATAATTTTAAACATTCCACACAGTCAAACAACACTACACCTTCTTCTAAAAGTTATAAATATTTTTAATATCATTAGTACATGGGAGAATAGAAACATGAGAAGGGTAAAGAAAAAACACTCAATATGGAAAAGCCTCTTTAAAATGTCATCATAGGTTAGATCATATTAATATTATAAAATAATATCCATGGATAATTATGTTATTCAAGATAAAAAGCTATATTAAGATAGATCTATAAAGCCTTATAGGAGGACATGTAAATGATGAAACATGTAACTTTTCAAAACTATGTGGTATAATGAGATTATAAATAAGAAAAATTGATAATAAAATAGCAATATATCATAGAAATGTTTTATAATAATTATCATTTAATATCATAATCATGTGAAAAAATTTACATGTTTCATGTCTATGATCTATCATGTGAACAAAGATTACCACATCATATAAACATTCATCATCATTATCGAATGAGAAGTATTACCTTAACTATTTCATTATATGGTGATGTATGATATAAAACATCAAAATACATTCAAATTTCTCCCATAATAAAATAATAATTCATCATATCATCAAAAGACATGGAAATAAAATGGGATTCATATCATTGCTAAATGGTAACCCAAGACATGATTTCAAATGTAAATTAGTTTATACAAAATTTCATCACCCAAAATTTGTATTTAACAATTTAATTTTGGGTGATTCACAAATCATTACTCCATAATAGATATATACATTTGTTATAAATAAAAAAATGGTAGTGAAACATTAACAAACTGTTTTTATAATTTTTTTAGAATCTTTATAATGAGGTGAGGTTATGAGTTATTTTTTACAAGTTCACATATTATATGTATTATGGAATATTTTTTCAAAATTAATTCCTAAAATTTATTATCATTTAATCCTTTAAAATAAATAAAATTATTACAAATTAAATATAGAGTATATGTTAAAATAACCCATCATTGTCAGAAAATACATTATCAATATTAAAAAACTATTAAAAAACACATCATAAAAGGGTGATAATTATTCGATTTTAAATTAGGTAACATGAAATTTAAATAAAAAAGTATAGGATATTTTGATTTTAAAATAATAAAAATACTCAATAGATGAATAAGACAATATGAATGTGGAGGAAAAAGAGCTTAATTGTAGAGGATGAGAATTATTGTCAACATCGCCAAAATTTTCCAAAGAATGAAATCCATAAAATAATATGTGCTTGATTCAAAAACAAAACTAACTATAAAATTAGGGAAAATTAAATATAATATCATTATAACATTTAATGAGACAATCTTGTAAAACCATAGTTGAAGAAGCCTCATTAAGACTTAGGAATGTAATAGGAGTCAAGAAAACCATTTACCATTTACACCTGACTTCCATGAAAGTTCATTAAATAACTATATAAATAAAATGACCATAAAAATAACACATTTTAAAACATTAATAATGTATAATAACCATTATTTCATTCAATTGAGGTAATATTTAAATATTTATTAGTTAGTTATAGTTTATTTTTATAATTATATGTTTGGCAGCTTTGATAGTTTTATTTATGATTTTAAATGTTAATATTAACTATCATTATATGATACCTAGTTTATAGTTCCATGAATAAAAAAGGGAACTTTATTTAATTTATATTATGAAATTATAAATAACTATTTTCATTCAATGATAATTTTTTTTGGATTTATGAATACTGAATTGGTTAGGAGGTTATTTTGAAATTATTTTTATCATATGAATGTTTTTATGTCAATAATGAGTTAAATATTAATATAATCTTTATAGAATAATAATAAGTTCAAATATTTTATTTTAATTAATTATATAAATTCTTATAATAATTCATGTAAGGTGGTGATGAAAAAAAAAATACATTGTCTAATGGAGGCAGTAGTCCGCACAAACACAGATGCAATGAATTTTTCCAAAAAATTGGAAAATATAGAAATGTTTTCAATATTTAGCTATACCTCTTTTTTAAAAACCATATAATAACCAATGAAATACTCACCAAGTATATTCATGTATTTAACCTATAGATGCATCTATTCTTGAGTGGAAATATACTTGTTAATATCCAGAAAGAGATTTCATTACCAGGATGCTAGATAAACTCTACATTACCAAAATATAAATATATTATCTATTATATTGGATTATCCATATGATATTTATATTTTATTCATCCTAATATGAAAAAATAACTAAAATAAGACATAAAAATAATAGAAAAAATTTGAAAAAATAATTAATCTTTTCTTGGATACCAACTGATGCTACCCATGAACGCATTATCAGTACCGGGGATAAAAATGATTCATTTCAGTTAGATTTGATGCCATGTGATATTAATAAAGACAATAATATATATAATTTAATTATTTCAACATCAAATATCATTATTATAAATCAATGATAGAACCCAATATTTTATTTTATATTTATATTACGAAAAGACACAATTATTACAATACCTATGAACATTTACCAAAAAGATAACTACTCTATAACCCCTTAAAACATCTAATAATTTATAGGAATTTTCTTAACCCCATGAATATAAACACAATATTTGGTGAGCTAAATCAACCAGTGAAGGAAAAATCATTAAAAACTATTCTAGAGATATATCAGAAAGATATGATAAAACAAGAGAATTAATGAATAATGTTAATTAAATGAACATGGAAGTAGAACTATTTTCCATAAGGCATCCTAAAAGGAAATGTAATCTTAAATGATTAGATATATTCCAAGGAATTTTTTTTTGTTTATGAATAAATTACCTATCTCCTTGAATATTATCATTGGCATGTAATTTAAAAATTATTCATAATCATATGCATAGGAAATCATAATAGTGTGAACATAGCTAGCTGTATTGTTCCCATACCCAGTCCTCTGAACATAAATAACCAGACTATGTTCATTCTCAACATCATTATATCATGAGATATAAAATTCGAACCAATGTATTATAGGTGATATAGGACCCCAATCATAAAGATCTATACTTATGTGTTCCATAATATAGTTTTCATTACTCATAACCTGAGAACCTAGTTGAAATGGGTTTCATACATTTCAAATCCAAATTTCCTAATTAGATATCAAATTTATATCATTGGATTCAAAAAATTCCATCACCTAAGTGGATAATTTCTTAATAAATTTATGGGCGATTTATAGAAAATAACTTATATGATATATATACTTTATGTATGAATTTGAAAATAAAAGAAAAGTTTTCAAATAGGGATTTATAAAACATTTCATAAAATAATTATAATATGATTAAGTTATGAGGTAGTTCCAAAAATTTTACTTTGGACAATATGTCATGAAAAATTTAATAAAAATAATTTATATATATATCCCAATAAATAATACTTGAAAATTTCAATATGGGATATCAAATGATATATTAGGTGAAAAAAAAATACAAAATCTTGTAAGAAAACAACCATTGGAATAATAAATATTACATTATTGAACACATGTTAAAAAGTTTTATAATTAATCAATTTAAAAATATGTAAAATGAAACTTGAAAATAAATATAAAAAATTAAAAATTAGATTTCAAAATAAAAAAATGTATAAATTTAAGTGAAGATAGATTATTAATATGGAAGATAAGTAGTCCATATGTAGAGGATGCAGATTATTCTTAATGTCAAGAAATTTTATTAATATTGAAATCTATAAAATAAGATGTGACAAGTATGAAACAATAATTCCTTATAATAAAAGGTGAAAATATAATATAATAAAATAATTGGATAAAATTGAATTATCTATTAAATCTAACTTTATTATGTAATCATTATGACTCAATATGAGTATATTTTCCAAGAACACCTCTTTCCATTTACTAATAACATTTATGAAATTTCTATAACCTCTTGTATAAAATACATAATAAAATAAATGTCATATTTCATAAAATTATTAATATCAATTTGAATACATATATTATTATTATAATTAATTTTAATAAATTTACTTATTAGTTGTAGTTTATTTTCATCATAATATGTTATAAAATTAAATTGTATCATGAATGAATGAAAATATCGATGCTGATCAACATTCATTGATTCCATGTTCATAATTTCAATATTATAAAAGGTATAATGGAAAATTATTTATAATTATTTATAGAGATATAATTTAATTTTTTTATGATTTATTTAATTATTCGTAAATATAAATCAAGTCCAAAATCTAGTTAACATACATTCCTATTAACAACTATTTATTGTATAAGAGAAATTTATGAAATTAATTAATAACAATCATTAAAATTAGTATTTTATATATGTAACATTTTTAAATGTTATATATTATCAATAAATTTAAGTGAATTTATTATCTAAATCTAATGTACTGTATTTCATGGAATTCTAAAAAGAAATATCTTATGAAATATAATTTTTACTATAAAATGATTTTATTAAATATTTAGCTACACTGATATAATTTAATCAATTATTTAGTACTATAAATGAACTTTATTGTTATATATATATATATATATTAATAATATGGTTACCTTAATTTATAAACTCCAACATAATGAACATTTTTGATAATTATATTTACTACAAATAACAAAATGCATTAGAGTTCGAATTAGATTAGTGTTGCATGAAGTGTAACTTTTTTTAAAAATGATTTCATTTAAATATAAATTAAAAAAAATTATGTTGTTATATCAACAATTATATCAATTTTATTGATGTATTTTGTTATTTACTATTATCTCTCCTTTTATTGGGAATTTTCATCATCGATTAATTAACATTTTCTCTTATGTGATTACATTTACAAAAGAAAATAAGAAATATTTATGACTCAAAAAAAAATTAAAATAATTTTTATAATTTCATATTTAATCAATATTTTATAATTGGATTGTATATCACATAAAAATAATCATTAACATGTTATATATATTATTTATATTAGTTATAATCATTATTATACCAATACAAAATATTATGTGTTTGAATAACAAACAACACCACAACATGGAGATGGTAAGCCGTATATACGGAAGTATGGTGACTTTGACATTTATAGGATGGATTGAATAATAAATATGGATATAACATATTTAAAATAACATCAAATTATGTAGAAGGTACTGGAATTATTATTTTGGATTGGAAATAACAAAAAAATAAGAAGTTGAAAAAGAAAAGAACTAGAAAGAAGGTGGTGAAATTATTACCTCTTCTTCGGGTGTTTCCTTTTGAGTTGATCAAAAAGCCTCCATAGTTTGGCTTTATGATCAAAGTAAGGCCTCTATGTTGAATGTAGAATAGTTCATAGGATATTTGGGTAGGGTTTGGATGAGGCAAATGGCTTTGGAGGTGTGAAATTAAGATAAGGGGACGAACCTTTTTATAAGATAGGTGAGGGTCACTTTAAGAAAAGCATAAAATATTATTTTATAAGAAAATATTTTTTGGTTTATAATATATCCAAAATAATTTTTTTAAAGCATAATGTTGTTATGGATAGAAAACCATTAAACAAATAGGTTTTATATTGGTTTAGGTCACCATATTAACCTTATATTTTAGATTTAACTCATAGTTAAATTGTTTGACATTTAACATGTCTCTTTGTATTTTTATATTATATGTTTAATAAAATTTCTATAAACTTCCAAGAGAACCCCAAGTGGTTCTATATTAATATATATAACCTTATCCAAATAATTTTTTCAAACATTATATTTTTAGAAATATTATATCAACTAATAATATAGTATTTTTTTTAAAACTCAATTATGTCAATTTTGGAATTATTTAGTATTTTGTTCTTTTTAAAGCCATAAAAACTTTATCACTTGGAATAAATTTTTTTAGTCTATATTAAATTGTCATAGTAACCTAGAAAATTAGTGTAAATCATAATATGTCTCATTTTACATTTATTTAGATTTTTATAATATCAATTATTTTAATATTTCATTAATAATGCAACTACTGCATCATCATTGTGTCAGAAATAAATTAAATTATTTAATATCTAAAAATTATAAATAAAATATAATTCTGTATGGAATACTTTTTATCTTTCTAATGAATATTTAATGTTGAATTTTTCTTATATATACCCCTATATTATGAATGTTTTAGTTATTAAACATTGAATTTAACTCTTTTATCACTTCTTTAAATAAAATAATAATAAATGTCCTTATCTAATCCAAGTGGACCAAAGAGGGTCATATTTTTTTAATAAGGTTTTTTTGGTCGTATTACACTTATACAATAGAATTAGGACATGTTTTAGGGTAATTATAATATCAATTTCTCTTTAATTACCCTATTTACTTTTAACCGTGGTAAATAAAATTCAAAAGTTATTATTCACCCAAATTATTTTCATCTTATTGAACCAAATTTTACATACAGATGTCAACCGAGTCTCTAATATTTTTTAAATTCAACGTACATAGTGGTAAAATTATGTTATATGCAAATTTGTGAATGCTCATATATGGTGGGTAAAGGACGGTAAAAAGTTCAATAAAATATTATATATCTAAACTTGTTATAAAATGACTCCAATGAATTGCGTTGAACATATAAAAAAATTATGTAACTATTTTTATCTAAAATAAATTAAAATAAAATAATTAATTACTTAAATAAAGAGTTTGTTTTAAACAATAACGCAGTGTTTTCCACTATTCATCATAAATTGAATGCTTTTAGAAAAATACCAATAATTTACCTGAAGAAAATTTTGATTTTCCAAATTCAATAATGAAGCCAATTTTGAAAAATAAAATATATACATTTTCAAAAAGTGGGTATAACTATTCATAACGTCTAGTTTGATTGGTCATGGTGTGTAAAAACTTCAAGTTGCGTACAACACAAGCTGCTGCATTATTCAAAGGGAAACATATAGTGGATGCATGAGGTGCTACATTCTCCAATCCTAAATATAATTTCATCCTCAAAAATTTTAGAATATTTCTGCATAAAAATATTTGGGTGTTTCTTCATCATATGTTCCTCAGGGTTCCATGTTTCCTCTTTTATCTTATGGTTTCTCCATAGAACATTTACTAGATGAGTAATCTTTTTTAACTACACTTGTTCTCTGGTATCAAGAATTTTGCTAGGATCTTCACAATAAGAAATATTACGTTCCAGTTAAATTTCCTCATGCGTTGGGTCAGGTATATATTTTCTCAATAGTGATATTTGGAACACATCATGAACTTGGGAAAGAATTAGAGGCATTTCTGAATGATAAGATAGAACTCTAATTCGTTCTAGGATTCTGAATGGTCTGATGTACTTGGGACTCATTTTACCATTCTTACCAAATCTTATAACACCCTTCCATGGAAATACCATCTAGAAAAAATGATCTCTTACTTGAAATTCCAAATCCTTCCTTATATTATTGGCATATCTCTCTTGTCTATATTGAGTTGTTTTGATGTGGTTTTGGATAATCATTACCTTTTTCATTGTTTACTCAACAAGATCTGGGCCTACGAGTTTTCTTTCACCAACAAAATCCCCCCAAGTTGGTGTGTGAAAACTCTTTTCGTATAATGCTTCATATGGTGCCATCTAAATACTTGAATGGAATATATTGTTTTAGGAAAATTCTACTAGAAGTAAATATTGATCCCACATACATTGAAAGTCAAGTGAGAAAGATCTCAAAATGTATTCTATGGTTTTAATAGTCCGTTATAATTTCCCATCAATTTGATGGTGGTAGAACGTGCTCAAACAAAGTTTAGTATCTAAGTCCTTCAGAAGACCATTCCAAAATCTTGACGTAAAACAGGGATTGCGATTAGAAATAGTCGACATGGGTACACCATGCAGTCTTACAACTTCATTAATATATAGTCTTTCTAGATGTTCAAGTGGTAAATCTTCTCTTATATCGACTTGGTAAGATGATCAACAATGACCCACATTCCATCATTACTTCTTTGAGTATTTTTTAGCCCCGTGACAAATTCCATCATAATATTATCCAATTTCTACTCAGGTATAGTAATAGGTTGCATGACTCTTCCAGGATATTTCCTTCCATCTTTTTCTTGTTGAAAAACCATACATCTTGACCCCAAATCAGCAATCTACCTTATCATGTTGTCCCCCAAAAATGTTCCTTCAAATATATATACATCTTGGTTCTCTTAGGGTGTATAGATAAATTAGAGCTATGAGCATTATCCAATAATTCCATTTCTAGTAAATATGGTTTGGAAACCATTTGAAAAATCATTGATGTTTCAAATTCCATGGTTAATCCCATATCTATCTTTATTAGATTCATCAAAATAAGATCTCTTTTAACTCTCATCTTGTACAAAACTCCATGAATCATTATGCTCAAAGAATCATCCACCTTATATGCCTTCTTCAGGTGGTAGTGTATTGTGAAATCATAATCCTTAAGTAGTTAAATTCATCTCCTTTTCCTCATGTTGAGTTCTTTTTCTGAGAAAATATACTTCAAACCCTTGTGATTAGTATGAATCAAACATTTTTCACCATAAAGATAGTGTCTCCTATCTTTATACGAAAATTACAATTTCTAAATTAAGACCATGAATCAGATAGATTTTATCATGAATTATTAGATGTCGTGATGCATATGCAATAACTCTATCATTATTCATAAGGACACAACCAAGTCCTTTCTTTGCAGCATCACTATAAATAACAAACCCATTGTTCCATGATGGTAGTGTCAAGATAATAGAGTTTAAAAGTCTTATATTCAATTCATCAAAACATTTTTCACACTCTCTTATCCAAAAAAATTCAACCCCTTTATGTGTGAGCTTGGTTAATGGGTTAGCAAACTAGGAAACATTCTAGACAAAATGTCGATAATAACATACTAAACCAATAAAACTACATAGCTCAGTTATAATCGTCAGTATTGGACATTGATGGATTGCCTTGGTATTTTAAATATTAATATAGATTCCATCTTTAAAGACAATATTCTTAGGAAAATTAATCTCTTGAAGCCAAAATTCACACTTGGTAAACATCCCATAAAATTCATTTCTTCTAAGAGTTTTCATAATAGTGGGCAAGTGATTTTCATGATCTGTGTAGATTTTTGAGTATACCAATATATCATCAATAAATACCACTACAAGGTCTTCAATATATTCAATGAAAACTCTTTTTATTAAATTCATCAAGACAGAGGTTGCATTTTTCAATCCAAAATGCATTAATGTAAACTGCTAATCCCCATACGTGGTTCGAAATGATGTTTTTATAATGTTTTCCTTCTTCAGACACAACTAATGATATACAGATCAATGTTCAATCATTGAAAAATATTAAACTCTATGAATTTGTTCGAATAAATCTTCAATGAGAGGTAGGGGATACTTGTTCTTTATTGTTATAGCATTGACCTTTTTGTAGCCAATGAAAAACCTCATAGATTCATCTTTCTTCTTAACAAAAAGGATAGGGGCTCCCCGTGGAGAAACACGAGGGAAAATAAATCCCTTATTAATCAATTCCTCTAATTGTTTCATTAGTTCCACTAATTCCACAGTGGCCATTCTTTAATGGGTCTTTGATATGGGCCTTGAACTAGGAATTAAATCAATGGAAAACTCAATTTCTACATCAAGAGGATGTCTAGGTAAATCCTCCAGAAACATGTCAATATATTCGTGCACAATAGCTACGTCCTCTATTAGAACATTATTTTCCTCACCCATAATTATTTCATTCTCGTTCTCCATAATAATTGAATTTAGTAGACCTAATAGCTGTGGATCTAGATAAGAATCAAGTGGTGACGTTTCTACTCTAAAGATAAGGTACTTCTTATCATCCTCAAAAATTTTATCCTCCTTCCTCTGACGATAAATTTTCGCATCATGGTCTGAAATCCAATCCCTTATGGGGATTATATCAAATTCAGTCATGGTAATTATGTTTAGATCAGTAGATAATGAAAATTTATATCCCTTAATGGGAACTTATTAACAAAACTTTATTGTGATGATACTTCTCTTAAGAGTTTTAACTGACAACTACCTTGTCGAGTCAAATTGAAAATATCTAATTTTCATAGCAATCTGGGAAGATATGAAACAATTCAATGATCCAAAATCAAATAAAGCATTGGAAACTCATGTGGAAACCATGAAATTAACTGCCACCACATCTTTCGGAGCTTCAACCTTGGAAATAGTGATCACATAAGATTTTCCATGCACCTTTTCCCTTTTTTGAGGTAAGTTCTCATGGGGAATAAGACATTAATTTTCATAATATCCATTTTCTATACAATTTAAGCATTCAACATTGATAGCCTCATTCATTCCCTTACATCACTAGCTTGGTGGCCTTTTTCACCACTCTTGTAATAGACTCACATTATTTCAGGGCAGTACCGGGGTGTTTATTACCACATTTACCGAAGGATGGATATTCAACTTCTCCCTTAATCCCCTTATTTCCCTTTCCAGAGTGATCAGTATATCACTTCTTCACTTTCATTGATTTGAAGTCATAAGAATTAGAGAATTTTTAATCTGTCTTGACAGGGCATGAGACAATCTATTCATACGATGATAGGATTGTGAGACTAATGCTCGGAGGAGAAATGTTTTTAAGCCATCAAATAATCGATCAATCTTACTCCATGGGTTATGTATATAACATCTGTTATTCCTTGTTATCCTTGTAAATTTAACCTCATAATTTTAGACATTCTTATCCTATTTTTCCCCCATACTCAAAAATTGTCCTTCCATATCCACATGATGGTAACAAAGAAAGTATTTTTCTAAGGAAATCTCTTTAGACTCCCTACATTCCATGTTTTATACTTCTTCATATTACTTTGTGATTTTGATTAATGAACGCTATTGAATTGCATCTCCTGTGATGTGATGAATTTCCATGATAACTTTTCCTCTTTCATTACTCCCCAAACATGAAATATTTTCTATAAGGATCTTATCCATTGCTCAGATACTAATTAATTTTTACTCCCATTGAATTTTTGTGTTTGTTGTCTCATGAAGAGGCCTAACTTTGATCATCTCCATTGAGGATCTGGGTCCTCCATATGGGTAAGGATATTATTCATAACCTGAATGAGTTGTCATAGTATGGTGATAAGCTGAGCATCACCAGTTACATCACCAGCTCCAATATAATTATCTTGAGTAGGAGGTAAATCCCTACATGGATTACGTGTGTCGATACTGTTTCCATTCCTTCCACTAGGCACCATTTCTATACAATGATATACACTAGCACAGTTTATGAATCACAATACAGAATTCCAAACTGGTAAAACACTTAACATAAATTGAACAATTTATGCATATAATCCATAATCCTAAAAAATATTTTCTTTGAGGAGGTATATGCTTAAAAATCTTTCATAATAGTTTTTAAAGGAAATGTCAATTATCTAAATCACATCCCCTGGAAGTGTCATAACAAAGAGTGCACCAAGACCTGTTGTAATTTACTAGGATACCCTGGGTCTAGCCCATAAATCTTTGTTAGAGTTTTCACTCCTATGTACATCTGGGATAGAGCCTCCTCTACCTACTCGTATCCAGACATGGATGTATTTCTTGGAAAATTCACAAAATCTCTAGATTACCAAAATTCTAGGATGTTCATCTGTACCAATCCCCAATGTATACCTTAGGGTAATGTTCTCTAATCAATTTTTATCTAAATCTAGTTTCCAAGGATTGTACTAAAATTACTCTAATACCAACTGTAACGCCTTGACCCTAGTTAACTAGAGTCTGTGAATTATTACATAACATTTTCATGATCATAGGGGATCAAATCTCAAAGGGACGATCGGTTTAGTAGCTTTGGAAGTACTAGATACATTCATAAGTTTTACATTACATAATAAACAGATTACATCAAAAACATTTGTCCCATTTGAACACACTCATATCATTTTCCTATCCCTATAGGTAAACCATCAAATACTTCCTCACATAATAGGAAAAATAAAACATAGAAAGGGGTGAGATAAGATGCTCAGTAAGGATAATAATACAAGAGAATCTTTCATAAATAAGCATAAACATTTAAGGAAATGTTTGAGATTAAAATAAAAGCCTTTTAAACATAACCTTTAGTATAATATGGAAAAAATAAATCATGTAATACCATTTACTTATTCATGTGGATATTCTAATAGTTGAATAATAGCATGTAATATCAATAACCAATTTCATAATGTTGGAGTGTATAATGACAGACTTCATTACCACATAGTCAAGGCCTTGTGCAAAGAATAAAAATAAGATTTTATCAAGGCCTTCTTCCAAGACACTAGTTTGTCCCATGAGACCTACCGATTCCTCGACGAGCTGTACCTGGCTCCAACCTTCCCTTACTAAGTCCAATGCATTCCTCATATTAAAAAGTTTAAACATAACATAAATATTCATATTAAAACTAGCATACAAAATGTTAATACTTTCTCCCTAAACCATGAATAGAGTAAAAATAACACATATAAATTAAAACAAATCACAAAACCTTCAATACAATATGGATGATTTTTATCATAATAAATCCACTTCAGAAAAGCTTAAAATCCATCAAAGGATATTGACATGGATGAAATCAAAACATTTTGTAGAAAAATATATCTTTCTATTTTGAAATCAATTAAAAGTCATATAACTATATAAGAAAACATTTATTTTTAAAATATTCATATAATCTTGTATGGGAATCCTCGACGATGTTATAATGGCAGAAAATAGCTGCACCTACCATATAAGTTAAAAAGAGACATTCTTACCTTAACTTTTTTGAGAAGGTCATAAAGTACTTTGATTAGAAAACAACGAAAAGATTGTTTTCAAATCATATGTGGTCAAATAAAGGTATAAATTAAATTAACACATAGTGTAGTAAATATTAAAAAATATTTAAATTACACTTTCATTAAAACATGAATTTGGATGATAAAGAGGTCTCTGTAGATACTAACATATTAAAAACCTCGGATAAGTTAAGAGATTGTAAAATTAACTCTTATCTGGTACTTTTCCTTAGTCGATGGTATGTTAACCTCCTATATAATTGTTAAAAAAATCTTATAAAAATATACAAGAACTATATAAATAAATATGATATCATATTTGATCCGACAATATTTTTTTTGTTAATAATATTTCAGTAGTATCATCATTTCGGGTGTTAACTGATTCGTTTTCCTTTATATGTTTGGTTACGTGAGCCATGTTTTTTATTAATAGGATTTATTTTATTCATATAATGAATGATATTATGATCATAAAAATTATTTTTTATCATAAAATGAAAATTATTCTAGAATGATTATGATGGGGAATGAATCTTATCATGTTCGTGGAGAAAGTAATCCATACGTACACACAAGCGACAATATCATTATATTGATGGTAAAATCATATGTAATTGTATGATATAAAATATATACAGAGTCATTAACATGTTATGTTTATTATTTACATTATTTATACTCATTATTATAACAATCCAAATAATGAATTGTTTGAATAACAAACTACACCCTGATGTGTAGACGGTAAGTCTCATTAACATAAGTATGGTCACTAGGTCATTTATAGGATGGATAGAATATAGAATACAGTTGTACCATATTTACAATAACATCACATAATGTATAAGGTATTTGATTTATTATTTTTGTGTGTAATCAACAAATAAATAGTAAGTGGATGATGAAAATAACTACAAAGAGAGCGGTGAAATTATTACCTCTTCTTCAGGTGTTTCCTTTTGAGTTGACCAATAAAGATTCATAGGTTTGATTTCTAATTAAATTAAGGCTTCTAAGATTATGGGAGGATAGTTGAGAGTAAATTTGGGTAGGTTTTGACCCAGATAAATGGAATTGGAGGTGTGAAATTTATATTAGGGGATGAACCCTTTTATAAGAGGGGTGAGGGTCACTTTTAGAAAAGTTTGAAATGTTAATTTATAATAAAATTATTTACGGTTTCTAATTTATCAAAAATGATTTATTTCGATTATAAGGTCATTATGGGTTAAAAAATTGTCAACTAATATGTTTTATATATGTTTAGGTCACCATATTAACCTTATCCTTTAGATTTAACTCTTAGTTAAGTAGTTTGACATTTACCATGTCTCTTTATATTTTTATATTATAGGGTTAATAAACATATAATAAACTGCCAAGTGAACCCCTAATGGTTGATTATTAATATATATATCCTTTTCTACATCCTTTTACCAAACTTTTGATTTTTAGGAATATTATATCATTAAATAATATAGTATTTGTTTTAAAAACTCGATTATGTAAATTTTGACTCTAAATAGAATTTAATTTTTTTGAAAGCCATAAAACCGTTATCACTTCAAATAAAATTTATTTAATAAATACTAAAATTTCATATAAACCTTTAAAATTATTTTAATTCCTCATATATCTCAATTTACATTTATTGGGATATTTATAATATCAATTATTTTAATATTTCATTAATAAATTAATTACTGCATCATCGTTGTGTCATAAATATATTTAATTATTTAATTTCTAAAATTATAAATAGAATACCATTATGTAGGAAATAATTTTAATTTCTAATGAATATTTATTGTCTAATTTATCTTATGTATAACCTTATATTAAGAATGGATTAGTTATTAAAATTTGAATTCAACCCTTTTAACTATTCGTTAAATAAAATAATAATAAATGTCTCAATCTAATCCTAATGGACCAAAGAGGATCATATTTTATTTCTAAGGTTGTTTTGGGTCGAATTACACTTATCCAATAGAATTAGGACATGTTTTTGGGTACTTATAATATCATTTTTACACTTAATTACCCTATTTACTTTTAAACGTGGTAAATAAAAGTCATAAGTTTATATTCACAAAAAATTATTTTCATATTATTGAACAATATTTTACGTACTAATTTCAACCATGTCTCTTGGGTTTTTGTAATTAAACTCCCAGAAATGGTAAAATTATGTTTTATGTAAATTTGTAAATTCTTCTAGTAGGTTGGTAAAAGATGGTAAAAAGTTTAATAGAATTTTCTATATCTAATCTTATTATAAAATGATTACATTGAATTACATTAATCATGTATAGGTATTATGTATCTATTTTTCCCTAAAATAATTTAAAATTAAAATAACTATTTACTTAAATATAAATTTGGTTTTAAGCAATAACGGAGTGTTTTTCACTATTCATCAAAAATTGAATGTTTTTTGAAAAATACCAGAAAATAACCCAAAGATTATTTTGATATTATGAATTCAAAAATGAAGTCAATTTTGAAAAATAAAATTTATAAAATTTCAAAAATTAGGTATTAATATTCGTAATGGCTAGTTTGATTGGTTTTCGCGTGTTAAAAAACCATGTTGTGTACAACGTAATCTAATGCATTATTCAAAGGGAAATGTACCGTGGATGAATGGGGAGTTACATGAATATTTTGGAAATTTCCTAACAATGTACAAAAATTTGTGTTTTAATAGTTTTAATCAGGGTTTGAATCCTCCAATTCTAAGGGATATAGGGAAATAAAATATAATAGTAACTATAATAGTGGGTCATCGAAATGAATATTTGAATGTTCCAAACACCATCCATGGAACAAATTAAAATTAATTATCTAAATCTAGTTAAAATACTCTTATATATATATAATTTCATCAATAATAACTAATTCACCACCGAAAATGGATACGTATTGAATTAGCAATAAACACTCTTAATGGAATCATAATTTCATTACACGTTTATACCTCTGTTCTTCTAAATTTTTTTTGATTGTTTTTCTAGAAAAATAAAATTATATTCTTTCAGTTGTATTTGAAGTTATTTTTTGAATTTATTGGATCATTTTACATAGAGAACATACTAATTTTCAAGAAAGGTAAATTAAATTATGTATCAAATATCATTCCATGTTCATCTATCGATGATAGGAAAATAATGAACTCCTTGTAGAAGCTACATCACTTATATAATTAATTTTACCAAATAATTAGTGAAATTTATCTCAACTAGTCCGGGAGTAACACAATATTGAAAATATTTATTTTGTAAAATAATTTGTTAATGTAAATCAAGATTATTTATGGGGTATTCCAATAGATCATAAGGATTAGTTTTAAATAGAAGTAAATGTTGTTGGTATTCAAATATCAAATAATCTTCATAGAATAACCATAATAATTTTATTAGAATTTTCGTAGATATTACATTATTATCATTTTAAAGATTTACATTCCCATGTACCTCCCCATAGGGTTATTTAATCAGCATTTTTACAAATAAAAATGGTTCAATGAAACATTTAATAGATTTTTGTTAACAAAATAAGATCAAAATAAAAAAACATGTATCGTGTACCATTTATAGATGACTTAATTGATCAAATAATCTAGGATTAGTGCATACCAAAGATAGAACTTCACTCTAGATATCATAAATTAAAACTTCAAAGAGATATAATATGGTTCTAAGTATTTGGTATAATATATAGAAACTATGAATTCATAATGACTCCTTTCAGCCAGAAAAAGTCCTTGTTATCTTCTCAGATCTAATAAATATAATCTGAAAAGATCGCCTTCTTTAATATTTGGTTGTCATTATGGATAATAATATAATATATTCAAATAATTATATGATCATGGATACCATTTTAGTATTATGTTTATGAACATAATAAGGATAAACATGATTTAAAATTTTTATAGTGATTTTTTTCTATATAAGGTATAATTTTTTTGTCATATAATCACAATAGAATATATATATATATATATATATATATATATAACCATAAAATAGATATGTTATTAAGGAATTCTTATACCAATCGCATTGATAATGATACATACTTTTCTTGGATTATGTTAATTGTATATATTCCTTGCGAGTAATTTATAATTACTTTTATATATACACACCTTGATAACAGTAATGAGAGTCATGTTTCACTCGATAATTGATTGTGAACACAGTTATATAAATATTATAATAATTTTTTACATTCAAACTATACTCACACTACCACGAAATAGACTATGTTTTTTTATATTAAAAAAATACATAAATGAGGGTATTTGGATGTGTCCACATGAAAACTAAAATTTTTGTTTTTTATCTTTCCAGTAAATTGATGGTTCTTAAAAAATTTAACCTGAATTAGGGTTTGGAGCTTGAAGAGAGAATAGTTGAACATGAGATATAAACACATTATCTCAATGGTGAATATTGTGATGTATATAAAACTAAAAAACAATATAAATTATATACTCACATAGAATTAGTGGAACATGATCTCATAGTGATGGTTTGAGTAAATCAATGACAATTATAGGTAGATATATTAATGATCTCTGAATAAAACCAATGGGAAAGACTCTTTAATAAGGATGGTCAGTGTTACCTTATCAATGGGGATGTTTTAAAGTCAACCAATACTCATGTATTAGAATATAATGTACCTAGGAATGATAACAGAGGGGGAAAATTATTATAATTTATAAATTTACATTCAACCATACAACCTTATGATGTTCACGGTGGAACAGAAAAATGATATAAAACTATTGAATAATTAGATTAATATTTTAGGCTTAACCATGACAAAGAGGGTATCATAATATTTTGTAAATGAATATTTGTTCCTTAAATAACATAATTGAAGAACTATGTTTTAAATAATACATATAGTTTATCATTTCAATACATACGTGATGGGATAAATGTTTTGAAATTTGAATATTCTTTTATGGTCGGATGATATAAAGATAGATATTTCAAAGTGAAAATCATGATTCATGGCATGAGAACATGTATAAGAAAAATGAAATATGTATTTGGGGATTATCATACATTAAGAATTACTTTATATAAATAGTATTTAACATCAGTCATGATTTCATTATAGGTCCTCATAAGACCGATAAAGGACCTGCTTCTATTTCGTTTGTAGTTGACCTCATTATGAAGATGGATCATTTGACTAAAATCCAATAAGTTCTCATTTGAAAAACATGAAAATAAGTACATAAATAATGTTGTAATGATATATTGAGTGCTTATATAAATTTTATGTGATTGATATCCATGTTTTAAAATGATGTTATAGAGATTTATTTAACAAAAATCGGATTTTGAGCTACTATTTAGTGCATTATTTTATCCTGAGTATGATGGTCATGCTGAAAGGACCATCCAAACCATAGAAGATATAATAAGATCATAATCAATGGATTTAAATGGATTTTGATAGATAAAAGTTATCATAGCGGAACAATTATATAATTTTTAATCTATTATATAATTCAAATGTCACTATATCAAACTCTATATTTAAATAGTTATATAACTCCAACATAATGGGACAATATCCAATAGTTTAAGCATATAGGTATATATTTTTTACAAAATATCTTAAGGAATATTCAATATATTTAGTAATGCATTAGTAACATATAATGTAATGAAAGGATATAAGTTTATAAAAATCAATTATATTTAGATTTTTGAGTTGGAGAGTGGGGTTTTTATTGAATATATCAAAAAATAAGGTTATGATATTCTATTAGAAAAAAATATTTAGCTAAATATATGTTGTAAACAAAAAAAACATGATCATATGTTAATAATATCCAATAACGATTCAATTACATAAATACTATTCAATGTGCATGATGTGTTACATGTATCACATTTTAGGAAATACATGCCTAAACCTTCACATTTACTAAACTCGTATATTTTACAACTGGAATATAATTTCTCTTATGAGTGAAAAATGGTTGTAATCCTAAATCATAGAGTTAAATTTCAATGAAATAAGACCAATAATATATTTAAATTTATCCATATGAATCATTGTTTTGATGACATAATGAGTGAACATGAATATATAATAAGTCAAATTTACCCTTATTTTTTCATATAAGTGATGAAATTTCAAGGGTGAAATATATATTATGGGCGATAGAATAAAAAAAACCCAACTTTCTTATATTTAATATGTTAAATATGTTAGTATACATTAAACCAAACTAAAAATCAATTTAAAATTCAATTGGTTAAAAATATTTCAATACAATGTATAAATTAATGCATTATGTTATTTCAATATTAAATTTTTTATGAAAATTATAAAAGTAGAAAAAACCAAAATAAAATAAAATAACCATGAAAATGAAATCTCCAGCCATTGGGTGTGATTTAAATATCACACCAATCAATTTAATTATATAATTATGGCCAAATATTACAAATATTATAAAAATATTAAATGGGAAATAAAGAAATATTATCAATTAATTCTAGTGAATCATAAAAGGGTGTATATATTAATTTTAGATGACTATTGAGTATATGGTCATTAAATATATGGTCGTTGGATATACAACAATTTGGTATACATGAATCCAATTTCTATATTGACTATTTATAGTTAGAGTTAAAAATTTATAAATAAAATATTTAACACGTCATAAATTTAAAATAAATAATAAGATACTACTTTATTTGGGATAATAAATATTATTTCAAATTAATTTTTTGTTTGATGTGATATTTTAAAATATTTTTATAGAATTTTAAATTTATTTTAATAAAATATATTTTGATAATTCAATATTTGATTAGTAAAATTATTAAATAAAAGCTCATATATAATTGAGTAATCATAATGAATTTGAATTTCGTGATACAATGTAAATGATATTTTTTTGATAGTGAGAGTTATTAAATAATGTTGGATAATTTAGTTCCCAAGAAGGATTTCTATTAAAAATTAGTTAAATTTAAATAATCTATACCAATTAAAAACACCTAATTAATTACAATTGTCGATTTATATAAGTTTTTTAACACATAAAATATCTGAACAAAATGATTAGGGCTCCTTTAAATAAAATATTTAATTTATAATAACTTTGGAAACTAAATTACTTAATCAAATAATTTATATATACTCATGTTAATATTAACTATCAAAGTTTAATTTTTTATTGAATTTGAAAACAAATTCAGAATTAACCTTGTAATATAAAATATTACAAAACCAGACCAAAACACATATTGGACTAATCAAGGGGTTCACCACCCAAATTCAAATGGTAGGTTATCTGAATACATAGCACTCAAGTACAAAAACATTTGAAGAATAATAAAAAAGAACGATTAGATACTTATTTTGTGGAATAAATTAGTAAACACTATCATTTTTATTTAATGCTTCTATAGTGTTGATTAGAAATAATGATTAATAAACTCACATGAGGAAGTCTACATTAAATTACATAAACAATCTGTTAGAGTAATTAAATTCAAATAATTCTCCGAGAATCACTGGAAACATACTAGCAGCAGAACAAATCTTATGTTAGTATATGCCAATCCTATATTATGATAACAACATCATGGTCTAGTGGTATCAATTCCTAGAGGTAGCACAACTGGTGGTAGTGTAGGATTGATTGTATCTTTATGTCCATCAATAACATGTATGGGTTAGCTTTTCAGGATGTAGAATGTCTATTAGTAGCATATGTTTAGTTGTAGCACATGACTAGTTGTATCACATGTTTGAGGGTAAAACAAGTTTTGTGGTAGCATTGTTCTGGCACTAGAAAATTTCTGAACTAACATAGGATCTTTAAAACAAAACGTGGATTTGTACTTATTTAATTTTATCACAAAAATATTCACTATCAAATACATTAGTATTATTATTAATATAATAATTATGATTTGTGAGCATTATAGTACGATCATTCCAATAGATTTATTTTCAACAATAAATTTATTATTATATTATTTAAAAAATAAATTATTCATATTTGGTGTCAAAAACATATTTAAATGTATTTATTATATATATAAACAAATAAATTAACATAAATTCCAAGATTATTAAATTATATAAAAAACAATAAATAAACTTATATGTTAATATAGTAATTTTAAAAAAAATATTTATATGATTTCACTTAATATGTAAAATTAATTTTAATCTGTTCTAGAAACGAAAATTTAAAAATTCAATTTTGTATTTGAATAATGGAAATCTATTTTGGAAATATTTTTTTTACATCATTATGAATGAAATAGTTTACATATTTAAAAGTTAGGAACCACTATAAAGGGTAAAATGAGAAAAAAAAACTAAAATAATTGATAACATCATAAACATTAAAAAATTATATATTTGTGTTTAATAAGTAATTATATTCCTACAGTAAATCCATTTCCAATATTGATAAATTTTTTTGAGAAATATTACATTCCATATGATTTAAGGATAGAGTATTTTTAAAATTTTCACTCAAGATCACCTATAAATTTTTATCTCCTATAACCACATCAATCCACACATTACCTTTTGTCTCATATTTAATCAAATCATACATTATCTCCCGAAAATTCCACTATCATGTTAATAAAAACCTATTCACATGACATGTTCAAATATAGACAATGAGATAAAACATCTCTGTATTGGGGTGTGATTTTGTTGAGATATAATTAATTTTTATACATAATTTATAATATTTTTGAATGTTCTAGTTAATTCAACGTAGTTTTTATTGATGTATGATTAGGTAATTTTTGAGAGTAGAAAATGAAGAAAAGGGGGGGTGGAAATAATATTAACCTATATTGAACAAATATAACAATTGGATGAAGATATAGTGTGGTTTGTTGAACATCATTTTTTATAGTATACAATGATGATGTTATTACTTAAGATATATTTGTAATGAATTTCATTTTAATATGAGTGTTTACTATTAGTTTTATTGTTCAATGATATCACTACCCATTTTGGTTTTATAAAATGTTTTTTAATGGGATAAATCATTTTAATAATGTCAATAATTAAAAATTGAATAATAATGAAAATTTTAATCCTATAATGATTGGATAATTAGTGTAAAATCTCATTTATATACTCAACAAACTATTTCATGATGTGTAAAATAACAAAAACCATATAAAACTACAAAAGATTCAAAGGAATGAAAATTTATCCATTGATTCCATCATGTAGATATGACAATCTAATTTTACTTTGTGTTCTAATCCTTAATATTCTAAGAAATATATCAACATAATAAATAATATATTTTTTAGAATGTAATTATTAATATTACGACCCATCCCCCAGGCCCCGTGTCGTGACTACCCCATGACCACCTTCTATAGGCTAGGGGTTGGGAACTAGCACCAAAAGCATAAATCCCTAAAATGGGAAGGCATTGGATTTATAACATTAAAATGTACACAAAATAGTACGAGTTGGAAGTAAGACACAAAGTAAAACTGTATACAAAAGGAGTGTTGAAAAGTAAAAGGAGCTGGAAATACAAGCCCAACAGGAACGTACAAGTACAAATGAAAAACAAGTACAACTAAAGAAAAGTAAAATAGCTGATGCATCATCCTCTAGAATTCCTACTTGAAGGGTAGGTAAAGATAGCATCCTCAGTACTCCATGTCTATCAGTCTCCTTCGTGTACTGACTTTTCGTATGGTCCGCCTCCGGGTACTATCCAGTCCTGCTACTCTCAGCCTCAATCAGCGCAGTCCATCGTCTTCAACCAAGAAAATGAGGTGCGGGCATAACCCGTGCAAGGGTGAGTATAACGATACTTAGTAGGCACCCAAAGACCCACAAGGTCTCAAAAAATCCAACAAGGATAAACCAAAAGGTAAGAAATCAATAGATAACCCCACACAAGAATATTCCCATACATATACCTATGTTATCATGTAATCTATCCTTATCATTAGGTAAACAAGAAAGTTAAACACTCAGCTCAACTAGGATTTTTGTTATCGAAACCACAGCTGCTGGAGAACTCCTGCTCAATCGAGTACAGTGGGACTTCCATGACACGAAGGAGCTTCCCACTTACCTTGGACTGCTGAGGTACTCCTCCTGTCGAGTACTGTGGGTCTTTTGCGTCACCAAGGATATCCCCACCATGGGTCTACCGCGACACTAAGTCCTTCCCCTCGTAGCCTGTAGAGGTACTCCTCCTGTCGAGTATAGTGGGTCTGCCACGACAACAAGGTGCTCCACACTGTGGGTCTATCACAAAACCATGGCGCTTCCCACTGGGCTAGTAGAGTCACTTCGAGTCAAAACGGTTAGCAGTCGTCAGGTCTCAGGTAGCTACAAGGCCCCCATGCTCTTCTTGCTCATCACAGGAAAGATCTGCTCGATGAGCAATAGGTCGATACTCAAACCCTCACGAAGTACCATGGATTGTATCTCAATGGTCCTCCACATCACAAGGGTATCAATGCAACTGACGGTGCGTCAATCAGATGCTTGGTCTGTGAGTAATAGTATTTTTATTCAGGGGGCCCTATTGGATTCGTGTACGATCCAACCTGAACGTATCTCAACAAATCCCCAAAATCCAATGCGGTATACTCAAAAGGACCTTCATGTTCCAATATTACCAGTTCCACTGACAGTTCATCAAAAGTAGGTATGGTGCCAAAGATATGGCCAATGAAAGTATAGGGTCAGTAATGGGCCCGGGTCTGGTCAGACCCTGTCGGACCGACCCGGCTCGACCATGTATTGGGCAACCTGGTCAGACCTGTTGGGTCTGGCCCATCCCATTGGGTGGGCTAGCCTGTTAGGTTTTTCCTGGCCCACTGGGCCCAACCCAGTTGGCCGCGTGGGCGGTTTGGCCCGGCGCGGCGCGTCCCAGAGGGCGCGGCCGGGCCGAAGGGCCAGGGCACCGCGAGGGGGGCAACGGGACGGTTCTGGAGGTGGCCCATCCGGGAGGCAGCAAGGGAGGGCACGGGCTGGTGAGCGTCCGGGCAGGGCGCGGCCAAGCCAGAAGGTGTCCAGTAGGCTAGGTCAGCATGGTTTGGCCCGACGTGGTTTTTCCGAGCTCGGGCTGGAAAGGGCTGGTGGGGTTCAGTCGGGGCATGCAAAAGGCTGGCGGCGGTGTGGCTGGGTGCGCATGAGGACAGCTGTGGTTCGGCCCATGGAGTCGGCTCAGTCGAGGCACCAGAATGTAATGGGGGTGGCACAGTTCGTAGAAGCTGCAGGAAGCGCAACCTTTGCCTGTGCCTTCTTCGCCTTCAACGCTTCTTCATCACCATGCCAGGAAACAACACGAACAAGAATGGTAGAGGGTTTGGGCCATGTTGGTTTGGCCCACACCCTCTACGTTTAGGGTGGTAACACATGGCTCATTAAAGAGTAATAAATATGAACAATAATTTTTTTACAACCACGCAATGATTCCTTTCCAATATGGAGTAGAGAAAAAGAAAAGGAATATTACAAAAAATAATCCCCATACCTTTGATTGTCGATCATCGATGTTGAATTCATGAGAAGAAGATGAAGTAGTTCATCATTCATCGTGTCCCCCACGTACTCCCAATCCAGAGCTGCGTCAGCTCGTTGATGACGTTGTAGAGGGTAGGTCAGTTGTAGATTTCCCACGTTAGTAGGATCTGAGGGAGGAAGTCGAAGAAGGTCCTCATTCTTCGTCGGTGGAGTGTTCTTCGTCGGTGGAGCGTTCATCATTGGAAGAACCTTTCTCCCAAGCTCTTCTCTTCCCAAGCTCCACCAAATGAGAAATTCCCTGAAAAATTTTAATACATTTTGATTGTCTATTATTTAGTTGTTGACAACAAAATCAAATTGGTGAATGAAATTTACATCGACCCACCTAATAAATGCTTGAGTGTTGGCACAAATTAATTAGAGGAGTTGGCACCAATTAATTAAAGGGTAGGTCAAGAGGCTCTCCCTCATTAATGGGGTAGAGTTGAGAGGTTATTCATTCCTCCATCAAAATGGGGTTTAGCCCTGTGTGGTCCCCACATCGTAACCTCTCGTGAGTGGTTGGGTGCTGGTGCGCCCCACCACCATAACTTTTCATGGGAGGTTAAGGTGTGGTGGTCACACTTCCAACTTCCATGAGGAGGTTTTAGCCACCAAACACCTGCATGGTGGCTCAAATAAAAATAAATTGAAGCTCAATTTATTTTATTATTTTACACGAAAACCCAATAACCATATTTTAAACTCGACCCACTACCATCCAAGTGAATGTATTATTAAGCGAATATTGGCACTACATGTTCAATGATGCCCTCATATTTCAATTCTGAGAACTGGTTCAATAGTTACATAAATTCGCTCATATATTTTCTAAACGTACCTAATCCAAACATTAGAAATTGATTCCAGGCACATTGTGCCTCAGACTCATGCGCCGTAAATTTTCGCAGACTCGTAAAATTCCCATGTATTTAAGAAAATACATTCCATGGAAATTATGGGTCTTTACATTCTCCCCACCTTAAGGATTTACATTCCCATAAGCTTCAACTCAAACTATGAGAACAAGTGGGGGTACTGAGAACGCATCTGAGTCTCCCGCTCTAATGTGCTCTCTTGGACGTTCTCGTGCTGCCAGTGAACTTGCACTAGAGGTATCGACTGTCCATGAAGGACCCGCTCCTGTCAATCCTCAATCTCCACTAGAACCTCCATAAAAGTCACTCCATCATCGACGTCCATATCTCCAAGGTCGATGATGTGAGAAGGGTGGTGCACGTATCTCCTCAGACGAGGTACATGGAAGACGTCGTGCACCTGGTGCAACTAAGGTGGAAGAGTTAAGCTGTATGCAACCCCATAAACTCATCTGAGGACCCGAAAAAGTCCGTTAAAATGTGAAGATAACTTACCGCCTCAGCCAAATCTTCGTAGACCTCATCAAGGTGAGACAAATAAGAATATATAGTCACCATCCTCAAACTAAATAGTTATCGATATCTTATCATCATACAAATTATACCTGCTCTATGTAGTCATCATTCGCTCCTGGATGATCTGCACCTTCTCTATGGTAGCTCGTACCATCTTTGGTCCCAGTAGTGCTGACTCCCTAGGGTCAGTCCAGCACAATAGTGATGTGCAAGGTTTCATGTATAATGCCACAAAAGGTTCCATATTTAAGGTGGTGTGACAACTGTTTTTGTTTGAAAACTCTACAAAAGGTAAGTGATCCTCCCAGTTGTGACAGAAGTCGAGGAAACAAGCACACAACATGTCCTCGAGGGTTTAAATGGTCTAATCAGTCTCGCCATACGTCTGAGGATGGAAGGCAGTGCTTGGACAAAGTTGCATCACAAAAGCCTCCTACAACCCTTTCTAAAGACAATAAGTAAACTGTGCATATCGATCGTAGATAATAGATGAAGGTACATCATGTAGCTGCACAATCTCCAGCACATAGAGGTGTCACAAGCTCTCTACTGATCCCTACTCTCTAATTGGTAGTATGTGGGCTGAATTGGTGAGGCGGTCAATGATCACCAAAAGCATGTCTTGACCCCTGGATGTATGTTGATGTCCTGCCACAAAGTCTATGGATATCTCATCCCACTTCCACTCTGGAACCTCTAAAGGCTGAACCAAGCCTGCTAATAACTGGGGCTATTCCTTCACTTGCTGACAAGTGAGGCATTGCGAGAAAAACTTTGCTAGTGCATTCTTCATACCTAGCCACCAATGTTGTCATCGAAGGTCCTGTTACATCTTCTCCACTCTTGGATGTACCTCTAGAGGGGATGTGTGGTACTCCCTCAACACTTCCTCCTGAAGTAACAATGGTACCATAGTACTTCCTTTGAAGATGATGACTCGCTCCCCACCTTCATAAAATCCATCAGGGGCCTGCCATATAGATATCGTTGCATGTCGTGTCTCGCATTCATCTTCCCCATGTTGTGCCTCCCTGACTCATTGAAGAAGTGGGGGAGTGATTGTAAGATACTGAATGAAAGATTCTCCATCTCTATCCATAAAGGAAATCTGCAAAGTGTCTAGTTGCCATGTCGCCTCACCTAGCTATTGTATACGAGATCTCATGTTGAGTGCATCTGCTACAATGTTCCCCTTTCTAGTAGTATAGACTATCTCGAATTCATAGTCATGGAGGAACTCAATCCAACACCGCTATCTCAGGTTCAGGTCCTTCTGAGAGAAGATATACTTGAGACTCTTGTGATCATAGTACATCGTAAAACGTTCTCCAATAAGATAGTGTCACCACAACTTTAAGGCGAATACCACTACTGCAAACTCTAGGTAAAGGGTTTCATATATCTTCTTGTGATTTCTCAGCTGCCAAGAACCATATGCAATCACTACTCGCTCCTGCATCAGGACACACCCGAGTCTGGTCCCTCGTGCATCGCAGTAGACTGTGAACCCTATTCCTTCATATGGAAGCCTCAATATGGGGGCAATAGTCAGCCTCTGCCTCAGCTTCTGAAAGCTCTGATGTCATCTCTCTGACTATACGAAGGGTTTCCCCTTCTTCATCGAGCCATGTTGGTTTGGCCCGCACTCTCCGAATTTAGGTTGGTAACACCTGGATCATAATAGAGTAAGAAAGATGAACAACAACTGTTTTACAACCACACAATGATTCCTTTCCAATCTGAAGATGAGAAAAAGGAAAGGAAAGTTACACAAAATACACCACCTACCTTTGATACAAATTTATCACGACCCCTCCCCCGGGGCACATGTCGTGACTACCACAAGCCCACCTTCCATAGGCCAAGGGCTGGAGACTAGCACAAAAGGTGTAAATCCCTAAACTAGGAAGGTATTTCTTTTAAAACATGAAAACGCACACACAATCAGTGTTTTCATGAACTGAGTTAGAAATCAGTAGTCAGGGTCCCAGTCTATGGATACGTCGGATGCCGCACCAACACCGGAATCCCTAAACTGAAAACCACACTCAGTACCCTTAACACTATTTCTTCACAAAAATGATCAGAGTCATATGTTCTGTTGTAGAACTGACTAAGCTGCTAATAATTTGTCATGACTCATCCCCCGTGGCCTGTGTCGTGACTATACCAAGCCCGCCTTCCATAGGCCAGGGGTTAGTGACTAGCACCAAAGGCGTAAATATATAATCTGGGTAGGAATTTCCTTTCCAACTTGAAAATGAACAGAACAGAGTACGAGCTGGAAGTAAAGCACTAAGTAAAACAGTATTTAAAAAGAGTGCAGAAAATTAAAAGGGGTCAGAAATACAGTCCCAACAGGAATGTACAAGTACAACTAAAAAAATTACAACTGATGAAACGTAAAAGAGCAACTGGGTCATCCTCTGGAATTCCTACCTGAAGAGTAGGTACAGATAGCCTCCTCAGTACCCCATGTCCGACAATCTCATCCGTGTACCGACTCGTCGTAAGGGCCACCACCGGGTACTATCCAGTCCAGCTACACTTAGGCTCAGTCAGTGTTTCTTTCATTTGCAACCATCTCAATGGGGTGTGGTTATAGCCCGTCCAGGGGTGACTATAACGATACTCAGTAGAGACCTCGAGACCCTCGAGGTCCCACAAAATCCACCAAGGATAAACCAAAAGGTAATAAATCAACAGATAACCCCACATAGGTATATTCCCATAAATATACCTATGTTATCAAGTAATCTATCTCAATCATGAGGTAAACACAAAAGTTACTGACTCATCTCAACCAGGATTTTTGTTATCAAAACCACCGCTACCGGAGAACTCCTGCTCAATCGAGTACAGTGGGCCTACCGCGACACCAAGGAAATTCTCACTAACCTTGGACTGCTGAGGTAATCCTCTTGTCAAGTATTGTGGGTCTGCTGCATCACCAAGGTGCTCCCCACCGTGGGTCTACCGTGACACCAAGGCACTCCCCCTCATAGCCTGCTGAGGAACTTCTCTTGTCAAGTATTGTGGGTCTACCACGAAACCAAGGCACTCCCCATTGTGGGCATTGTGTGACACCATGGAACTTCCCACGAGGCTAATAGTGTCACTCTGAGTCAAAACGGTTAGTAGCCGTCGGGTATCATCTAGCTACTAGGTCTCGAAACTCTGCTCGCTCTTTACCAGAAGGATCTACTCCACGAGCTGTTGGTTGATAATCCAACCGTCTCGAAGTACCCTGAAGAATTACCTCCAAGGTCAGCCAAGTTACAAGAGTCTCAACGCAATAGATGGCACGTCAATAGGACGCCTGGTCTGTGAGTTATTTGGATTTTGGTCCCAGGGCATGGTTGGATTCATGTACGATTCATTTTGACCGTATCTGAGCTATAACCCAAACTCCAGTGGGGTATACTAAAAGGGACATTCATGTTCTAATATTACCAGTGCCACTAACAGTTCGTCAAACTGACGTCTCGGGCCAAATATATGGCCAAAGAAAATAAAGGGTTGATAATGGGCTCGGGTCCAGTCCGACCCAGTCTGGGCAGACCTGGTTTGGGTCAACCAGGTCAGACCTGTTGGGACTGGCCGGGACCATTGGGTGGGCAAGCCTGTTATGTTCGGCCCGGTCCCCTGGGCCTCACCCAGCAGGCCGAGTGGGTTGTTTGACCCAAGCTCGGGCCGGTTCGGCATGGAGCATCAATAGGGTGCGGCCCAGCACGGATCGGCCTGGATGAAGAGGCTGGACCGGAGGGATAGGGTTTCGTGAGGGAGGCCGTGAGCCTGTTCGGGAGGTCGGGCGTCCTGGAGGCAGCCGGGCTGGGCGCGACCAGGAGGGCACGCGGTCGAGCAGGGCGCCAGGCGGGTCGGTGATGGCCAGGCAGGGGGTGGCCTAGCCGACCGGCGGCCGGGCAGGGTACGGCAATGCCGGTAGGTGGACGAGTGGTTGGGAGGTCGGGTCGGTGTTGTTCAGCCCAGTGCGGGCCAGCGTGGACCGTCGGGGTTTGGCCAAGGTGCACGAGAGGACGGCGGCGGTGCGAACGGGCCCGCGGGAGGCCCATGGTGGATCACCCTATGGAGTTAGCTCAATCGAGGCACCAGAACACCTCAGTGGCAGTGTGGTTCATGGAGGTCGTGGGAAGAACTGCCTTTGCATGTGCTTTCTTCACCATCAACACCGCTTCGTCGCAATGCCAGGAAACAATACGAACAAAAACGATGGAGGGGTCGGGCCATATAGGTTTGGCCCGCGTCCTCCACATTTAGGATGGTAACACCTAGATCATCAATGTGTAAGAAATATGATCAATGATTGTCTTACAACCACGCACCGAATCCTTTCCAATCCTAAGAAAAGAAAAAGAAAAGTAAAGTTGCAAAAAATACACCCCCGACCTTTGATTGTCGGTCGTCGATGTTGAGTTCGCGGGAAGAAGATAAAGGATTTATTCATTGGTCGCATCTGCCATGTACTCCCAATCCTGAGCTACGTCATCTCATTGACAACAATGCGAATGGTGGGTCGGTTGATGATTCCCACATTGGTAGGATCCAAGGGAGGAAGTCAAAGAAGGTCCGTGATCTTCGTCGGTGGAGCGTTCTTCATTGGTGGAGCATTCATCGCTGGAAGAACGTTTCTCCCAAGCTTTTCTCTTCCCAAGCTCCACCAAATGAGAAATTCCAAGAAAAGTAATAATAGATTGAGTTGTTCTATTATTTAGTTTCTGACACAAAATTTAAATTGGTGAATTAAATTTAATTGGCCCCACATAATTAATGTAGGAGTTTTGACACAAATTAATTAGAGGAGTTGGCACCAATTAATTAAATGGGTGGTCAAGAGGCTCTCCCCCATTAATGAGGGATAGTTGAGAGGTTTTACTATACTCTATCAATAGTGGGTTAAGATCTGTGTAGTCCCCACATCGTAAACTCTCGCGGGAGGTTAGGTTCTGGTGGGGCCCACAACCATAACCTCTTATGGGAGGTTAAGGTATTGTGGTCCCACCTTCAACTTCCATTGGGAGGTTTTAACCACCAAACAACGACATGGTGGCTCAAATAAAAATAAAGTGAAGATCACTTTTTTATTATTTTCCAAAAAATCCCATAAACTATCTTTTAAACATGATACACTGACGTCGAAGTGAAACTATTCTTAAGAGAATAATGGCGCTGTGAGTTCACCGTTTCCCCCGGTTTTCAATTCCAAGCACCGGTTCAGAAGTTATAAAAAATCACTCGTACTTTTACTGAATGTTCCCAAACAAAACTTAAAAAAATTATTCTGAGCACACCGGGCCTCGGAATCATGAGCCTTCAATTTTCACGGACTTGTAAAATTCCCAAGTATTTAAGAAAAATATTTCTACGGATATTCCGGGTCTTAACGGTTATAGCCAGAAAATATTTTATTATTAATTTATCCAATGAAAAATGAATCTAATAAATTATTTATTATCATTATTAATACAAGTATATGGGTAGTTATTGACTCCATAGAATTTGTGGAGTAGAGATTAAGAGTATATTTTTAAATAAATATTTTCCCTAAATTCGTCACATTAATATAAATATTTTACTCCTTGATTTGATGAAAAATGAGGATCTATCCATTATTTCATATGAAGCAATGAAAATTTTAGGATTTTCTTCTGGTTTTGAAAATGGTTTTAAAATAAAAAATTTTCAATTATTTAGTAGCATGACAACAGTTCTCAACAAATTTATTAGTAATAATAGAAATTTTTATCCTTGAAAAAAATGGTTAAATATCCTCTCATGGTGGAAATTGAAAATCATAGACTCCTACTTTTCATTGGGTTATGGGGGAAAAGGATGAATTGTTTTCTAAATGTAAAATTATAAACCTATATGGAAATTATTATTTATGACCCAAAATCATGAAATTTTATGAATAGGAATATTTATAACTACATCTAATGTTGAATGAAATAATTATTTTGTGGAATAAAATATAATAAATCTCATGAATACAGAAGGGATTTAAATAAGTTAACCAAAGAAATTAATGATAAATACTAAACCTAATGAACCGACCACACAAAAAAACATTTATTATATAATGAATGGACAATAAATTATCCATGACACTAATCCAAGTTTGATGATAAAAATAATCAAGAACGAAAACCTACTCAAATAGAGAAATAGTAAACATAGGAAATCAAAATTAATATTGTGGTTTAGAGAAAAAAAGTGGTGAAGGGAACAATTATCATATAATCATGACCTCTATATTTATTATTTTATTATAGTTCCCCCAACTCCTCCAAATTTTGAATATTTTTTATAATAATTAATTTAGAACTCTAAGGGTATGATTTTGAATTTTTCAAAATAATACATATTGGTTTGATCGTGGAATCACATGTTATTAATTACATTGTGATTGAAGTTTGAGGGATTTTGATTTCTACTAATTATTTTTCCTAAATGAGGTTTACTTAAATATTTTTTTTTGAATGGATTATATCTATACACATTGGTCCCATATTAATTTTGAGGATAAGGAAACCATAATTCATATCATCAAATAATCATAAATATCTATTAATTAAATTATGGTTATAAATTACATTTGTACATTACTCCCTTGGTATGGGTATGATTACATAATAATGATGGACATTCTTCCCAAATGGTTAGGTATAATTTTAATAAAAATGATATTTATATTGTTTGGGAATATATCATTGTATTTCTAGAAGATCTCATTTTTCTTCCCCCTTATAATGAGGTATTATTTTCCATAAAAATAATACATGATCTTATAACAATATGAATACTCCCTATATAATTTTACGACTATAATTGTATGAATTAAAAAAGAAACTCCATGAGAATATAGATAAGTCTTTTAAATTACCATGAGCTTAACCATTGGATGCACTAGTCCTCTTCAATATGATGGAAGTAGATTAATAACTATTTTTATGGACTATTATGATATTAATAAGATCATGATCATGGAAAAGTGTCATATATAAAATATTGATGACTTGTTTAATAAATAAGGTGGGGCTCAGTAATTCTAAAAGATTTATCCTCTTTTTAATATCATTATTTATGTTTTAAAATAGAGTGTATATATATGATTAAATTTTTTTATAAATTATGGACATAATGAATTTGTAGTAATTCATTTTAGAATTAAACTTTTCCATATATCTTCCTAAATCCTATAATTAGTGTCTTTATATATTTCAATTATAAATTTTTAGTATTCATTATTCATCTTATTCTAATATATTTAAAAATCAAGTAGGATTATCGAGGACATTTGAGTAATGTGTTATAGACCCTAGAAAAGGAGAAAACACATTCTAAATTTATTTATAGTGATTTATAGTAATTTAATATATCTGTATAGAGTCATATAATCAGATGTTAGGTTATATATTGGGATCCATACAAGATGCATCTAATTGAGAAATGGCCCAGATCAAACACTCTGAAAAATATCCAGGGATTTCTAATATTATCCGAACTCTATATAATATTTTTGTGAATATAAATTTTTTTGTAAAATCCACTAATCCTTTAAAGTAGTATTTGAATCAAGTTGATATATATATATATGAATGACATGATAATTTTTTTGAGCTAATCATAAGGTTTGTGACAAAACTACATTCAAAATACATTATGTTATGCATTTTTTATTTATATATATGATACAAGGAAGTGATTGAGATGTGTACTCATGAAAATGATATTGTGGTAGCTTATCCCAAAAATTAAATAATGGTTCAATAATTTTTTTACCAATGTTTCTTTGTAGATAATAGTGGAAATTTTAATATTAAATATATTGATACATAACATTAATGTGAAAGGAATTGTATATATAGACTACCAACAAGATATTAAAATATATTTTCAAATTCAAGGAGTTGAATATTCTCCAAATGATATTGTTGGATTTGATTAATAAAAATTATTAATCAACACATTACCAAAATAGGATGGAATATGCGTTGTTTGTTATAATATGTATTATGGATCATTATACATTTTCCATGATGAATTCTAAAAGTGGTCAAATATGAATGAATTTTCAATGGATTCACATATGAAATATTAGTGAAAGATTAAAATCCAATCTTCTACAATTGACTACATAACCATAAATCCACATGATGATCATGTATTCATAAAAAGTGGAGATAAATCAACTGAATTTGGTATGCAATATTGAAATTTTTAAACTTTACATTGGTGGAATTATATGATTTTATACATGAATATGTTTCCCGTCCACACTGTAAACTAAAAATTATTTTTCGAATGATGTGCCAAGCTCATTATTCATAATCCATCCTAAATGATCAAACAAGTTAAAATATTTCAATGAGAATTTATTATTGAAAATCATGAAGAGGAATATAATAGGTAATAAACCTCGTTGTTTGTTATTATATCCTTTTGAGGAATAACTATATAAGAATAAGTGGATGATTCAATCACTTCCCACAACAATTTTAAAATAGAATAACTTCTCCATTATTATCACATTTTATTATCCCAAAACCTATAAAATATATTCAAGGGTTTTTTTGGTAATTTTCCTTATTAATTTTTCACATTTAATTAATATTTAAGAAAATTTCATTTTCAATAAACATTCAATGATAAACATAAATTTTTTGGAATAGTAACATAATATACCACTCTATATTTTTCTTATCTGGATTGATGTTTTTCCACTAACTTATGGAGAGGTATTAAGAACGCATTTCATATCGAGGTAGGATTTATTATTGGTTATAAACCTCATACTAATTTTCAATTAAAACAACATTTTTGCTCTAAATTATAAAATAATATCCTTTTAGTTAGATATCAGAAGTGGTTGTGATGAACACATTCCGATAGTATAGTTTTCATTTAACAGAATTTCCAATTATATCATTCAAATGGAATCATATAAGGCTCTATATGGGAATAGATGATGAAATATAACTTGTTATGTTGAAATTATATAGATTAACCTTTTTTCAATAGATCATTTACAATAGATTTTAGGGAATATTTATTCCTTTTGGAACATTAAAACTACAAAAAAACTATAGATGAAATGTGTTGATAATTAGTTGATTAATTTATATTTTTATGTCATATAAATTAAATTTCATATAATATCAACATGGAAGAGTGTTTTTATATTTAAAAAGAATGTAAAGTTGAGCCTTTGATAATTTTACCTCTTCCAAATCCATGATTATTTGGGGAAAATGTCTTATCATCTTGCACATCAACCTAACATCTCTTGAGAGCATGATGATTTAAATGTACTTCTTTTGATAAACTAAATATATATACCTCCAGATATAATAAATGTATTAGTCATATAAATGGAACACTATCACACTTATGTTGAATAACAGATAAAATCATATATCAGAGAAATATGGTACTATGTAAAATGAATAGTCTTTAGATTAATGATCTCTAGGGGAATCATGAGCTTTAAAGAGAAATTTGGGAACTAGAATATGTAACGATTGAATAATATCCTCATATATTTCAATCTATTTAATTAAATCTAGAGGCAAAACATTATTTTATGACGTGTAGAATATATTATCCCATATTTCATCACATTATTTCGTTGAACATGTTCAATTACGTGTAATATCGAACAAAAATAGACCATGATATAATTTATTGAGATAAATTATTACACTAAAAGATAAAAATAAACACATTAGGGAAATTCAATATGAAACATCATCTTGAAAATTTAAAAAGGATTAAAACTACAATTACATATATTGAAACCTTGGTTTTAAAATATATTTATTGATCTGTGGAATAAAATAATTATATATTACACTATAATTTATAAACTTATTCTATATTCAATAATATTTTTATCATGAAATTATATGTTGCAATTTATATACATGTACGTGTACTTGATTTTTAAACAACATTTTGTGGAAGAAATGTTTTTTATTTTCAGATTTATCAAAAAATAAAAAAAATCAATCTAAAAATAAATACAATGATATATAAGACTAGTTTTCTATAATTAAAACAATATATTTTTTCGTAGTTTATAATATATTTAGTATCCTGTACAAAAATTCTCATTTAAGATTAGATATATTTATGTCTATAATTTTAAATATTATTTTTTATGTATATATATATATATTTGGTGCATTTAAATATATAAGATAACATAATTAAATAAATAAGTGTATAAATATGTTAATATATATATAGTAAAATGAAATAATATCCAGATATATATATATACATATTCTTATATGTATATAATAATAGAATTTAGGATTTTTTTTAAAAGTTAAAAGTTGTATTTGATAAATGTATATATATGTGCAATATTTATATATATAGTTATTTTCATGTTATATATAAATATATATTCATATATAAGATTATATTAATTTATTTTGATAATAATAATAATAATTAGATTAAATCATGGAAGATAACACATGGGTAGTTGAGGCATTGAAAATTAAAGTGGAAAGATAGAGAGATGGGTTTGAGGCATAAATGGATGGAAAAAATGGAAACAGATAATCAGAATAATATCAAAATATATGAATATGTACACCTCATGTGACACATTAAATATGTAATATATATAAATATATACAATGCATGTATACATATAAGTGTCATATGATCATTTTAACCAAAATAATAATAATAATTAAAATATTATATTTAAATTTAGAAATATACATAAGTTATATAAATATGTTATGATAATTATAAATTAGCATATATATGTTATGTATATATATGTATGTTGAAAAATATACATGGTATATATATGTTAACATTAATGATTAAATATATGTTACTCATATGTTATATATATATTATATATATATATGTGTGTGTGTGTGTGTTATATAAATATATATATGTTATATATATATGTGTGTGTTATATATATATATATTAGAATATATATAGTTGTATAAAAATAATTATATATATAAAAACATAGGCATGTAAATTTGTTAACATAATAAATAAATATATTATTACATATATGTGGAGGTGTCTCACAAGTAATATACCCTATATTTGTTTTTAAATATAAGTTTATGTTTCCAATTTTTTTATAATGTAAGGGGATCATGTTTTTAAAAAATATGTTGCTTGACATTATCATTTCATATATTTTTTTATCTAATTTTAATTAAAATATATTGAAATTAATTCCAACCAAACTTGATTGGCCTAAATTTAAAAATAATCATTATTTAAACCCTTACCACCCCATCCTATTTTATAATTACCCACCCAATCCTCTTTTAATCCAATACCAAATTCAAGGTTCTCTCATAATATAACTCACAGTGAGTCTCTTCAATTTCTCTATCTTCAATCATGAAGAGCCTTGTTGGTCCAATATATGATCACTAAGATTAGAAGCTCAAACAAGGTAAGGGTTTCCCCAATCCATCCATTAAATTTTCAATTAAAATTTGTTTCGAAATTATATTTTAAGATTAATTTTAATTTATATAAATCCTTATAATTAAATTTTATTACCATCAATTGGAATTATTCTAAATCATATATTACTTAACCTCTTTATTTGTAGAATTTTTTTAATCTATTATAATGATCAAACTATCCAGTAATGATAAAACTGTCGTAAAATTTTTGTGAAGTAATGTATGTGTGGTTTTCTATGTAATGACTTATATATCTACTTAATAACTAAAAATGATGATTTATATGAGATGTGTCTCGAGGGTTTAACCATGAATAATTTGGTTGGGTATATCCCAACGATAATTCAAGTTCACAGTTAGTGGGCCATTATTACAGAAGTTGTTAGAAACTCCAATGTCATATGATTTGGATGATCAATGTGCTAGATACAAACAAATATAAAATATTTATATATTATTTAATTTGTCTCATACCACTCAACATTGATAAATAATTATTAATTCTTTTATAGTCATAAAATATTTTCATACCATGTTATTCGTTCATTTATATGGTAAATATTGTAAGATACACCTCATTGATTAATTATTATAAGTATTTATATTTTTCATTCATTGAACATTATTAAATGTATTTTTTATATTTTATTTAATAAATTGTACATTTATGAGATGGGTGGGATCAAAACTATTTATCCCATTAGAGAATGGTAGGACTCATGAGACATATAATCTTGGGTAATGTGATAGTCCTCACCATTTATGTATGTTATTCGGGAACAAGGCCTTAAAGATATTTTTATGATTTTTGGAATTATGCATTCCCATAAAAATATGATTAGTTACTTTTAACCAAGAATTTGTTTATTTTTATAGTGGACATGGATTAATTTATTATCTTGGTATTATTTGATACGGTATAACTCATGTTATTAAATGATTCCAAAATTTCTTATTTATAATTTAATCTATTTTAATGTACCACTTACTGAGTGTCTGAGCTGACCCGTAAATATATATTAACATTTCCCATGTAAACCAAGTAGAGTAATAAAAATGATAAAATTACCGTTAGGAGAATAATATTGTTTCTTGTTTTGGAGGATTTAATTTTATTCGATTTTCATTAATTTAATGTTAAACAATGTTATGTGTTTGATTGTACTATGGAAATTAATCAGTTGGATCATTTATATTTGGATAATTTTTAAAAAAAATGGCACAATCTCAAAGAAACTATATTAGTAGTTGTTCAATTTTGTATGAAAGGATTGCTTAATAAAAAACAGATGAAATATATTTATAAGAACCTAGTTTGAAAACATGAGCTATGGGTGAAACCCATATGATATTATAGAAGTATTTATATAAATGAAAATAATAGTTTTGTTGTGGAATAATTGAGTATAATACTTTGTCTTGAAATGTCACATAATGAAATAAAAAACCATGTTAACAATTAGAGATAATGTAGGGATTTCCTTCTAGATAAACTAAATGAGAATGTTATTGGAATACTGTAGATTTTAAATATATTATGTTAGTTAACTGAGGTTATGAATAAAAGGCATGCTCGCTCATAACAACTAATTTCTAATCAATATAGTGTGTTATTGTTAGAAAACATCATGTAGTGATAACCAACATCTTTCAGTTGGCTCAAATATCCATTAGTGACTGAACAATGGGTTAAGACTCTAGAGAATGTATTACATGCCTTGGAATGTGATGAAAAATATAATATTTGTATGGTAATATAATTTCTAATTGGAGATGATCAAAAGTTATGGCCTTTCATTTGAAACTCCATGGAGTAAGAACAAATAACCAATATGAAATGGAATTCTTTTAAAAAAATATTCATTGAAAAGTACTTCCCTCTTGTGAAATGAGGAGACATGAAAATAAAATTATAATGATTATGGAAAAATTATAAGGTTTGTATGGATGATTATAAAGATATCTTTACCAAGTAAGCATGTCATGCAACTAATTAAATATTGAACTCATACAGAAAGATTGATTGATTCATCGCTGGGTTAAAACCAAGTCAACATCAAGAACAATTTTGTAAAATATTTACCTCCTCTAAGAATATTATTACTAGTACTATAAAGGAAAAAAGAAATATCCAATTCTCATATTTTCAATTGGATGTTGGAGAAAAAGTTGGTGGTAGAGCCACATGTTGGATAAAATTTATATGAGGACATGAAATGTAGGATAGAATTTTTTATATGAAATAAATGTGGAAAAAAGCTCCATGGAAGTTATTTGAAGGAAATTAGTGTTTTTCATAAGAGTGTAGTTAAAGGGTACCAAGATCATTAATTGAATTTTATGGTATAATACACTAATATCCTATTATCAAATTATATGTAGATGAGAAATCACCCCAATCAGTGTCCAAACAGTTATAGAAATATTCCAAAAAAGGGCAGGTTCAGCTTATGTAATGAATACCAAAGAATTTAAGGTTCTTATTGATGTAGTGGAATATAGGATGATTGTATCTTCCACATTAGCTAATTATTTATTTGATTATATGTCATAAAATTCCATTATATCTTTTATTTTTTCTAAAAAAATTATAGATATCATAGAAACTTAAGAATGGAATTACCAATCATGAAACCCTGAAGAAATATTATTTCAATAAATATATGTTAAAAAATCAACATTTATATTCATGAATGTTTACTATTTTCATATTTAATTATTATACCATGGAAGACATTAATATAATTTTATCATTTAATTGACCGAAAATCTATAATGAAACATTATATTTATAGGAAAAAAATTATATCCTCTAAAGATGATCTAAAATCACTTGATTTTAGAGGATTGATCTCATTTCCTGATTCTTACATGGAACCACCCTCCACGATTCATATTAATGAAATCCATAATGATAATTAAATGAATGACAGGAATTTATTAATAATCCAAGACATATCAATTTTAAGGGAGTATAATGATTTATTAGCAGATAAATTATGAGGATATTATGACATCACATCTTGGGTGACACATGGCAGCGACCTATAACAGTTCTTCATATGGTCGGAGGCACAATTGTAACAACCCAAGGTTTTGAAAATAAATAATGAATGAATGAAACACTGAGTCCCTTAAAAACAACACATTTTATAATCAAATAGTTAAACACAACATTTCCTCTACTATGTTTTGAATTTCAAAGAAAGGATATCAAGTGAAGTGATCAATAAGTAATTTGGAGTCTGATAGAACCAACATCATTTTTGGTGAATAGTACCATACCCTTATGAATAGTAATAGGAACCTTATGAATACTAAATAATAAGATTATTTTATTTTCTTGTGGTAATAAGATAAAGAGATCTTAATTAAATTTTCAAAGTGATAAAACTATTTTTACTTTTAAAATTTTTATTTTTGGAATTAAAAATTATTTTATTTAAAAATTAAATTACTAATATATATACAATTATTTTTGAAAAATTATGTTCATTTAGAAATTCTACACATAGAAAAATTGGGCGGTGGAATTTTTGGGTTATTTTCTAAAATTCTTGAATCTTTGATGAATAGTGAAATATGATAAAATAATGTATATACAAATTATTAGTCAAATAAACTATTTGTGACATCATGGGTGATATAAGGCCACTTGGTTATATCTCACATGCACTTATTACTGTTATGGATCACATTAATCAATACTATTGGTTTTATTGATGGAATTAATAAAATATTGAATAAAATATTCAAAATTTACTCCTCTCCTCCAATATAACCCCCCTACTCCCTCTTATATTAACTCATCTTAGCCTTAGATCACCATAATGTTTAACCAAAATACCCTTCCCTAGTCACTACCCATGTCTATGAAGCTCTTGGGCTTTCCAAAAGACCAAAACCCCTTCCCTTAAGTAGGTTGTCAAGAATGTTATTTTAAGAGGGAAATAACCTTTCTATTTCATTTAGTTTCATTTAAATTTATCTTATTTTGTTATCCTCTCCTAACCTCATCTATCAAAATTACAATGATAACTCAAGTATCATATATAAACTATAATTATATCAAGATAATCGATGAACCATCATCAGTATTATTACTATCTGTTGTTTATTTTTTAAAATGAAATCAACATGTATGAGGTTCCAATTTACAACATTTGTAGATGATAAAGTTTCATTCATCAATTTATCCATAATTATTAATACCAAAAACCATTTTTTTGTTAATACAAACTATTATATTTTTATTATAACCTAATTAATATTCAGGAACAAGTATATGTACATATTATTAAATCATATGACCATACTTGTTCCTAATAAACAAAATACCACTAAAATAATATATGTGAATGTCATTAATATTTAATATAATGATTCATCCTCTTACCATGTAAAAAAATGATATAAATTACCATTATGACTTCTTTATGTTTATAAATAATATTCAATTTTAATTCTGGAGATTTACATACATTCCACATAAACTCCATAACTTGAAAACAAGTGAACCAATTATGAAAATCAACAAAACAAACACCCTGGAATGAAGGAATTTAAAAATATACCTTTTAAATAAGGAAAAATGAACTTAATAAAATTTAGATAATATAAATAAATTTATAATAGGTTACTAATTATGTTATTGATAATTACTATTTCATATTCTATGACCATAAGTTCAATAAGGGACCACATTCAGACATATGGTAAGAATTTCCCCCGGAACTTCCAATTTCAATCTGAGTATTTTCATTGTCTAATTACTTCAATAAAATAATTATGTATTATTATTTACTCCTAATTAATTCTGTTTGAGTGTTCTATATATATTCACCAACCTGCATCTTTTTTTATGGACAGTTACACATTTTAAAAGGATATTTCCAAATTATTTCCGAAATACATGCTCGATTGAAGGGAATTTCTTAAATTCCTACCTCTTTTCAAGGTCACTAAATAAAATAGTTTCGGGAAACCATTATCATTTTAAATTTACTAATGTTATTAGTAAAATCATATCTTACTCAACTTCTAGTTTTATAGAAGGAAATTTTGAAAAAAAATTTTCTTTTCAAATTAGAAGAGTATTTATCTCAAGAATTACTAAAAGATTCTATAAGAGTATCATCACCTGTTTCAACAATATTGATGATTATTATTTTTTATTGGGATTAATAATTCATGGTATCATCTAAAATATTTAATATAATGGTTTATTATTATTTTTTATGTGGAATTTCTATATTAAAACCACTCACCAATTTACTCTGAATGGTTAGTGTTTATGCTTAATGTTCGTGGAATGTAATTTGAATTTAATATTTTGGTTTCAATATGAATGTATATGTTGTTTATATTTATCCCCAATAATATGAAGAATGAATTTGACATATTATGTGCTGGTGGGGGCCTTCTATAGCCCCTTGGAGCATTATTAAGTCTTATGGTACAAACAACAGTCTTGGCACAATGCCTTGACAAAATGAATATTTATGGTCTTGGAAGGAGGCCATGACGGTATGTTTATGAAGTTGTGCATTATGAATTCTATAATTATGAAATATTATTTGTGGTTCATGTTATTATTTGAATAGTATAATACCCATGATTATGGAATTATTTATTTATCTCTTATTCATGACATAATGCGTTCATGTTTTTGTTAAAGGCGTACGTTTTAGTTATTCAACATGCCCAATGTTTATGTTATGATATATTCTAATATATTTATTACCCTTAATGTGTTTTTGAGTTTTCTCATTTATTATGATTCATTTTATTCTGGCGTGAATAATTTTATTATGAATGACATGCTGAAATATTTTAAGAGTTATGGATGTTGTCGAAGGAGTTTCTATGTAGTTGTTTTTTTCAAGAGGTAATGTTGAACTTATGTATGTATTTTTTCTACAATACCACTAAACTACTATGTCCTTTGGGATGCATATTCCTTATTTACATTCCAATGAAATAAAACAAGGCATCGACTCTGGGCAACTGGGGTGAGGTACATAGAGTTGGTATCAAAGGATGTTTAGTAGAGAACATGGAATCTATAGTTAGAAAATTTAGATTTGGGAACAAATAACTATAATAGTCTTTGAGGATAAGAATATAAGGTAATCATGATATTTTGGTAAGAAATAGATTATGTGGATATTTCTTGAAAATATATCCATGTCTATATACTACAAGTGGATGTGGTGCGGGCACATATATACCTAGGAATGAAAACTATGACAATGAGTTTCGAGATTGACCCGGGGTACCCTAGTACATGACAACAGGCCTTCCAACGCACCTGGTTTGACACTCTTGGGGGATATGCTTAAGATAATTCACATTTTTATTATAAACTATTATGAAGGATTTAAATGTAAATTTTTTATCAGTGAATCCATGTTTATGATTTTGAGATTACCTATGTATAGAATTTAAATTTATGAAAAGTATTTATCTATGTTGACATGATTCATTGTGATTCATATCCTAATCTAGTGTATGAATTTATTGAAAAATGTCACGTAGTGGAAGGAATTGAAATATCATGAACATGTTTTCCGAATGCTGGGGTTTTCCTCCAAAACAAGATAAATATGTTTCATCTAGTTTTGTAACTGCTATTCAGAAACTTATAACTATACTGCGACAATTAAGTCATGTTATGAATAGTAACCTTACACATATAGAGCATATGGATCCATCATGATGATGATCTTTATTAGAATTATTTGTGTGACAACAGCCGCTGTCATTCATTTGGACTACAAACCCATTTGTAGCTTAATAGTGTATAAGATCCCTAGATAAGATATTAATCACTTTAAGAAGTAATAAAAGAGTGAAGTTTGTCATTGTAGTTTATCAACTATCGGGAGATACAGATCAGTGGTAGTCAATAATCGAAAACAAAAATGGGGGGGGGGGGAGATTTTGAAGAGATTGAATTGATGGAATTGAAGAAAGTATTCCTAGATAAATACTTTGCACATGATCAATGAGATGATACGGAAAGGAAATTCATGAATCTCATGCAGAAGGAGGATGAATATGTTTCCAAGTATAAAGCCATATTTACAAGGACGACAAGGAATGTTGTGGACTAAATATCTAATCCAAGGAGAAAATTTGGTCGATTCTTCGATTGTTTAATACCATTCCCTTGAAGGCTCTAGTCTCCCAAAGTTTCTCATCATTTGAAGATATAGTCTCACGTGATATCAGGACAGGAATTGAATTTTCTAAGTCTTATGAATTCAAAAGAAAACAAGAGAAGAAAAGGGCTGCTGAAAAATCTGGAAAAGGAAATAAGGAAATGGGGAAGAAGGAAGTATTTGATCTTCCATTATGACATAATTTTGGGAAGAAATGCCCCATCACATACCGGATGGGAATGAGAGTCTACTACAATTACGGAGAAAAAGGACACCAATATCGGGATACTTAGGGGAAGAATGAAGTTACCAATGATCATTGATAAAAATTCAAGGATATGGGAAATTATTCACATTAATGTCCTATGCTTCATGAAAATGTTCCCTAAATAAGGAAAGGGTGTAATTCCAAGCTTATGTGATCACAACTATGACGATTGAATTCGTAAAATAGTTGTGGTAGGTACTTTAATCATTTCATCAAACTAAGACAATGAATTATTTGATTCGTGATCATCACATTCATTTATATCTTTATAGTTTTCTAAGAAAATAATGTATTTCCAATTTGATTTAATAAAGTAGTTGTCTGTCAAAACTTCTCAGGGAAGTATCATAGCCACAAAAATTTATCATGTTTTCCCCATTATGGGATATAAATGTGCCTTATCTACTAATTTTATTTTCATACCCATGATTTAATTTTTTATCATCCTTGGTATTGATTTTATTTTTATCCATGGTGTAAAAATTTATTAAAATAAGAATAAGGTTACAATTTTTTAGGTTGATGTGGAATCCCTTATATTTAAGACAGTAACATCACCATTTCATTCTCATCTAGATCCACCCCCAATAGATCTATTGAATTAAATTATTAGGGTGGAAGGGAATGAAATAACTATCCATGAGGAGAAGAATGTTCAAATAGAGTATGTACATTTTGTACAAGAATATGTTGATGTCTTTCTAGAATATTAATCTTGGAATCTTACAGAGTGGTAAATTGAGTTTTCCATGGACTTAATTCATGGTTCAAGGCCCATATCAAAGACCCCTTAAAGAATTGACACTATGGAATTAGTGGAATTGAAGAACTAACTAGAGGAATAGAGTGATAAAGGTTTTATTCCCACCAGTTTTTCTCTACAGAGAGCCCATGTTCATTTTGATAAGAAGAAAGATGGATCTATGAGGATCTGCATTAAATATAGGGAGATCAATTCTATAAAAATAAATAATAAGTATCCCCTACCCCTCATTGATGAATTATTTGTTCAACTTCATCGTGGTCAATTTTTTTCGATGATTGACCATTGATTTGGATATCATCCGTTTCTTTTGTGGAAGGAAGACATTCACAAAATAGCATTTCAAACGAGGTATGGGCATTATGAGTTTACAGTAATTCCATTCGGACTGACTACTGAGCCCTCTATTTTTAGGGATTTAATGAAAAGAGTTTTCAAGGAATATCTTGATGACTTAGTGGTCGTATTTACTGATGATATCTTAGTATATTCCAAAGTGTATGAAGACCATGAAAATCACATGCGCACTATTCTGAAGACTCATTGTTGAAAATAATTATATGGGATGTTTTGCAAGTGTGAATTTTGGATTTAATCAGTTTCCATTCTAGGACACATTGTCTCAAAAGATGGAATATTTGTTGATCCTGTAAAGAAAATGGTTTTGCAAGAATGGAATACTCTAATTAATATTAATTAGGTACATTTTTTTATTGGTTTGGATGGTTGTTATCATAATTTCGTTTATAACTTCACACGTTTAGCCAGCCCAATGAAAAATCTTACCCGTAAAGGGGTTAAGTTCATATGGAATAAAATGTGAGGACTTTTCTGAATTCTTAAATAGGAAATTATTGAATGGTGTAATACTAACCCTACCATAAGGGAATGATGCGTTTGTGATCATTAGTGATGCATCAATGAAAAGACTTGGTTGTGTCCTTATTCAAATAGATTGATTTACTATCTACGCATCAAGGTAGTTAAAAATTCCTGAACTAAACTATCCCACACATGATCTTGAGTTTTTAGAGGTAATATTTTCCTTGAAGATATGGAGGTGTTATCTCTATGGAGAAAAGTGTGCGATATATATAGATTCTAAGAGTCTGATGTATATCTTCTCATATAAATAACTCAACTTGAGGTAATGATGATGGATTGAACTACTCAAGGATTATGATTTTACTATACACTACCACACAATAATGGAAAACATGGTAACTAATGCATTGAGCAAGAAGGATCATAGAGATTTTAATAAGATGAGGATTGACATGGATCCATTGTTCATGGATCTAGTTAGGATGGATATGGGAATTATCCAAAAATGTGAAACGTCACTACTTTTTCATTTAGTTGAATAACCATCTTAATTATAAAGGATTAAAATTTCTCAGCATGATGATAATAACATGCTAAAGAAAATTAATGATGTTAATGATGGGAAGATTTCTCACTTTGTGTGTGAAGATGGTGTTTTGAAATTTGGGAAGGGGATTTGTGTTCCAACTATACCCGAGTTAATAAGTGAGTTATTGGATGATTCATATAGATCAAATTTCTCCACACATTCTGGTATCACTAATAAGTATTGTGATATGAAGGAACATTTCTGGTGGGATAACATGAAGATGGAAATTGTGGATTATGTATCAAGATGTCTAGTCTGTCAACAAGAAAAGGTTGAAGGACACCATACTAGATGTTTCATGAAACCATTACATATTCCTACATGAAAATGCGATGACATAACCATGGATGTTTTCACTTGATCACCCAAAACTCCAAGAAATAACAATTCGATATGGATTTTTATTGATAGATAGAAAAAATCTGCATATTTCCCCTCTATAAGAGGAGATTTTCTACTAGAGCGCTGAGCAATAATTTATATCAATGAATTTTTGAGATTTTCTGGAGCACCTCTATAAGTTGTTTTTGATCACGACCCAGTATTTACATCATAATTATTTAAAAGTCCTAAAAAATGTTGGATAATGAACTTCGATTGAGTACTGCTTACCACAAACTAACTGACGTGAAATCAAAGAGAATGATCCAGACCATAGAGGACTTGTTGAGATCATGTTCACTTGACTTACTAAGTATGGGGGATCAAAACTTACCTTTAATGGATTTTTAATACAATAATAGATTTCAATCAAGTATTCAAATGCTGCCATATAAAGCATTGTACAGAAAGAGATGTCATACACCGACTTGATGGGATGAAGTTGGTGAAATGTGGATTATGGGTCTGGATCTTATAGGTGAAACAATAGTGAAGGTAAATAATATTAAAGGTAATATCAAAATATCTCGAAGTAGAAAAATGATCTATGACGATAGTCAAAGGAAGGATCTGGAATTTCATGTTGGAGATCACATTTTCTTGAAAGCATCACTAGAAAAGGGCTTTCCGTGATTTGGAAAGGGAAATTGAGCCCTAGGTACATTGGGCCTTTTCAAATTATGGGGATAATTGGAGATATTGCACATCGTTTGGATATGATGCCTAGCAGGTCCAATGTAAAAAATGTGTTCCATGTCTCATTGTTGAGAATGTACATGCCAAACCCAACACATGTTCTCACTTCTGAAAGTATATAATTAGAACATGATCTATCATACTGCGAAGAGCCTATTCAGATTCAGAACACTAATGAACTAGTGTTGAGGAATATTATGATTCATATTGTAAAGATACTTTGGAGGAATCCTATAATATAAGAGGCAACATGGGATCCTGAAGTGCTAATCGTGAATACCTACTAAAATCATTTGTAAGGAAACATTCTATGAATTTTGAGGTCACAATTTTTGTAAGGAGGGGATAATTTAACAACCCGAGGTATTGAAATTAAATATTGAATACCTCAAACACTGAGTCCCTTAAAAAAAATATTATAATCTATTTTTTAAATAAAACATTGCCACTACAGTGTTTTTCATTTCTAAATACGCTCATCTAGAGATGGGATAAGTATGTCATTTGGAGTCTAATATAACCAACACGATTATTGTTAAATAGTAACATAACCTTATGAATACTAGTATTAACAATAATATGACCCTTATGAATAGTAAATAATATTATTATTATATTTTCTTAGCTTGATAAGATAATTAGATCATAATTAATTTTGTAATGTGATATAAAACTAATTTTTTCTTTTCAAATTGTTATTTTTAGAATAAAATATTTTTTTATTTTAAAATTAAATTAATAATATTCTGAAAAATATTTTTGAAAATTCTAGTACATTTTTTAATTTTAAACGTCGAAAAATAGTTAGGGTTAATTTTAAGGAATTTTTCTGAAATTATTGAATTTTTTATGAATGGTGAAATACGGTAAAATGATGTAAATACAAATTAACAGTTCAATAAACTACTTATGAAATCATGAGTGATGTATGGACACTTGGTTCAAACACAAAAAAAACTTATTTCTATTATTTTTCACTTGAAACAACACTATTGGTTTTCAAGAGGAAATTAATAATGTAATAAAAAAATATTCACAATTTACTCCACTCCTCCACTATAACACCCAACCACTCACTCCCTCTTATATTCACTCTTGTAATCCTTGAAGCTCCTCAAAGTTATACCCAAATATCCTTCCCTAGTCACTCCCAACGTCCAAGAAGATTTTGGTCTCTCCAACATACCAAAACCCCTTCCCCTAAGGAAGTTATTTCAAGAGGTAAAGAACCTTTCTTTTTCATTTAGTTTCATTTCAATTTATCTTCTTTTGTTATCCTCTACTAACCTACTCCATGAAAATGCACATTATATGTATAGTATCATCTATATAATAGAATTATAACATTTTAACGGATTAATAATCATCAATATTATTACTCTATCCCATTTATTTTATAAACCAAATCAACATCCAGGAGGTTCCAATTTACAACCTTCGCGGACGATGAAGTTTCCTTCTTCAATATCTCCTTAATTACTGTCCATGAAACCATTTTTATGTCTAAACCAAACTATAATATTTGTATTATAACATAATTAATATTCATGAACCTGTATATGTACATATTATTTAATCATATGACTATACTAGTTCCTAATAATCAAAATACCGCTAAAATAAATTAAGTGAATGTCATTAATATTTCATCTAATTATTCATCCAAATTACATGAGATAAAATGATATAAATGACCATTAAAGCATATGGATGTTTATAAATAATATCTAATTTAAATTCTAGAGATTTACAACCATTACACATGAACTCCATTACTTAAATAAAGGTGAACCAATTATGAAAATCAAGAAAAAGAACACTATGGAATGACTGAATTCAACCTTATAGCTAATAAATAGGGATGTAATAAACTTCATAAAATTATTATAATATAAATAAATATATAACAGATTCTTAATTAAGTTATTAAAAAGTCTAATTTCATATTCAATGTCCTTATGTTCAGGATGGGAACACATTCAGACTTAAGGTAAGGGTTTTCCACCTGAACCTCCGTTTTCATTCGGGTTAATTTCATTTTATAATTACCTTAATAAAATTATGATGTATTATTATTTACAGGTCATAAATTGTTTTTGTGTGTTCTGTGTATTTTCACTAATTCTAATCCTTCGTTATTTTATTTATAGATACACAATTTAGAAGTAACTTTCAAATTTGTTTCGAAAATACAAGCCTGATTCAAGGAAATTTCATAATTCGTACTTATTTTAATGGTAAATATATAATCTATTTTTTGGGAACCTTTATCATTATAAAATAACACATTTTATTATTAAAATACTTTCTTAATCAAATTATTTTTTTATAAAAATAATTTTCCAAAATAACTTCTCATTTCAAAGATAAATAGTATTTATCTCAAGAATTAATTGAATATTTTATAAGTGTGTCATCATCTATTTCAAAACTATTGCTGAATATTTTGTATTATTAGGATTAATAATTCATGGTATCTTCTAACATATTTAATTTAATGTTTTAGGATTAGTTTTTCTATGGATTTTCTATCTTAAAACCTTTCACCAATGTACATCTAATATATAGTATTTATACTTAATGTTCAGGGAAAGTTATTTACATTTAATATATTATTTTCAATATGAATCTATATGTTGTTTGTGTTTATCCCAATTAATATGAGGAATGAATTGGACATTTTATGTGTTAATTGGGGTCGGCTACAGCCCCTTGGTGCATTGGTAGATCTCATTAGACAAACTATGGCCTTGGTACAAGGCCCTGACTAAATGAATATTTATAGTCTTGGCATGGGGCCTTGATGATATGGTTATGAAGCCCCGCATTATGCATTCCCTCATTATGAAAATTGTATTGATGATTCATGTGGTTATTCGACTATTGTAATACACATGATTATGGAATTATTTATTTAGCTCTTAATCATTCCATAACGTGTTCATGTTTTTGTTCAAGGCATATGTTTTTTATTCAAAATGGCTAATGATTATGTTATCATATCTTCCATTGTATTATGTACCCTTAGTGATTGTTTGAGCTCACCCCTTTATTATGTTTCATTTTCTTAGTACATGATGAATTTTATTATGAATGACAAGATGCAATAACCAAGGAGTTATGGATTCTTCCAATGGAGTTTCTATGATGTTTTTATTTTCAAGTAGTAATTATGAACTTATGTATGTATCTTGTTTCCAATACTACAAAACTACTTGGTCCGTACGTATGCATATTCATTTTTTATATTTCAATGAAATAAAATAAGCCACCAACTCGGGGCAATTGGGGTCGGGTTCTTATATAAATCCCCATATGTGATAGGTTTCACACTAGTAATGAGAGTCAATGATTTAACATGGGTATATTGTACCTTATTTATCAATGTAGCTCAATATCCAAATTAAATAAACAATACAAAAAATGAATAATAAATAATCTTGAATAAAGATATAACTAATACATTCCAGAATCACATGATGAACCAAAATAGAACATCATTGACCAAAACTAAATAATTGTATATATCCAACAAACGTGTCATGTTTTAAATTAAAAAAAAAGAGGCACATTGAAACTCTGAATTGGGTCCCTACCTAATGATTATTTCCCACATCCATGATCCCTCCCAACTCTTTCATCTAACATAGAGATCTTTTCCTTATACTAAACCGAAAACATGATGACTATTCAGGTACTGATGTTGAAACACGAGTAGCTTGTGGGTGCAATGTTTCATCCCACCCCCATTGACACATAAAAAATTAAACATTCAATAATAGTGTAGTATTTTGTATAAATAAAAATATAAAATAAATTAAATAGTCATCATATTTCATTATTCTTTAATTAACCACATAATCCACGAGGATTCACGATGTCACACAAACCATCAATAACTACATTGGCTTGTGCTAGAGTCTGAGCCATCCTCAAGGGATATTAAATATCACATATAATTGTTTCCACTAAACTTTTCAATTAAATTTCATATTCATGAAATGGGGGCTTATTGGGATAGTCTAGAACCCTATGGGTATTTGGAGTTGCATTTCGTGTCTCGTAACACAGTTATATCATATAAAAAGTTAAAGATGATGGGGCTTAGAAAGATAGTTTGATTCCCAATCAATATTTGGAGATGTCATCCTTCTCCCACAACTGATTTCAATCATATTAGAAAACCCCAGTGTTTCTATCACTTTCAAAATTTCAACTTATGAGGCTATCAAAAATCACAATTGAATAATTTAAATAAATAGGTACACCCAAAGAGTGGCTATCCAATTTATAATTCCATTAAAAACCATTTTAATATTCCTTTCATTAGTAATATCACATCCCCATGATAAATGAACTTCGTAATCCTGATTCCAATCAATATTCATTATCACAAAATTTACCAATTCGAATATCTATTACCACATGTTCAAACCATTTCATTATCACATAGAATTTTAATTAATAAATTATATTTAGAATTAAATATAAATTTTCTCTGATTAAAATTTCAAAATTACATACCGTCAATTTAATTCATGACTATTATAATTAATGAGTATTAACCCTACGTCAATATCGTTGATGAACGCTCACCCAAGGAAAACTTATAATTGAGGAAAGATGGGCTAATCCACAACAACAAAAGGGATCAAGATCAGAACCTGGGATCAAGATTAAAACCCAAATCCAAAACTAGAAAAATGTTCCACCGCTTCACTGGAATACTGAGTAACAAAATGAAATAAAATAAAAAAAAATCTTACCCAGAATCAAACACCAAAGCATACTATTCGGAGATGATGAAGTTTATCCAAATCAATATTGATTCTCCTAATTGTTGAGGGGAGGAAGGATACATGAAGTAATGAAATAAATGATGTTCATGACACCTCTTATTTTTTTTTATTAGGTAATTACATGCTATGTAACCCCATTATTAATCTTGTGATTTAATTTAAGGTATTATGACGAAAAACATAATTTCCAAGGGGATTTTATCGAATTAAAATTTTAAACGTACAGTGAAAAATTTACATGATGTGGAAATATTTATTCATGATATTTTTCAGCCCAAAGATATATAAATAACAAATTCTACCACTTCAAAGCCTCCAAATAAAAAAATTAAATATTATCAAAAAAATTGAACAAAAGGAAAATAACCAAAATGGGATATACCTGAAAAAATAACATGATAATAAAGTCTCCCAATATTATATCATCTCCCCTTAGATCTGTACTCCCAAGAAGATCTAGGCTTCTTAGGTAAAAATATTAGGCCAATACAGCTACATATCTGCTCCTCTCTCTCATGTTTCTTCTTAATCACAACCATGTTCCAAAAATACACATTCTATTTTCACATTAATTTCCGCAAAATACCATCTTATTGAAATCATTAAAATGAATCAGATTAATAAAAAATGACACATCTATCTTAAACTCAGCATCATTGATATTGATTACATGATATGGGTTGGGGTAATATTGTTGATGTTGTAACACATGAAAAAAAGCATGCATAGAGACAAACCACTATATTATATCCAATCAGTATTCCACTAGCCTTAATCTCTCCACAATCTCTAATTGTATAACAAAACTAGGATCAAACATTACCTACATCCAAATCCTACAATTAACCAATCGCTGAGAGACATAAACAAATACATGATCACTCACTACAATATGAAGCGTACATCAACTCCTATCTTCATATGAATTTTGTCTACTCTAAGATGTAGACATATATTTCCGACATCCCAAATATATCTGTCAGGAATTCCATACTCAGAAACACCTATGTACCAAACACTTTTTATAATCCATGAATGATGTGTGAGGTAAAACATCAGTCATAGATGAAAACTATACACCTCAGAAGACCATCATATGGAGTATTTCTAGAATGTACAAGTTCCCCAACTGATCCACTAATAAACATGCACATATTTGTATAAAATGTGACCATTTTTTCTTTTGATGTACTATCAACCAAATATAATCATTCTTACTATGAATTCTCATGAGACCCACCATAAAATCAACAGTAACTTTAACCCACTTCCATTCTATAATGGGTAACAATTCTAGCAACCCACCAGGTCAATAATGATTTTCATTCACCTATTAACTGGTATAACATCATTTCAAGAACCCTGCAATATCATTTTTCATTCCAGGACACCAGTATAATTGATGTAGGGCACAATAAATTTTGGTCAAAACCAGATGTACCTCCCCGGTTGAGTCATGAAACTCATGTATCAACTACTCACAGATACATGTAGGTAAAAATATGTATCCATATAGATATATCTTATCATACTCATCTATATTCCAATCTAAAGTTGAATCCCCACCTTCAAGGATTTCCCAAAAGGATATAAACTCAAGATCATCATAATTTCTCTACTTGATCTAGATCATAATTTTTTTATTTATATAAAAAAATATTATAGAAATTTTTTATTTGGTATCCCAAACCACAACATTCATCTAATATAGAATGGTCATTTGTTTCCACTCATAACTATACTCCAAAACATCTAGAGTTTATGTTTTCTTGCTCAAAGCATCAGAAACACTATTTCCCTTATCATGTGTTTATTATCGCTCAAAATAAAATGATGGCATATACTCAACGCATAACATCTAATGGAGAAGAAAATATCATTTTGAAATGATATATTTCTATATCTTATGATTGGTATAAAAATAAAACATTTTATGCAACAGAAAATGTTGCCAACACTTCATGGCATAATCAACTACAACTAACTTGAGGTCATTTGTAGGGTTATTTAATTCATGTGGCACCAAAAACCATGAAACATAAACCAATAATAAATCTCCCTATATCATTATAATTCCAAGACTAATTTTAGATATGTCATAGAACACTATATACTCTAATCCTGGCTCATCATTGATAATGACCACTGCCAAAGTCAACTATTTCATCTGATCTTGGGACATATTATCACATTATCTCAACCATTAAAAAATTATCCCATTTTTGATCAAGAATGAAAGTGGTTTGTAACATCTTTACCAGGATCGCCTATAAGAATGTTCTTGGACCAGTCGGTTACATGACTTAATGCGCATCTCCCTGAATGCTAGAAGATACCATTTAGTAGTGAGGGCCTTTTGCATCCAAGTGGGAGATTATGCCCTCATAGCTAATAGGTGTTATCACAAAATAAGTAAAAAACAATTAATAATAAATATCATAATCATATAAATGAATAAACCGCAACAAAATAAATATAAATAATCCAACTGAATAAATTTCAAGTGTGGATGCTCACAAAACAATGTCATGCCATGATGTCTGTCTAAACTGAAAGAACATAAAACTGAAACCCAAACATTCTATCAACTAAACAGAAAATCCACAAAGAAACTACTTCATCACTAGAAAGTATCTCCCCTCTACCCAAGTATTCATCCTAAGCACTAAGAAACAATAAAACATCAGAATCATCACACTTCCCTTTGTCAGTTCCTGCAAACATTTAATCTACTAGGGTGTCAATGACACCCGAGCTGGGTGTGAGATAAAATCCTAGTAGGTCGACACCCACGATGTCTAATCCTTTCCATTTCATGAAATAATAAAATGTAGTGTGCCAATATATAACAATTTTAGATAATAATTATGTGCAATGAAATAAATAACTCAGTCCGGGTTCCCAACAGCACCCGTCCCTAATCACCTGCTTCAGCCAAAGCAGGAAGTCGGAATGAGTACATGTAAGAAATATACACACATATATATATATATATATCTGGCAAAATCAAGGTAAAAAAAGGAAGAGGCATACCCCCAATCTTGTGCTTTAACAATGGGTCTATGTCATGTGTCAACCAGGTATGATTCAATGTACCATAATGTCTCAAAAATTTCAAGAGGCTCAAAGTGATGTTAATATAAACCTTCATTGCATCATTTTAAGGGGTACAAGTTTAGAGTTGAATTCTAAACCTCTACTGAAGGAATCACTGCAGAACATCCGTCAAATTATTCAATACCACTGAGGCCATCCAAGAAAATCTATTGAAAAAACAAGTATCGCTTGAGGAATGGATTTATCCTGAGTCTATCATGATCTCAAAAAGGGGCCGAGAATCATCTGTTGATAGAAAAGCCACATTGACAAACAGATTCGTCTCAATGGGCCCTTTTGGAATCAGTGTCTCTCATAAGTATTAGAAATTCCAGGGAAGTATCGGTCTAGAAAATCCAACAACACAGCCCCTCAGCGCGTAGTGGTAACCATCCAGAACGAAGGGTCTATGAGTGACCCTTAATATGGGACCCACCTTCTTTCCCTGCCCTGAATTTAATTAATGTTTTCACAGTAGCAGATATGACATAATAAGCAAATGAAACTGCAGCTTGAAAACAAAATAGATACACACATGCATCAAAAGGTTCCAATTAAATATTTATGTATAGTAATCATAAAAAGGAATAATACCGTATAAACATGAGAAGATAAATGAATTTTTTAATAAACAAATAATTCAGCACAAACAACTACCAATGATCCAATTACTCAAAGTTTATAATTAATCTAAATTTATTATTAATTGAAACGTAATAAAAATTGGTTGTGCAACACATACAGTTAATTAAATTAAATTTTTGGGCATGCATATTTATATAAATAAATAATTCATTACAAACACCACCAATGATCCAAAAATTATAGTTTCAAAATTATTCTAAAATAATTAATTTAATTAAACGCAATAAAAATAGGTTACGCAACACATGCAGTTAGAAAAACATAATGTTTGGGCTAACAAAAAAATATAATGATCACATCAGCATGCCCAAAGGGGTGTCCAACCACGTTGAAAATTTATAAACATTTTAATTTATATGAATTAGGACTGCAACAATTATGTGGGACAATTAAATTGAAAAAATTGTGTGAATTTTCACAATGTCAGTAGGCACCGAGGAACAGAACAATCATGTGTTTTTATAAATCGCAATGAAACAAAGGAAAAGAGAGTAGAATCCCTACCTTATGGTCATAGATGGTCCTATGATCCATGATGGGAATTTATTTGACCTAAAAAAGAAGAAAACATAAGGTTTTAGAAATACCCCAAAATATGGTTAAATCCTTCCATGGCAAACTGTGCAAAGGATTTGGAATAAGATCACACCATTTTTGGTGTGTCAGATAAGACTTACTGAGAGGATCACATTGCACCTAACGACGATGAAAAAGGACGATGAACGGAGGCGCAGAGATCTTCCGATGGGAGGAGAAGGTGGTCTGCACCACAAAGGGAGAGGGGGTGCTCCATGCACATGAGAGTATGGAGAGGAAGAGAGAAGAAAAAAATAAAAAGGAAAGGAAAGAATATAAAAAATAAAATAATATTAAAAAGGACATATAAAAAAATAATAAAAATAAAATGGTGGATTAATTAAATAAATAATTAAAATGGTTTTACATAATTTTAATTATTATTAATTTTCTCTTCAACCATATCTATTTTATTATTTAATTTTATCCCTCTTTAAATTCTATTCACTTCCATTAATCCTTTTTAATTATTTTTAACCTGAACGTTATGCTATGTTGCGACGTAATATTTTACAAAAAGCTTTAGTAATCATTTAGTTAATTTTAATATATATCTGAGACCCACAACCAAGTGCAAAAGCGCGCACCCTAGGTCGCATTAAAGATTTGGACAAAAAACATAACGGTCCACACTTTGATTTAAGTTGAGACATTACATGCATCTATGTGGGTAATTAATAACATTTTATCAAACCCAACAATAAATATTCACCAATATATATATACACGTGTTATGTATATATATATATATATACATATCTAAATATTCATATATATACAACCACACAAGTATATATATAACTATAAACATATATTTTTAATCCCATATATATATACATCGTATACATATATCTCCATGTATATGTCCTAATATAATAATATTAATAACAATTAAAATAATCATTATTTAATTCAACCCATCAATGACACCATTAATATTTTAAAACAAAAACCATTAAAAAACATAACAGTTATTAAATTAATATTGATTGCAGAATTTTATTTAGAAGAAAAAATTAATAATATAACATTTATTACATTTCCCAGTCATTATTTATACCGCGAAAAAATTTATTAACTGTGGTATTGCATTTCCATTTGATGATAACAACGTAAATAATAAAATTAATAAAAATTGTTGTTATTATTTATAACAACCAACAAAATTATTTAACCCAATTAAATAATCTTCGGGTGCGATATGACTAAAATCCCACCGCTTGCAAAGGTTATACCCTAACTAGGGTAAATTCCATGTCCCATAACTATCGGTGATGTCATATTTCCCATTTGACCAACCATTTTTCAAAAAAATAATTATTTATTATATATAAAATTGAATAATTAATTAATTAAAAATAATGATGGATTTATCATGTGCAGGGGTGCCAACCACCCGATGAGAATAAAGGTTACAACCTTCCAAGGGAAAAAACAACGTTCCAGACCCAACAGTGGTCTCATATTTCTCACACGACACACAGTTTGAGAGTTATTTCATTTAAAAAACACACATGCTTATGAATAAAATAAATTTGATATTTTTATTCAAACAATGCTGAGAGTCTATGGGTCTTGTAACCCTATGTTTACTCATTGTTTGACTCTGAAAATATTTCCTAGAATATTTCATGATTCTAATAATTACTTTTAACCTACATTTAATTTATTTCCATTTTAATTTTAAAATAATTAATTAAATAAAATTAATTTAAAAGACACTTAATAGTGTCAACTATCATAAATATAATGTTATGATGCTTAGTTTTAAAACTGACATGGCCAATTAAGGGAAAAAATTAATTTCATTCTCTTTTTCATTCAGTTGAAAACAAGGAACATTACAACCATCCCTCCTTAGAACATCTCTTCCCTAATAAGCCTTTAGGAACAACATAACTCTCACCCAATCTACAGGGTCATGATATCTCACACAAAATGTTGTGTTTCATCTCCAAGCACCCAATGCACGTTCAAACATTGGTTTGGAAAATAGAACCTCAGCTATTAAGGAATGAGTAAATACTCAGATTCCAACTGAAACATTGAGACGATACCTAGCAAACACGTTCAGTTAGAGACACGACCATATCATTGTTTCATCAACTTCTGGCCAATGTTACTTCCCACCGTAGGTTTTAACGTTAGAAAAGAAAAATTCTGATTCAAGACACCTTCCACCATAACAATTTCCTATAAGAAAAACATTTAAGCATTATAGAAATTCTTCTTGCTTTATTTTCAAAACGGAAAAAATGTATGATTCCCAATATCACATAAATCCCAAGTCAAGATAGCATTTTATGAATAGTTCTGGTCAACACAAACCACATTTGTCTCATCTAATGATGTGCCAAAAAAAAGGTCCTTCACTGACCGCTTCATTGAGCAGGAGAGATAACTAGTCAAGCCACTCCGGCCAACCATATAAGAAGATTCTTGGATTAGATGACCTTCATTTTATTAACTGAACTATGATACCTTCTTCCAATGTATCTCGCAATCACCACAAACATGTCCAAAGAAATCCATACTTGACTTCCGATGATGGTCCCTAATTTAAACATAATCGAGCCCGAAAAACAAGTCTGGGGTAAACTCAGATTGGCACTACTGAAGTGAAAGTAATTAACGCAGGGTAATACATACATCATGCTTAGTAGTGAGACGTTGGTACAAGGGAATGATTCCCATAACAAAACATTGAATTAGCTCAGAGCGGTATTGGCCTGGCGGTCAAGTTAGATGAAAAGACTAGGGTACAAGAGTTCATACAAGGAATTCCTACATGGAAATCCATGGTTCACTCAAAAATAAACAAAGCCTTTATAAGAACGACACATCAACATGCAACACTAATAAAAACACCCCATACAAGCCCAATAACTTTTAAAACATTAGCATTGTGTAAGACCAATGATCTCTTAGTGCCTCAAGGATGAAGGCAAGAAAGGGGATATCATCGTCAGTTAAGAAAAAGTAAACTATGAGGATTATAAGATTACTAGAAGGAAAACATTGAAAAAAAGGCATAAAAACCAAACAAAACTGACCAGTGTGTCAAACCACCCGAGTCCCTGGAAGTCATCCTGATCATTAGGACAAACATGATTCCATTAACATAGAATTCGTTTTACTATAAAGATGACCCAAAACATATTTAACAACATAAGAATTTATGTTTATAGTAAACTCAACTAGTTCATCACATCATTAAAAACACCACGTACGTCAATGCATACTACCTAGAGGTGATACAAAAGCCATATGAATTTTAACTTTGAGGAAGAATCACTAAATAATTCATTACTATAGAGAAGAGAGGGTCGAACAAACTATGAATAAACTGACCATTCCTAAGGCATGCCTAACTTGATGGAAATAAGCATTACTAAAGTGCACGCCTTAAACAAAAGTCCAGAAAAACATGACCACCCATCCGAACAAGGGTTTAATTTTTAATCCAGGGGGTCTGACTAGGGACAACAACATGCAAAAGGTTCTTTTCCAAAGCAACTCAAGAAGAAACTAAAACTATCCCTATACCAGGGTCTTAAACAAAGGACATCTTTACATGTTCAATATCCAAGCCCTTTATATTTAATCACATTTAATCTTTAATCATCCAATGATTTAATCAAAACACCAAGTAAAATTTTTTAAAACCCAAACACAAGGTATTTTGATCTTAACCAATGGTTCAAGCGAAAAACAATCATGTTTAATAAAACTCAATTTTAAAATATTTTAGATTTATTGACATCCCATCCTAAATTAGGAAATCTATCACATAAATTACATTAAAGCAGAAAAGGTGACCTACACGGGTACCTTTTAGCTGACCTGAGTTCATTAGAATGCATCCCAAAGAAATTTTGTTTAATTATTAAGAGTCACAACACCCATATTGGGTTATCTCATAATGAACATTAGTCAACTAGCCTACTTGGTCCTAGTTGTGCATTTAGGTAGTCAACCAACTTATTTGAAATTATAACATCCTCAAACACATATCAGCCTATATATATCGGTGGCTATCTACCTATAAAGGAACTATACACTTTACTATTTTTATCATTTAGATCCCATTCAATGAAAACAATTAAATTTTAGCAAATAAACAAATTACAAGACAAATTAACAACTTGATCACTACAAGAAGCTAATAGAGATAGACATGTTGTAATCACAGAAGAATAACATTTTAAACATAGAGTCATGGTAATAGGTACAAAATCATGATACAAGGCAAACATGGTATTAAAAAAGGCATCATGACAATAGTATAGCATGATAAATATATCATCGAAACATGGTATAAAAAGGAATGATAAGTAATTAAAATACATGGTATACATTCATGGAAAACAATTTGAATCAAGAGGTAGCCTAAAATGAAACTACATGGCATGACACTATGCATGGCATGTGAATTTCTATGTTCTTATTATGATGCTTGCAATGCTTCATCCTTACCATAATAAGACAAGGGTAAATATCATATATTCCATAAATTCATAAGAAATGGAAATTACACCAACCACTTGAGGTGAAATCATATCAATTGTAACATTGAATATCATGAACTACAGTCCCAACCATGTCCACTAGGTCATTTCCCGTATGTGGGTTGATCAGTCCCAGGCACAACAATTAAACAAGCACTAACATATTACTTGTCTTATGTCTACCAACCCAAATCATTAAGAAAAAAGAAAATACAACATCAGATACTACTTTGTAATGTCTCGACCCAGCTCACCTCTAATACTGTGGCCAAGACCAATTGCTTAAATGACCTCAAGTGCCTCTCCCAAAATCCCAGAGGCTTCTATCTTTCAACGAGGGCCTTTTTGTGTCAACGGGGGAGATAATTCCCTCATATGTAATAGGTGTTTTCACAGAGGAACTAAAAAATATAATAATAAATTGAGGAATAATATAAATGAATAAACTAGAGCTGAAGCAATATGAATAATTGAACTGAATAAATCTCATGTGTGAAAGATCACAAAACAATCACATGTCATGATTCTTATCTAAACTAAATTAACGTAAAATAGAAACCCAAAAATTCTATCAACTAAACCTAAAAACACAAAGAAACAACTGAAACATGAGTAAGGATTAATCCTCTACCCAAGCCTCCATATTAAGCAACAAGAAACAATCAATCATTGGAAGTAGCATGCTACCCTTTTCCAGTACTAGAAAACATATAATCTACTCGAGTGTCAACAACACCAAAGAAGGGTGTGAGATAAAGTCCCAGTAGGCCAACTCCAACAATGTCTAAACCATTCCATATATTTCAATAATAAAATTAAGTTTGAAAATATATAACAATTTCAGATAATTAATTAAGTGCAATGAAACAAATAACTCAGTCTGGGTTCCCAACGACACCCATCCCAAATCACTACCTTTGGCAAAAGCAATAAGTCATAAAGAAGTACCTCTAAAAATAATACACATATGAATATCTATAATGCCTAGGAAAGCATGGTAAAAAAAGGAAGACTCATACCCTTGATCATGTGCTTTAACATGGGGTCTAAGTCATGTGTCAACTAGGTATGCTTTAATATACCATAAGAGTCTCAAAAATTTAAGGAGGCTCAAAGAGAAATTAATATAAATATTCAGTGAATCATTATTAAGGGTTCAAGTTGAGAGTTGGAGTTTAAGCTCATCCTGAAGGTATCACTGTGGAACATCCATCATATTATCTAATACCACCGAGCCCATCCAAGAAAATATTTTGAAAGACAAAGTATTGCTTAAGTCATGGAATTACCCTGAGTCCATCCCGATCTCACAAAAGGGGTCGAGTATCATTAGAGTCTAGCTTAGCCACATTGCTAACTGATCCATCTCGATGGTCCCTTTTGGAATTGGCGTCACTCATAATTATTAGAAATCCTGAGGATGTCTTGGTCCAGCAAAGCCAATGAAAGACCCCCTCGGTTCTTAGTGGTAACCATAAGGAACAAAGGGTCTAAGTGTGGACCTTAATATGGGACCCACCTTCTTTCCCCCTGCCCTAAATTTAATTATGGTGTTTATAGTATTAGATATGACATAATAACCATATGAAATTGGAACTTGAAAACTAAACAGATACAACCATGCATCATAATGTACCAATTAAATATTCCAGCATAGAAATCTAAATAAGGGAAAATATAGTATCAATATGACCAGATACTTGCATTTTTTAATAAATAAATAATTCCACAAAAACAACTACCAAGTATTCAATAACTCAAAGTTCATAATTAATCTAAATTAAATATTTATTTAAACATAACAAAAATATGTCGTGAAACACATGCAGTTAATTAAATTAAATTTTCGGGCATGTATAAATAAATAACTCATGACCAAAACTACCAAATATCAAAAAAATTCAAGTTAATAGTTTTTATAAAATAATTATTTAAATTAAAAACAACCAATATTAGTTTCAAAACACATGTAGTTAGATAAATTAAAAGTACGGGCTAATGGAAAAATATACAGATCATGTCGGCACACCCAAAGGGGTGTCCGACCACGTTGCAATAATTTAAAAAATTTAATTTATTTAAATTATGGCTACAACAATTATGTGGAATAATTAAATTTGAAAGATTGGGTGGATTTACACAATGTTAATAGGCATCGATGAATGATATAATCTTTCATTTTTACAAATCACAAAGAAAGAGATGTAAAGAGAGAAGACACCCTACCTTATGGTGGAACAATATCCTATGATCTGCGGTAGGCTTTGGTTTGTCCTAAAATCGAGGAAAACAGAATCTTTTTTAAAAACCCAAAATATTGTAAAATTCTCCCCCAAAAAACTGTGCAAAGGATTTGTAATGAGATTGTGCGATTCTTGGTGTGTGGGATAAGCCATGTCGAGAGGTTTATGGAACACATAATGATGAGGCAAACAGAAGAAGAATGGGGGCACGATGATCTCCTAAAGAGAGGAGAAGGTGGTGTGCACCACATAGGGAGATGGGGTGCACCACGTACATGAGAAGGAGAAGAAGAAGAGAGGGGGAAAGAAAAAAAACGGAAAGTAAAGAAAAGAAAAAATAAATAAAGAAATTAAAAGGGGATAAAGAAAAATAATAAAAATAAAATTGTGGAAGAATGAAATTAATAAAATAAAACGAGTTTACCTGGATTTTATTATTTTTTACATTCTCTTCAACATTATCAATTTTATTATTTATTTTTATACCTATTAATATTCAATTAATTTCAGTTAATCATTATTAAATATTTATAACCAGGACAATGTACTATGGTGTGACGTAATATTTTACATAAATCATGAGAAATCATTTAATTAATGTTAATAGCTATTCGAGACATGAAAATTGGTGTTCAGGTTCACTCTCAGGGTCACATTAAAGATTTGGACTAAAAACCTAATGATCCACACATTCATTTAAGTTGAGACGTTACATGCATTTATGGGGGTAATTAATAATATTTTATCTAACTCAACAATAAATATTCACCCTTTTATATATACACATGCTATGTATATATATATAAACATATATATATTCAAATATATACAACTGAACATGTATATAAATATATAACTGTATTCATATATATTTAATCCCATATATATATATAAACATCATATACATATATCTCCCTGTTTTTGTCCTAATATAATAATATTAGCAACAATTAAATATATCCTTATTTAATTCAACCCATCAATTACATCATTACTATTTTAACACAATAACCATTAAAAAATGATAACTGTTATTAAATTAATATTGATTTCAAATTTGTATTTAGTTAGAACAATTAATAATAAAAAATTTATTAAATTGCCCAGTTATTTTTTAGACCGTGACATAATTTATAAATTATAGTAGTGTATTACCATTTTATGATATCAACAAAACAGTAATATTAATAAAAAATTACTATTATTATTTCTAATGACCAACAAAATTATTTAACCCCATTAAATTATCTTCAGGTGCGATATGACCAAATGTCCACTACTCGAAAAGGTTATACCCAACCTAGGGTAAACCCTCTGTCCTGGAACTATCGGTGATGTGGGATTTCTCATTCGACGCACCATTTGTGAGAAAATAATTATTTATTATATAAAAACATAATAATTAATTAATTAAAAATAATGATGAAATTATCATCTGTAAGGGTGCCAACCACCTGATGCGAACCATTGTTATCCCCGTCCTTGGTTAAACCAGGCGTTCTGGACCTAATGATTCTCTCAGATTTCTCTAACGACGCACCATTTGAGAGTTATTTCATTTAAAAAACCACATTCTTATGAATAAAATAAATTTAATATTTTTATTCCATCAATGATGAGAGTCTATGGGTCTCGTAACCCCACTCTGACTCATTATTTGACTCTAAAAGTATTTCATAAAATATTTCAAGGATCTATGAAATAACATTACATTTCACTTAATTTATTTTCATTTTAATTTTAATATAATTAATTTTATAAATTTATTTAAAAAAAACATCACAGTGTCAACTATAAAAAATAAAATGTTTTGATGCACGGTTTTAAAACCAGCCTACCCAGTTAACTTAAAATTTTAATTTATTTCACTTTTTCATTCGGTTGAAAACACAGAATGTTACATGATTATTAGAGAAGGTAGAATTACAATAATACCTTTTTTAAACAACCCACTAATCCAAAAAATTATTGATATGAAAGTCATTCTTGTGGTTTCACCAGAGAACCACAAGAAAAAATTTCAATGGGTCCACAGACACACCTTCCTTTGAGATGATGTCACTGAAAATTGTACCTTAACAATTGATAATTTACACATAGATATTTTAGCATAACGACAATGCACTCTAATTATTATGAGGTTGCTGTCAAGATAATGGGAGTGGTTTTCATGATTCATGATGTACACCATGATGACATACAAAAATACAAACAAACACTGGTCTAGGTATTGGGGGAAGGTTCTTTTTAACATGGCCATAAAACCTACAAGAGAATTTTCAAACCAAAAGACGTCATGGTAGACTCATAAATTAAATACCTTTTTTGGAATGTATATCACAGTATATCATAAAGTCAATCTATCAAATGAAGATACCCCAATATCAATTCAAATTTGGATAACACACAATATCTAATAAAATGGCTAAATAGATTATCAATATGTTAAAGAGGATACTAGTTTTTCAGTGTCATCTGGTTCAACATCTAGTAGAAGACACAGATGTGCAATGTCCTATAATTATTATTTGAAAAAATAGTATAGAACCCCAAGGTGACATATTTGGAAGGATAAATCCCTTATCCATCTACAATTACATTTGATCCTTGACCTCTTTATACATTAATGGTCTAATTCAATGTGGTGGAATGGTAACTATTTCATCACTGACATGTGATCAATTGTAAATTCAACATATCTCTCATGTAGAAGCCCTGATAAGTCTTTAGGAAACACATCTTGATAGAAATCCACTATGAGTTTAAAGTCATCATTCCTAAAACCCCCATTATATTTCATAATACAAGAAATCAGGGTGGTGATATCCCCCAGTTCCTAATGAAATAGACCTCAATGGCCTGTCTGGATATTCCAATCTTTATGATGCACATAAATGTTACCCTTAAGAAATGTAAAGGTCACTATTCTTCAGTATCAATCAATGTGGTCTCAGAATGCAACCAATTTATCCATATCCAAAATCAATTCAAAGAAGAACTTTTAAATAATATAATTATCTCGTTGAAAATGATATGCCACAACCTCAAGACAACACCCCATGAATAAACCAATGACTTCTTAACTGCACTCCCATTGATGTACCGATCATTATAATATCACTAAATTAACTCTATTATTAGACTCAACACATTTATTAGTTCCTATGAAAAAAATTTGTGTCTTCTATATAAAATAAGGAACAAGAAAGAATATAAGACATAATAATAGAACATCAAACTATTAATGGTCCTGACACGCTATCTACAAGTGTAAGCTCAATTGTATGAAACTATCACTCCCCTATTCTGTTTACTATAGTCTATGTTCTGTGTGCTACACCGCACTTATGATGCAGATACTATTTCCCAGGAATTATATTTCCATTGCCTCAATATCCCTGACTATTGTATGTACAACTACAAAATGATAGGGGTAGATTATTTCCTTCCTGCACATTGATCATTCCAAGATAATCTCTTAAAACCATTAGGTCGATGGTTTCAGAAATAACTCTGAAATTTCCACATCATACTTAGCACTCTATTGGTGGTTGGTTACAACGGAATTGAATATGTCTTAAAATTCAAACTTATGGAAGTATACAAAGTTACTTCTCTACGCAACTGATCCACCCCTGGAAGCCTTGTGCACTGTCTACATAGTGGATGTTTTGAAAGATACAACTCTTCTCTCAGAATGTGTACCTCATTCTCATATAGTATAGACCACCTATATTCCATGAGAACCCTCTTTTAGGTTCTTCTCATAAATGATACCCACATTTACTTCTTATGAAATATTTTCAGCAAAAATATGTTAACATGGGACATATACTCGAATTTATTATCATCCTGAAAAAATTTCACTACCATATTCTCTTCCCAATATAATGATAGATAAAAGGGATAAAAATATGTAAATAATCATACATAGTCTACCATAGACATTCTCTCATAGGTCAACCTCATGTACTCTGATTCCTTATCCTTCCTGAGCATCTTAGTGTATAATTTCTCCAAGGACATGTCCTAAAATTCATTACACTCCTTATTTTGAAGCTATCTGTCATAGGTATGGATATACCACCAACAATTATCTAGAAAAAATTACGTATAAACGACTAGTTCGAATCTATTCACAACCTCAACCTCATGGTGATCAATTATTATTAAGATAGACTGAATCAAGAACTCATCTGCCTTAGGTCCACCCTCTAAGGTTACAATGGTAGGGTGTTGCAACATGAACTCCCATCTCATGTCTGACATACTATTCACATCCAACAATGGTTCTCTTTCCATAATATTCATAAACAAAGAAAATATCTCATTGAACTACTCTGGAGCTTCCTCACCTGACTCTATTAGAGACCCCTTTTCACTATAGGAGGAACATTTCTTTTCCTTGTACTCATATCACTCTACCAACAAGCATCATCATGTAAAGATGTAACTACAATTCCAAAAACATGTATTAGAAAATATTACAAAAAATGTCCCTTATTTGTAAGAGGTATTCACAGTAATTCACAAGATGAGATTCCCTAAAACTCCACCACATGACCAAAACCTAGGCATAAACACAACCCCTAACAATACCTCATATGGGTCGTGGATCACTTAAGGAAAAAATCACATTCTAATCTTATTTATAGAAACACATTTACCCAATTAAATTTATATATTTAAAATCATTTTAAAATTTCAATTTTTTATTAGGAATAATTATGAACTACATTTCACATGTAATGAAAAACATTTTCATTAAAATAACTCACCACAAAACCAACTTTTCCAAGAGTAACTAAAAATGATGTATTTTACATTAATTTTTTATTACATAGAATGATTCATGTATACTCATCTATCGTGACATACTGGCAATTATTCAAATCATATATTTCATGAAAAAAATTACATTATGGATGAAATTCATCACATGAGGTCAAATAAAATTCAACCATAATGAATCATATCAATGATAAAAATCCCACCCTAGATATTTTCATTTTACCCTCACACATGGGTTAGCTACTCCCATGCATGAGCTCTTATATATGGCCTGACTCATCCTAATATCTTGAATAACATTATCAAATATTAAGACAAAATAAATGAATGGGATCCAACTATGTTACATGTTTTTTAATTCCCCATCCTAGGTGCCACATGCCAGTTCCCTATGCTAGTTTTGTAGTTGAACATAGAACCCCCCCCCAATTCCTATGGCTTCTAACTAGCAACGACTGTCTATGATATAACATGGGGAGACTATATCCTTATTATTATAATAGATCAATAGATGAAGTAAATAAAAAATAACCAAAAATTTATTAAAAATAATCCAAAATAAATCCATAACCAATACATTCCAATATCTGATGAAGAACCAAAATATAATGTAATAACTAAAAAATAATGTACATGAAATTTCATACCACATAGGTGTCATGTTTCAAATGAAAAACAAAAATAATGACTCACTAACCCTCCCAAGAGGGTCCTGATGGAAATTCTAGTTTCATCATCTATGCTCCTTCCCAACCCAACCATATATCATAGGGACCTTTCCCCTATCATGTCTCGAAAAAATGATGTTAATTTGGTTGCTGATTAGGCATATCAAGTTGGGTGTGAGTATAAATCAATAGGACACCACCAATGACATCAAAAATAATATCCATTAAATAAATGTGTATACAATTGTATACTGAATAATTTAAAATAAAATAAAAATATTTTCACATTTCTTTATTCTTTAATTGGCCACATATCATTCTCAGGTTCATGATCAAACCCAAACCATAAATAATTTCTTTAATAATTTCCATAGTCTTATCCATCCCATTAGGACATCACATATCACATCCCATGGTTTCAAATTATCATTTCAATCCGATTTTATATTCATACAATGGGGGCCTAGTGTGGTAGTCTGGTTCCTAGTTGTTATTTGGAGTAGAAGCCAATGTCCCACAAATTAGTTATCACATATAAATACGTAAATATATTTGAGAACTACAGTAGTAGTATCACATAACCTGTGTTTTTTGAGAATTATTACTTGTCCCACAACTCTTTTCAATCATATTGGCACACCCCATGGGTGGCTAGTAATTTCACAAATACCATTAATCAACCATGATAAAATCACAACTAAATAATTTAAATATAATATCACATCCCATATAAGGAAATTAGTATCCCAATTCCATTTAGCACCCATTTCCAAATTCCCAATATTTCTTAATTAAATTTATCCATGATTCGATAATTCAAAAATCCTAATTCTATCCAATATACATTACCAACAAAAATTCCACTTCTAATTTTCCCAAGTTGATTCAATTTATTTTCTATATGGAAATTCCATTAATAAGTTCAAATTATAATGTAATTTCCATAACTATTGATTTTGATTTCATATTAACATACAAACAATTTTAATGAACATTATTTGAGCTGAAAAATAGACCCCCTAACAGAAGATAATTCCATTTTGATTAACTAATAAGTTGTCTACGTTTTTGAATCAATTGAGCATAATATACTAGGACTATATTAATAAAAAAAATTATTCAATTATGAAATTATGATATAATAAATTTCATTTAATGATCTAGAATATTATTTATGATTTATCATTGAGACACTAATAGAGAAATAAATTTATGGTAAATTTAATAGGTTTAAATTTTTGATTAAATAAGACGCTTTTCATGGTCATGTCAGCCACAATGATTGATTAACAGTTATCCCCACTAAGATAATGGTTATTAGTGATTAGACCAAAGAGACAAAGTTAACTGAGATACATAGAATCCATGGAAAAGATGGGTATTGTCATTGATTTTTTTTTAAAATATACCAATTAGTTAGTATTTTAACCAATATAACACATAATGTTGTTATATTTTAATATTATATTGAATGTGAAGATTGATTTGGGGAATATATGGAATGACTAATCAATACACCTTTGTTGAAATTTCCATCAAGAAAATAAAGATTTGTGATATTAATGTATTGTATAGTGTACTGTAGTGTGTACTCATGAAAAATATTTGAGTTGTTGACTATAAATAAGGAGATTTGAAAACAATTGAGCATAAATATACATCTTATGATCTCGAGCTCACCACTATGATATTTTCTTTGAACATACAGATAGACTATCTCAATGGTGAAACAATTTACATATATCATATTAATAAATTATAAAGAATGTATTCATACATATAAATATTAAAAAGTGGAAAATATGTGTATTGAATTACATAAATACTATGATTGTGCAGTAAACAACAACCCTAGTAATCCAGACGTGGTGGAAGATGTGTTGACTATAAATGATCTTGGGTTATTAATAATAATGGGGAATAGAAGGTATCAACAATTCATGCAATTTATAAATTTAGATATGAAAAATATTAGTGAAGGGGAAATATCATTATATTTCCAAGTAATTTCCCATCTATATATTCTGAAGAAGTTAAAGAAACCATTGAAAGATGGATGAGAAATGCCGTAAAAAATAAAAGACATTGAAGATCTGAATTGGGAAGTGTTCATCGACAGATTTGTTGTATTGATATTTGGAAGGAGACTATGTGTATCATATGTTATTGATATGATGATTTAGTTACTAGATTAAGCATATAGATCAAACTTATATTTTATCCTTTTTAGTACCAAATATATAGGGATATAAAGGATAACCTCTTATGGGATAACATGAAGTGGGAATCTACTGATTATCTAACGATATGCTTGGCATGCCGATAGGTTAAGTTTGAGAAGAAGTGACTAAAGGATGTAATGAAAAACATCCCTATACTTATTTGGAAGTGGTAAAATACCATAATGGACTTCATCACAGGGATTCCAAAAACATTAAAATAAAAATGATGATATTTGGGTCAATTATGAACACCATACAAAATCATCACATTTTTTATCTCTACAGGAGGATCTACCACATGAATGTCTTACTCATATTTTTATCAATGAAGTTAGGAGACTGATTGGTGACCCATTTTAAATTGTTTGTATCATTATCCCCACATTACATACTAATGATGTACGCATCTTTAAAATTCACATAACATTGAGATACAATTTTGGACTACATATCATCCAAAAACATATGTTTATTCTGAAAATACTATCAAAACATTATCATATATGATATGTTTATGTTCTTTATCCCTCCAAGGAATGTGGGGAAAAAATAAATTTAGAGGAATTCTCATTTTACAATAGCTTCCATTCAAGAAAAGATATGGAACCATATAAGGCCTGCAATTAAAGAAGATGTTTTTCTCCAACCCACTAGCATGCAGTCTGAGAGTTCAAGCTATGTGGTCCAAAAATTATTGAGGAGATCATACTACTGGTAAGTTAAATTGATAATAATATAAATATATATTATATGAGAAAAAATGTACAAAAAACATTATTATGTGCATTCAATTACCAGAATATGATCATGTATTCTTGAAGGAATCAGCATGGAAATGGTTTATTAAGTTTGTAAAGAAGTGGATGTTATGTTTATGGTTCAACGATCCTTTTCAGATGCTATAAATAATAGGACCAATAATTTATCACACAACCTTTTAGACCAAGATATCAAATGTTATTAGAGAATCCAATGACTTAATTCTATGAAAAAACATGTTAGTCCAGAGACATGTACATAAAACTTATGCGTTAGACCTCAAACCTGATTTCTTATATGATTAGTATATTATCCAGATTCATCGTACTAGGGAAAATGTATTGAAGAAAAAGAATACCCCCTCATGAATGTGATATGGATAAATCCAAATTTCAAATATGGAATATATAAGCCCGAAAAAGTAATGATGATGAAGTATCCTATATTGTTTTCTCCATATGGTATGAAACTAATGTTTGAGGGAGAAAATTTATAAGGGAATATGAATTTGACAACAATGGTTTTAAAATATATATAATAGATATAATAGATATTATAATTATATATAAAACTATATTTTATATGGTTTTACAAAAAATTATTATTTAATTTATAATAGTAATTTAGGAATTAATACATATAAATTTGTGTGTCTGTGTTTTTACTATATATTTTGGAAATAAAATATATTATATTTGAAACTTTTATTAAAATATAAATTTTTAATCCGAATGAATTATACAATGTCATATATTATTAGGTTGGACTAATTAAAATTAGAGACTTTTGTTTAGAAACCAATAGATTTAGTATTCTAAAAGAAAATACGAAGTTAATATTATATATATATAATTTAAAATATTATTTCAGAGATAAATATTTAAGTATATGGTTGTAAATATGTATGAATATATATATATATATATATGAATTTATGTATATATATAACGGAAATAATAACTAGATACAAATATATACATATCTTATGGGAACATAATAATAAAATTAAATACTTGGTTTATTAAAAAAAATTTATAAATATGTATTTAATATATTTATATATATACACATAGTATATATTTGTTTTTGTATAATTATTTTTGATATATATATATAAATATAACTAGATGCATATAAAATAATATTTTAAATGATAATAATAATAATAATAATTATTATTATTATTATTATTATTATTATTATTATGTGTATAAATAATGGAAGCTAATAAATGGAGAGTTGAGTATTGAAAATTAAAGTGAGAGGAGAGTGAGAGGGGTCTATGGAGTTAAGGGAAGTATGGAGGAAACAAAAATAAAATAATAATATTATATATGTGTGTTTGTGTGTGTCTACGTGCACTTGAAGTGGTGCATTAAAGTGGTAATATATATGTATAATGTTTATATATACATATATGTGTTGTAAGAACATTTAATCCATAATATATATATATATGTTAAATATATAAATGTATATGAATGTATAAAAATTGATAGATATATATATATATATTAAAATGTTAATATATATATATATTATTATATATATGTTATATATTTTTTAAAGAAAATATACATTATATATATTAGTTAATATATATTTTATTTATATGGTATATATATTTAAAATATATATGTGTATGTGTCTGTGTGCTTCATATATATATATCATAGAATATTTACATATGTTCATATAACTTAGTATATAACCACACTTAAACACACACATATAAAATAATGTCAATTAATAAAACACATAATATATTCATAAATATATAAAGGTATGTGATGGGTAAGAAAAGATAATTATTTTTAAAATATATATTAGTTTTTGTTTCAATTTTATTATAATGTATGTGAGTCATGTTTTTGAAAAAACATTGTTTGTTTTGTTTTAAACTATAATTTTGTGTATCAAAGTTTCTATTATTTCAATAATTTTCAACAAAAACAATCGAATTAATACCATCTAATTTTTTTCCATAATAAAAAAATAATTATTATCTAAAACCTCAACGTCTCCTACTCAATTATAAATAACCCTCACTATTCTCATTCAAGCACAACCAATTCAACATTCTATCATCATATAACCCACAAGTACTCTCTTCCTTTGATCTCTATACAATATTCAAGAGTATTTCTGGCCTGAAAGTTTACCTCTATAATAAGAATCAAATCATAATGTTTTACCAAATCCTCCCCCATTAATATTCAATTGAAATTATTTTATAATATTATATTTTATTCTTCTTCTTCATATACAAAAATTCATTTAATTCCATTCTATTTACAATCATTTAATTATTAAAAATTATAGATTACTTAATCTATCTCATTATGGCCATCATCTAAGTTGTTAAAAGATACGTATTATCTAGTAAGCCAAAAATAATCCTAAATATTTAGGTAATTAATGTCTGTGAAGTTTTCTAAGAAAATTTATCCCTATTTAGAAACATAATGTGGACTTGGTTTTTTTATTAGATACATATATGGGTTTTTACTTTTAATAGAGATGTATGGGTATATCCTAACCAACATTATCGTGCATGGTGTGTGTCTCCTTGTTGTGGAAAATAATTTCATACCATATTATTATTTCTTCTATGTGGGAAATATTATAAGATAAACCTAATTGAGAAATATTACTATGTACTTATCTTGTTCATTCCATAAACAGTATGAAATATAATCTATTGATATGCTATAGAATTAATCCTACATTTATATGAATGGTAGGATGCAGAATTCTATTTCCCCTTAGTGCAGGGATAGGTCTCATCAAACAACTTTGACATGGTAATGGGAGCTCCCTAACCATATATATAAAATTTTCAAATACATTTCCCAATCTGTATGATTTATATATCTAGAATTATTAATTCCCATCAATATATGATCAATTAATGTTATCAAGTAAATTATTTATTATTTTATTTGGTTATGGATTTATTTATTCTCTCATTTTCATTTGAGATGGATTAACATAGTTTATTTATTTATTCAATAAGGTCATGTTTCTAATAGATTATATTGAAAAAATCCCCTTAATACATATAATTTTTCACCCCATTATACATTTATACTTTTTCCAAGTATCCATTAAGAGTACTATGATTGATAATTGAGTCCCAAAGAGAATTGTAATATTTTCACATTTTCAAATGATGTATTATTTTATTATTTTAATTAATGTAATGTATAAATAAGTTATTTATCTAGATTTATAGATGATATTAAACAATTATAACCTCTGAATTTTGTATCATTTTAATAATAGAGTTTTCGAATCCATGGTACATTATTTGGTGTTGTTACAAAATTTAAGTACACTGAAAATTAAATTATAGTCCTCATATTTTCTCTTGAAGGTCTTACCACTGATTATAAAAAGTGCAAGAAAGAAAATAATTTATAATATTATATACATAATTAGATGTAAATAAGGTAACAAGATGAATAAATTGTAGTGAATCATGTGAGGTCACATATAAGAATTTAAAATGATCAATAGATATGTGTTCATTATATGTGTAGTGATTAGATATATGTTAATTTGATAGGTTGCCATTGGTTCCACATGAATGTAATAAGAATATATATTATTTTTATATAGAAAAAAATAATCTATTGTATAAATATTTTTACTTGAAATTAAATGATACTAAATAAAATGATATGGAATAATTTTTGAAAATAACTATTATTTTAATGGATCTTGGTGCATAATTTATTTGAAATTAAATTTATTTATTGTTATGATTTATTTAAATTTAATATAATTTAAAAATTGTATCTATTATTTTTTTAATAAGTTTATAATAACTAATATATAATTAAGGGGTTATAAATAATTAGAATTTATTAATTCATGGTAAATGTGTGTTTTTGTATTAGATAACTAATTTTTTTATATATTATTTTAAATATATATTAATCATATATAGAGATAAAATTTAGTTAATTTAATTATATATATTATTAAAAATAAATGATACTTTATTAATTATTAAATGATAAGGAATAACAATAATTTTACTTTTATTTATAAAATATAGATGTACAAAAAATATGTGTTTTTTATTTAAACAATTAAATTAATTTAAATCCCTTTAAAAATTGATAAAATAAAAAAGACATTAATTTTTTATTTGTTAATTAAAATTACGAAATAATTTTGATTTCATTTAAGGGTGAAAAAATATTTTTTTGAGTGAAAAGTTTGTTACCACAATGAAGTTAAATATGAGGTAGATGGGTTACAATATGGGATAAAATAAAACAACATCAAAAAACATAATGTAAAAAATATTTATATGATTGAATTGTAGAATTATATTCTTCCCTAATCCATTAATAAGAAACATTCATTGAAACATTACATTATTTATGCATTTTTAAGTGGATATTTTTGGCAATTACACTCAATATCATGTAAAAAGAGACCCCCATCTACTTCCATCAACATAGACCTTACCTCACGTTTCCAAACTAATAATTGACCAAAATATTTCCCTATTATTACTCTTTTATGTTTAATAATACCTATTAAAATGAAGAAATACCATATCCATCATTTTTATGACATTGTCTATTTAATGATTCTTTTATTCAATGTATGTGTTCTACACTTATTCATCAATCATTGTTATCTTAATCATCTAAACCCATAATAAATATAAATTTTCACTTAAATTTTTTTTGATATCATTAACCTTATCTAAAATATATATTTTTGTTATATAATAACTTTTTATTACTTATTAAATCATTATAACATTTCCTTTTTTGGATTGTTTTTACATAATATCCTAAAAATGATATATTATTTTAAAAAGAATGATTGGAAAACTTAAATAATAAAAAACATATATTAATAATTACAATAAATTCATTTAAAAATAAAGTAATTTCAATATAAAAGTAAATATTCTATAATATATTAATTTATTTTATAAATTCAATAATCATACAAAATGATATTTTTGTTGTTCCTAGTGATCCATCACAACATCTTATATGAAATGATCAGGATAAATCCTTAAAATAAACAATATTTATTAAATATTCATCAAAATTAAAATATAAATGTTCCCATGACCATGGTAAATGTACCATAACCAATAAACTAAATCATACATGAAAAAATGAAACATTTAATAACAAGATATAAATTTTATTAATAAGGAAATTTTTTATGGGTAATGTGAAATTATAATGTAATGTTTTTATGTAATATAAATTTTAATAAATTGATTATATATATATAATAATTATCTAGAATTTAATATATATATATATATAGGGTCAGATCATGCTTGAAAAAGTAGAAATCACATATATGTTATTATTTTCAAATCAAATTTTGAAATAAAGATTATCTATGACTAAATATTCATTGGATGATAAATATTTAATTTATACCTATACAAAAATTCATTTTCAACTAATATTTTTTTTATTTCTTATTTACATGTATTCTCACCATTTCCACTCACATTGTTTATAATTTCCTTAAATTAGTTTTCTAAAAGGAACCACACTTATATTTTATTTTTGATTAGGAATATTTATCTTATATGTTAATGTTTTCCATATGACTCTATGTATAACATTAAAACTTGTTATATAATTTATTATTATCAATTTATATTTAGATTTAATTATTATTATAAATGGGATGGGAAATTTTATTAACATTTTCTACATAGGGAATTTCACTCACTGTTATCATCGATTTTATTTATTATTTCCTTCCAAAGATATAATGATTCCTTTGAGTATTTTTTTATTTAAATAATATTTTGGAAACCACTGATTTAATAATTGTTTCTCACTTTTAATATCTATGAAAATGTATTATATATTTCGACATTTTTTTAAAAAACATTATAATACACATATCAATTACTTTATATCTATGTGAATATCTGTTAATGTTTCATATGATTCATTGTGGGTTTGTTTCAAAACATTCTCCATGTTAATTCACTAAATGATTCATTTTCCAACCGTGTGATGATTTTTATAAAACAATTTTTACTGTCATTTTCAATTCAATCACAGAATAATCAACCCAAGACAGAAAAACATGTTTTATAAAAATTATCACATGATTAGAAAATGAATCATTTAGTGAATTAACATGGAGAATGTTTTTAAATATACCCACAATGATCATGTGGAATAAATATATAAAGTTTTTCATTCGGTGACAGGTGGTAAATGAATTATATTTCCAAACAATAAATTTGGTAAAGATCAATATTTTATGATATTTAGTTTATGGGATAGTGAAGTTAATCTACTATAATTATGGAAATGTGGTTTAAAACCTAGTCACTCTGTTATGTGACTTTATCCACATTTTGATGATGATTTGGTATGCAAGGCATGATTTTTTATCATTTTATATTTTTTTCATTTCTATGTTATGCACATTGTTATGAAATATTCTCATGAACCATGATTATTATAAATTATTTCCACAATAATATGAATTATCTCTTATGTCATGAAAAAACACTCATGTTATGATCTATAAATTTCTATATATATTTTATAAGAAACAATTTCCTTATGAAATATACATGTACATTGATTTTGTTTATAAGGGCCCAACCATAAACAAAACATATTCCTGATGTATTTTGAGAAATTTTTTTTTTCACATTGTGGATATTTCAATGATTATAGATTATGAGAATTATTAGAAAACTCCTACATAATAAAATCACAAGAATTCAAAGTGGACACTTCTAAACACTATAAATTTATTCACCAATGGAAATCATTTTAAAAAATAAATAATGATTTATTTTCAAGACACGTCTTTGATACCTTCATCAATACATCCTATTTGACCATAACAATATTAAGACCTATGAAAAAACATTTTAAAATAAGGGATGAGCACAAAAATTCCAATTATAGACATAATATCATGGAATAAACCATTATTCTTATGAATAATTTATACCCATGATAACATTTTCACAAAATTATACTTTTCACCCATAAAACATAAAACCTTTAGATTACCTCAAGAAATATTCTGATTCATGTAAAACTCATAGAAATCATAAATCATAAATGAAACATGTGGAATCCATATCATACTTATAGTACATATTTCGAAGAACAATATGGAGTAACATTGATATTTATGTTTAGATTAAACAAAACAGTATATTCCCTAAATCTCTAATGAGAAACTCAGCAAGACAACCCCACCTCATTACCTAATGCATTGGAGAGTTAAAACACACTCACCATACCGTGGATTATCACAAAACCACCTGTATACATAATATATTCCCATTAACCATAACATAATAATAATAGATAAAATAAGAATAATGGAAATCTAACTTTTACACATTACAATCCCATTTTATTTTTACAAAGCCTCACACTCATAATTAAAATAAATTTATTTTAAAATAAAATAGTAAAAATATAAATTAAACATTAAAATATTTAATCGACATGATAGAGATAAATTCTATTCATGACATATGTGTAAAAATACAGTCCAATTTGTGTAAATAATAAATCCAATTTGAAAAATCATTTTAAACATTTATAAACAGTGTTTTGAATCAAAGTGTCCCATACCACATTCAGACATTTGACAGAAACTCAAAAATAGACATTGTAAAATATTAATTTTCAAATAAATAAATAAATAAATATATATATATATATATTCATAAAAACCATTTCAAAAACACATAAATGAATGGTAATGATTTATAAGAGTAAATCTTTAAATAAATTTAAAAAATATGTTTCAATTAAAGTGTCATTTACGACTTGAGATAAACATAAATGAAAATAATTAATAAATTAAATTAAACAAACATTAAATATCATGAGAATATATTAATTAATTATATAAAATGTTAAAATGGTTGTATATACACCATATTTTATAATAAAAGTTCTTAACATCAATATTTTCCTCAATAAAAGTGATTGTGATGAAGTCTCTCACATTGAGTCGGACTCATCACATACAATCACTAAATTCTTAAAAAATAAACATAGGTCAATTTATATTTATTGAGTACCATTTTTCTTTTTATTATTCCTTTTATATAACTTATTTGTATGTTATAATAATTATATATTTATTTATGTTTTTATTAGAAATTTGTTTGAAATTCTGTACTAGAGTTGAAAATGAACATCGTATGATTTTAATAGTTCATGTGGTCATAATTCCATAATCTAAAACATAATATTTAAGAAATTATTAACTTTTTTATACATCAATTATACTTTTATATCAAACTATTAATTATTGTTATGAAAAATGAACAATTTTACAATCATGGAGATGGTAGGCCATGCGTACACATGAGTAACGTTTTTCATTTTAAATTCATCCTTATGTAAAGCTGTTAAGTATTATTCTACCGTTAAATAATTATAATAACATCACTAAATTTTTTTTGTTCATTTAAATATAAATATATATATCATATAAGTGATATAGTGAATAAAAACGAATCACATTGCTTTGTGGAGTTGATAATTCACATAAACTCACGAACAACAATATAATTTTTATCTGTATAGAAAGTAAGAATTGAATAGATATATAATTATATTACAGTGATTGATATTTCATTAATATATCATGTAAACATATATTATATCAGTATAATAATTCTTGGGAGATGGTTATTCAAAATTAACTATATCGGTTCATGAGGCAGTAGTCCACCGTACGGACGATTGAAATGTCAATTTCCAATTGAATAAAATTCGAGATTTATAGGTTATGATATTAACATCATAAAATCTAATAATATTTTGGATAATTTAGTTATTATTTCATCATGGTGAAATAATATTTCATAGAAGATTAATACGAAAAAAAATGAATTACTTAATTAAAAACGTAAAAGTTAATTCAGATGATAACTTTTCTTAACACCTTAACTCCTATTAGTAGGTTGTTATAAATAATCTAATTTTAAATAATATAGGAAGGTATTATATGATTGGTTTTGGGATGTTTTTGGATAATACTAATGTATTTTTAAGTGTTAGAAATAGAGAGGAATGAGTGACTTTTTAAGGTTCGGGGAGGGGCACCCTTGGAAACCATTACAACATTAAATTAATTTAAAATAATTTTTTATTCCAAATGAATTTGAATTCTATTTCTTCTATGATAGGATAAATATGGTTCTATATCATCTCAAGAAGTGATTTTATACCTGAATTTATTTTATTTTAAACCATATATTTTTGTTGTAATCCCTTTTAACTCCTTCTGTTTTATAATGTAATTTACACTAAAAGGGTTATCTTAATAACCGTAACATGATAAAATAAATATAAATGAGTCCTCAATGACATTTTTAGAAATATTCTAACCATTTTTCCAAATTATCAATTTTTTGGAATTTTTTAGCATTTAGTAAAATATTCTATATTTTAAAATACCAATAGTGACAATTTTGACACAATTCATTAGTTGAATTTTTAAAAATATAACAACAGAAAGATAAGATCAAACCAACTACATTAAATCATAAATAAACCTTCCAAATTAAGCTGAAAAATTAGTGTATGCAATTTTTTTTAAATTATATTTATTTTTTCATTTACAATATCATTTACTTTACCATTTCATTAAGTATGAAATTATTGCATCATAATCGTGTAACCAATTAATTCAAAAATTCATTTATATAAAAACTATAAATAAATAACCATAACATAGGTAATATATTTAGATTTATAAATAAAATCTATAGAATAAAATATAACTTATATAATACCATATTAAAATTATTTTAGTAATAATATATATGATTACGACATCTTTCTCTTTACTTTAAATAAAATGTTATTAGTGTCAAAATAAAACCCAAGTTGTGTCCAAAGGCAAACATTTTGGTCCAAATATTGTATTTGTGGAAAATAACTAATATATAAATATTAGTAAAAGTGTTTGGGTAGTTTGAAAATATTTATAATATTATTTTAACATTCAATTATCTGATTTCCCCATAATCGTGGTAAAAATAATAATTACTGCAATTACAATTCACAATGTCCTAAATTACAAGGGAAAATTTTATATAATTAAAAAATTATTATTCTAAATGGGGAATCAATTTTTTAAAATTCAAAACATATAATTTGTAGAGATTATTTAAAAAATAATATCTTTGATGGAATGAGAAAACGAGGTTTTGACGTAAAACATTCTAATGTTCACAAAGTTTTTATCTCCAATTTCAATATGAAACTGATTCCAATGATATAAATTTGATTAAATGATAAATAAATTAATATAATTAAACCTTAAAACCAACTAAATGGATAATGTATCTACATATATAAATTAGACGCAAAACTAAATTTGAATTAAAATGCATAACGTTTCACTATTCATTAAAAATAAATATTACCAAAAAAAATTCCAAAATTTTATCCAAAGTAAAATTTTATGTCTCGAATCCAAATAAGAATAATATTTTGTCAAATAAAATTTATAAAATTAAATAAAAAATTATAATTACAATGGGTTATTCATCGAAAGGCGGTAAAAATGCAATTTTTCTAAAAACACTACTTCTATGAGTAAAATTGAATTATTTCATATATGTTATCTAGAAAGTACATTACATGAATTTTAAAAATTATATTTAATTTATATTTCATTAATATAATCCAAAAATATTTTTTGGATTATTTTATAAAGACAATTATTCGCATTTAAATAATTTTTCATTAAAACGCATCCTTTATTTGCAATAGGTTATTATTGAATTTACTAATTAATTTGATAACCAATGAATCATTATATAAATATGTGTAAACAATAGTTTCATAATTTAGTTAATAATTTTCATTCCAACCATTCTAATTGATATTTGTTAAATTTTATGTTAAATAATTCTAATAATTTATTCTTTTATGTTAAATGTTTCATATCATTTATTATTTAGATCGTAATGTTTCCTTTTAAAAAATTAGGATGTTACATTCTCTCACCCATTTAATATTGTGTCCTCACAATTTGAATTTAGGGTATGTAACTAAGGTATGAATTTTAAAGATACTTTTATTTCAATACCAAGTCAAAAATATTATTAAAAAAACATATACTTTAAAATATTGTATTGTACGAAGGTCACTCGAGATAATAAATATTAGGGTTACATGTAGGAAAACAAGGATATAGAAGACAAAACTAAAGATAATGTTCTGATTGATTATAATAGATATCATTGTTATGAGAACATTAAAAATCACAACACAATAATTTTTTAAAGTGTTAAATGGGTTTCTATATCATTTTTGGAAATGTAAACTGAAAACATTTTTATTTAAGATACTTTTCATAGAGTTGTGGAATTATTTTACTACTTATACATAGAACATAAATAAATTTACTTGTCATTTAGAGTTACAAAATTTAATAAAATTGCACCAAAAACTCATCTTTTTCTCCAAATGGTGAGTATTTATGAGGAATTTTATTCATTCCAGAAACACTAGAAAAAAATTACAAGGAATCACAGAATCCAAAAAAGGATAACTATCTATCAATCCAATCACAAAACATTAACCAAAACCAAAAAATAAAGGATAAAATATGATAATTCTCCAAATATAATAAATATTAAAATATGAATGACTACTTTTAATCTCCACAATTCAAAATTAATACCCAAAGTCTAATATAGACCATTTGATCAATAATTATCCTTAAAATTCCTCCAAAATAATCCAAACCATGTTTTAAACCCAAAAAACAAGAAGAATTTGATTACATAGTCTTCCAAGATAAATTTTTCCATTTATCTCCCAATAACATTGATCTCTCTTAATCTCTCATACCAAAAATTAATAACAGTAATAGGATATTCTCCATGATAGGTTAATCATTTCAATAAATAGCCTAATTCCCTATAAGTCCATAATGAAAACCATATATTCATTCAAAATAAAATCCAACCTTTAATCCTCAACTAAATCCCGTATTATTTTATTTTCCTTAACTATATAATGTTCCCAAAATAATGAACTACATCCAAAATATAATTTAACACTTAATCCTCAAATCATTTCCCAATACCATGGATATCCATTTCATGAATCATAATTTCCAAAAATCAACTTATTCTTATTCCCTCAACTTATTAAACTCATATGAAAATGTCATACTAACTAGGGACTTCACATAGGCATGTCGTTGGTGATAAAACCATTTTACCATTCGGTTCTTGGTTTGATTCCTATGACCTTGTTTGATATTATGGGTCACTACACATCCTTTGGGTTGTCCTTATTCTAAAACTATATAATTCTTAAAACATTCCCATAATGAGATAAAATACTCAAAAATAACCATAACATATTTTATCATCAATTTTTATCTCATGACTTTCATTTTGTATCCCAAAATGTAATATCAAATAATTACCTGAAAATCAAAGATAATATAAACCCTAAAGTTTATTCGTACATTTATAATTTTTCCACACAAGAAAAGATCATTATTGTTCAAATAAAATTCACATAATAGACATTAGTGTAAGACATACTAGAAAAAAGGACTCCAAAGTTATCCAATCATAAAAATAGCACAACTAATTTTAGTCATTTCATCATCCAACAGTCTACCATTACTATTGAATCCTTTATAGGTTGACTTCATAATCATTAAGTGTTCTTCATGATCATTTAAAACATATTTTTTATATTATTCTTTAATAACTATTTCATAAAAAAATGAATCATGTCCTAATAATCAGTATTGTTAAAACACGAGACAAGAAATAATACATACCATTCATAGGTTAATTTCATTTTCCTCATCATAAATTCGAATGGAATTACTTATTGCTAAACATATACATGTATAGTCCCCCTTATCCCATTCAAAAACCTTTTCTATAGGAAATTTATTTTTATAAAGATTGTACTAGACACATTTAAAACACTCAATTGATAATATAGAAGGAAATTCATTCCCTTTCTTGGAGTAAACAGAATTCTTCCTTTTATCCATGGTAGGATATTTCTTTATAACCTTCATTAACACATCCATGATATCTTCATCAAACATTAAAAAACATCATAGTTGTATCTTTTGACAAATTTTATAAATATGTCATTTAATATTATTACCTTTATGATTATTTCCTAAACATAAATAGGGATTCATTTATCTCATATATGATACCTTAGAAAAATAAAAATTTATCAAGAGGTTAATCATGAATCCTGATAGTTTGTTTAGAATAACCACAACAATTCTCATTATAAATCCCATTTCCTTTGGTTTTTTATTCAATTAACCAACAAATTTTTCTTCACATCGATTGTTAATTTGATGCCTGCTGGATTCGTCAATTTACTAAAAAGAAAAACGATAGTGTGAGTAAATAAAAAAGTAGCATAAAACATATTACGAGTAAGGTAAATAGATATATATTCTCATTAATGTTATCTCAAACTCATTAAATATTTATAAAATAACAATGAATAATCTTATCATTGTATTAATGATTGTTACACATGTATCTTTTGGTTAAATAATACCCTAACCTCTAAATTTATCTAAACTGACCTCTATTACAAACTGTAAGGACACAACCTTAAAACATTACATATTGACGAGGTATGTCAATAATTTTTCTATATTTCACATTGAGGAAATTTTCATGTTTATAGCTTTAGATAATTTGGCCATAACTCATACATAACAACACCATAATAATACAGTGTGGAAACCTTCATATAGTATCAATTTTTCACCCAAATAAACCCTTTTAAAAATAAAACATGGTTTCTTTTCATGAAACATATTAAATACATTAATCATGATAACATATAGGTCCTTAACAATATTAATACCAATGAGAATTTATTTTAAACATTATATGAGAAAAAAATCTATGGGGCATAAAATTTAGAGAGAAACCTTTAGTCCATGAATATTTTAAACACATGAAAACATTTTTTGTAAAAGGATACATTCCACCATAAAACATAATCCCATTAACATACCTTCTAAAATAATAAGATTCAATTAAAAATTATATAATTCATAAATAAAAAATTAATCTTGTGGAATCCATGTCGTACATAAATTATTGCTTTCAAAACTACATAGGCAGTAACCTTCATGGTTACGTTTTGAATACCAACTACACCATATTCCCTAAATCCATTAGGAGAAACCCAATCGGTTATCCCTGTCTCATTACCCAGTGAATTAGAGTGATATAACAGCCTCAACCACCCTAGATATATCATGTAACCACTCATATACAAAAGAAATTAACAACAACTATAATGAAAATATAACAGAAAAAAAGCATAATGAAAAAATAACATTTCCACTTGGAAATCACATTTTATTTTTACAAAGTCGTGCACACAGAAAGAGAATAATTTTATTTGAAAATAAATTTTTAAAATTATACTCTTAAAATAAAAACATTTAAGTGATATGAAATAGAGTAGTTACATTAATGATTTATATTTTTAAAAACATTACAAGTTATTGAAATAATCCTTCAATTTTTAAATCATATTTTAATCATTTAAAATTAATGTTATGAATCAAAGGGTCCCATACTAAATTGAATCATTTAGAAGAAAATCAAAAATAAAAAATTTAAAAAATTAATTATATTATAAATACATTCATAAAAATAATTTTCCAAACATGTAAATTAATGATATGTATTTAATTGATTTTTTCTTTAAAACAATTAAAATGATGTTTTAGTTAAATAGTCCCTTACCACTTGAGAAACACTTGAATAAAAATAATTAAAGAATAATATTTAAAAAAAATAAATAAAATTATAACATATTTGGTGATGATATCATGTGTCAAAATAGTAATATATATACTGCATAGGACAATAAAGGTTCATAACATCAATATATGCCTTAATGAAAGAATATTGAAATAGATTCCCTTAACATGAGTCTGAATCATCACGTAAAATATTTATATTACTGAATAATAATATTAGGATAATTTAAAAATTCCTGAGAAAATATTTCTAGGTTTATTATTCCTTTTATATCACTTTTTTATGTTATAATATTTACATAATTATTTAAGTTATTATGAGATGTTTTTTTTGATATTTGGTACATGAGGTGAAAATGAAAATTGGGCAATGTAAATAGTCCATGTGATCATAATTACCTAACATATGGAATAATATTAATGAAATTATTAATATTTTCACTCATAAATTATCCTTTTAAATCAAACAATCAATTGTTGTCATGAAAAATAAACAATGTTATAATCATGCTGATGGTAGGTTATACGTAAAAAAAGAAACATTTTCTAAATTTCATTGATCATTTTAAAAAGAAGGTAAGTATTATTTAAAATTTAAAGAATGATCAAAACACCCTTCATATCACATTAATAATTTAAATATTCATATATATATATATATTATGTGATCTAGTGTATAGAAATGAATCACATCATTTCATGGAGGTGATAGTTCACACGTACACATGTACGACATTATCATTTCTTTGTGTATGGAAAGTAAAATACTAATTGATATATTATTATATTATTGTAATTTATATGTCATTAATATAAAAAATAAACATTAATTCCATAATTATAAATGTTCATGATATACAGTTATGGAAAACAAACAATATCAGTTGGTGAACCAGTAGTCCTCCACACACACAAATGAAATGTTTATTTCGCATTTGATGATATTGGATATGGATATAGGGGGTTATACAAACAAAATAACTCATAATTATATTGGGGATACAATAGTTATTATTTCAACATGTTGTATGAATATTTGAAGGTATATAAAGAACAATCAAAATAAAAATACACAATTAAAAACGTTTTCTTTCCTTCTGATAATCAACATTCTTAACACCTTAACATTTCTAATGAGGTTGTTGTAACTAAAATAAGGCTTAAAATGTGGCGAGGTAATCTTTATTGGGTTATTGGAAGGTATTTTCGAATCAAATAATGATTTTAAATTGTGGGTGATAGAAAGGAATGTGAGCATTTTATAGGAGAGGGGAGGGACACCCTTGGAAACCATTAAAATATTAAATTTGTCCAAATTAATTTTTTACACCAAATGACTCTAAATTATATTTGTTTTAGGATAGGCTAATGATGGTTCAAAATCCTATTATCCAATTTTTTTAGACATGAATTTATTTTATTTTAAATATTATATTGTTGTTTTAACACTTTTAACTCTAACTATTTTTCAAGTAATATACACTTTGAGGATTAAATTAATAAGCATAAAATTCCCAAAAAATAGATTAATGAGTAGTTAATGAAATTTGATGATATATCCTAGCCATTATTCAAAATATTTGATTTTTATTAATTTTATATTAGGTTTAAAAATATATTATATTTTAAAATACCAATTGTCTCAATTTTGACACTACTCATTAGATGACTTTTTATAAATATCGTAACAGCAAGCTCAGTTCACAAAAAATCCATTAAATCATCACCAACATGTCAAATTAATAAATAAAATTAGATTGTGGAATAAATTATCTCAAATTATATTTATTTTAGTATTTATATTCTCATTTATTTGATCATTCAATTAGTTATGTATTTATTGCATCATCATTATGTAACCATTTAGTTTAATTATTTATTTTCTAAACATTGTATATAAATTACCAAGATGTTGTTCATAATTTTAGTTTTCTAAATAATAATTTTTGTTGAAGATATCACATATATTACCCCATATTTTTTTTCTAATAAGACACATGATAATGAAACCTTTCTCTATACATTATATAAAATGTTATAAGTGTCATAATCCAACACCAGTGGCTTCAAAAGTCAATAGATTTAGAAAAATGATTTTAATTGTAATAAATAACTAATTAAATAATATTATCACTATTTTGGGGTATTTTTGTGATAATTATAATAATATTTTACCCTTAAATCACAAGATTTACCCTTAACCTTGGTAATAAAATTAATTACTAAATTTACTATTAATAATGTCTAAAAATAAAAGAGGAATATTTTCTAAATCTAAACATTATTATTCCATTTATGGAATCCATTTTTCTAAATTCCAAACACATAATGTGTAGAAATTAATTAAAATTTAACCCCATTAATGAAATGAGAAAATATTTTTTTAAGTAAATTATTCAAAATTTCACATAATTTTTATATCAAATTTCAATATGAAATTTCTTTTAATGAAATAAACATTATTAAATAATATAAAATAATATAATTATACCTTAAAACAATGTAAATGATAATCTTAATATATATATATATAAATTAGAGGAAATATATTTTTTTATTTTAAAATGCATTTTTTTCATTATTCACTAATAATTGAATTTTATAAAAACAAAAGAAAAAATTAATTCAAACTAAAATTTTTGGTCCCTATTTCAAATACTATGATTAATTTTTCAAATATAATATATAAAAAAGAAAAAATAATTAGATTTAAACTATATTTCAATTTAATGATTCTCAAAGTACCTTTTTTGAAAAGTACTCCTTTTATGGTTAAAATTGAATTTGTTTATATATTGGGTTAGGAAAATACATAATATGAATTTTAAAAATTAGATCTAATTCATAATTCATTAATATTATTCAAAAAGTGTGGTTTGATTATTTTATAATCATAATTATTTACCGTTAAATATTTTTTAAATTAAAACACAACCTTTATATTCAATTTGTTTTAATTTAATTTATTATTTAATTTAGTAACTAATTAATTATTATATAAACATGTGTAACCCATATTTTCATAATTCAGTTAATCCTTTTCATTCCCTCTATCTTAATGTCTATGTGATTAAAATCATATTAAATAATAATATTAAGTTGTTCATTTAAGATAAATGTGGCGTATAATGTATGTTATCGATCACAGTGTATCCTTTGATAGGCATGGGTTTTCATGTTGTTTTTATACCCATATATTCATTTAATGATCATGTATGATTTTTAGAATATATTTATTATGTTTAATATTACTAGGAATTTGAACTTACACATTCATAAGTTTCAATTCCTCTATTAATGAAGTAGATTATTAAAGACAATGTTCTTAGAAGGGTATAATGTTATCATAAACCAACCTTGTGAGTTCATAAAACATGTCATATTACCCATTGTTCACCTTTAAATTTTTTTTACTTTGTTGCGCACCACAAGATATTAAACATCGTGGATTTTTATCAAAATAATGAATGCACCCAAAAAATTAACATGTGTTATTTGAGTGTTATTTTTCCATCCCTTAAATACATTATAACTACAAATTATTACTGCTCATAGACAATATTACATTTTGAGGGAATCCATAAAACATTACAAAAATTGATTCCAAATGACCATGTTTGTTTAGTTCTACAAGAAAAATGAAAATGTAAACGCTGATACTTGAGTGAGATATATTATCTACCTCAAGGCCATCCAAGACTAGGACCTGCTTAAATTTACAATATATTAAATAATTATTCAAGTCATAGAAAAGGAAACATAAAATGGGGTATGCTAAAATTCTCAATGTGGTTTAAAATTTAAGATATATAATCATAAAAAGAGAACAAGGGTATGGGAACATGATCATTACATTACAATATAAAACCATGGATATCAAAGATCATAATCCTGAATCATAGAATATATATTACATGTTCAATTGGAATGAATCATAAGGTAATCAATATCATAATCCTTTTTTAAAAAAACATAGGTGTGATAAATTGAATTATGGAATACACATAACCATGTAACACAAATCCTTATAAGACAAGAATCATTTCTATATCTTATCAGGTCACATCATGGGGACAACACGTACTGGGTGAGACAAACTACCATCCATAGTCATATTCCATTCCTTATAATGGATCATATTTCCCCATATTCGCATAGTGGATCATCTTTCCTCGTCTTCCCATTGTGGACCAGGCTTCCCAATATTCCCATAGTGGATCAGGTTTCCTCATCTTACATCATTATAGTGACAACACAAACTGGGTGGGACACACCACCATCCCCAGTCATATTACTTTCCATGTAAGGGATCAGGTTTCCCCATCGTCACATATTAGTTGATGCCTATCAAATAGGTTCTCATCATTATCTCATGAGATATACATCATTACTCAATTAATTGGAGAGATATATATGTTGCACCATAAAAATAATAAAACCTTTCATACATGTGGAATAAGATAAATAAATTAATCATATCATAACCAATAAATAGATATGGATTCTATAATAATTATATCATAACCCATGAATTAAATTGGTATCATATAAATTTCATCACATCAAAACCAATAGAAAATTTATAGGTTTAATAATAATTTAATCAATGAATAACCTTTGAAATGAAGTGGGTTTCAAAACCATATAAACGTAAGAAAAGAAACAAGGGTTAAGAATTTCAATCTATTAAGACATAAACCATTCAAGAAACAATATGAATGGTATAATTTGATAATGTCCTAATAAAATCCTAAACAATAAAAATGTAGGAAATCATAGTTGGAGAAGGATTTTGGATAATCACATGAAATATTTTTTATGAAAATATCAATTTTAATAAAATTATTTTTATAAAACTATTTTGAAATTCCATTTCATCTAAATAAATCATTACAATTTAATTTAACATGCTTCCTATGGAAAATATATTTTTCGTTTAATGAACTATTTTTAAAAAAATAATTAATTATTCAAACCATTTTATTTTAAAATAAATTCAGAATCATATAACATAAACTTGAAAATATGTTAGAAAACAATTTTTTTGAAACACTAAGAAAACTTTATTACAAAAGGATGAAAACACTATAAAAAATAAATATTTGAAAAATAATTTAATTCTATAAAAATAAGAATTGAAATAATTTAAAAAAACTATTATGACTTATAAAAAAAATTTAAAAACATTTTGAAAAACATTTTCCTTGAATGTTTATAAAAGAAACTTCAAGGCATTTGAAAAAACAATAAAACACATGTTTTTTTTTGAAAACCTCTTTTATTTGGATGAAATTATATTCAAAAACATTACAAAATATTAATTAATCATTTTTATTTAAAAAAATCCGATACAAATATAGATTAATACTCAATGAAATGACAGTCATGACCGTGTTTATGTCCATAAATGTACAACATTCATTTTTAATCTTCAAATATTAGAAACGTTATTTGATCAAAAGACAATAATATTATTCCTTTTAAACACAATTATTGAAAAGGTAATACATGTTTTAAAAATTACCATTAAAAAAATAGGTTAATATTAAATCCTTTTTTAAATCCTTTTTAGAGTACAAGATTATGAACGACCAAATATTTCTGATTGAATGGAAAAATAACATATAGTTTTAGTAAAAACATTTTCTTAATTATATTAAGTACTAATGAGTATAAAAATGGTAAAATTACTTCAATATAAAATTAATCACCATATGTTAATAAATTTAATGAATGTTCATTAGATAGGTATTATAATATTACATCAATGATAGCATAATCATAATCAATGTCGATAAATAGTGAGATTGAATATATAAACCATCACGAATTTGCTAAAAATAAATCAAAATAAAATGGAATTAAAAAAATTAAATTAATTAAATAATATCATTTAAAATTGTTATTTATGATAAAACATGTCATAATATTTATATACAACTCTTGGAAAAATATTGGTGCACTATATGGCATGTGGCTCAAAAAAAGAAAATTTAGACAAAATTACATTACCAAATTGGTAACTGCTGAAAAATAACCCCACAAATAATTTATCATAAATTGGATATTTAAATACTTTTAAATTTATTTCTAATAGTAATTGAATAATTACATGGGAATTATACACAACACAAAAATGAAATGGGTGGTGAATAACGCATTTATCTCTCAGTAATAAAAAGTGTGATGAAATTCCCTTATCTTATGTATTTAATCTGTTCTCACTCTTAAAAACTCTTATATAATAAAAACATTTTTATGATAAATATTTTAGTGAAACCTAATCTTATATATAATACCATATATTGTTTTATTTTGAACTTATATTTCCCTCTAGTTAACAATTCCATATAAAGGTTTCACTTCGGGTTATATCCACTTAGTTTTCACATATATCATAATTTGTTATATTTTTGGTGCACATATGTATATAATGCTCTCAAGATTGTTAAAAATTATATAAATATAAATTATATATATATATATATATGAATTTAAAATAATATATCTAATATATAAATATTAAATGGAATACAGTGTTTTTAATGGTGGTAGGTCATACATACACATGAACATTGTTTCTATTTTTTTTTTGCAATACTGAAAGAATGGATGAAAATGAAATAAATTTATATATATATATATTTAATTAATGTATAATTAATATTTCTTATATATTATATAATTTCACCAAAACCATCCTTATTTCATTTCATATAATGTGTGAAATAACTCATCGCATTGAGGAGGTTGTAGTCCACACTTACCCAAATAACATTATCACATTTACAAAAAATGGAATGAATTAATATATGCGTTTTGGAATAAATAAATAATCATAAATAAATAATATATATTATTTATATCAATAAATTTTTTTCCATCATAATTTCCAACCATGATTGGTGGTAAACAAAAAACGAACATCATTGTATCATCATGTAGTAATCTTCCACACACAAGAATGGTATGTTTGTTTCCCATTAGATGGAAGTGTGTATGTTTAGGTCAAAAAATTATCATAAAAACATATTATTATATTAAGGATACTAATGAAATTATTTATTCATCGAAAAATAATATCATTGGTAGTGAATAAATAAAATAAAGGAAAGGTTTTTGATAAAGGATGTTACCACTTCTTTAGGTACCTCTTTCTGGTTTTCACCAAAGGGATTCATTGGTGGGATTTATGAACCACAGACCAATTAATTTTGGAAGGGAGGGACTTTTCGATGTTAATTTTGTAGAGAATGTACAAAATTAACTATTTTGAAATGTGTGATGAATTGGAAGAGGTGGTGTTCTTTTTTAGGGGATGCATGGTACACACATGGTATTTTAAAAAAATGTAACAACATTTTTACATAATAATTTTATAAAAACAAATAAAACCCAATAATGGAAGATTTATGGAATAATTATATCTTGAAAATATGTGTTCAAAAAATTGATAGGTCATTTGGGTGCTTAAGGTTATGGATTAGTCCCTTGGTAATATTAATTTAAACTTAATTGTATTAGTATTTCAAATCACTTTCAGTAATATTTTTGATTAAAAATTAAGATTATTTTATTAGACTATAAATATTATAATTATTAAAACAATTTATGTACATTTTACAAAATTTAGTACATAGAAGTGGAAAAATTAAGGTTTATTCCAATCACACAGACGTAATGAGAAAATGTGTATTTAAAGCTGGAATGTTCATTTGTTCATTTTATTTTTTAATCCTAATTCAATAGAAAAATTATTCCAATGTATATTGTATTAATATATATTCAATTTACTTTTTTTATTTTAAAATCAACTTAAAATATAATTTAAATATATAAATAAATTATATGAAAAATTAGTTTTTAATTAAAATCCAATATTTTTACTATTCACCCATAAATGATGTTTCTCAGAAAAGTCCCAAAAATTCACCATAAGATAATTTCTAAAGTATAAATATAAAATATGTTTATTTTATAACATTAATTTTTTTCTAGTGTCTAAGATTAATTTTTTCCCACATAAGGACATAAAAATATTTTTTCGATAAATTGGTATTTCCAAACATATAGTGAAATTAACAAAATTATAGTACTTTATAACCATTATGATTTATTTATATATAAAAACTATAAATAATATTTAATATTTGGCTATTATTATTCTTATTATTATGTTTAATTTATATGTTATAAATATCTCTTTTAATTATTTATAATAAAAAATATTGTTTTGTTGAAACTTAGTGTTGCGTGTAACACAAGCCTAGTCGGTTCTTCATATAATGAAATCCAATTAAGTATTGCGTTTAGTGTAAATATATCATGGTTTACCATATAATGAAATAATAACATGGTATAGTGTACAATGATATAATAGCTTGTTTCTTTTATATAAAATAAGCTATATTCAGTGTTGGGTGAAATGAAAAATATTAATAAGATTAAATAAATTCAAAACAAATATTCCACAAATACTTGGGGTTATACATTATACCCCCATAAAATAATTTTCTCCCTCGAAATGTTTCTTGGTAATTAATGGATTAAGATCTTATTATTTCTTTTAATATAAACATGACTCATTAAAATGAATAATAACCTTCATTTAAAAAAATGTTGGAACCATAATAGTTACCCAGTGTAAATGATAGTAAGGAATCCATATTGGATAACATAGGTAAAACATGGAAGAATGGACATGGAATATAATTCTAGATAACATGATTTGGAGGAGAGTGACAGAGAACATGGTTATGAGAAATCTAGCAATCAAGAATCCCTAAATCTATGATGATCTATGGGACCATTTGAATCATTAGAAAAAAACGGAATTGGGATAACGATCTTTCTATTATGATACATTACATAGATTTTAATAATTTTCATGTAAATTTATACATAAATAGTTTAATTCCATTTCATAAGTAAAATATCACCCTTTTTCATTTCATGAAAATTTTAAACTTCACCTATTTCTCCAAAAAGATTATAGATTTTTTTCACTCTTAGTGAACTAAAAGATAATGAGTTCCATGATCAGTCTCCCCATAAAACATCATTTACCATAAACAAAATGTTTTTCGAGTCAGTTATCCAGTTAGCATAAATCCTAATGTGGTTCGATAGTATTTTAATATCACAAAGTTCATCCAATTTATAACATAAACATTCTTTAAATGGTTATGTTTATAACCATTATGAAATTTGAAAATCCAAATCTTTAAAAATAAGGTCATGAAATCAGCATAACAATTATCTACCTTATATCACAATGGGACTATTCATTATCACATTAGAAACATGTAAACACTCTCATCATATATTCTCTTGAAACATGGTATGAACATGAATTAAAATACATACACATAAAAACATGCATTCTTCCTTAGTACAAATATTACTAGGCATATTCCTCAAATACATAAATATTGTATACCTAATCAATGATAGCATAAACTACCTATCAATAAGACTATAATTATTTCCAAAGTAATCATTATTATCCAATTTGATTATTCATATACATAATATCAACATCTAAAACAATTATATTAACATATGTTAACTATTAATGGTTATCTTTTCTTAGTAAAAATAAGATCATGTCATTAAATCACTTCTCAAGTACATCAGAAACATATTACATTATATTTTAAATCCTTTAAAAATTAGAAACTCCCCACTCTTTATATATTCTATGATTCATATAACATAATTTTTGAATCCAAATACATAAAAAAATAAATTATTCTACTTCATCCATAAGTTATAAAAGGGATAACTCATCAAATAACCTAATAAAAATTTCCCTTCACATTTCATCTATAGTTTCAGAATCATAAGAAATACAACCATTACTCATACCACCTCGTTGATTCTCTTAGGAATCCTTCCACGTAGGAAATCAATTTGCATAATGACCATTCATTCCATACATAAATAATTTAACCGTTGATTATGTCTTAAGTAGGACAATATTCCAATCCATTTTGTTAACAAAACCCTTCATCATTTCTTTGTAGTTTCTTTCCTTGTTTCCTTCTTTTACATAGACCAAACAACTACTTTTTCCATTAATTCATTATCTGGGGTGATTGTATCCACATTATTGACACAAATGGATCTTAATAATCTTACTATTGTGGTCTCTATTACAATAAATCTTATAAAAATTATTCCTTCTACACATTATTGAGTTTAAGAGTTGGTTAGGGTACACATTTATAATCATCTTATGTGGAAACTGACATGGTAAATCACAAAATATTTCACTATTGTTACAATTCAATTTGACTACTCATTAGAAAATTGTCTTTTGCATTCAACATTCACCCATTTTTTCCTGGTTCTCACCATTGACTAAAACCATAATGAAATGAGTAAGAAACAATTTCCATAGTGAGTAACCACATAATCTTGAAAACCCAAATATATGATTTCTAAATGATGAAACCTTCTTTAATCTATGATACCTTAGTATTATACTATTTTAGTCATAGGAAATGTATTTTTCAATTATTTATGATGTTTCATGAAGAGTTTGTAAATTTCAAAAGTATATACCTTGGGAGTGTCAAACCATGTGTGCTCTAAGGACCATTTTCATGGACCAGGTTATGGCTGATTGAAGCATGGCACATGTTATTATATTTTTTACTCCAAGTTATATAATTCCTATTACTACATACACTTATAGTATCCATGATGGGATGTATTCCTAGAAAACCACTAACTATATCCTTTAAAAAAATTCTGAGGCATTTTACTAGACATTAACTCATTTGTATACTTATCATTTGAAACATCCCTAGGAATATCATTAGAATATATAAATAGAGATCACAGTAATGTTTTATTGTCCTATTTTCAGATGTTTGACTAAAACATCATCGTGAAGAAAGTAATAAATATCCAACCATAAAAAGAATATAAATTTCATGATTTTTTTGAATAATTAATACATTATAAAGAAAAGATGCCCAATGACCATATTATTTTATTTCCTATGGAAACATGTAAATATAAGTGCTACTACATGAGTGAGATACAACATCTCAAACTAGATTCTCTAAGACTAGCAATACTCTTAGTCACATCATACGTAAAATATATCTTCATAACCTTTGAAAGGAAATATAAAAACGGGTGAGATAAAATGACCAGTAAAGAGAAAAAAGAGAGATATGTAAGTACAATAATGATAATAAGTGTATTAGAACACTTTAATTACATTATAAGATCATACCCTACATATAAAATATCATAAACATGAACCATAGAATAATGAGTAGGATTTCATAAGTATGGAATCATTAGTTAATCAAGCTCAAAATACAAAGAAGAATAACATATGAGTAAGACCGAGAACTATGGAATACATATAAACATGAAATATCATTCCCCATATGTCATGATTCATTTCTAGAATATATGGGGGAACTTTATGTGGACAACACCTACAAGGGAAAAAACAACACTATCACTAGTTGCAGTCCATTCCATATAAAGGAATGAGTTTCCCCATCTTCCCATTGTGAACTAGGTTTCCTCGTCATCCCATAGTAGAGAGGGTTTACCCATCTTCCTATATTTGATTAAGTTTCCCCATATTCCATCTTCTTGGTGAGTACACCTACTAGGTCGAACATACCATCATCCCCAATCACAGTCTTTTCCTTATAAAAGAACATGTGTCCCAATCATCCCAATGTAGATCAGGACTATTTCTGTAATTCCCATCATTAGCCTAGGAGATATAAATAATTAAACAATGCATTGGAGACATATATAAGTCCCACCCATCATATAATAAAATAATTCACACATCTTCGACATGATAAAAAATAGACATCATATCCTAAAAAAATATTTGGATTTTATAAATATCATATAATAACAGATGAAATGAAATGGGTAACATAAAAATATATAAACATTATAAAATAGACACAATATATAGCTTTAATAATCAATTCCATAAATCATAATTTTTAGAAGGAAGCAGGTTTCGAAAACATATAACTTGTAGACGGTAAATTTTTCTCATAAAGGTCATTCAATTGAGACATAAACCATTCAAGAAAAAATTTGAATGGTATTATTGGATCTTTTCCCCAATAAATCTTAAACTCTAAAAAATTATCACATCCTACTTAGAGATAGAATTTGAAAGATGGAATGAAACATTTATTAATTAAAACATCTGTTATTTGAAAATCCTTTTCATAAAACCAGTAAAAAATAATTTTATTATAAATAAAGCCTTACTATTTCATTCAAAAAAAATTCATGATGGATATATCCTTTCCTCTATGAAAAATTCTTTTTTAAAATATTAGTGATTTTGAATAATTTTTTTGTAATTTCATTGAATATATATATAGGAACCTTGAATGTATTTTTGATACCTTTTTCCCTAAATACAACTTGAAAACTCATAATGAAATCCTAAAAACATTGTGAAAAGGTTTTTCATTGAATTTTAAAAAAAATAAAAAATAAGTCATGAAGTCATTGTGAAAACATTTTTCATTATAACTAATAAAATAACATTGAAAACATTTTATTATTATTTTATTTTTAATCATATAAAAAATCTTGAAATTTTTTTAAATTTTTTTTCTAAATACTAATTTTTTAAACCTATTTCTTTTTGAATCCCATTTTGAAATAAAAATATTTCCAAATTATTATAGAAATAATTTTTATAAAATAATAACCCTCTAAACATGTAATGGAAGAATCACATAAATGATGTTCATAGCGACATTTAAGACCGTACATGTATAATATTCTTTTTACACATTAAATGTTTTGGAAATATCTTTGACTGGAAAATGAAAAAGAACATTCCATTTAAAAATGTTTTTTTAACATAAACCATGGTTGAAAATTTCGTTTAAAAATTAATGGATAATATTAAAACATTTTTTTAATATCATTTTAGAATACAGATTTTTTAAAGAACACATATTTCAAAATGAATTAAAAAATAACACCAGGCTTTCGTAAATACATTTTATTATTTATCTTAATTACCAAAAAGTGGATAAATGGGACTATTATTTGAATATTACATTAATAAAAAGAGGTTAATAGTATACATAAGTGTTTTTGAGATATTTATCATAATATTTCATCAATGGGAGTATAAACATTAATAATCTCCATAAATGGTGAGATTATATCTATAAACCGTAACCAATTTAATAACTGTAAATCATAATAAAATGGAAATAATAAAAATAATGATTATAAAAATATAATTAAAATAATTATATACATGATATAACATTTTGAATGTATTATATACACCTCATGGAAAAATATTGGTTGATAAAATACCATGTGTCTAAAAGAATGAAATTTGAGACAAAATTACAATATATATTTGGAAACATTTGAAATAAAAAACAAATGAAATAAATATAATAAAATGGATATTAAATTACACAAAAATATAATTATAATAATAATATAATAAATTCATTGGATTTATACACACCACACAAATGAAATGAAAGGTGTCGAATGAATGTATCTCATAAAAATAAAAAGTGAGATGAAATTTCATTACCTTATTTCATGAATATCTTCATACTAATACAAATCACCTGTATAATATGTATAATAATAATATACATATTTTAAAATCAATATTCTAATATATAACACCATATATTATTTTATTATCAATTTATCTTACCCTATTATTAATAATTCCAAGTAAAATATTTTCTTCGGGTAATATCCTCTTTGTTTTTAACATGTACCATAATTTTTCCTATTTTTGGTTCTCATACTTATGAAAATAATTATATAATGGATATAAAGATATAAATATCATTTATATTCTGTATATATGTATATATAATAATCTATATTATATATAAATATGAAATCTAATACACTGTTCATAGAGATTGTAGGTCGTATGTACGCATGATTACTAATTCTATTTTTCATAGTAATATTGAAATAGTGAATGTAAATGAGAAAATATTTATATATAGTATCATAATGATATAATTATTATTTCATTTAACAAATCCTTAATACATTTTATGTAGCTTGTGAACAAATCACGTCATTATGGGGAGGTGGTGGTACACACTTCCCCAAAAATATTATTGTACTAACACAAAATGGAATACCTAAATGCATCTGTTATATAATAACTAATGAAGCATACATACAAAATATATATCATATATAACATACAAAAATATTGTATACATCATAATACCCAACAATTATATGTGAAAATGGATAAACAATTAACATTGTATGATGAGGAAGTAGTTTAACAAATACAAGAACGATATGTTCATTACCAATTACATGGATGTGTGTTTAAGTGTATTTATATAACTTATTATAAAAACTTTCTTGTATATTTAATATAATTAGGACATTATTCTTTATTGGAATAAAAATATTTGAGTTAGTGGAGAAAGAAACTAAATGAAGGGAGGTTGAGGAATGTTGTTACGTCTTATTTGGGTAACTCTTGATGGGTTTCATCAAAGGGGTTCATTGGATGGATTTTTTCCCAAAGGGAGGCTCCACGTATGAAGTAAAAGATCTTGGGTAGAGAATTTGGAAGATCATGGTAGAACTAAAGATGTTTTAGGTGTGTCAATAATGGGGAGAGTTAGTGGCCTTTCTTAGGGGAAAGAGGGGACAAACATGGAATTTTTTAAAATAAGTTAGGCGTACCCATATTATTAAATTAAAAAGTCATAAAAAGTAACACAAATAAATATTGGAGGGTTTATGGACTAAATATTTCTAGAAAATGGGTCTTGGATATGTGGATATATCATTTGGTCCCTTATGTTTAAGTTTTAGCCCTTAGAATTTTTCCTTGATTGCGGTAATTAATTTTAATCACATCCACCCATATTTTATGTCACAAACTAAGCTAAAATTATTGGAAAATAAATATTATAATAAATAGAAATGTGTATGTATATTTAATTATATACCCATATACATGGAGATAATGAGGGGTTTTAACGCGTGAATGTTGAGATGGTCATTAATATTTTTTATATAAATTAAACATAAAAATGTTTCAGATGACATAAAGTAGAATAATAGATGTATAGTTGATCTATTTCTACTTTAAAACCAACTAATAATATAATTTAACTACATTAACAAATAAGAAAAAAGGAAGTTTTGAATTAAAATTTTGTAATTTTCACTATTCACCCAAAAATGATGTTTCTTAGAAAAATCCACAAAATATACCCTAATCTATTTTCATAACTATAAATTCAAATAATATTTTTATTTTATCAAACTAAATTTATTTAAGTTTCTAAAATTAATTTTATTAGTGCTTACTAAGGTAAAAATAGTTCTTTTAAGAAAATAAAATTTGCAAACATGTAACGAATTTACAAAAAATTATATGTTTTATTATCATTATGTTTTATTGATGAAAATTATATAAATAATATTCACAAAGTGGTTATTACAATTTATATTGTAATTTTTTAGAAATTTTTTAACTATCTCATTTAATAGATTATAATAAAAAATTGATGCGTCGTAGAAACTCAGTGTTGTGTGTAACGCAAGCCAAGTCTGTGATGCATATAACATTAGACATGTTAGTGTTGAATGTAGAAAAACAATTATTGGGTGTTTCATATAACTAAATCATAACATGGTGTAGCATACAATGCAAGAATAACATGGTGCTTTACTGTAATAAAATATATATTCAGTGTTATGTGAAATTATAAATATCAATTTTATAGTCACACAACCTTTTTATACATTAATATGACTTCATTTTAAAGACAATAAACATAATAGTTTTTCACATATAGGATCCAAAGGATTAGTTTCTTGGGAAAACTAGGACCATATATAACAATTACAACATCATGAATAAACATTAATTTAATTTCTTCTCCCCTAACTTCTTATTGGCACTTGAACTCTCCTTAGTACAAGTATTCACCTTGGCGTATACACAAAAAGGGATGATCTAAATGCCCAGTAAGAGGATATATATGAAAAATATAATAATCGGTGATAATAACCATAACATAGGCAAAGGATAATGGACATGAGAGGAACCATTAATAGGAGACTATAAATGTGGCAGTTCAAAAAAATGAAACATCATGTCTTAGGGTTAACTACCTCAAATAGTTGTGAACAATTATAGCATCATTTATGCACATCATTTCTCTTTTACTCATGATATTAATCACCTTACCCAATGCATTGGTGCATTGAATAATTCTGGGCAGAACCGTCACATTCAAACATTCATATTGCACTATATAATTTTGGGCACACCTGTCACACCATAACGTTGTCATTATCATGCATTGCGTATAGAAAATATATCAAAAATGAACATAAATGACCCATGTGAAGTAATGGGTATCATCTCATAAGAACACATTATTGAAATTTGGGTTCCCAAAAGAAAGCGAGAACAACATAATTAATACAAGAACTGTCTACCTTTACTGAGATGTGAAAAGTGTGTTTTTGAAAGAAGTGTTCTTTTGGAAAACATTTTATTTGACATAGAATCTAGTCGAGAAAATTTAAATCACCGAATTGGTAATATAATGATGATAAAATTTTTTAAGGAGTAATCATACCAAAAATGAAGTGAAAGAGGGAGAACCTGAAGAAAGCAGGTTGGGTCTGAGAATTTCACCTTACCTTGTATCTGAACTCTTCCATTACTTTAATGTCCTGTATACCCACATTAGATTAATTAATTGAAAATTAAAGAACCTTTTATACATTAATATAGTTCATATTTGTTTCATTGTGTTATTTTATGGGCCTTTAGATGAATTATAAGGTTTAAAACATTGTTATGGAATGTTCATTTTTATGGTTTTTTGGAGTGGTTCAATTGTACTTATAAATGAATGTTCATGTAGAACATGGATAAACATAGAGAAATTATATTTAATGTTATTAATGATATTAAATATGTCTAAATTATCTTATAATTAGTTATATTATATACAACGTGGATAAATCATTAGATATGAATTAAATGATGATTGTTTGGGATAATTTGGGCAGTTTTTCGACCACAAAGAACTTGTTTTGATTAATTATTTAGAAACATGTAGATAATTTAGTTCCAGAACATAAAATAGGACATAATAAAAATAAAATATTATGGTTCATCAATAAAAATAGATTCATGACCAGATAGAAATTAAGGTAGAAATCAAAACAAAAAACATGTCATTTTCTGAAGGTGATATATTAACACCTTATGAACAATGTTTTCTTTTCTGAAATAAAAGGAAAAGGAGAAGGGTGTTGGATGGTATAATACCCCATTAGTATAATAACATTTCAGTATATGAATGATACTAGAGTTAGCATACCATATATATGAATATAGGTGGGAAGAGAATAAGAATCAAACATGAAATTTAGAGGAATTTAAAGGAAAGAGAGGCAGAGGAAATACCTATTGAATCCTCCTCTTGAGATCATCCTTAAGAAAGTGAGGATTTTTATTTTTATGAGACCAAAAGCACTAGGATGTTGGATAGGGGATATGAATGATACTTGGGTATATTTTAGAGAATGTGAGACTCTAGAGAAGAGTGAATAAATGAGGGTGTGAAGGGTGGTTTTTATAGTGGAGGGGAAAGGTGTTTTCTCGATATAAAATTCATTGGTTTATTATTTCCCCATAAGACATGGAATAGTGAGTCTTCTATGACCATGAATTGTAATTTTTCATGTGATTCCGACCAAATTGCGCTTACATTGGAAGAACATCATTCATGACACTATAATTAGATTATTTATCTTATTTTGTAAATTATGGTATTTCATTATTCATCAAAATCTCATGTATTTCAGAAAAAATCCAGAAAACTTACCGCAACCATTTCTCGATGCATAGAATCCAAAAATGAATTTCATTGTACAAAAATAATTTCCTAAATATTACTATTTTAATATTTAATTTAAATCACAATTTAGTATGAATACATGTTTGGAAACAGTCATTTACTTATTATAAAATATAAGTATATCATACTTTCAACATGAATACTATATATATATATATATGTTATCATAGGTAAGGTTAGTATTAATTAGGGTATATCACTATTAATAAGGGTATGTTACTACTCATATGGGTTGGTTATTATTCACCAATAATTATATTTTTCATATTAGACTCCAAATAACTTACTGATTGCAACCGTGTATGCCAGATTTTTAAAATTCCCAACACAAAAGTGAAAAACTTTTGTTTAACGGTCACATAGAACTTAGTAGTTCATTATGTTGTGTTCTCATGTGATTTTTTGTTGGAACCACACTATGTATACATTTTTTTATTTGTTGTCAATAGTTGTCAATGAAGATCATAATGATGGAGATCAAGAAGTACTCCAATGAAATGGAGGATTGGAAGATCAAAATGAAGGAGATCATGAATTACTCCGCTGAAGTAGAGGAATGGTGATTCAGATGATTGTTGTAATGATCGTAAGTTCAAATAACATGTTTCAAAGGTGATACGTTGTTTACAACAATTAAGAATGTGAGGTGTAATCCATCTGAGGATGATTAAAGAAGAATGGGATTTTATGAAGCCCACACAACTCTTCATGATTGCATGAGAACCATGCAAGAGACTTCTTGAAGACTAAAATCGTATTTTTTGCATGAAGTAGAGGAAAATGGTTGAAGAAGAAGACAATGTGCAAGGGATTGGCATTTTGTGACGGCCATGGTCATTGGACTTCTGTGATAGCCATGCACATCACATTGTCATAGAAGATGATGATGCTAAAGCTATGACATCAAAGAATACATTTCAAAATAGTATAGTTTATGATAAAAGCAGAAGAGTTGATGAAGGATACATATCACCAAGAAGAAGTGTTATTGAGGTGATCGTGCTTATTGACAAAGCAAACAGATGACATACAAATTTGTTGACGAAGGAGATTCCATGGTGGCATGTCGAGTTCGAGGACTGTGGATAATGATCCATGTTTTATTCATGGAACATCAACAAAGGAATGGATGATCTAGAGGCTGACTAAAAGAGCAGATACATGGTGGCGCTGTTTTCTAGTGTTTTCCAAATTTTTGGGGTCCAAAATTTGGAGGTTGGTGAGCATCGCGAAAAGTGGATTTCTAGGAAGATCATAATTTAATATGGAAAATGCATGAGTTTCGCGAAGATGGGATGCATGGATTGGATTTCGCGAAGACCAGAAAAATGGAGGCGGTGATTTTTCGTGATTACATCAAGCTTCGCGAATGGCAGAGGCTGGAGAGCTTCGCGGCGATGATGGGATTTGCAAGGGAGCTTCGCGGCGATGAAGGGATATTGCGAGGGAGCTTCGCGGAAAAGGTGCGAAGGAATGATGATGGTGATACTCCGTGATTATGACGAGCTCCGCGAATGGAAAATTGTCGTAGTGCTTCGCGATTTTGAGAGAATTCCGGCGGGAACTTCGGAGATTCGCGATTTGAGCATACGTGGCGCTGACATCGCACGGAAGGGTCGAGGGTCGGTGGAATTGCCTATAAATACAGTTTGACCCCTCGAGAGAAAGAGAGTGAGCTCTCAACGAAAATGCTTTGCTCTCGGTTCGCAAAGGTCACTCGCGAAGGCAGTCTGCTTCGCGAAAGAGGAGATTCGCGGTGGCTATGCTAGCTCCGCGAAAGTCGTGTGCCCCGCGTTGGATCAGTGAGCTTCGCGAAGAGGCAGGAGCTCCGCGATAGCCCAACATTGCGAAGGCTGGAGCATCGCGAGAGTGCTTCACGATTGAGCTTCGCGAAAAGGCAGGGGCTCTGCGGAGACTTGTTTGAGCTTTCCAAAATTGGGAGCCTTGCGAAGTAGGGTACATTGCGAAGGCCCTTTCAAAGGTTGTTCGCACAGTGGACAGGGGAAAAGGGGTATTCATCAGTGGATGAAATTTGGACATCAACAGAGAATCATTTATTGAGAAATCACACAAGTGATTGTGATTCAGGAAAACGTACACAAGGGGATCTAGTGCAATCAGTCATTGCACTAAAGAAGAAGGATTGAACTAAAAAGAGAATCAACTTAGGACTCTGATTCTTGAAAAGTATCATGCTGAATATGAGACAAAGACCGTCATGTCTATCTATTGAGGAGACCTTCATGTCTATAAACTGAGTGAGACTTCACCAATGGCAGTGAGCCAGGGGAGTCAACGGGAGTGACCTGAGGGACGCACTGAGCTATCCCTGAACTTTTGTGAAGGCAGTGAGCCTGGGATGGAGTGAATGTACCCGAACCTTTGTAATCTACAGCTAGGGAAGCATAGTGGATTTATGTATGACCGACAACATGTCGGCGTATGCTCATTTGACGTAGCCCTTAGTGGTGAACCAAGTAAAAATAGTTGTGTCATCTCTCTGCAGGTGAATGTTTCATTGTTGATCATATCCATCATAAAGGTTTAAGTAGTTCCTACCAACGTGGGAACAAGATCAACAACTTTAAGAAGAAAATGTTGACACCCTGATTAACCCCTCCCCTCTCAGGGAGTCCCAGGGTCCTACAAGTGGTATCAGAGCCAGGTTAACGAATGCTGGATATTCTCCAGTAATTCTATAGAGAAGAGGATTTGAGTTTCTTTCCTAAAGTCAACAATGAAGAGCAGTCTTGATAATGACGCAGTCATTTCTGAGCAGAAGTCTACATCTTGAAAAAACATGAAAAATAGGAAAAAGAAAGAGAAGAAGTAGTTGAAGAAGTCCCTAATATCCAAAGAAGATGCAGTGTCTTGTTCTCCATTCCACTCCAATAATGAAGAAACATCCGGATAGGAAAGTATCAAGCAGGTGGGTAAGGATTCTTCCAGAGGAGAGGATGACACCCCTAATTCAAGCATTCAAGAAAAACTCAAAATATATCAGCATGATTTTCTTGAAGAAAGGTTTGCGATTATTTGTAGCCTATTCCAATCTATGGAGGTTGAGATCAATCGATTAGAAAAGAAAGATGACAATATGGAAAAGGGGTTGGAAGGAAATGTTTTGGAAAGTATGAAGCCCACCAAACAGGTGAAAGTATTTGAAGAAAAAGAGGAAGTAAATATGACTCTAGAAGAAAGGATCCATGCACTTGAAGCTGAGCTGAAGAAGAGCAATGAAGTCAGGAGTTTTTGTTTGGAAGAAACTTCAATGAAATTCAGGGTACTGGATTCTTTGTTACAAAATAATGTTAAGATGCATGAGGATGAGGTTGAAAGATTGAAGATGACTTGTGAAGAGAAGATGATCATGATTGAAGATCAGAAGATCATCCTCAATAATGAAAGTCAAAAATTGGAATCCCAATTGACACATATTGAGAAGAAACATATTGAGACTCCACAAAAGAATGAAACAGGTGATGTCGGTACTCAATGTTCATTGGAGGCTACTAAATCTGAAGTACCTCCAACATGTGACAAGAAGATTATGACAACTCTTGAGTGTCCACCTCAAGAATCATTCGTTGCTGGTACTCAACGCTCAATGGAGGATTCTATTGTCAAAAGACCTCAAACATGTGATAAGAAGATCATGACTTCACTCATTGATCTATCACAAGCAACTGAGAAAGTGAAGGTACCATCCAAACCATCTTGTACTAATGTTTCTAAATACGTTCCTACAATCAGTGCGGGTTGGAAGAAAAGTTCTAAGAAAGTATGGACGAGGAAAGGTGAGGGGAATAAACCTTCCACCATGGCTAGGTTGGATGAGAAGGAAAAGGAGAAAGTTGGCTCCTCAAATAGAGCACAAAAGATTAAGAAGATGTCCCAACAACCTCATAAAGAAGAAACATAGAAGAAATGATTTGGGGGCCAATGTTGGTGCCGCAACAGATTTGGGAACTGTGAACTAGATTGTTTTTACAATCCCTTACATGGAAAAGCACAGGGAAAGAATATATCGAAGCTAAGGAATCCAGAGAAGAAGAAGCAACATCCGCAGATCCAGAAGCATTTGTTCACCGCAAAAAGATCTGTAATTTATGATAGCATCTGTGATGTATGAAACGGAAGAGGTCATGTGGTAAGTACAAGTCCACATCAATATGCTTTCACTGTTGATAAGAATATAATACCTCTGATGCCGGAAAAGAATGAAGCATCTACCTTGGGAAGAAATCAGAAGAATGTTGTGAACACAAAATTTCCCAGGAAGATCTCAAGCAGGGAAGCTGAGAAGACCCAGTATTTTAGATCCATGAAAATGAAGGGTCATTCATCCAAAAGAAACACTAAGTGGGATGAAACTCAGATGAACCCATGTGGAAAACCCAAACCAGCTGCAATAGTTCCAAATAACATATTGGTCATTTGGCCAGAGGATTTAAAAAGAATGAGGAAACTTGAAGATTAAAATGCCAAGGATGGTGACAAAGGAAAAGGAAAAATTTCACATGATGAAGACACAGTGTGTGAGAGATTGCAGGAAAAGAGAAACACACGTGTCAAAGAAGTTATGTGTGAGAGATGTAAGAAATATGGTCACACTGCAAAAGGTTTCCTAACCTTAATACCAGAGAAATAAGTAGTCATTAAGAGGAGTAAGAATGTATCGTTCATGATGGCTGTTAAGCATAACAATTCCTCACACAATGTAAGATAGAATGTGAAGAAAGCCATGCCACACAAATAGATGTCAGAACATATGTTAAAATGTGGAGGCATGAATACTGGAGTGAACAGAGGAACTTGTTTGAGAAAAAAACATCAACCCTGTAACTCATATTGATGAAGCAAGGAGGAACCACCATTTTCCCTTATTCGTTTGTGTATTGTATTTATGCTAATAATGCAGGGAATTGAAGGTGAAGCATGCTCTCAGGGGGAGAACCTGATAAGTAGTGAATGTTGTCAACTCTTGATAGCCAAGCTAAAGAAGTTTCCATCCTTAGTAGATTATTCAATTGATATTCAATGATTATGATGATGAAGGATCACACTTGATGAAGATGATGAGGAGTGTTTCCCTTGAGGGGGAGAAAAATGAAGAAGCTTCCAAAATCACTATGTCAATCAATATCAACTCCAGCTGGACTCAAAAGTAGTTACTCTGTGAATTTCTTGAAGAACATGTCAATGGATAAGGTATGTCATTTCTCAATCTCTGTCCCTTGGTTACTTAGATCAAAGATCATTCTATAATGGGGGAGTAACTGAATTGATCAGTGACATAAGAAGAATGGATGTGCCCCAATGTCACTTATCCTGCAGATAGCACTTGAGTGTTTTTGATCAGTTTGCTGATGTAAGTGCATGAATTTCAGGTTGATCTTTCCCTATCACATTTTATTTCTTATTCATGAAATAAAAGTAGTAAACCCTTGAAGACAAAATACATGAGTTCTCATCTCATGTTGGTATCATGATCTATGAATAACGAACAACCTTATTGACATAATCAAATCCTCTTGTTTTCTACATCGAGAATTTCTCAAGTAGACTTAGAGTGAAATGTTTAATGAAACATTGCTTAAGTATGGATTGATACCCTCTCTACCATGTGCTTTGTATTTCTTATCAATAAGGGGGAGAGAAACTGAAATGATAGTTTGAAAAGAAAAGTTGATTGAATAGAATATTCTCATTTTGACATTGATGAATTCATTTCAGAAGATGTATAAGGCATTGACAACAAAATACAAAGGGGGAGATTGTTGGAACCACTCAGTGTATAAGTTTGTATTTATTGTCAATAGTTGTCAATGAAGATCAAAATGAAGGAGAACATGAAGTACTCCGCTGAAGTAGAGGAATAGTGATTCAGATGATTGTTGTACTGATCGTAATTTCAAAGAACATGTGTCAAAGGTGATACATTGTTTACAACAATGAAGAATGTGAGGTGTAATCCATCTAAGGATGATTAAAGAAGAATGGTATTTGATACAGACCACACAACTCTTCATGATTGCATGAGAACCATGCAAGAGACTTCTTGAAGACTAGAATCGTATGTTTTGCATGATGTAGATGAAGATGGTTGAAGAAGAAGAAAATGTGCAAGGGATTGGCATTTTGTGACGGCCATGGACATTGGACTTCTGCGATAGCCATGAACATCACATTGTCATAGAAGATGATGATGCTGAAGCTATTCCTTCAAAGAATGCATATCACAATAGTGGAGTTTGTTATAAATGTAGAAGACTTGCTGAAGGATACATATCACCAAGAAGAAGTGCTGTTGAGGTGATCGTGCTTGTTGACAAAGCAAACAGATGACATACAAATTTTTTGACAAAGGAGATTTCATGGTGGCATGTCGAGTTCGAGGACTATGGATAATGATCCATGTTTTATTCATGGAACATCAACAAAGTAATGGATGATCTGGAGGCGGACTAAAAGAGCAGATACCTGGTGGTGCTGTTTTCTAGTGTTTGCCAAATTTTTGGGGTCCAAAATTTGGAGGTTGGTGAGCATTGAGAAAAGTGTATTTCCATGAAGATCATAATTTAATATGGCAAAGGCATGAGTTTCACGAAGATGGGATGCATGGATTGGATTTCGCGAAGACCAGAAAAAAGGAGCTGGTGATTCATCACGATTACGTCAAGCTTCGCGATTGGCAGAGGCTGGAGAGCTTTGCGGCGATGAAGGGATTTTCAAGGTAGCTTCGCAGCGATGAAGGGATTTGCGAGGGAGCTTCGCGGAGAAGGTGAGAAGGAATGATGATGGTGATACTCCGCGATTACGATGAGCTCCGCGAACGGAAAATTTCTATAGTGCTTCACGATTTTGATAGAATTTCGGTGGGAACTTCAGAGCTTCACGATTTGAGCTTATGTGGCGCTGACTTCGCGTGGAAGGGTCAAGGGTTGGTAGAATTTCCTATAAATACAGGTTGACCCCCTCGAGAGAAAGAGAGAGAGCTCTCAACGAAAATCCTTTGCTCTTGGTTCGCAAAGGTCACTTGCGAAGGCAGTCTTCTTCATGAGAGAGGATCTTCGCGGCGGCTATTATAGCTCCACGAAAGTCTTGCGCCCCGCGTTGGCTCAGTGAGCTTCGCGAAGAGGCAGGAGCTCCGTGATAACCAAGCATTGCGAAGGCAGGAGCATCGCGAGAGTGCTTCGCGATTGAGCTTCGCGAAAAGGCAGGTGCTCTGCGAAGACTTGTTTGAGCTTTCCAAAATTGAGAGCCTTGCAAAGTAGGGTACTTTGCGAAGGCCCTTTCAAAGGTTGTTCGCCTAGTGGAAAGGGGAAGAAGGGGTATTCATCAGTGGATGAAATTTGTTCATCAACAGAGAATAATTTATTGAGAAATCACAAAATTGATTGTGATTCAAGCAAACGAAGAAAAGTGGATCTAGTGCATTTAGTCATTGCACTAAAGAAGAAGTATTGAACTAAAAAGAGCATCAACTCTGGACTCTGATGCAAGCAAAGTCTCATACTGAACAGGAGACAAAGACCTTCATGTCTATCTATTGAAGATACCTTCATGTCTATAAACTGAGTGAGACTTCACCAATGACAGTGAGCCAGGGGGAGTCAACGTGAGTGACCCGAGGGACGCAGTGAGCTATCCCTGAACTTTTTTGAAGGCAGTGATCCTGGGACAGAGTGATTGTACCCGAACCTTTGTAATCTATACCTAGTGAAGCATAGTGGATTTAGGTACGACCGACAACATGTCGGTGTATTCTCCTTGGACGTAGACCTTAGTGGTGAACCAAGTCAAAATAGCTATGTCATATCTCTGCATGTGAATGTTTCATTTCTGATCATATCCATCATACAGGTTTATGTAGTTCCTACCAACATGGGAACCAGATCCACAACTTTACGAAGAAATATTTGACACCCTGATTCACCCCTCCCCTCTCAGGGTGTCCCGAGGTCCTACAATTTTATGTCATATTTATAAGAAGGGAATCTCCATTTAAAAACAATTGATCGTTACATTCTTCCCCCATTATAAAATTTCACCCTTGAAATTTCACATTACACAAACATGTATGGGTACTTCTCCTTCATTGCCTCTTCTGGTACCCAGGTTGCTTCTTCAAACTTCTGGTTCCTCCACAACACATTGAAAAGGTGGGTAGTCTTGTTGCGTAGAACCTTATCTCTTCGGTCCATAATCTATATTGGATGCTCCTCGTTGGTGACATCATCTTCTTGTTATACCACCTTTGAGTTCAGTACATGTGAGGGATCAGGTAAGTACTTCCTCAAGAGTGATATGTGAAACACAGCAGGAACATGAGCCATATTCGGTGGAAGTGAAAGATGATTGGTTGTGACTCTTATGTGGTCAAGGATATCAAAGGGTCCAATGTACCATGGTATTAACATCACTTTCATTCTAAACCACATGACTCTCTTCCATGGTGATATTTGAAGGAAGACATTTTCTCCAACATCGAACTCCAGGTCCTTTCAATGGTTGTCATCATAGCTCTTTTGATGACACTGAGAAGATTTGATGTGTTTCTAGATGACATGAACTTTTCTATCATCTCTTTCACAACGCCGGGTCCAAGAAGCTTTTGTTCAACAACATCATCACAACAGGTTGAAGTTCTACATCGCTTTTCATACAGAGCTTCATATGGAGCCATCTGAATACTTGAGTGGAAGCTATTATTGTATGAGAACTCAACCAATGGGAGGTGTTGACCCCATCCACCTTTGAATTATATAGATCATGATCTTAGTATATATTCATGATTTGTAATATTCTTTTTAGATTGGCCATCAGTTTGGGGGTGATAGGTCTTGAAAAAATTTAATTGAGTACTAAAAGCATGTTGGAGACTCCTCCGGAATGTAGATGTCAACCTTGCATCACAGTCAAAGACAATCAAGAGTAGAACACCATGCAGTCTCAGCACTTCCTTCACATATATATTTGACTGTTTTTCAAGTGGTAGGTCCTCCCAAATAGCGATAATATGGGCAATCTTGGTGAGTCGGTCAACCAAAACCTGTATCACATTATTTACCTTCGACGTCTTCAGGAGACCCTTGAAAAAGTCTATAGTGACATTCTTCCATTTTGACATGGGTATAGGCAATGACCGCATCATCACATTGGAATTTTGTCACTCTTCATTAACTTGCTAACATACCAATCACCTTGATATATATTCTGCAATCTCCTTCTTCACGGTATCCCACAAAAAGTGTTCTCGAAGATCACATTACATCTTGTTACTCCCAGGATGGATAGAGAATGTGGATCAATGTGCATTATTCAATAACTCCTTTATCCTAGTTGATTATGGCATAGAAATCCATGTCCCAAACCAATTCACACCATCATCATCGATATGGAACTCTTGTCGCTTCCCTTCCTTTACTGCATTCACCCTCTTTTATATCTTCACATCATCTCTTTGTGATTTCTTAATCTTCTCTTGGATGGATGGTTGTGAAATCATTAGGGAAAGTTTGGATGCATCTCCTGTTCTTATGATTTATAAATCCATTAATTGCATATCCATGAAGATACGTTGTTTCTCAATCTGTATCATGGATAGAGTAGCAATTTCTTTTCTTCATAGAGCATTATCTACCTTATTCACCTTTATAGGATGATAGTGAATAGAGAAATCACAATCCTTGACTAGATCTAACAATCTCTTTTGACACATGTTGAGCTCCATTTGTGTGAATATTTACATTATGCTATTATGGTTTGTGTATATGTCACACTTCTGACCATAAAGGTAGTGTCACAATATTTTAAAGGAAAAAATCACAGTTTCGAAGTCCAGATCATGCATTGGGTATTTTTGTTCATGGTTCATCAATTAGCATGAGGTGTAGGCTATCACATTGTCAATTTTCATGATTACAGAACAAAAGAATTTCATTAAAGCATCACATTTTATCACAAATACTTCTCCACTTTTCAGTATTTTGATACCAGCTGCAGTGATTATCCTTCTCTTTATCTCTTTGAATCTTACCTCACATTCTTCTGTATATACATACTTTACCCCTTTCATTTTTATCATAGTTAGCAGGCCTGAAAATCCTGAGAAATTTTTCATAAAATGTTGGTAGTACCCAGCTAATCCATGAAATCTACAGATTTCTCTGACACTTGAGGGTCTGTTCCATTCCTCAATCACCTTTGTTTTTGATGGGTCCACAAAACATCCCTCACAGGTGATCACATCTCCAAAGAATGTGACTTGCTTCATCCAAAAGTCACACTTTCTAAACGTGGTGTACAACTTCTCTTTTCTCAACGTCGCCAAGGTAAGTCTTAGATATTCTTCATGTTCTTCCTTAATCTTGGAGGAGATGAGAATATCATCAATAAACAGTACCAAAAAAATTTCGAGGTAATGTCTAAAGTCTTTATTCATCAAATAAAATAAGACAGCTGAGGCATTAGTAAGTATGAAGGGCATCACGAGAAACTCATAGTACCCATACCTTGTACGGAAGGCAGTCTTCTAAATATCTTCTTTCTTCACCATTAGATGATGATATCTAGAATGAATATCCACCTTTGGGAAGTATTGACCTCCTATTAGCTGATCGAAAAAGTCATATATCCTTGGATGTGGACACTTGTTCTTTATGATGATCTTGTTGAGTTCCCGATAATCGATACATAGCTTCATTTTTCAATCCTTCTTCTTCACAAAGAGCACTAGAGCACCCCAAGGTGATGCGCCAGGGTGTGTGAACCCTTTGTCCAGATTCTCTTGTAGCTTCTTCTTTATCTCCTCCAGTTCAATAAGAGTCATCCTATAGGGACACTTTGAGATAGGAGAAGATCCGGGTATGAGTTCTATTGAGAACTCTACCTCACAATTTAGGGGATGTCCAAGTAACTCTTCAAGAAATACATCATCACATTCCCCCGTGATGGGAATTTCTACAAGGTTGGTACTATCCTTTGACTAAAAGTTTTGGTCAATATATTCTTCTTCATAGGGAATCAACAACCACACCATTGAAGGATTTTTCAAATGATACTCATGATATTCCATGCATTTGTAGTTGAGAATGGAATGGTTTAAAATATGAAAAGATATTTCCTTTTCCCAGTAGTTGAAATGTGCTCTATATAATAAGATCCAATCCATTCCCATTATAGTGTTGAATTCCACCAAGGTATGTGTAACAAGATTCACTAGAAGAATATTCCCACAAACACCAATAGTAGAAGAGTCAAAACCTTTGGGTTGTAATGATTTCACAATTGGGTGTTTTTACAGATATCACTTCTTCATAGTTTCAGGGATTCGATTTTATAGTTCTAGAAAACTATCAAGATATAAAGTAATCTGAAGAACTAGAATGAAATAATTCTTTTGACATTATTGATTGAATTTGAAGTGTACCATGTACGCCTACATTATCTTGATACAATTTTATTGTAGTTATGACATAAGACTTCCATTATTCTATTGGATTTTGTGGCTACTGATACTGATTACCCTTTAGAACTCAACATTTAGTGCACTGGCTTGCATAGTTCCCTAGCTCCCTGTAGTTGTAGCATTGAACCAAGGGTGGTTTTATACATTCTTCCACCAAATTCCGCTTCATTTTCATGTATTTTCAACACTCTTGATCATGGTGTCCTTCTTTCCAACACTTGAAAATCTTCCCCATCCATTTGAGGTAGTTCCCATGGTGAAACATGCCATATTTTGGGCATGTGGGTCATTGTGATTTCTTCCCACTTTTTCCATTAGATCTAGTATATTGAAACTCTATATTTCTTTTTTTATCACCATATCCATGCGACCATTCTCCAAACTCCTCCACTTTGAGATCACACTGAAAAACTTCTTCATAACTCTCAATGAATCAAATTTCAAGAGCCTTTTGAAGGTATCATTTCAATCCACTAATGAATCAATTAATTTTTATATCATTGTGGATAAAAAAACCTAAAGCATATCGTGCAAGCCATGTGAAATTTGATTCATAGGTTGTGAAATATTCTACATATATTTTCTTGAGCTCTCTGAATTTTCTCACAATCTTCATGCGAAGAGTTCTTAGGAAACACTGGTAAAGAAACAATATCTTAAATTCTTCCCATTCCATTTCTTAAATTTCCTCCCTTGGCATGGTGTTCTTAATCAATGCCCACCATTGATTAGCCTCTCCGTCGAGATGATAAATGGCTAGTGTCACCTTATCCATCTCAGTATACTGAAGCATAAAAAAGATATTCTCCATGGAGTTGACCCACTTTTCTGCACTAGTGGATCGGAAGATCCACTAAATTTCGGTGGTCATTGTCTCATAAAACATTTGATATCTAGTTGCTCCCTCATTGGTGAAAGTGTATGTTCCCTATTATTATTATTATCACAAACCAAGCCAGGTCACCATCCGACCCGGCACCTTACCCAGTCCGCGATTAGGCCTGCTGGGAATTCCCGATCCCTATAGGCTGGCACAAGTGCCCGGGTGTCAAGAATAAAACACGAGAACGGTTCACCCAAATATATAAATATAAATCTAATATAATGGTTATAAAATTATCAGTATGAAATTTTTAATGTTATTACTATTATTATTAATTTATTTATGATTTTAATTAGGATGTAATTATTTCTATGTAATTGTTATATGTTTTTTTAACATAATATTTTGGAAATTATAATACTATTATTTTAAGTTAATTTTATTTTTTTTAAGGTTATAAATTATCTTTTTTTTTATTTTATTTTATTTACCTTTTGTTTATTTTTTATTTTCTTGTGTATTTTTTTTCTTACCCTCACTCTTACTCTCCTTTCTATCTATCACGCTACACCCTTCCCCTTTCTTCCACCTAGTTCACACCACCCACCCCTAAAAACCCTAGTTGCCTCATCACCGCCTTTCCCCCACCTCCTCACCAGACAGCCATGCCCTCTTTCTCCCGTCCATGCTACGTCTCTGGCCTCCTCACCCCGCGCGCACCTCACCGCGCACACACCTCCCTCTCAATGCCTCCCTCTCAGCCGAGCCACCCGATGACGCCAGCATAGCTCTTCCCCTCCTCCGACCAACTCCCCCATGTCGTGCCCATTCCATCTACACCGACTAGCCCCCCCCCCCCCGAACAACCCCTGCTAACCCCTCTCTTTGAACCCTTGCACGGACCTCCCTTGTCCGAACCCCCTTATTCTCCTGGTTCACCTTTCCAGCGACGAAACTAACCCCCATGACCCACCTCGAACCAAACAGCGCCACCATGGTGACCCATACCATCCAGACCAACATCTCCACTTCTTCCAAATAAATTTTTCTGGAACACTGCATCCCTAGAAACCCCCCTTATGCTCGGACCAACTTTCTCCACCCTCTCTATAGTTGTGTTCCCCTTCAATTGGATGCTTCTTCTATTTTTATGGATTTTAAGTTAGGGGTATAGGTTGAAATGGGATCAATTTTGGTTTAATTGGATTGTTGTTTTGATATTAGAGTTTATTTGAGTAGATTGCACAAAATTTGGTGCGCAATTGGAACATTTCATTGATATTTTGGGTCTTTCGACACTGAGGTAGGTGGTTCCACGTATGGTTGTTAATTGATAAATTTATTTATTTATTTATTTAACATAGCATGATAATTAATTATTTATTTTTGTGTGAATATTATTTTACATAAGGTTTAGTGTGTTTTGAGGTGTTTAGTAGTGTGTTTCATAATATGAGTATATTTTTGTGAAACCAATGTTGAACTGCTTATTAGTTTTTTTTAATGTTGTGTAGTTAATTTGTTAAGGCGTGGAAAGGGTGAAATTGATTATTTAGTGTTGTGTATGATGGCATTTTGTCAGAAATGACATTTTAAATATGTTGTGTTGTTTAGTGTTGTGTGACTTATTTTAAAATTGTTGGGTTAAATTGTGCAAATGTTTTTGGTGCGTAAAGTCATGCGACGTTTGTGGAAATTGTCTAATAGATTTATTTAATGATGTGTTTGATGTTAAAAGTGGTTTCATTGACTATGTAGTTGTTTTAATTGGCTGTGTAACTGATTCAGGTTTAGATTTTAGATAATTTTAGTGTGCTCTTTATTTCATAATGGTGTTTACAAGTGTAAGTGGTTGTTAGTTTAGTGTTGAGTGTCATTTAAATTGTCTAGATGATTTTGTTGAGTATATAACCTATGCAGATTATGTTTAAAAAAAATTGGTGAGTGTATGGTTTTTAATGTGGGCTTGGGAATGAAAATTGTGATTTTATGTGCGTAAATACCATTTTTTATGCACCAGTGTGACATGTGACATGAACTTGAATCTTTTTTGAGCACAAATCGGGAAGACCGAGTAGCTAGGAGTGGGTACTAGACTAGTGGGCTAGTGTTCTAGAGGTGATTTGACCTGGTTTCACTGGAGGGAGAGAATATTGAAACACTAACTAAACATATTCTTTTCTGAGGGTCATGGCCTTCTATGCCACATTTTCTGAGGGTCTTAGAGCCATGATTTTTTACGATTGTGGATTTCTAAGACAAATTTTCTGAGGGTCATAGCTTTCTAAGCAACGTTTCACCGTGACACGAAGATCTAGGGGCCCAAGCTAGCTAACACCCACGAGGCATCTCCCATATTAGTTATAATTGGTCAATTTACACTCATTAGTGTGACACAAGGGTTATTTTAAAAAGAAGGGTTTTGTGTTTTTTAATTAAATTTGTTACTTTTTAAAACTGCATTCTTTAAACCTATTTCTTCCAAATTTCTTCTTGATTTTAGTTCATTTATTTAATTAAAATTTCTAATATATTTTTCATTTAATAATTGTGTGTGGAACCTTTTCTCAATGGAATCCTACTGGGATTTATGCTCACACCCTATATACACCATTGGGTGGACGTAGATTATGTTTTTTTTCTTTCTAGGTTGAGGCATCAAGCATAGAATTGGTGGATCGGGTTGTCAGGGGCATCCTCGTGTTGGTTTGGTGGTTGTGGCTTAGGTATGTGACTCTCCATGTCGCATAGAGGGTTGTGTTAAAGTTTTTTTCAATTGATGTAGTCTCTTTTGGGCTTTTAGTTCAAGTTGTTAACATTAAATCTGAATATGGTATAAGGGTCTGTTTAGCTGACTAAATTTAGTTTTAGTTTATTCATCTCGTTTTTTTTGTTTTATATTGATCTATTCTGGTAAACCATTCCAATTTTTTATTCTTGATACCCAGGCACGTGTGCCAGCCCGTGGGGATCGGGATTGCCCTTCAGGCCATGTCACAGACTGGGTTGGGCATCGGTTCAGATGGCGACCCAGCTTGGTTCGTTACAAAATTGTATCAGGGAGAGGTTTTTCTTTTCATTTGGGGATGATAGGTAGATCAAGGAGAGAATTGTCGGTAATCGAGGGGTAGGTGTGAGAACAGCATCGTGAACTCTTTCTCATTCCGATACTCGAGTAACTAGAGGTAGTCTGGGATTTATGTTTTCGGATTTTCTCTATGTGGATGGGGGATGAAAGTAGGAGTAAACCGGTACTACGTGCGTTCTCACATGAAGTAGCAACCCATGTGATGCCCGAGAGTACGGTTCGACACTCCTAGTGGTTTGTTCTTTTATAGTTTATGGTCTACTAAACCATGTAACCAGATTGGACATGACCACTAGTCCTCCATCCATGTGCTTTAATGTTTGTGATTTTTTGCTTCAGTTTTGGGATTGGTGCAAAAAAAATTCCTTTAAAAAGTGAAGTGGACTTTGGTGTTGCTCTTATTTTATTTTGTTGTGTGGTTGGCATGATTTTGGTGGTGCGTTTCTCTTGTAACTTTTTTTTTGGAATTTGGCATTGATTTCTCAAAATTGTATTTTTAAAAAGATGTCTTGGGTTATATGAAATTGAAGTGGTTCTTTTATAAATAAAAATAATTTGGGATATTTTCCTTCATTTTTTAATAGTTTTGTAGGAGGTATTCTTGGAATATTGGGAACGTTTTCTTTTGAAAGAAGAAGAGCCGTGTTTCCTTTCTAGTGTTATTCTTATGGGTGCTCGCATGTGCAAGTGGAAGTGATAAATTGATAGTTGGTGGATCATGTGGATGGGTGCCTGAGTGTAACAATGGTGCCTATTTGGGATGCATTATGGAATATCAATGGTGATGGATTGATTTTTAATGCCACTTTGGGATTCCTAAAACGTGGGTTTTTCTCTAAAATGGGTTTTGGGCTTATATGGTTTTTGAAATTGGAAAATGGTTTTGAGTCCGGGGTGAAAGCGATGAGTTCAAAAGAGTTGTTGGGTTTTATTGTATTGTGTTTGGTTTTTCAAGTGGGTGTTTTTTATTTAAGAATGAATTGATGTTTTAAATTGAAATTTTTTGATTTGTGTCTGATATATGTATGGTTGTTTTTTGATGTGTTTGGATATGTGGTAGGATTCTTTATGTTTCTTGTTTGGGATTTTCCACTAGAAATGTCACTTGGGTTTCCAGAAAGTCTCTAGGTTCTTGCCTCAGCCCATACATCTAGTGTAGTGGCGGAGTTGGGTTCAGCTCGGTTGTGTCGACTATTTGTAGGTGTCTTGGTTGGTTGAATATCGTTGAATTACTCGAAAAGTTGCAAGTGTCTCCAATTTTTGAGGAATTCTAAATGTTGTGTGGGTGTAAGTTGTCTCGAGTGTGTCTAGAGGAGCCGGACTAGACCAGTAAATGGTGATCATCCCATTTAGCTATGAATGAGGATGTCTTGAGAGATTCTCAAGAATACCTTAATATTGAGCTTTCACAAAAAGAATTGAAGGCTATAGAAAGTGCTTGATATCTTAGGTGCTCGACCAGTCAACATGTGGCGAAGGAGGTTTGTTGACCTTTCTGATGAGCTAGCACCTTGCTCCCCAGAGGTAGTGTGGAATCATCAGTTAAAAACTATTACAAGTTGTTGGTCTCATTTATATTGTGGTTAGTGCAGGTTCCTCATATGATGAGGTGTGTGAAAAAAAGGGACATATCCTTGGAGTTACCCTTCTAATTGTTTTTGTCTCCTATTTGGAAGACTAATCAATTTCCTTTCTCTAGTGTGGTCAGTAGGGCACTCTATGTTGTTTGTCGCAATTCTTAGTTGGTGAGTTGACAGAGTGGTCGCTTGGGGGATGATGAGAAGTATGCAATTTGATTTTCTTGTGGGGTAAGTTCTAGTAAGAGGTGGTCAGCATATGACTATGAGGCAGTAGATGCGTCAGACATCAGGGCCCCAACCATAGGTCTTGGGGTGAAGCTTTTGCACAGTCAAAACTCATCGGACATCGTGCAATTTTGATCCGAATTAAGTCCAAAGTGACAGATTTGGACTACCTAAATTCCCTTATTATGGCATCGCCAAAGAAGGATTCATTTTTGTTGTGATGGGTATGAAGGACCTATATCCTTGTTGTTGTCTTAGTTTATGGGAGTTCCTCTGTAGCCTTAAAGAGGTCTGAATAATCAGTATTCTTGTAATGCTGGCAAGAGTGCACTGTGAAGATTCTTGTGGTCGGTTATGGATTGAGATCTTACTCGTTTCCAAAATTCTCATGTCATCTGGGATTGATTTACGCTATTCCAGTTTTTGCTAGGATATGTGTTTCCTCACACAAAACCATCTCATGAAGGGGTGTGTTGTACGCTGTAGGGATAATTAGTGAAGGTCGGTCTGTGTTGGTGGGTTTGTGTTGAAGAGTTCAGTTTGTATTTATCAAAGTAAACTGGTAATGCCTATGCGGGTGTCGTGGTTTTAGGAAAATTATAATATGGTGGGGAGACCCACTACGGGTCTCGCTGAGATCTCCTCCTGTGTTGGTTGGGTTTAACTTAGTGATCTTGGAGGTTCAAGAAAGTGTTAAAGGATCTACTAGGCTTGTGAGTCATAATGGTTTGGAGAACCAATGTTGGACAAGAATCCTAATATTTTGGGGAGAACACCATAGGATGAGCTTCTCAAAGACTATGTTTTCAACGTTCTCTTCATAGAGAAACCCCTTACTTCTACTCCACCCGACCTTGACCATGCTAATTGTTTTAGGTGAGGTAGTGGGTCACTTGACGAGAATTCTTGGAGATCTCGAGCAGTCCCTGTTATCCCTAAGATGGGGGTTGGGGGGTTCTATGTTGTAGTTCTGCTTGAGCTGAATTCCTTATTGCCATTTTTTTTGCTTGGTGATTCTGGTTTTGAGATATTTGGACTTTCAGGTCAGGGGTGTTTTGAATGCTCTATCTTTGGGTGACTGAGATTCATTTTAGTTATCTTTGCGGACTTGCATGGAATATTTTCTTGGAAATGTATTTTCTGACTTTCTATGGGAAGATAGTGTCATGGTGGGGAGAATTTTCACACACAGACTTCTCACATCAATAATGATTTTAATTCTTACCTGTATCTGATAATTTTATTTAATTTTATTGTTTCGTCGAGGTGCATTCCAGGCACGATGATAATTTTTACTTTTTTCAAAAAAAATAAATGTTTGGATTTGTAGCTATCGACACACTCGCATGGCTCGATCGATGCCACATCGATTCAATGAAGTAATATTCGCCTTGACTATGCTTTATTTTATTTCAATTATTATGGGACTCACTATTAAGTTGTTGTTTGAACCAGTTCCATATTAAAGAAAATTTGGGATTTTATACGGGTGAGAGATTGTGCATGTGACCATGCGTAGTGCCCAACATTAATAAGAAAACTTATTGTGATTAAATTTATTATTTCACCGACGTGTGACTATGTCGTGACCACTCACGAGCTTGTGTGTGGTGTCCAGAATCAATAGTTCATGTAATTATTTTTCGGACTGGTTTTATTATTTTACTTTCATTATTATTATTATTAAAGTTAGTATTTGAAAATAGGTTGTTATTATTATTAATATTTCAGTTAATATTTTAATTAGTTAGATAATATAAAACTATTATAATGGTTATAAAATTATCATCAAGTAATTTTTAACATTATTACAACTATTATTAATTTTTTTATGATTTTAATTAGGTTATAATTATTTTTAAGTAATTGTTATATGTTTTTTTACATCATATTTTGGAAGTAATATTACTATTATTTTAAGATAATTTAGAGTTTTTTTAGATTATAATTTATATTTATTTTTTTCTATTATTTCCTTTTTGTTTATTTTTTCTTTCTTTTCTATTTTTTTCTCCCCCTCACTCTTATTCTCCCTTTTTTCTGTCATGTTACACCCTGCCCCATTCTTCTCCCGGGTTCATGTCGCCCCCTACTACAAACCCTAGTAGCCTCGGCACCCCCCTTCCTCTACCTCCTTACTGGACAGACGCACCCTCTTTCTTTTGTCTAGGCCACCTCTCAAGCCTCCTCACCGCACGCGCACCTCACCGCACGCACACCTCCCTCACACAGCCTCCCTCTCAGCTGAGCAACCCGATGACACAGGAAGAGCACTTCCCCTCCTCCTCCCAACTCCCCCAGGTCGCGCCCCTTCCGGCTACGCCAACCAACACCCACAAACCACCCCTGATACCCCCTCTCTTTGAAGCCTAGCGTGAACCACCCTTGGCCTCAACCCCTTATTCTCACAGTGCACCTTTCCTGCAACGAAACCAACCCATGTACCCCCCCTTGCACCAACCTACACCGCTTTGCTACCCCGTACCATCCAAACCAACATCTCCCCTTCTTCTGACAAAAGTTTTCTGGCGCGTCGCAACCCCGACAACACCCCTTAAACATGGACCAGCTTTCTGCACCCCCTCCATTGGTGTATTCCCCTTCAATTGGATGTTTCCTCTATATTGATTGTTGATAGTTTACAGTGTTAGGTTTCTCTGGGTTCAATTTTGGTGTAATTGGCTTGTTGTTTTGATTTTAGAGTTTATTTTAGTAGATTGCGGATAATTTGGTGCGTGATTTGAGCTTTGCTTTGATATTTGGGGTTTTCCAACACCGTGGTAGGTGGTTCCATGTCTGATTATTAATTGGAAAATTCATTCGTTTATTTAATTAACATAGCATGTTTATTTATTATTGTGTTGGGTGAGAATTTTATTTTACATAAGGTTTAGTGTGTTTTGATGTTTTTTGTAGTGTGTTTCATAATACGAGTATGTTGTCGTGAAACCAATGATTAATGGAGTATTAGTTTTTTTAAAAATTTATTAGTTAATTTGTTAAGGCATGCAAAGGGTGAATATTTTTTTTAGTGTTGAGATTAATTATGTTTAGTCAGAAATGAAATTTGAAAGAGTTTTTGGCGTTTAGTGTAGTGAGATCTATCTTGAAATAGTTTGGGTTAAATTGTGTAAATTCTTTTGGTGTGTAATGTCGGGAAATGTGTGTGAAAATTGTCTAATAAATTCTTTTAATGGTTTGTATGATGTAAAATGTGGTTTCTTTGACTGTGCAGTTGTTTTCATTGGTTGTGTAACTGATTCAAGTTTAGTTTTGAGATATTTTTAGTGTGTGCCTTATTTCAAAATGGGGTTTACATGTGTATGTGGTAGTTCGTTCAGTGGTGAGTGTCTTTTAAATAGTACAGATGATTTATTAGAGTATGTAACCTATACAGATTATGATTTTAATAGAATTTGGTGTGTGTATGGTTTTAAAAGTGGACTTTGGAGTGCGATTTGTGATTTTATGTGCATAAATTCCATGTTTTACTTTTATGTACTTCTGTGACATGTGACATAAACTTGAAACATGTTTGAGCACAAAACAGGAAGCTCGGGTAGCTAGGAGGTTGCCTAGACTAGTGGGATAGTGTACCAGAGGTGACTCGTCCCGGTTTCACTAGCAGGATTGACGATTGCAACACCATATAAACATATTCTTTTTTGAGGGCTGTGGCCTTCTAAGAAACGTTTTCCGAGGGTCATGGCCTTCTAAGCCACGTTTTCTGAGGGTCATTTCCTTCTAAGCCTTGTTTCACTGTGACACGAATATCTAGTGGCCCAAGCTAGCTAACACCCATGTGGCCTTTCCCATATTAGTTTTCATTGGTTACTTTACGCTCATCAATGTGACACATGGGTTATTTTAAAATGTAGGGGTGTGTGTTTAAATTTAAGTTTTTCCTTTTTGAACTGATTTCTTTAAAGATATTTAATCTAAAGTTTTTCAAGCTTTGTGTTCATTTCCTTAATTAAAATTTCTTATGTATTTTTCATTTAATAGTTGTGTGTGGAACCTTTTCTCAGTGGCATTCTACAGGTCTTTATTCTCACAGCATACATAAACCTTTGGGTGTTTGTAGATTATTTTATTTTTCATTCCAGGCTGAGGCATGGAGTATATAAATGGTTTTTTGGTTTGTTAGTGGCATCCTTATGTTGGTTTGGTGGAGGTGGTTTGGGGATGCAACTTCTCATGTCGAATAGAGGTTTGTTTTGGAGTTCTGGGTTTCCCTTGATGTAGTCTCTTTTGGGATTTTAGTTCAAGTTGTTAACTTCAAATATGAACTAGGTATATGGGTTTGTTTGGTTGTCTGATTTTAGTTTTAATCTATTCTACTTTCTATTTTTTTATATTTACCTATTCAGGTAAACTGTTCCCATGTTTTATTCTTGATACTCGGGATATTGTGCCTGCCTGTGGGGATCAGGAACTCTCATCAGGCCTTATTACGGAACGGGTCGGGTATCAGGTCAGATGGTGACCCGGCTTGGTTCATGACATTTATGGTTATTGTTCAAAACTCGAGATAGTTGGGTATGAATCACCATGATGTTCTTAATTCCACCTCCCAAATCATTGGGGATATTGTTCGGGAAGTTGTTGCATTGTCCCTCGAACGAGTTGTTGGCTTGGTTTCTCCTGGTTCCAACACTTTTCTAAAATAAAAAATCATAGATCAAAATAGAAGTCAAAAATTCATAAAAAACTTATTAATTTGATCAATTTATTATAAAATCATGACATATGGGATCCCTATGTAATGCTTCTTGGGTGAATATTTATACATAGTCTCATACTAGATGTTTTTCTCTAGGGTTCACAAATACTAATTCCAAAATTAACTATACCTTTCCTCTAATTAAAACTATAGAAACCCAACCTTTTCTTACATTACTATTACATCATTTTAAAGATAAAAAACATAATGGTATTAAACATAGAGGATCCAATGGTTTAGTGTCTTTGGAAAACTAATACCATACATAACAACTACAACATCAAGCATTAAAATTTACTTAATTCCTTCTCCCCTAGCTTCTTATTGGCACATGACCTCCCATTAGTATATGTAGTCACCTAACGATATACACAAAAAGGGGTGAGATAAATCCTAATAAGAGGATATATAATAACAATATAAAAATGGGTGACCATAACCATAACATAGGAAAAGGATCAGGAACTTGAGAGGAAGCCTTAATAAGAGACATGAAATATTGCAACGCATAAAAAATAAAACCTCATGTCTTAGTGGTTAATGACCACACATAGTTTCGAACAATGCTAGCATCATTTCCACACATCATTTCCCTTTTACTCATGAGATTCATCATTCTACCCAGTGAATTGGAGCAATGTATAATTTCGGGTGAACCCGTCACATTCAAATATTCATATTTCACTATATAATTCGGGGTGCACCCATCACACCATAACATTATCAATATCATACAGGACACGTATAACATATATCAAAAATGAACCTAAATGACCCATGTAAATGACTAGGTTTCATCTCATAAAAAAACATTCATGAACATTAGGTTCCCAAAAGAAATCCAGAATAACATACTTGATACAAGAACCATCCACATTTACTGAGAAGTAAATGGCGTGTTTTTGAAAGAAGAGTTCTTTAGGAAAACATTTTATTTAATGTAAAATCTAGAGGAGAACATTTACATCCCAGAATAAGTAATATAATGATGAAAATATTATTTTTAAGGACTAATCGTACAAAAAATGGAGTGAAATAGGGAGAACCTAAAGAATGAAAGTTGGGTTTGAGAATGTACCCTTACATTGTATCTGAAAATTTTCTTTGTTTAATGTACTATATAACAACATTATATTTTTTAATTAAAAATTACAAAACCTTTTATTCATTAATTGAGTTCATTTTTGTTTCATCATATTATTTAATGGGCCTTTGTATGAGTTATAGGCTTTAAAAACATTGTTCTGGAATGTTTATTTTTATGGTTTTCTTGAGTGGTTCACTTGTAATCTTAAATGACTGTTTGTGTAGTTCATGGATAGACATTGTTCTAGAATGTTCGTTCTTGAAGGTGCTTGATTAACACCTTATTAACAACCTTTTCTTTTATAAAATAAATGGAAAATGAGAAGGGGGTAGGATGGTATAATATCCCATTAGTATAATAAAATATCAGTATATTTATGATATTGGAGTTACTATACCATATGGATGAAGATAGGTGGGGATAGAATAAGAAAAGTACATGGAATTGAAAAGAATTTAATGGAAAATGAGAGAGTGGATATACCTCTTTAATATACCTCTTGAGGTCCTCCTTTAGGAATCTAGGATAGTTATTTTAACTATATCAGAAGCTATAGGACCTGGGGGAGGGCCTCAGGAAGATGCTTGGGAAGAGTTTAGACAAGTCTTGAAGCTTGAGAGGTGTGAGAAATGATGGTGTAAATGGTTTTTTTTATAGTGGAGGGGAGAGGGGTTTTCTCAACATAAAATTTATTAGTTTTTTATTTCCCCACAAGACAAGGAATAGTGAGTCTTCCATGACAAAGAATAGTAATATTATCATGTGATCCCGAACTAATTGGGCTTACATTAGTAGAACATCACTTTTCACTCTATAATTAGCTTTTTTAGCTAATTTTGTAAATTGTGTGATTTCACTATTCATTAAAAATTCATGTATTTCAAATAAATCCCAAAAAATTCTCCAGAACCATTTTTCGATGTTTAGAATCCAAAAATGAAGATCATTTTTTAAAAATAATTTTCTAAATATAATTATTTTAATATTTCATTAAAATCATAATTTAGTATCAAAAACCAGTTTTAAAATACTCGTTTACTTAAACTAAAATTTAGGTATATCATATATTCAACATTAATATTATGTATATACTATCATTGGTATGGTTACTATTCATTAGGGTATATCACTATTAATAAGGGTATGTTACTATTCATAAGGGTAGGTTAATATTCATAAAAAATTATGTTTTACTTATTAGACTCTGAATAACTTATTGATTGCAACCGTGTGTGTCATATTCTCGAAATTCTCAACACAAATGTGACAAACATATGTTTTAAGGACACTTTCAAATTAGTAGTTTTTATGTTGTGTTTTCATGCGATTTTTCGATATATTTATAAGAAGGGAACTTCAATTGAATAACATTGAGTCGTAACAAATACAATTAAAATTATTTGAAAAAAAATAGTTTGTAAGAGAAACATTATTATATTTCACTTTTATTAATGTGTTGAACTCTATCATACAATTAATGTATAACTCCCACAATTTTTATCAAATTTTTCAAAACTAGGGTGGATACATTACACTTATGGATGAGCGTTGACTATGATTCCATTTTTCAAATTTGAATGAACAGATCACGAATGATGTTATCTAATCGTATGTTCATTTTTCAATACTTTGGTTTCTATAAATTAATGCCATGGGTTATTATCTACTATGAACCCTTATCAGACTAATTATTTTACCCATAGGCCAACAAATATTATTTTAGTGAGATATTGTCTTTACTGACACACACCATAGGGAAATTTTTAGGAGGTCACTAGTCCTGACACTACTCTAGGCCATACATTCTCATTTACAGTAACCCATGTTTTCCAAACATGGATATTAAATCATTTTAGATTAACATTAATCAAATTATATAAACACATTTCTATGAATCAAAATTCTTTATTGCCTTAAAAAATGGGGTGGAATCTTCTTAATTTGGTGAAATGTCTTAAATGAATCCCATAATGATCTTCCCCTTCAGTAGTCTTCAAAAAAATACTATACATAAACCATTCATCATATGTTGTTGAATGGAAATATAAGAATGGGTGAGCTCATATTCTTATTAAGGGTAAACAATGGGTATTAATAATAATAATATGAACATAGGGGTATGATAATATGAATATAAATTATTAAAACCATACCATAAGTATCAATGGTTATAATCTTCCGTCATGGAATAAATATTGGTAGTTCATAAGAAATAAATCATAATTAAATCAAAAAATATGAGCTATAAAAGCATAAAAATTTAAGAATACATATATTTTTCGAATATAATTGGTCTTACAACATATTGAACATGTTTTAATAGACAAATGGTCACTCATTATGTTATGTACATGATATCTGGTCCTCTTACAAACATAAATACATGCAACTATGTCCACACATAACATTATGGACATGAAAGACAGGTCCCCACAAAACATTATAAATATGAATTAATTTTCTACACATAAAATTATGAACATGTATTCAGGTTCATTGATAAAATTTTAAACATGTAATCAGGTTCATGCATAACATATTTACTCATGAGTTATCTATATTCACCCAACACATTTTAGGGAGATACATGTACCACCTGACACATAGTAAAAGAAAGACATATTTGTTAACAATTATCATTAAAAAATTATTCTTACAAAAACACATGAAATAAATGGGTTTCATAAACATTTCATCAAATCACAACCTGAGGAAAAGTAACATGTTTTTTAATCATTTCATCAAAATACAACCAATTGAAAATAAATGGGGTTCGATAATAACTTTATCATGGTACAACTCGTGGAAGTGAAATAGTTTTCATATAAATAATTAAATCATAATCATGAACCATTCAGTGAAAGAATATGAATGGTATGGATGGATAAAATCCCAATAAGGAATGTGTAACATCATTTAATTACATCATATATAGAAAATAATATTGATAAATCATTAGAAACATTTTCTATGGTAAACTTATTTCTCATCATAAAAACAAATTTTATAACAAAAATAGTTTGGAAATACGTATATTTTAAATAAATCATGAAATCATTTAATTGAGTAATCAATTAAATTATTGGTTATTATTATGGGATGATTTTTTCTTGGCATATACAATCAAATAATGATTACATTCACATTTTTGATAGATGAAAATAGGCAAAGATTGGAAGAAAGCATGTAAATTAATTTTATTTTCTTTTAAATATTATATAAGTGTAAAAAATATGTTATAAAAATAATATAAGAATTTGTAATTAATTTAAAAAAATTATATAAAATAATTTTTTGGAAGAAAATATTTTTTCCACTAAAGATCCAAATAATGTCATATTTTTATAAAAACAATTTATCAATTATTTTCGGTCAAAAAGAGTGAATAATGGGACTATTTAATGTAAATATCATGAATAACTCACAGAATTATAAATTCTTGTTTTTCTTGATATATGGATCAAAAAAATTTATCATCCCAAACATAATCATAAATATTATAGATCAACAATGAGATTGTAACATCAAATATTTAGCATTTTGATATCATGGTATTCTAGGCCCCATGTTGGAATAAAAATTAGAACATAAAATAACATGATAATGAATACATTCATGATACTACATGAATATAGGCAGTACATACACCACATAAAATATCATAGATTCATAACATGACATATGTCTAAAAGAAATAAAATGCAGAAAAAAAATATCTTACAACATTAATAATATTTGGAATCGTAGTAATAAAAATAAATTAAATCATAAAATGAAGCATTATATATAATTAAATTAATTGTATTAATGAAATAAAATATCAAAGGAGAATTATATACACCACACAAATTAATTGTGTGGTGAATTTTCATTTCTCTCCAATAAATAATAAAGATACATTTAATCCAATATAGAATGTGTTGACTTCCTTTGTACATGGTAAAACTTATTTTTTTAATGAATATTACGTTAATATAAATATATTATGTAATAATAATTATATATATTATACCATATATTATTTTCAAATGTCATTTTAATACATGTTTGTTAACAATTACATGCTAAAGTAACATTTCAACTAATAACCATTTTGTTTTTCTTATACGATTTTTTTGTCCAAGTAATTTGATGAAGACATAATCTTATAGAAACTTTTATCCATGATAAAAATATAATATGTATTCATTATATATTTATTTTTGATTAATCCATAAAATTTAGTTATATAAAATGAAATGCATAGTTCATGGAGATAGTAGGTCGTATATATTCATGAAAACTATTTCAATTTTCATATCAGACTGAAATGAAAAAAAGTTAAATTATATATTTCCATTAAAAATTATATTTGTGTCATATATTTCACATATTTTCATTCAATACATCCTTAATACCATCCATGTAAAGCTTGATTGAATCACATTTCTTCTTGAGTGGGTCTTCCATTGTACACATGACCGATTATTTCGTGTTCCAAAAAAATGTAAAACAAGATTATATGTGTGATATAATAATTAAAAAATAATTTTAATATCATAAATATAATCTATAAATAATAAATACTTCATTATTTCCATCCATAAAAGGTGGTAATGGAAAAATTGAATGACATAGGATTGTACGACAGTATACCTCTATACACATAAATAATGATTTCATAACAATTTGTACAAAATTGGAGAATGTTTTAGGTTATTGATTAAAAAAACATATAAATATATGTAATATTTTGAGTTTATTATATAATCATGGTTTAATAAGAATTTTAGGATGTGGGTAATAAATAAAAAACGATTGTTGAGGAACATTACCTCTTTTCAGGTAGCATACATTTGTTTGAACTGAATGCCCACATAGGATGTTTTTATTTATAAAATATGGATTTAAAGATGACAGTAGATAATTTGATAATTTATTTTGGTATTTATTTCTTCTAAAAATTTCTTGATGTTTTGAAGAATATAGGGTATGGGGTGGCTATTTATAAGTTAGGTGAGTGGAAAAATTGTAATATTTTGAAATGAAAAATTCCACCCATGTTTTATTAATGTAACTAGGCTCCAAAAATATAAAGAAATTATAAATAATGGAAGAAAAAATATATAAATATGTCTATAAAATTTTGTTTAATTTTTATTATTTTTTTCCATTATATCACTATTTTAACCCAATATTAAACCTATTTTTACCTCAAACATAATAAATAATTTTTATTGATTCTATTATTAATTTTGGACAAAAATTATATTAAAGTTGTTAGGTAATGTAATTTATGATAAATAAAAATATTTTATCCATTTTCCTATATTCCATTCAAAAAATTGTATGATATGAAAATAACATTATACTCGTAGATGTGATGAAAAAGTCGGTTTTTTGTGAGAAAATGTTCAAAAATTTACAATGTTTTTATATCAAAATTCAGTAGAAAACTAATTACAATGACCTAAATTGGATGTATAATTTAAATACTATTTCTGTAAAACCAATTAAAATATCATTTTGCTTCATAAATAAATTAAACTAAAAGGTATAGTTTAATTAAAATTCATAATTTTTCAATATTAACAAAAACAAAACATTTCAAAAAATTCAAAAAAATAACCCATAAGATAATTTTCACAGGTTTATTTAAAAAATTCAGTTTATTTGATAAAATTAATTTATTAATGTGTGAAAAGTTAATTTTACTAATGTTTTGAAAAAGAAATTAAATTTGATTTTTAGAAAATATATTTTCAAAATACTTGAAGACATTACTTAAAATTTAGTAAATTTAGATCAACATGTTTAATTTATATAAAATAATGAAAAATGATATTTATGAATAATTTATTAATGGTCATATCTATAGCGACTCGTGTTTTGGCCCAATTAAACTTTGGAATATTGCTATAATTAATTTCTAGAGTTAGGCGTGAAGAGGACGTGCAATTTCAAACCCCGATGTGTCTGGCATAAATTTTATTAAACAAATTATGTATTTTTATACTTTGTTAAAGGAAGAAACAAGTTATATCCAAAAATGTTGCTCAGATTAGAAATGTACGAGCATGGATGGGTCTGGAGTGTGTCCTTTACCCAAGGCTGGTTGTAACCATTGCATACGCCTGTCTTCTATTGAATGTGGTGACCAATGGCATTTTCATAAACAAATAAATAATTTATTATAAATGTAGGTTCTCTAATAACACTTGAATGGAGTATCAAATAGAAATTATGAGGTCACAGTTGAGTTCAGAATGCAACATTTACCCGAGGAGCGCCCTAAATGGTGTTCACGTTGGGCGTGATGTTAGAGGGGAGTCAGGAGCTGGACAGCTAAACAGAGAGGATTTAATTAGAAAATATAAATACCCTCCCCTCAAAATTAGTGTTCACTCCAAGAGGAAGGCATTTCCAGAAGCTCCCCCTACCTTCTTCCTCCTTCCATCAACAATGGACACTCGAAATCGAGCAAATGAGGTCCCATCAGACTCTAATCATGACGACGGATGCTCCAAGATTGTGCAACAGCAGCAGTAGAGTGTGTAAAGAATTGGAGATCCGCCAAAGGTAGGAGGTTGGGTTTGATAATATTGTATCATGTTTATGCATTTATTCTACAAATTTACATAAGGGTTGTGTAGTTCGGGTCCTGAGTATTCTAAATCATGTTTCTGATCTGAATAGGGAGTATCGTGGTTCTACCTGTGTTTCCCAAAAATTTTCCGCCCAGAAACCCAGGTTCTGGTTGTATCCATGGCTGAATCTTGAGAGGTAAAAGGAATTACGGTGGTTTACGGCTCCTTCATGATGATTTCTGGCACTGGTGCGGTGGTTTTCGGTGAGACACATGGTTGTCTCGTTAGAATTTATTTGGGGGTTCTTTAAACCCCTGTAAATCACAAACCAGAACTCCATTTTGTTATCCATTTGTGGTGACCCATTCCTTTCATCAATATAGACCTTTAAATCTTGCTTCAAAACTTTTATGAGTCATGTTCACGGCCCGGGGCTACGAAGCGTTGAAATAATAATAATATTTTATTATTATTCGACATCGACATGTTGTAACTTTTGCACAGAGTGCCCGACTGATGTGTCGTCAATGCTGTTGTGATCTTGGTAGAATGTTGTATGTTTCATGATTGTTTCCTGGTGTTGGGATTGAGATCATGGTGTCGTCCCCAAGAGGCTGGTTTTGGGCGTTTATGAAGAAATGAGACATTTTTGTCTGTTGTCCGTTTTGGACAAACAATTAAACGATCCCAAGTGTTTTTCAAAGGGAATCACAATGGTGTGATCTGTATGATGATTTTTGGAATTGTGGTGTGGGGCACAATCTTATTTGTGACTTTGAATAGTAATTTTTCATCGGATGACTGTTTTGGGCGAGTTAATTGTATATCATGCATGTTTTTCTACGTAGAAAGCATTGGTGGCCTCGGTTTAAGCCTATGAGGTGTGCATTGTGTTGATGTTGTGGGTCTCTTAGGTTTGCAATTTTTGGATCAGAAACAGTTGAGTGAACTCCCTTGGTTTCATCATATGAGGGTTCGTGTGGCATTACAACCCCAATACAGGTTTGTGATCCCCTTGATATGATGATTTTTAGATTGGGTTGTGGTATCCCTTCGATGAGTCTAGAGTAGGATCCTCAGGCTTATACTCCCGAGATTGGGTTCTTGATATCTTTGTGACCTCTTATCCATAGGTGATTATCCCCTATATATTTGGAAAACCCCATAGGTTTTGAAGCATCATCGAGAATATGATCCCCTACATAGTGGTTCATATTAGTAGAGTTGTGGTATAGTCGGGTATATGATCCCCTACTCAGCGTGTAGTTTTTTGTATGGTTGGGGTATCTTTAGTAATGTGATCCCCTAGTCGGTGCATGGTTCTGGTATGGATTGTGGTGTCATCAGTTCTATCTCCTATATTTCATGTTATACCAGATGTGGTTTCCATCATCGTCATGACCACCATTACACATGCAATGATCCTATATCTAATTGATGTGTTCTATGGACCATCAGATCTGGTAATGGTATCCCCTAGTGGATCCGGGGAGTGATCCCATGTTTTTGTGATCTTTGAGTCATCAGAGTAGGTTCTGGTATCCCCTAGCAGACCCTAAGACCGATACCCAATCTGAGGAGTTTGGTGTTTCCGTTGTTTTAGGTTGGCTTTATCAGTAGTGATATCTGATGATCTTGTTCACTTTGATGGACAATCTGGGATGGTGATGTAACCCGGTGGAGTTTATCTCTCGAACATGTGTCATATGGGATGATAGAGCTTGTGGAGCATGTTCTTTTAGTTTGTGTAATCCTTAGATATTTGATAAGAACATGTCGCCGGTTCTGAGGTCGGAACCTTATGAGGCCTGGTGCCTGAGATGAGTATATATAGATGTTCATGGTATATTAATGGTCATATACCTGAGTTGAGCCGACTAGTTGTGTTTAGATGAGGATGGTCTCGAGATGGATTTTCTCTCTCATTTGGGTTCCATATGGATGTGATGAGGTGACTTTTGCCTTTCAGTTTATGTCTTTTATTTTTTGGGGTTTTGGGGCACCAACTGAGTATTTTTATAATCACCGCTGCATGGGATTTTCCTACACTTGTTTGTTATCTTGTGCAGACCACAATCCTTTCAACAGAGTCCTATGGGGGCCCAGAGTATATAGAGCTTAGATATCTTGACCGACTGGGGTGTTTACTAGAGCTGTTTTGAGAAGCTTTCCAGTGAGTGATTTTGTCATCGATTTCCTCCTTCTAAGCAGGTTGGATGCTGTTGCATTTTTTTGGTGGGCAATGTATTTACCCTTTTGTGCATTTTTTTGTACTCTGGTTGTGGGTTGGATGTATGCTTGCAATTTTTTCAGTTTTTATATATATCTATGCACTATGGCTTAGCGGTATATGTGTGTGTGTGTGTGTGTGTACAACTACCTTATTCTAATGCCTCCCATGTCTATGATAGCCTACTCAGCACTAGTTACCAGCCCTGGGTCTATGGGAGGCAGGCTTGGGGAGTCATGGATCGAGACCTGTTCGGTTTGGTTGTTATAGAGTGTTATATTGAGGAGGTTGCACCTTTGGGATATCTATGTGTAAGTGGTCTAGCTGTGAGCTTCTTTTGGGTTTCATAGAGGTAGTGTTAGGACGTTTTGAGTTTTGCATTCAGGTTCGGGACTCTAGTTTTGTTTCGGTGAATCACATATCCCTTAACTAGGTTTCAGATAACCTTCCTTTTGACATGGTAAATTAGGACACTGGTCATAGGGGAATAATGTTATATGCATCATATTGAACTCTGTTTTGTGTTTTTATAGTTCTTCTTACATCAGCTCCCTAGATATACTCTTTTATTGTGGTGCGTCTAAATTGTATTTAAGGATGCCTCCATGACGATTGCTACTGAGGGTTCAAAAATCTAATTTTGGTGATAACCCACCCAGAGTAGATGCTTTGGATAATGGCATATGTTCTGACGTTGTACATCAAGGTGGCCTTCCAGTTAAGACACCACATGTCGAGCAGTTGGTTGTGCTGCCAGTGCAGGATGAGGAGGCACACAAGTTGAGTGCACTGCATGTCTTCCAAAGTCAGCGAACTATAAGGTACTAGGGTGATCCATACCCCCAGTTAGCTGAATACTGGCACGAAGCAACCACATGAGTTTTCCTCCTGGTGAGTTCACCTCTAGATCAGATGGTGGTCCTAGAAACAAGCCTTATGCATGGTTTGGTTGGGCCATGGTGGAGTCTAGTGACACAATCCCATGATGATGAGACACATATATAGTAATAGTTTGAGAGGATCTTCATGTAAGAGTTCTATCTAGTGACCTTGAGTTCATTACGGATCCAGGATAATCTGTAGCTGAGAAAAGAGAGAAGGATTGTGTCAGAGTACTCCATGAGGTTTACAGACCTATCATGTTATGACCTGAATATTGTTCAATACTGGTTCTTTAGGGCTTATACATTTGATAAAGGAATACATAGAGACAACCAGAAGGGTGTTGTTACCATGTTCCTTCCTATATATTCTAGTGTTTTGGAAATATCCTTGGTTGTGGGGGGCCTTTTGGCTGAGAAGATTATACCCGTTAGTGTTGGCCATGTGGGTGTTGAGACCTCGGTGGATGCTTTAGTTGCTGGAAGCTGACAGAAAGTGCATGGGTCCATACGTGATCGAGGTTTTCAGAGCGAACACCAGGACGAAGGATCTGAGGCTCAGGGCATGCAGTCTAGTTTTGGTTAGTCGGATGAGAGGTGGTGCTACACTTGTGATGCATGGGGACATCTTTCTAGATATTGTCATACCCACTGTGCTACTGAGACAAAGTCGGTTGACAAGCCTCCCAGATAGAGATAGTTTCTCGATTATGGAGGCCTTTAGGGTAGCAGATGTGGTGACGGTGCTGGCGCAATAGTGGGAGGGGATGGCAGTATGAGTTGTGGCCACCACCACCCCAATGTGGTCCCCGCCGTTCTTAGGGAGCTAGAGGAAAAAGGCAGGGACAACATCATTGCTTATAGGTTGTTTACCGTGAGGCTACGATGATGGATAGAGGTACACATTGTGTCATTTTTTACTTTCTAAAGTATTTTTGATAGACATAGATAAGTGGTACTCTTTCCTTATCATTTCTTGATCAAGGGGGATTTCAGGGCATTAGTAAGACCTTGTGTTGGTGTTGGTGTTTCTCTACATGATCTGAATGCACAATGAAGAAGGATCTTTCCCCCATAGAGACATGTTTCTTTGACGCGTTTAAAACCGTGAGGGTGAGTTGGCGCCACCCAAAGCGGATAGTATCAACTTTTAAAGGATGATTCCCTCAGACATATGAGTTTGTGAAGTTATGTTTGTTGGGGAGTTAGTGATAAAGGCATTGGGTTTCCCATAGTGTGTTCTAGTTGGAAGCATGGGAACCCTTGGTGGATTTGTTGTGGTTTTGGTGATGTCCTTGGTGTGGGAAAGACAGTTCAGAGTTCAATTTATTTTCCTCATGTTGATGGCTTTTCATGGAAGAAAATTAATAATCTAGGGAGGATGTAGTGACTCAGGATTTGGCCCTGTTAGACTTTAGAATATTTCTAAATATAAATATAGGGATAGGCGTGAAGACGGTGTGTAATTCCAAGCCCTAGTGTGCCAATAATAAATTTTATAAAAATATTAAGTATTTCTATACTGTGCACAATGAAGAAACAAGTTATCTCCTAAAAGAATTCTCGAATCAAAAATCAGAGGGGCATGCTACAACCAGAGTGTGCGGTTTACCCTGGGCAGTGTGTAACCTTTGCGGGCGTCGAACTACTGTATTAAAAGGAGACCATTGGAATTTTCATAAATAAAAGAATAATATATTTTAAACGTCAGATCTTAAATAACTAATGAATGGAGTCTCAGATCAAAATTTAGAGGTCATGGTTGAGATTAGAACCCCACATTTACCCTAGGGGTCGGATGTGAGTCGAAATCCGGATAGTTAGATGGAGAGGATTTATTTAAAAAAATTAAAATCCCCTCCCCTCCCCTTTAGAGCACACACCAAGATGAAGCCACCACCAAGAGCTCATCCTATCAGTCTTCTCTATCCACCGACGACAGACGATCAGAATCGATCGAATGAGGTGTCATCAGACTCAGATCTTGACGGTAGATGCTACCAAATCGTGCAGTAGTAGCTGCTGTTTGTGTTAAAGTTTTCCGTATTTAGAGAAGGACCTTTTGATCTTGCTTCAAAAAATTTATGAGTCGGGATCATGGATCAATGTTACGAATTGTTGAAATAATACTAATATTTTATTATTATTCATCTTCGACCCGCCTTAGCATCTGCATGGAGAAACTGACTGACATGTCATCAGTGGTGTTTTGATCATAGTAGTAGGAAAGAGTTTTCAGGATAGGTTCTGGGCACTAGGACCGAGATCTGGGGTGGGGCCCATGAGGATGGTTTTGGGTGTTTATGGAGAAACATGATTTTTCTTCTGCTATCTGTTTTGGGAGAACGAGTAGAATATCTCATTCATTTTTCTGATGGGATTGCAATGGGGTGATCCTCTTGATGAGTTTCGAAATCGTGGTGTGGGCCTCGCTCATACTTGTTATGGTGAATAGTATCTTTTCACGATTTGATAGTTTCAGGTGAGTAAATAGACTATCATGAGTGTTTTTTCATGTAAAACACAATGGTTTCCATGGTTTGAGACTAGGAGGTGCGAAATATACCGATGTTGTGGGTCTCTTGGGTTAGCGACATTTGGACTAGCATAGGTTGAGTGAACTACCTTGGTTTGATCCAATGAGGGTTCGTGTGTAATTACAACCCCAGTACTGGTCTGTGATCCCCTTGATAGAATGATTTGTATATAGTCTTGTGGTATGCCTCTAATGAGTCTTGAGAAGGATCCTCTAGCTTCACTTCACTTGATCAAGTTCTTGTTATCGATGTGACTGCTTATCTATGGGCGGCGATCCACTATCTAGCAGGAAAACCCCGTACGGTTTATGTCATCATCAAGAATATGATCCCTTATGCAATGGGTCTTATTAGTTGGGTTATGATATCATTAGGTAAATGATCCCCAACTCAACATGTGGATTTCCATAAGGTTGTGGTATAGTTGGTAATGTGATCCCCTACTGAGTGTGTGGATTCTATTGGTTTTGTGGGTTTATCGGTTCAATCCCTTACTTTACAAGTTAGACCAGATGGGGTTTCCGGCATCTTCATGACCACATTTACATTGGTGAAGATCCTTTATCAGATTGATGTGTTCTAGGGACCATCAGATTGGGTTGTGGTATCCCCCAGTGGATCCTGGGAGTGATCCCCAATATGTGAGATCTTTGAGTTACCGAAGTGGGTTCTTGTATCCCCTAAAGGACCCTTGGAGTGATCCCCTATCCATGGATTTTGGTGTTGTTGTTGTTTCAATGTGGAATTCTCAGTGACGATAATTGAAGATCATGTTCACTTGGATAGGCTATCTAGGATGGAAATGTAACCTAATGGATTGTATCTCTCAGATTCATGTCATCTGGTATAACATATCTCATGGAGTTCGTTCACCTAGATTGACTAAGCCTTAGATCTCTAAGAAGAACCTATTATTGGATATGAGTTTGGAACATCATGAGGCTTGATTCATAAGACAATTATATCTGGATATTCATGGTATATATATGGGCATTTAACTGAGCTGAGATGACTAGTCATTTTAGATGAGGGTGGTCTCAAGATAGAGTTCCTCACTCATTTGGGTTCCCTCTAGCTGGGTTGAACTGACATTTCCCTTTCAGTTACTCTCTTTTTTGGGGGGTTTTGGGGAACCCACTGAGTATTTTTATACTCACCCATACATGGGCTTTTTCTACACATGTTTTGTGACTTATGAAGACCACATGCCTTTCGATGGAGTCCTAGGAGGACCCATAGTAGGCTGAGCATAGTGAGCTTGACCGAATGGGTTGTTTTCCAGAGCTATACTGAGGAGCTTTTTGACAGGTGTTTTTGTCAGTGATCCCCTCCTTATGAGCAGGTCAGATGATTTTGCAGTTTTTTGGTGGGCCATGTGTTTTCACTTTTGTAATTTTAATTTTACTCTGGTTTGTATTAGATGTATGCATTCATTTTTTTCAATTTTTATAATCATCTCTGCACTGTGGCTTAGTGATGTATGTAGGTGTGTGTGTACAGGTACCTTAGGCTAATGCCACACATCTGTGTGACAGCTTACTCGATGCTAATCGCTATCCCCTAGCCTATTGGAGGTAGGCTTGAGGAGTCGCAGGCCGATCCCTATTGGGTTGGGTCGGGACATAGTGTTATCAGATGAGGATCCTCAATTGGGATCTCTGGGCATAGGTGATCTTGCTGTGAGCTTTGTTTGTAATGACCTTGACATTTTAATTATTGTTGTTTCCTATTTTGTTTGTGTTATTTTATTTTGTACTCAAGAAAACTATATCCTTTAATTAATGAAGTGGGTAAAATTAGAATGAGACTATTGGGTTTCAACTGTTATATGACCGTTGGCCAATATAGCCGCTGGAAACTATAATCTTAACATTGTGTTTTTATAAATATTGTTATCTTAGTTAATTAATATAGAATTAAGTTTGAATGGCCTCATCCAGTAGACTCGAGCCATATTAATCCCATCAATCGGAGCTTGGGAAGGAGGTAGCATCAGTGGGATTTGCTCTGGACCAAGCCCAAGACGAACATCAACGTATGAAGGTTGAACATAATCGCCTAAGGGATAAGTTCAAGCTGATAGAAATCACCACTCGGGCAATGTTTTCCAAACCACCCCAAGATTCTATCACCAAAGCATACCTAACACTTAGGTCCTATTCTAGTGTAATAAAGGGCTATGTAACGAGACCTTAGCTACTTTGTGTTATCCTTTTATAAATACAATTTTATTTTCTTTTTATTGAGATGTTTATGAATTTCAAATATCCAGAAAAATATAGGATGTGTATTATTGATGAATATAGGAAAAAGGGAATTTTAAAATATTTTTGAATTCATCAAATATATAATAATGTGGAATGATATTCAAAAAATGATCTTCTACAGTTTTGATAAGTGATAAATTTAGAGTCTAATAAGATCAACATGGTTTTTATTGAATAGTGAAGTTGGAATAGTAACAAACCCATATGAATAGTATTGGATAGTTATTTGACCAATAAAATAGACACTTTACCCATGAATGTATAAATAAATTTTAGATGTCTTAAAAGTGAAAAAATGATCATAGTTTATGTTTTGGTATTTTTGTACGCCATAAATATTTTATTTAAAATTTTATAATTAATTTAATAATTTAAAATGGAAATTTATTTTCATAAAATATAATCATAAATTGTTACTTAACTGTCTTAAGGGTATACAATAATCTTATGGGACCTTGATTACTTTTTAAGGTGTTACAAAATGTGTTATAGTTTTAAAGTTGTGTTTTTGGAATAAATAATAATTTTATTTAAAAATTTAATTAAAATTATTTATAAAATTATTTTCATAAAATGGACTTAATTTTTGAATGCAGAACTTCAATTTTCGGTTAGGGTGGATTTTTGGGTTTCTTCTGGAATAGTTGAATTTTCGGTGAATAATAAAAATGCAGTTTTGAGTTTCGGGTGTTTAATGACATCATTAATGATGTAAGCTTTCTGGTAAACTAATGAATAGTGATATATTCTTTGAGGTGTCCCAAGTGTCCAACACCATTGGAAAATACAATGGGAAATCCCATGGTTTTGCAAATACCACCGATGAGGTGACCCTTTGAAATTCATAATTTATTTACTCACCTTCCCTATAAATACCAAGCCATTACCCATATTAATTTAATTCAAAAATAATCCACAACAATGTTCGGGTCTCCTTACCTCCCAAGGAGTCCTCCCAAGGTGCCCTAAAGCCTTCCAAGGTCTCGAAATTCAAGATTTCAAAGTTACTCATCAAGGTAAGGAATCCTTTCACCCTCCTCTTTTATCTTAAGAATTCCTTTATGTTGTGTCTTCTAGATTCCATATTATTATGTTGAGGGTATGTTATTATATGTTCTTATTATTGTCCATTTCATGTCTAATTTTTTAGAGACCCTTTCCTCTGTCATCAGTTTGTTTTCTGAATTTTTATGTGACGTCATTAGGCTGCCGAATTTCTCGTAAAAGAAATCACATCTTCTCTTTCCTTTCAATTTTCATTTTCTTGTGTTGTGTCATTCAAATATCCATACCATGTTATTATCTCTATTTTATTATGTTTTTATATTTTTATATGAGTAATTTATGATTGGGTTACCCTTTTACCCTCTATTCTTATTATTTTCTAAAACCACATTATATAGCCTTTATGCTATTGAAATTTAGTCTCAAAATATATATCCCTTTCTCCTATGAAATTATCTTGTTTATTTATGTGAATACCCAGACCTATTTTGTTTCTATGGGTGTTCAATAATATATAAAAAGGATATATTTTATTCTATAATGGACATACATATAACCCTCACTCCATTTCCATGGGTTATAAATTATATAATGATCTTATTTTTGTAAACTTTTAAAATGGCATGATTTTGAAATGAAACCCATTTCTTTTATTGACAATGGGTTATTTTTGAAATGTTTAATTATGATCTAATTAGATCATGTGAATGTAATGAAATATTAAGGGTGTTCCCTAATAAGGCTCTAATGCATTGGGTAAAAAATTAATCTCTAGAGATGACATGTTTGACGATGCCTTGGTGATAACCTTGGGAATTTTTAAGACACCTCGGGGATAAATCATGGTGATATGTTCATGAATGACTAAATGAAATGTTGTAGATACATATTCAAGATATTTTTCATGTTATTTTCATTATGATATACCTTAACATTCATTTCTCAAGTCTTTATGTTTTTATTCATGTTTTTATTGATGTCACAAGTAAACTGATTCCCTTGTTTACCCTTACTAGTGCTTCTGCTCACCCATTCCTTGGAATGTGTGTCTTCATGTTATGATTTTTAGTAATTGTACCTAGGATGACCTTATGATGGAGCCTTACAAGTGGATTAGATTAATTTTTTTGTTTTTTATCATGTTTTATGTTCCTTATTTCGAAGACAATAGACCTTAAAGATCCTATGTTTGTAAAATGTAATGAAACGTTATGTAATAAAAAGGTGGGATGCCATATGGTTTGGGTTGTGTAGAGGCATTGTTTGGATGTTTTTAGTTTGACTTTCATGCTAGAGACTCTAGTGTTGGTATGCGGTTAATTTATCCATTCAATAGGACTCTGTTAACATTCTATTCAACTCGGTATATTAAGACACTTTTCTTATGACAATAATTGTGCATGAATCATATATGACTGAGTTTTTGGTGCTTCTTGTCCTTCTTGTGTCAGCTCCGTAGATATACTCTTTGTCCGTCGGGCATCTTGATTTTATATATGGATGACTCCACGAAGACATTCAGTTTGGGTTCTATAGTAGGATTGTGGTGACGATCTGTCCCTAGTAGAGGCATTGGACCATGGAATTGGTTTTGAGGCTGGAGCTCCAGGTGGCCTACCAATTGAGCCACCACCTGTCGAGCAGCTGGTTGTTCCGGCAGTGCGAAACAAGGATCCAAATAGGATGAGTGTGGTACATGAGTTCTAGAGGAGGTGACCTCTATGGTACCAGGGTGATCTAGACCCCCAGGAAACAAATGAATGGATTGAACCAGTCACCCAAGTTTTCCCCCTAGCGAGTACACCTCCAGATCAGATGGTGCTCCTAACGGCAAGCTTCTGTATTGTCCGGTTGGGAGATAGTTGAGCCTAGTGACACATTACCATGATGAGGATATACTCACCCAGATAGAGTTTAAGGGGATATTTAGGGGAGATTTCTATCTGATGACGCTGAGGTCAGTGCGGATCCAGGAGCTTCTATAGCTGTGGCGGGATAGCAAGACTGTGGCAGAGTACTCTGTGGGGTTTACAGACCTAACAGAATACTCCCTATATATGGTTCGAGATCTTTTCATTAGGAACTAGACCTTTGATCAGGGCCTATGTAGAGAAATCCAGTCAGGTGTGGATTCATTTTGCCTACCCACCTATGCTGGAGTGCTGGAGAGGTCCTTGGTGGTGGATATCTCTCTGGCTAACCAGAATCTGCCCATCAGTGCTAGACATGAGGGAGCATAGACCTCGTTAGGTAGTTTAGTAGCTAGTAGTTGACAGTAGGCACATGGGTCCAGATATGCCCGACGTTTCTGGAGGCGACACCAAGACAGAGGATCTATGGATCAAGTTTCTTAGGCTGGTTTTGTTTAGTTGCAGGAGAGGTGGTGTTATGCTTGCGACGACTAGGGACATCTTGCTAGATATTTTTCAACCCTTCATGCTACTGAGCGGGAGCTGTTAGAGAAGACTCCTTGGAAGAGACAATGTCTCGAGTATGGAGGTACGTAGTGCGGTGGGTGTGGTGACAGAGTTGGTGCAACAACGGGAGGTGGAAGGCGGTACGTGTTGACCCCTAGGTGGTCCACGCAGAGCTTAGGATGCCAGAGGACAAGGGAGAGGGAAATGATGTGACAATGTTTTTTCACTCTTTTCAACATATTTTTTGTATTTTTTATTGTCTTTTTTATACCAAAATTATTTTTTTAGTAAATAATTGATAATTGTTTTGTTTTTGTACATTGCTATGTAAAATAATCGATTTTAGTTTGAAACAAGTGTTTTATTGTGCTTTAGTGTCATTTTAAATAATTCTAAAATTTAATTGAGTCGTGCGAATTAGAATTTTATTTATTTATTATTTTATTTTAATTCTAGTTAGTTTATTAATTCATTTATTAAATTAATTAAGGCTTTAATATTTAAATTTTAAATAAATAACTCATTTTGTTTTTAGTCTTTAAGAAATTTAATTAGTTTCAAGAATTTAATTTTATTCATTTAATATGTTTATTCTTTAATTTAATTAGTTCTTTAACTAATTGGTTAATTATTTTAAGCAAGTAATTATAAATATTTTAATTTGTTCTTTAATTATGTATGTTTATAAATTTTAGACCCAAATTAATTCATTCTTCTAAATATAGTTTCATTAATTTTATTTTTTTTAACTTTTTGTTTCTAGTTTTTAATTTTATTATATTTAATTTAATTTATTAATTGATTTATTTCTTTTTTAGTTTTATTTTATTATTTTATTTATTTAATTATCTTTGTTTTTTTTGTCGCAGGTGTTGCAGTCGCACTGTCCGACCCTTAGCGTTGACCTTGCTACCGATACACATCCTCACCGTTACAATCCAGCTACCGATATACCCCCATTCCAGCTACTGATACACCCATCCTCACTGCTACCCCACTACCAGTAGCCCAGCCTACTGATAAACCAAACCTCACTGCTACAGCTACCTCACAAATATAACAATCCCTACAGTTACACCCCTTCCTCTAAACCTCACTGATACCCTACAGCCCAATGATATAGTCTACTGAGACAGCTCAAAAATCCTCACCCCCTCTACCAGTAGCTTTTTCTAACTGCCGATACACCATCTCACTGTAGCCCATTTCTACCAATCCTCACTGATATACCCATCTCACTATTACAATACAGCTACCGATAGATCCTTCCACTCCTGCTGTCATCCCCATTCCAGCTACCGATACATCTCCCCGCCTCCTGGATTCCAGCAGCCTGCAGGGACAACCAAATAGAAGCAGCAAAATTCAGCCTACACCTCCCTCCACCGCGGCACCGCCCCTGCATCACTGACCCTCCACCCGAATCCCATCACACTGCATCTCCATAAGCACCAACAACAATCAACAATTCATCATTCAATTCGAATAAGAGAAAAATCAATGCATATCAGCAAACTCTAAATGAGAAGAATAATCACACAACCCGTTCATAGAAAAATAAGAACCCCAAATAAAACCCTTGCTCCCCTATTGGAACCGCCGCACATTCCCTGTTGAACCCCCTCTCCCCCTTCATTTCGCATTCCACCTCGTCCCGGACCCCGCCGCGGCCCCTGCTGTGCGCTGCATCCTTCTCCACAGCTGTCGATGTCCCCGGAAGCACCACACAAACCACCCGATCCGCGAGCCGGCGTCTCCTTCAAAACCGAGACAACCCTGCACCTTTCCGCCTTGATCCTCTACTGTTCCCCATGCTGGACAACGCCGCCCCCTCTTCCCCCTTTCATCCATGCAGAAGCCTTCTCCCCTTCTCTATTCTATTTTCCTTTTCTTTTTTTATATATTACAATATACAATAAAATTCATTTTATATATACTTTTTATATTAACATATATATAGTATAACTATAATAACATATAATATAACATAATATTTCATAATACACTATATATATAACATGTGATATAACACGTAATATAGTATATATATATACCTATTATAATACAATAAAAATTATAGTTATATTAATAATTATATATAAGCTTATATATATTATTAAGTATATCATAATAATAATAATAATTATAATTACATATTTTAGTTTTAATATTAAGTATTATATATATATTATTATTAAGTATATTTATTAACTAATCTAAGTAACAATATTAATATATAGTTTAGTTTCATTTTACGTGTTTATCTTGTGTTTTTTTAATGGGGAGTCACGTGTACTTGTGTGTATTAAAAGAAGTTATTCGTTGCAAGGGAGAGATGCACTCACTTGGGGCTCACTTGAAGTTAGCTCACCATGCACATTATTTTTTTCAGTTAGGAGAAACTGCTACGGTGACAAGCACGGGAGGAGCAGCATAGTGATGGAGCCACGTGGTGGCCGAGGAGCACTTCAGGGGAGATTCCAGAGGCTTTGGTTAGGTGATGAACGCACAAGAGGCCGAAGAGGCATAGGGGAGGATTCATTCCATGCAGGTAGGCATCAGAGATAATCCAGGGACGAAGACTAGCAGCAGGACCGTGGGGATCCATAGGAGAAGAGCAGGAAGAACATACCCGATCTCTCATGAGTAGATTGGAGTACAAGAACTTATCATTTTTACACCTCGATTCCCAGGGCGGGACATCTATCGGAGTTCCAACAGTGCATCCACCATCAAGAGGCAGGAGTTAGAGTTTCTGAGAGCTCGAGCAGGGAGACGAACATTCTTATTTGACTTGTGCTCTGTTTTTCATCAATTGAATTTATCATGAACTACATTGATTCTTATTTCACTGTTGCTTTAAAACCAACCACGATGTCCGGATAATTCCCTTGGGGGGGGAATAATCTGGTTGATTCAATCTGTTTAATCTCATTCATGCACTTAATCCTTGCTCTGGATTGCCTCTCTCACTATTTACAGACGAGCGTATATTCAAAACAACATGATCGAGTGAAAACTGATCTTGTTTTCACATTAATTAAAATTGTTTCAATCTATGTAATTCATTGAAAAGTGAATTACTCTTGAAATATAGAGACACACTGAACTCAACTATCAAGTTGAACTCAGTGACTACTGACTTGATTTCACCATTGGATGGAATGTCTCTTATAGTAGAGGGACTGTAAGAGCTATTACATCACAAGCTGACCAGATGACAACTCTGTCCAGTTACTCTTAGTCAGATCCATGCTCTTCAATTTCAGTGCATGAATAGGGTTAAGCAACATCAAATCGGCCAGTGGACTTCCCCTATTCCTCATTTATTGGTTGTTTTCACCATAATTCCTCTTGCTGCTCTGTTTCTGTCTACTTACTTGGAATTCACCATTTCACCCCTTCTTATTCAAGCACTAAATCTCTTTCACTCTACTCCACCACCACCAATTTCCTCTGATCTTTTTGTTGCATGTGTGTTTTTGTTTAGTATTTTTATAGAGCACCAAACACAACAACATGCCTCCATGTGGTTCGACCCTGTATTGCCTCTGTCCTAAGTAGTAAGTAAGTTTAAATTTTAGTTTGTCGCCCCTGCCCAACGACGCGCGAGTGTGAAAATTTTATCTCCATTGTTGGGTAGGCTAGGTGCATTTAAAATAACCAAACGAAAATTCACAAAAAAAAATCATGAAAAATCACTAAAAAAATCTTCAAGAAGTAAATTGAATTTCAAAATAAAAGAATTGTGAACCTGCTTCATGAAAACCAGGTCTAAGTCTGAACATTAGTACCTGGTAACCCTGATATTAATAAGCACCTCAAAGTAGTGAAAATGAACAAAGACATGGTCAAAATGGAAGATAACATAAATGAAAAACTGAACAATCCACTTCCTGAGAATGTGAACCAACATGGAAGGATGAACCAACCTGGGAATGAGATAACTGAGAGGCACACATTGAGAGAGTTCTTGCTACCGTAAGTATCTAGTAACCCTTCATGCATTAGACACTCTCCTAGGTCCAGGAACTATGGGATCAATCAATCCATGCTTAGTCAGCTGCCTAACTTCAATGGAATGTCTAGTGAAGACTCTCTTGACTTCATTAGATCCTTCTATTGTAGTGTCCAACAGCTGCCACTTAGGGGTCTCACTGAGGATGAGCTTAAATTGAGAGTGTTCCCCTTCTACCTCAAGGGAAATTCTAGGTCTTGGTTCCAACAGAGTGAGGAAGAAATATTTTTCAACTGGAATCAGGTTTACAATTCCTTCATAATGAAATTCTATCCGAGGAGGTTGACATCTGATATTAGGTATAAGATCACTGGATTCCTTCAGGATGAAGGTAAACTGTTTCATGACGCCTGGGATAGGTTTAGAGGTTTTCTTTGGCAGTGTCCAAACCATCAATATACACCTCAATTACTCATGGACACCTTTTACAATAGTCTTACCCCTTACCACCAAACATTGGTGGATCAGTCTTCTGGAGGAGATTTTAGTGATAGGACTGATAAAGATCTCAAACAGATCTTTAACACATTATCTCAGAACTCCCAGCACAAATTCTCTATGAGGAGAACCATCATGAGAAAGGAAGCTGCCCCTGGTCATCAAGATGAAGCCCAAGAAGCTGGGTTCTTCAATGAGAACCCACATCAAATCCTTAAGGAGCAGTGTCACCGCTATGGCATGTATGGCCATTCTCAAACTTGTTGTCCAAACTTTGATATTCCTGTCGAGCCTCCTGAGAGTGTTAGCTTTGCTGGATATGGATCTCGGATGCCTCCTAGGGATGATCCTTTTTCCAACACCTACAATCAGGGGTATAGGAACCATCCAAACCATTCATGGAGGGAGCAGGGTGTCCTCCGACCTACTGCTACTCTTGGATTCCAGCAGCCTCCTATGCAGCAATTCCAACACCAATCCCAACCTAAGGCTGAGTCATCCAACTCAAAAGATGAGGCGAGAGACATGTTCCATCAGTTCATAGGGAGGTTTTATGAACAAAAGACCAAAAATGACTTTGATAAAGTTCAAATGGATGCTATAATGAAGAACATGGAAATAAAAATGGGGCAGTTGGCTAGGGTTGCTAGTAATAGTGAAAAGGGAAGGTTGTCCAGCACCACTGAAGCCAATCCTAGGGAGAATTCCATGGTTGTGACCACTAGGAGAGGTCTCCAAACTCACCAAGAGCCTGGGAAAGAACCCCAAAATGATGAAAATGAAAAATTGGATAAAGCTGGAAACTTAAATTTGAAAGAACCTGAATATAGAAAACTCGACAGCTCCCCTAGAATTTCTCCAGTTCATCCTGATACGACTCAAAAACTAAAAGAAAATGGCTTGAAAAATAAAGACAATAAAGGGAAGAAAATTGTTAAAGAAGAAGTTGTAGAGATGCCTTCAATTGTGAGTAATTTTTCCCCTGCAATTATCTTCTCACAAAGAATTAAGATACCAATTCGTGATTCTGAACTGTTGAAATTTTTGAAAGTGGTAAAAAACTGAACATTGATATCCCATTCATGGAAGAACAAATTCAAAGCCCATCATATCTGAAATCACTCAAGAAAATCTGGTCCACCAAAAAGAAATTGGAATAATTTCCCACCTATAGCTTAACTGAGGAGTGTAGTGCAGTCTTGCAGAATAGAATACCTCCTAAGCTTTAGGATCATGGAATCTTTGTCATCCCTTTCACATTTTGGGATAGAGGTTGTAAGTTAAATTGTTTGTGTGACTTGGGTGCTAGTATTAATCTGATTCCACTGTCCCTTTTTCAGCACCTAAGATTAGGATTTCCCCAACCAACCACTGTGGTGTTACGACATACTGATAGGTCTATTACTCATCCAGTGGGTAGGGTCAATGATCTGTTAGTGGGAGTAGGCAGACTCTTCTTGCATTCTGACTTTCTTATCCTTGATATGGAGTGTGACCAGGAGATTCCTATCATTCTTGGTAGGACCTTCTTGGCCACAGGGGGAGTTGTGATAGATGTATCTAAGGGGAAACTGATTTTCAATTTGGGTGAGAAGAAAGAAGAAGCCAATGTGATTAAGAAAATACAAGAACCCACCCACCCAATTTTCCCAAAATATGAGATGTTAGCTGCTGAGAGTAGTGTTGATAATGAGGAAGAAGACTTTCTAAGAATGATAGCCGAAATCAATAGTGAGCCTGAATTCCCTACTGCTTCTTACATGGGGATCATATCAAGTAAGGAGAGAGAGTTTATTGATGAGTATGAGGGAGAATTCTTGGAGAACACAGATGAGTTTGTTTTAGAGAACATTCTTGCCCCGTGATAGGAGTCTGAGTTTGAGGAGATATCTCTTGGAATTTCTTGCACTGAGGAAAAAGATTGGTCTACTACCTTCTTCAAGAGGCAGCATGAAGACCTTGGGCCACCAAAGCCCAAGTGTCATGCTGGGTTTTATGGGTGGGGGAGAGGGTTCATTCTAGTGTCATTTCGAATTCCCCCTTCTTGAAACTGAGTTTGTTTTTTAGATGGTCAAATTAATTTTTTTTTCATTTTTTGAAAAAAATGGTTCAAAATTATTTTAATTTTTTTTCAAATTCTTTCATCAATTTATGGTCATTGGAGGTTCAATGTTATTTCATTCATGTCTTGTTTAGTGGATGAGTGTTTTATGGATGTTGAGAGTGACACTGAGTTAGAAACTGTTAAGTATGAATGATTGCTGAGTGCAATTGTTCACTGTCTCTATGAACCTTTCTATTTAGGAACTCAGGATGAGAGTGTGACCGAATAAGTCTTGTGGAATGAGGATCATGACATAGAGTAACTAGAAGTTCTCAATGGAACCCATGGGACTCACATTTTTATTAAATAATATTCAATAACTTTAGGATGTCAATCCGAATGATTATTAATTTAGTCCTTTGTAACTAGAGTAAAATGGGAAAATTGGATCACATGGGGAGTATCTAAGACAAGGTGCACTAGGCGCATTTATGTGAATAAATAAATCCAGTTTCAATCTTAATAAGTGCTATGCACAGTGCTCTGCACATGAAATATGGCTGGGAAAATGTAAAATAAAGTGCCCTTGTCAAAAATAAACTCATTAAGGTGAGGGGAATTCTAAACCAAGATAAAGAAGGGAGAAATTGACTTGATTAATTTTAATTTGGGTTGAATCAATATAGTGATCAATTTAATGGACATTAATTTCTGGAACCTGGAGGAAGGTGAGAATGGATGGTGCCCTTGGTTAATTATTGAGTCCCACTTCATCTAACCTGGCAACACTCCGTGAATTAGAATTTGAATTTGATGGTGAAGTAGAACAGTTAATGAATACATATAGGAGGCATGACATACTTGACAGTGTACGAATTTGTAAAGCTCTTAACATCCAGTGGGATTTTGAAGCTAAGGAGGCCATCACTTTTGAGCACCATTGAAAATCCCAACCTACTGTTGGTCTTGATCCTCTAGATTTTGAGGTTCAATCATGCACCTTTTTGAGTTAGAATTCACAAATCATAGTTCTGTTTTAAAGTCTAAGGCATGTATTTTTTTGAGGAAAAACATTTCTTTAAGTGTGGGGGGAGTTTGATGTGGTAGTGTTTTTGAACTCTTTGCCACATCTTTTGTGTATTTTTTATTGTCTTCTTTATACCAAAATGATTGTTTTTAGTAAATAATTGATAATTGTTTTGTTTTTGTACTTTGCTGTCTAAAATAATCAATTTTAGTTTTATACAAGTGGTTTATTTTGCTTTAGTGTCATTTTAAATAATTCTAAAATTTAATTGAGTCATGTGAATTAGACTTTTATTTATTTATTCTTTTATTTATTTATTCTTTTATTTTTATTCAAGTTAGTTTATTAATATATTTATTAAATTAATTAACTCTTTAATCTTTAAATTGTAAATAAATAACTCCTTTGGTTTTTAGTATTTTGGCAATTTAATTCTTTTCAAAAATTTAATTTTATTCTATTAATATGTTTATTCTTTAACATAATTAGTTCTTTAATTAATTGGTTAATTAATTTAAGAAAATAATTATAAATTTTCTAATTTTTTCTTTAATTATGTATGTTTATAAATTTTAGACCCAAATGAATTAATTATTTTAAATAAAGTTTCATAAATTTTATTTTTCTTAACATTGTGTTTTTAGTTTTTAATTTTATTATATTTAATTTAATTTATTAATTGATTTATTTGTTTTTAGATTTATTTAATTATTTTATTCATTTAATTTACTTTTTTGTTTTTGTCGTAGGTGTTGTAGTTGCACGGTTTGTCCCTTAGCGGTGACCTTTCTATCAATACACATCCTCACCGTTACAATCTAGCTACCGATATACCCCCATTACAGCTACTGATACACCCATCCTCACTGCTACCCCACTACGAGTAGCCTAGCCTAGCGATACACCACCCTCACCACTACAACTACCTCACCGATATAACAATCACTACCGATACACCCCTTCCTCTAAACCTCACTGATACCCTCCAGCCCACCAATATAGTCTACTGATATAGACCACAAATCCTCACCCCCTCTACCAGTATCTTTTTCCAACTACCGATAAACCATCTCACTGTAGCCCATTTCTGCTAATCCTCACCGAAATACCCATCTCACTGTTACAATCCATCTACCGATACATCCTTCCACTCCTGCTGTCACCCCCCATTCCAGCTACCAATACATCTCCCCACCTCAGGGATTCTAGCATCCCGCAGCGACTACCAAATAGCAGCAGTAAAATTCGGCATGAACCTCCCTCCACCGCGGTACCACCCCTACATCACAGACCCTCCACCCGAATCTTGTCGCACCGCATCTCCATCAGCACAACCAGCAATCAACAATTCATCACTGAATTCGAATCATAGAAAAATCTATACATATCAACAAACTCTAAATGTGAAGAATAATCACACAACCCATTCTTAGAAAAATAAAAACCCCAAATCAAACCCTTGCTCCCATGTTGGAACCGCCGCACATTCCCTGTCGAACCCCCTCTCCCCCTTCATTTCGCCTTCCACCTCGTCCCGGACCCCGCCGCAGCCCCTGCTTTGCGCTACCTCCTAATCCACAGCTGCTGATGTCCCCTGAAGCGCCGCACGATCCACCCGAGCTGCGAGCCGACCTCTCCTTCAAAACCGAGACAACCCCGCAACTTGACCACTGGATCCACCATCGCACCCCTTGCTATACATCCCCTCCCCCTCTTCCCCCTTTCATCTACGTCGAAGCCTTATCCCCTTCTCTATTCTGTTTTCTTTTCTTTTTTTATATATTATAATATATAATAACATTCATTTTATATATACTTTTTATATTAACATATATATAGTATAACTCTAATATCATATAATATAACATAATATTTCATAATACACTATATATATAACATGTGATATAACACATAATATAGTATATATATATACCAATTATAATACAATAAAATTTATTGTTATATTAATAATTATATATAAGCTTATATATATTATTAAGTATATCATAATAATAATTATCATTATAATTACATATTTTAGTTTTAATATTAAGTAATATATATATATATTAATAAGTATGTTTATTAAATAATCTATGTAACAATAATAATATATAGTTTAGTTTCATTTTATGTTTTTAACTTGTGTTGTTCTTTTAAGGGGGAGTGACGCGTACTTGCGGGGAATAAAAGAAGTTATTCATTGCAAGGGGAGATTCACTCACATGGGGATCACTTGAAGTTAGCTCACCACGCACATTATTTTTTTCAGTTAGGAGCAACAGCTCTAGTGACAAGCGCAGGAGGAGCAGCACAGTGAAGGAGCCACATTGTGGCTGAGGAACACTTCAGGGGAGATTCCAGAGGCTTCGGTTAGGTGATGAACGCACAAGAGGCCGGAGAGGAATAGTGGAATAATCATTCCATGCAGGGAGGCATCAGAGATAATCCAGGGACGTAGACTAGTAGCATGACTGGGGGAATCCATAGGAGCAGAGTAGGAAGAACATACCTGATCTCCCTTGCGCAGATTGGTGTATGAGACCAGAGCATTTTCACACATTGATTCCCAGGGCGGGACATCGAGCGGAGTTCCAACAATGCATACACCATCAAGCGGCAGGAGTTAGTGTTTCTGAGAGCTCGAGCAGGGAGACGAACATTCTTATTTGACTTGTGCTCTGTTTTTCTAGAATTGAATTTAACATGAACTACATTGATTCTTATTTCAATATTGCATTAAAACCAACCACGATGTCTGGATAATTCCCTTTGGGGGGGAATAATCTGGTTGATTCGATCTGTTTAATCTCATTCATTCACTACATCCTTGCTCTGGATTGTCTCTTTCACTATTTACTGATGATCTTATTTTTAAAACAATTGGATCAAGTGAAAACCGATCTTGTTTTCACTTTAATTAAAACAGTTTCAATCTATGTAATTCATTGACAAGTGAATTACTCTTGAAAGAGAGAGACACATCGAACTCAACTGACATGTTGATCTCAATGACTACTGACATGATTTCACCATAGGATGGAATGTCTCTTACAGTCGAGGGACTGTAAGAGCTATTACATCACAAGCTGACCAGACGACAACTCTGGCTGGTTACTCTTAGTCAAATCCATGCTCTTCAATCGCAGTGCATGAATAGGGTTAAGAAACATCAATTCTGCCAGTGGACTTCCCCTCTTCCTCATCTATTGGTAGTTTGCACCATAATTCCTCTTGCATCTCTATTTTTGTCTACTCACTTTTCGTTCACCATTTAACCCCTTCTTCTTGGCTCACTAAATGTCTTTCACTCCACTTCACCACCACCAATTACCTCTGATCGTTTTTTACATGTATGTTTGTTATTAGTATTTTTTAGAGCACCAAACACAACAATAGGCCTCTCTGTGGTTCGACCCTATCTTGCCACTATCCTAAGTAGTAAGTAGATACAAATTTTAGTTTGTCACCCATTCCCAACGACACGCGAGCGGGCAGACAACTACATGCCATATAGGTTGTTCACCATGAGGCTCTGATGATAGATAGATGTATGCTTGTGTCCTTTCTACTTTTTTTTGTAGTTTTGATAGACACTGTAAGGCGGTACTCTTTCTTTTATGTTTTATGGTTGAGGTTTGTTTAGGGGTTTGGTTAGATCCTTTTTTAGTGATGGTGTTGCTCGATGTGCTTTGAATGCACATGTAAGGGGGATCTTTCCCCCATTGAGATGCGTTTTTATGATGCAATTCAAACTGTGAGGGCGAGTCAGGGCTTCCCAAAGCGGATAAAATCATTGAGTAGAGGACATGTCCCTGTGACTTATGTGTTAGGGTATTTTTGTGTGTTGGGGAGTGTGTGAAAAAGGCCTTGGTTTCCCCATAGTGTGTTCTAGATGGAAGCATTGGAACCCTTGGTGGCTTTATTGCAGTTTTTGGGAAATGCCTAGTGTGGGAAACCTAGTTTAGAGTTCAATTTCTTTTCCTCATACTGATGGATTTTCAGGAATGAAAAGTACTAATGTGGGGAGGTTGTAGAGACGCGGGTTTTGGCCCTATAATAATTTTGAATATTTTTATGAATAATTTCAAATCAAGGCGTAAAGAGGTTGCGTGATTTCTAGACCCGGCGTACCCAGAATAAATTTTATAAAAATATTAATTATTTTTATTCTGTGCACTAGGAGTAAACAAGGTATCTCCTAAAAGGTAGCTCAAATCAGAAATTTGAGGACATGGATGTGTCCAAAGTGTGTGGTTTACCCTAGGCGGGGTGTAACCTTTGCGGACACATGCCCGCTGTAGAAAAAGGTGACTAGTGGAATTTTTATAAATAAATGAATAAATTATTTTAATCTTCGGATCTAAAATTACTTCTTAATGGAGTCTAGAATCAAAATTATTAGGATGCATTTGAGTTCATAATGCCACATTAATCATAGGGGCGCCCTTAACTTTGTTCATTGTGGGTACGGGGTCAGAGGCGAATCGGGAGCCAAAAAATTAAATAGAGGGGGTTTAATTAAAATAAATTAAATCCCATACCCTCCACTGTGGTGTGCAATCCATGATGAGGCCACTACTATGAGCTCCTACACCCCACCTCCTTCCACCGACGACGGATGATCAGAATCCGGTGAACGAGGTGGCGTCACACTCGGATCCTGACGGCGGACGCTCCCAAATCGTGCTGCAGCAGTACCGGTGTGTGCAAAGTGTCAATGATCCACCAAAAGGTCAGTGTATGAGTTTTAAATTCCCAGATCCAATTTATTATTTTTTTTCTTAAAATCATTATAAGGGTTGTGTAGTTTGAGTCAGGAGATTTCTGAATCATGTTTCGTATTTGAATTAGGAGCACCAGGGTTCTCCAAGTGGGTCTTGGATGATATCTAGGGGAAAACCTAGATTCTTGCACTGGCCATGGAAAAATACAGCATGGGAGGAAGCACCGGTGCAGTAGAAGTTCAGTGGTTACTAGATTTAGCATGGTGGTATCCGGGGGTGGAGTGGTGGTTTCTGATGAGACCGATGGTGGTCCGACTAGAATTTTTCCAGGGGTTATTTAATCCCCTGTAACTCAAAAAACATAACTCCACATTGTGAGCCGTCATTGGCGCACATTGCTTGCATCATGATAGAGTATTTGAAGTTTCTTATGAAATTTTATGAGTTGGTTTCTTGGCCTGGGGCTATGAATCGTTGAAATAATAATAATATTTTATCATTATTCAACATCGACACGCTGTAACATCTGCATAGAGCATGGGATTAAAGCATTGTTAGTGGTGTTGTGATAATGATTGTAAGGATGAATTTTTAAGATAGTTTTTCGGAATGGGGACCGAGATTAGGGTGTGGGCCCCATAAGGCTGTTTATGGACATTTGCAGAGAAACATGACTTTTCTGTCTGGTGACCGTTTTGGAGGAATGAGTAGACGATATCGTGTGATTTTTTGAGGGGATTGCAATGGTCCAATCCTATTGATGAGTTTGGGAATTTTTTTATGGGCCCTTCTTAGACCTGTTATAGTGAATAATAATTTTTTCATCAGTTGACCATTTTAGGAGAGTAAATAGTCTATCATGTGTGTTTTTCCTCATATAATGTGATGTTTGCCTTGGACTGAGCTTAGAAGGTGCCCAGTGTGGGGATGTTGTGGTTCACATAGTTTAGCGACGTTTGGACCAGCAACGGTTGACTGAACTCCCTCGGTTTGTTCCCATGAGGGTTCGTGTGGCATTACAACCCTAGTACATGTTTGTGATACCCTTGATCGGATGATTTTCTGATAGAGTTGTGGTATACCACCTATGAGAATGGATAAGAATCTTCTATCTTCTCTTCCCTAGATCGGGTTCTTAGTATCATTGTGACCATCCATGGGTGGTGATCCCCTATATAACAAAACAACCCCTTAGGGTTTGAGGCATCATGGGGTATATGATCCCCTACATAATGGGTTTTATTAGTGGGGTTGTGGTGTCATTGGGTTTACAATCCCTTACTCAGAGTTTGGATTTCTGTAGGGTTGCGATATTGTAGGTAATGCGATCCCCTACTAAGTGTGTGGTTTTAGTAGGGTTTGTGGTGTCATCAGTTTGATCCCCTACTTTTGAATTTAGACCTGATGAGGTTTCTGACATCATCATGACCACCTTTTCATGGGTGACGATCCTCTATCTGAATGATGTTTTTTGTGGACTGTAATATCAGGTTGTGGTATTTCCCTGCAAATCATGGGAGTGATCCTCTTTCTGTGAGATCATTGAGTTACCAACATGATTTATTTTCTCCCCTAGTGGACCCTAGGTTTGATCCCCTATCCAAGGAGTTTTTTGTTTCAACTGTTTCAGCATTGCATTATCAGTGATGATATAAAATGACCATGTTCACTTAGATGGGCCTTCAGGGATGGCGATGTATCCCTATGGAGTGTATATCTCATATGGGTGTCTTCTGCGATGATAGAGCTTGTGCAGTTTGTTCTCCTAGTTTGAGTATTACTTCGAGCATTGAGTAGAACTATTTTATATTTATGAGGTCAGAACCTCATGAGGCTTGGTCCCTGAGATGAGTATATCTAGATTTTCATGGTATATGTATGGGCATATACCTGTGCAAATCTCACTAGTCGTGTTTAGTCGAGGATGGTCTTGATATGGAGTTTCTCTCGCTTTTTGGTTCCCTATGGCTGGGATGTGATGACTATTACCTTTTAGTTTCTCTCTATTATTTTTGGGGTTTTTGGAGAACCTTATAATTATTTTTTTACTCACACCTACATGGGATTTTCCAGAAAAAGTTTTTTCTATTGTGCAGACCACATGCCTTTTAATTGAGTCCTTGGAGGACCCGGAGCAGGTAGAGCATAGTGAGCTTGACTAACCGGGATGTCTACCAAAGCTATGATGAGGTGCTTTTCGGCGGGTGATTTTTTTAGCAATCACCTCCTTCTAAGCAAGTTGGATGTTTTACAGTTTTTTGGTGGGACATGTATTTTCCCTTTTCTACTTTTCATTGTAATCCAGTTCTGGATAAGGTATATACAAGCATTTATTTTTAGTTTTTATATATATATCAGCATTTTGGCTTAGAGGTGTATGTGGGTGTGTGTGTGTCAATGTACATTAGGCTAATGCCTCCCAAATCTGTGATAGCCTACTCAACACTAGTTCCCAGCCCCTGAGCTATTAAAGGCATGCTGGGGGAATCGCATCTCGATTACCATTGGGTCAAGTCGCGAAAAAATGGTACAATAGGAGGTTTGACATTTGGGATATCTAAGCATAGGTGGTTTAGCTGGGAGTTTGGTTTGGGTTTCATAGCAGCAATGTTTGAGTGTTTCGAGTATGAATTTTTTGGCCAAGGAAACCAATGTTGAAGCTGCATCTGACGTATCCATTCACCAGGACTCCGATAACATGCCTTTTGACTCGGTACGTTAGAAAACTGGTTGCAGGGGAATAACGGTACATGAAACATATATGACTGGATCTTGTTTTTTTCATTCCCTTTTAGCATCAATTGCCCAGATATACTCTTTGACGATGGTGTGTCTTGATTTTATTTCAGGATTCCTCCACAATGACAACCATAGCGGGTTCCACAACATGATTGTGGTGACAATCCTCGCCGAGTAGAGTTTTTGGATCATGACATAAGTTCTAAGGCTGGACCTCCATGCAGTCTGCCAGTGGAGCCACCACCTATCAAGCTACTGGTCGTGCAGGCAGTGCAGGACAAGGATGCGCACAGGGGGAGTGCACTAAATGAGTTCTATAGGCAGTGACCTCTAAGGTACCATGGTGATCCAGACCCCCAGGAAACTGATGATTGTCTCGAATCAACCACCAGAGTTTTCCGCCATATGAGGACACCTCTAGATTATATAGTGGCCCTAGTGGTGAGCCTTTTACACGGTTCGATTGGGCGATGGTGGAGTCTAGTGACTCAATCCCACTATGAGGAGATGATCATGTGGGAAGAATTTTAGTGGCTCTTCAGGGAAGAGTTCTATCTAGTGATGCTATGGTCAGGGCTGGTCCAGTAACATCTGTAGCTATGGCAGGAGAGTAAGACTGTGTCGTAGTACATAGTACGGTTTACATACCTATCACAGTACTCCCCAGATATGGCTCGAGAACCAAATTTTAGGGCTCAGAACTTTGAGAAGGGCCTATGTAGAGACATCTGGGAAGGTTTGGTTTCCTTGTGTCTACCCACCTATACTGGAGTTTTGGAAAGGGTATTGGTGGTGGGGAGATTTCTGGATGAGTAGATTCTGCCTGTCAATGCTGGGCATGAGGGATCTGAGACCTTGGTAGCAGGTTCGGTAGCTGGTAGTCACAGAGAGGCATAGGGGTCCAGACGTGCCCGACATTTATGTAGGCGACCCTAGGATAGAGGATCTGAGAATCAGGGCTATCAGGACAGTTTTGTTCAGTCGTAGGTGAGGCGTTGTTACTACTGTGATGGCCAGAAACATCTTGCTAGTGATTTTCCAACCATCCATGCTGCTGAGTGGGAGGCGGTCGACAGACCACCTTGGTAGAGGCTACATCACATGTATGGAGTTACGTAGGGTGGATGACATGGTGAAAAAGCTGGTGCATTAGTCGTAGGTGGCAGGTGGTAGGAGTTTCCATTGACACCACCCCTAGGTGGTCCTTACCGAGCTCAAAGAGCTGAAGGATGAGGGCGATGACTACCGCATGACTTAGAGGTTTTTTACCCTGAGGCTTTGAGGGGGGATAGAGGTATGCTTTGTCTCCTTTCTACTTTCTTTAGTATTTTTTACAGACACTGTTAGGAAGTACTCATTACATTCTATTTGTTGCTCGATCATTGTTTAGGGAGTTGGAAAGACCCTGTGTTGGTGTTGGTGTTGCTCAACTTGCTTCGAATGCCTGAGGAATATTGATCTTTCCCCCACCAAGATGCATTTCTGTGATGCGATTAAATCTATTCGGCCGAATCAATGCCACCCAAAACAGGAAGTATCAAGGTACGGAGGACGATTCCCTCTGACTTATGAATTTGAGTTGGGTTCTGTGTTGTGGATTTAGTGTGAAAGGCTTTTGGTTTCCCATAGAGTGTGCTATTTGTAAGCATGGGATCCCTTGTTGGCTTTGTTGCGGGTTTGGTGAACTCCCTGTTGTGGGAAACCCAGTTTATATTTCAGTTTCTTTTCCTCATGTTGGTGGTTTTTTGGGGACTAAAATTACTAAGGTGGGGAGGACGTAGAGACTAGGGTTTTGTATCTATTAGACATTGTAATATTTCTACAAACAATTCAAGAGATAGGTGTGAAGATGACATGCGATTCTGAGCCCCAATGTACCCGAAATAATTTTTATAAAAATATTGAGTATTTTTATATTGTTCATGAGGTAGAAAAACTTTATCTAATAAACACTATCTCAAATCATAAATATGAGTGCATGAATGCCTCCGTATTGGGCGTTTTACCCCAGGCGGGGTGTAACCATTGCAGACACTGGCCTACTTTAGAAAAAGGTGATAGGTGGAATTTACATAAATAAATGAATAATTTATTTTAAATGTCGTATCTAAAATATCTTATGAATTGAGTCTTGAATCGAAATTATGAGGCAATGTTTGAGTTCAGAATGACACATTTACCCTACGGGTGCCATAAACATTGTCTGCGCGGGGCGCGAGGTCGGAGAAGAGTGGGGAGCCAGACAATTGGATGGAGAGAGTTTAATTAAAATAATAATAAATCCCCTACCCTACCCTTTGGAGCTCATGCTAGGAGGAAGCCACAGTCAGGATATCCTCCTCCCTTCATCTTCCATCCATCGATGATAGATGATCAGAATCGTGCGACCGAGACGTCATCGGACTCGGATTTTGACGGCGGATGCTCTCGGATCGTGCAGTAGTAGCTGTGGAGTGTGAAAAGTTTCAGCGATCTTCAAAAGGTAGGTAGGTGAGTTTTAAAATCCTAGATCCCTTTTATTTATTTTTTTTCTATAAATAGTTATGTGGATTGGGTAGTTCAGGTCTCGAGCTTTCCGAAACATGTTTCAGATCTGAATTTGGACCATTGGGGTGCTCTAGGTGGTTCCTGGAATTTTTCCATTGGAAAATACAAATTTCGGTGGCAGCCATGGAGGAATACGACATGGGAAGTGGTGACACTGTGGAAACGCTATGGTTTCTGGATCCTATGTGGTGGCTTTGGGTGCAACATGGTGGTTTTCTGTGAGAAAGGTGGTGGTCCAACCAGAATGTTTCTGGGGGTTCTTTAAACATCCAGAACTCGCAAAACATAACTCTGATTTCTAACCCGTTTGTGGCGACACGTTCCTTTTGTCTAGACAGAACATTTGATATTACTTCAACAATATTATAACTTGGGTTCATGGCCTGGGTCTATGAATCATTGACATAAAAGTAATATTTTATTATTATTCAACATCGACCCGCTGTAACTTCTACACGGAGCGTCTGATTGACGTGCTGTCAGTGGTGTTGTGAACCGAGTAGTAAGGAAAACATTGCATGATCTTTCTTGGGCACTAGGGCCAAGATCAGGGATTGTGCCCCATGATGCTGGTTTTGGGTATTCACAGAGAAACATGAATTTTCCTTCTGGTGTATGTTTTGGATGAATGGGTAGATGATCTCATGCGTTTTTCTAAGGGGATCGCAATGGTGTGGTCCTCTTGATGAGCTTCGGAATCATGGGGTGGGCCCACCTAAAACATGTTATGATGAATAATAATGTTTTCATTGGTTAACTTTTTCATGCGAGTAAATAGTCTATCATGTTTTTTTTTCACATAGAATGCGATGGTGGCCTCAGTTTGAGCTAAGGAGGAGTGTAGTGTGGCGATGTTGCGGGTTTCGTGGGATAGTGATGTTTGGACGAGCATCAGTTGAACAAACTCCCTTGGTTTATTCCTATGAGGGTTCGAGTGGCATTAAAACCCTAGTATAGGTTCTTAATCCCCTTGATAGAATGATTTTTAGATATAGTGTTGGTATCCATCTAGTGAGTTTGGAAGAGGATCATCTATCTTTGCTTCCCTAGATATGGTTCTTGGTATTGCTGTGGCCACTTATCCTTGGGAGATGATATCTTATCTAGAAGGAAACCCCCGTAGGGTTTGAGGCATCATTGGGAATATGATCCTCTATGCAGTGGGTCATATGAGTATGGTTGAGGTATCATTGTATATAGGATCCCCTACTCAGCGTGTTGTTTTCTGTAGGGTTGTGGTATCATTGGTAATGTGATCCCTTACTCTGTGTGTTGTTTCGGTAGGGTTTGTGGTGTCATCGGTTTGATCCAAAAATTTGTAAGTTATACAGGATGTGATTTACAACATCGCTATTAACACCTTTAAATAGGCGAGGATCCTCTATATTGGTGATGTGTTATGTGGACCATTAGATCAGGTTTTGGTATCCCCTAGCACATCCTGGGAGTGATCCCATATATGTGAGATCTTCGAGTTAACATAGTGGGTTCTGGTATCCCATAGAGGACCTAAGGATGGATCCCTTATCCAACAAGTTTTGTGTTTCTGCTGTTTCAGCGATGCATTCTCAGTGATGATATCTGACAAGAGTGTTCATTCAGATGGTCCATATGGGACGGTGATGTAACCTAGTGGAGTGTAGCTATCAGACATGTGTCATCTGTGATGCTAGAGTTTTGGGAGTGTGTTCTCCTGGTTTGTGTAAGCCAAACAGCTTTGAGTAGAACCTGTCATTGGTTGTGAGGTCGTATCCTCATGGGGATTGGTGCTTGAGACAAGTATATCTGGATGTTCATGGTATTTCTATGGTCATATACCTGAGCTGATAGGACTAGTCTTGTTTAGTTGAGGATGGTCCTGAAATGGAGTTACTCTCTCTTTTGGGATCTCTCTAACTGGGATGAACTGACTGTTTCCTTTTAGTTTCTCTTTTTTTTTTGGGGTTTTGGGGACCCTATTGAGTATTTTTATACTCACCCTCTCATGGGCTTTGTCCTCACATGTTTTGTGTGTTCTAAAAACCACTTTCCTTTGGACGGAGTCTAAGGAGGACCCAGAGCAGGTTGAGCATAGTGATCTTGACTGACAATGGTGTTAACCAGATTTGTACCATGGAGCTTTCTGCAGATTCATTTGTTAGTGACCCCCTCCTTTGGAGCATGTTTGATGCATTTACTATTTTTTTTGGTGGGCCATGTATTTTCCCTTTTAAACTTTTCAATTTTCTCTGGTAGTGGGTTATATGTATGCATGCATTTGTTATCAATTTTTATATATATCTCTTCACCGTGGCTTAGAGGTGTATGTGGGTGCCTGTGTATAGGTACCTTAGGCTACTGCCTCTCATGTGTGTGATAGCCTACTTGAAACTAGTTACCATCCCATGGCCTATTGGAGTTAGTCTTAGGGAGTCATGGCTCGAGCCCCATTATGTCGGGTCGTGACAATATCACTATGTTCAATGTATAGTTTTTAACAGTCTTATTTTAATAACTATATTAATAATATATCATGTTTTTATTGAAATAAATGGTCATGTGTAATGAAAACCAACAAGATGTTGAGTGTAGGACAAGGTTTACATGGAGATTTTTATAGCATAATATATAAAATAAATTTCATATAATAAAAAATATACATTCATAAAAATATATTTGTTTCATTAACTATGAATTTCTAATATAAATGATTCCCTAAATTAAAGGTGATCCATATTGAAAAGATAATTAATGTTTTTTTCTTTTAAGTCCCACTTTTCTAAAGACGTTACAAAGGTTTAAATATTATTTATATGGTATGTTAAAGAACATTTTTAAAATAAGGTATTTATTTATATACCCAAAAAAATCTACGACACCGTAGTCCTAAAATATTATTTAGAAATAAAACGCAAATATTCTAGAGTTACAATGAGCTATTACAAACTCGAGAATATAAAACAACCTGCATATCCGCATCAACCATAGGTGAACAATAGTTATGAGATTTAAAATAACCCATCAAGATCTTCTCAACCATCTCCATCCTTGAAAAAGCATTTCCAACATATTTTTCCTCCCTATAATCAAGACAAACCTTCCACTGAGGTTTTTCATTATCATTGAAGAAATCAATCCAATGAGGAAAAACATGGCATGGAAGAATTTAAGGGAGTTATTTATTGTGATATATAGTGAATATTCTTGTAAAATTCATTATTATGTATTTATGCTATGAATTGGTCATATCATATTATGTTACCCCAAAATTACTTATAATAATCTACAAAAGCTTCTAAAATGGTAGGTGGGGATTATCTAAATCAATCATGTGATATAATAGTGATGAAATCCATAGTTTATTCTATGCCTTTAAAATATGTTTATTATATCATACAATTTTCCTAATGCTTGAAAGTACCTGGCCTTATAACAATACATAATTCTAAATTTAGATATAAAATCACTTCATTTCAAATTGATGACCTTTTAATGTTAGGAGAAATAGAAAATTGGGACATAATACATTGATAACATTACCCTTTTATATAGAGTTCATACCATAAAAATAGTATTCAATTCTTTCATAATATAAAACATTTCAAATAAAACCTGATTTCTTTGAAAAACCCTCAAAACAATTAACATGGATTCCTTCTTTGACAAACACATCCTTATAATGTATTAATACCATTCAAAAACACAGGATGGGCAAAAAAGATTAGTAAGGGATGTAAAAATAGGAAAAAGAAAACATTAGTCCATGAACGCATCAAATCATTTTAAAAAACATACTTGTCACCCATATATACATACTTTATGAAACTAGATATTCCCATGAGATTTGGGAAAAACATAAATAACATAAAAAACCATAAGGGTGTCTTGGGGAATTACATCCAAAATCTTCTAACCCTCTCCTCTACCATATAATTTGTAACCCTCATGACTACCTTATAACGTAACCTTCACTACTACCTTGATGTGTAACCATCGTAGTTACACTGGAGTAACCATACGTCCAACCTCCAATATACACATACCTATTGAATTGAAGGAAGATATAGGTACCACCCATCATCATAAAAAATTCTCATTAAACATAACATAATCATACAACATTAATAATTGCCTAAAAATATTGCTTTTGAGTTTTGTAAAATAAAAATTTAAAAGACGATTTTAAAAGATAATAACCCTACAAATATAATATAATTGAAGTGTGACTTAATAAAGTTGATGGAATATGTATTTAAAATGTAAATAGACATAATTAAACATAATATAAAAAAATTGAGCACATAAGCAATTTTAATACCACATAAATAATGAAGTAGAAAGTTAACCCAATGAATGGAAATAAGGTTAAGAATTACCTTACCTCAAGTATTTATTACTTTAAACGTGTTTAATCCTCCTATATATTGGTAAAAATTGTTATTAATATATTAAATAAGTATATTAATGTTTATAATTCCATATATGATCATTTTATAACTTCATTTCTCCCATTAATTATTAGTATTTTGTTCCTTCTGTTGTTTCGGGTGTGTTCTTTACATGATTTCCTTGTCCAGTTTGTATTTGATTTTCATGTCATATGGAAATGAAATTCTAGAAGTGTAATTAAATTGAATTAATATGTATCCAGATTATATAATTATTTCATAAATTATTTTTATCATATATGATGATAAATCATTAGATAAAACATTAATGATATTTGTTTCGATCATTTTTGGCGGTTCCTCAATAATCATGAATTTGTTTCATTATATAATTTAATGTAATACATATATTTTCATTAAAAACCTAAAATAGTTAACATAATATACATTAAATTATTTTTCAACTATTAAAATGGTTTTACAAATATTTTTGATGGATGTAATGGAAATTGCAAACACATCATCCACGATTCTGATAAGCGGCACATCATGAATGATATTTTTATAAAAGGGGATGAGATGAAGTATGTTGATGATTTTTTTACATAACCATGATAAAATAAATCATATATAAGATTTTTTAGCTTTCATGCCTCTTGGATAAGGGGATGATAATATATTTTAATATAAGAAAATGAATTAAACAGAAAACACAAGAATAAGAAATATTATGTTTACCTCTTGATCTCTTCTCTTATAGATCCTCCTAAAAGACCTTAGTTTTTCCTTTTGGTGAGACTAGAATGTCTTGTATGTGATTAATATCTATGGGGAGTGTATTTGGTAGAACATAGAAAATGATCAAGTCTTGAGAGTTGTGAGAGGAAGAGGGGAGTGAGGGTGGTATTTTTTGTGGAGGAGAGGAGGGACTTTATATTATTTTAATCATTATTTTAATAATTATTCCAATACAATTAATCATATTAATTCTTGGGATAAAAATATTAAATAGAGTATGTTACTTCTGAAAAAGTTTTCATAAATCATCCTTGATGTAAAAAATAGTGTATTATTCTGATAATTTGAATATTCGGTATTTTACGGTATTTCCCTATTTATAAAAAATTCCGGAATTCCAGAAAAATAAAATAATTCACCCTAACCATTCTATGACATGTGGAATTTAACAATGAACATGATTTTTTCAATACAATTTTCTATATATAATTGATTTAATTTTTAAATAAATTCATACTTTTTTAAAAAAGTTACAATTTTTAACATTAACTCAATTTATATCACCATGAAAATTAATCAACATGTCAATATCTTAAATCATTAATAAAATAAAATAATAATAAAAATACTATTCATTAGTGTCATATTACTATTCATATTACTATTTAAAATGGTATGTTACTATTCACAAAAAATCAGGGTGGTTCTCTCAGACTCCAAATAACATACTGATCACAACTATAGATGACAGTTTTTCAAAATTAATATCATATAAAAAGTAATTTCATTAAAGGATAGTCATAAATATATACATAAAACATAGATTGATACATTTCAATTTATTTTTAAAACCATGAGGTGTTACATTGTTCCCACCATCACAAAATTCCATCCTCTCAATTTTATTTACTTATTAAACAAGTGAGGGTACCATTACCTCATAGTATTTTCAGATTCCCATGTTGCATCTTATACCAAGTTGTTTATCCACAAAACCATTACCTGGTGGATTACCTTATTCTACAATACATGTTCCCTTCAATCAAGAATATAAACTGGTTTATCGTTATAAGAAAAGTTCTCTTCCTGGTGAACTGCCTATGTGCTCAAAACATGGGTTGAATCTAGCACATAATTTCTCAACATCGAAATATAAAAAATATTTTGTACCTAAGAAAAACATAGAAGAAAAGATAATTAGTAGGAGACACGTCCTAATTTCTCTATGATTTCATAAGGAACAATGAACTGTGGAATTATCATTCATTTCTTACAAAAACGCATAACACTTTTCCATGTTGAGATTTTAAGAAATACATGATCACCAACCACAAAAAATAAGTCCATCCTCCATTTTTCTGTATATCTTTTCTTCCTTCTATGAGTTATACTCATGTGTTTCTAGACCATCTCCACTTTCTCAGACAATTCCTCTACAAATTATGGTTCCAACAACATCATTTCCCTGACATCATCTCAAAAAGATAGTGTTCGAAACCGCTTCCAATATAATTCCTTAAAAGCTTCAATATGTAAACTAGAATGAAAAATGTTATTAAAAGAAAATCAACTAATGAAATATGATGATCAAAACATTCCTAGTAGTCAATTGAACAAGATTTAAGAATATCCTCCATTTCTAAATTGTTCATTTTGACTTCCCATCTGATTAAGGATGAAAAGTAGTACTAAAATTTATTTCTGTTCTCAACAACATCTGATGGAACTTCCAAAAATTTAAAGTTAATCTGTGATCCTGGTCAGATACAATGTAAAGAGGAAATCCATGTAACCTAATAATATCTTTGAGGTATGGTCAAGAAATCTGGTCGAACGAATTTTTTTCTCAAATTGGTAGGAAATGTGCAGATTTAGTTAGTCAGTCAATAATAACGCATATTGCATTGCTACCTTGAGAAGTCACTGGTCGTAAAACAATGATTCCAATGGATATATCATACCATTTAAACATTTAAATTGGTAAAGGTTAAAGAATCCCCTTCGGTGACTACTGTTATTCTTTAACCTGTTGGCATGTCAAACATTTCACAGTAAAATCTACAATATATCATTTCATTCCATCCCACCATCAATACTCCAGAAGGTCTCTATACTTCTTAGTACTACTAAGATGGACAGAAAATTGAGAATTGTGTTCTTTATAGAAAATTAATTCTTCAACAAGGAATCATAAGGAACACAAAATCTTTTTCCAAATCTCAAAACAAAATATTTATGATGGTCAAATTCTGTAAACATACCTATTTTAACCAATTCCACCATGTTCTATATCTTATGGTATTTCTTCTGCACTTACTTAATTATTTTTTATAAAGATTACTACACTAAAGCCTAAAAAATATATATATTTCTAACACCAACAACTTCTAATCCAAAATTCATCAAATCATTAATCCCGGGATCATGTTCCAAACGTATCATGGTTAACGATGCATGATGTTTTTGACTCAAGAAATCCACCAATTTTTTTCTTTCCTGGGATGGTAAACTATATTGAAATCATAATATTTTATCAATTCAATATGTCTTCTTTACCTAATGTTTAGTTCCTTGTGGGTGAATATATACTACAAACATTTTTGGTTATTATATATTATAATTTTGGTTCCGCATAAATGATGCCTCTAAATTTTCAAAGAAAAAACCACAAATACCAATTCCAAATCATGTGTGGGATAATTTAACTCATGATATTTTAGTTTTCTTGAAGCATAAGAAATTACTTGATCATTTTTCATTAAAACACAACCAAGTCCTTATAATGAAGCACCACTGTAGATGAAAAACTCACCATTTTGGGAAGGTAAGGCCAAAACCAGAGCATTCACCAATCCTTTTTTTAGTTCCTTAAAAAACATCACATTATTCTATCCAAACAAATTTAACCCCTTTCATGCGGATTTATTTACTGGACTAGATAACAGTAAAAAAATTTAAACAACTATCAGTAATAAATTTCTAATACTTGAAAACTATGAATCTATATAATAATTATAGGCCTTGGATATTCATTTACCACTTTTTTCAAGATAAACTATTATTCAATCCGTATTTACAATGTTCCAATGAAAACAAATCAGTTTCCCCCAATAATCACATTTTCTGAATTTTCCAAACAGTTTCACCTCCATTATGTTTTTCAAAACAACCCTCGTCCATTTTCGTGCTCCTCTTTACTCTTACAAAATTCCAGAATTTAATCAACAAACACAACCAAAAATTTATCCAAGAAATCATGAAATATTATATTCATATGATTAATGAATACAAAAGGTGAATTATTTAACACAAATGGCCTAACAAAAAATTCATAATTCCCATATCTAGTATGAAGAGATACTTTCAAGATGTCATCATCCTTCACATTTAGCTAATGGTATCCAGATCTGATGTCAATCATTGAAAAGTAATGAGCTCCCAAGTGATGATAAAATAAGTAATCAATATGAGAAAAGGATAATTGTTTTTAATACTGATGTTATTCAAGAATCTATAATAAATAAAAAGTCTCATAGAATCATATTTATTTTTAACCAACAAAACAAGAGCACCCCCCCAGTGAGGTGCTAGGTTGAATGAATCATTTATCAAGAAACTCCTATAGATGATTTTTCAATTCAATAAGTTACATCTTATCCATTGAATATGGGGGTTGTGGAATTCGATTAGCATTAAGAACTAAGTCAACTGTGAATTCGACTTTCAGATTAGGTATGACACTGGGTAACTCATCAAAATAACATCAAGGTATTCATTTACCACTGGAACATCATTAATATGAATAGTTGCCTTATTTTCAACAATAGGGTAAAGATAATATTCATTTCCATATTTTAACATTTTCATAGATTCCTGATTTGTTATCAAATGTATGGGTTCGTTATTGTATTAAAACTGAATCACCTTATGAAAAGAAAACTTCATTATCTCTACAATCAATCTTATAATGATAAAAAAAAGACAATCCATCCCTAGAATGATATCAAACTCTACTAAGGAAAAAACAACACGGTTTTGAGTTAATGTATTTGAACAGATAACAATAAGAATATTATTTAAATTCCATTTTGACATAACATATCCCTCTAGTGTTTTACCAATAATTTCTTGTCTCATTGGTTGAGGTGATATTTCTTATTTACCAGAAAATTTTTCAAAAATAAATTAATGTGTAGACCATTTATCAAAAAAAAACATTATAAAAATATTAGTTATCAAACGAAGTACATAATTCAACTTCATTGGATGGCCCGATGTTTGCTGATATAGTCACAAAGGAACTCATTCCACTTTTTCAGCTTATAATCTATATTCTATTCATCATTCAGATCTCTCTTTTGGAAAGAATTTTCATAATGACCCATATCATCACATTTTAAACACAATATCGGTTTCATAGAATGATTATTTATAGGATCATTTTTATTACAATCTCGGACAAAATGTCCAAACATACCACATCGAAAACACTTCCAGGATTCGGTTAGTCGTCACCCCTAGTTATTTTTTACACACTTTTCATAAACGAGAAACATGAATTTCTTACCATATGATTTCTTTGATTGATTAATACCCATCTATTTCCATCTATACATATTACTATCCTTATTTTCCATTTTTTTAGCATAAAAAAATCATCTCTACCATCTCAGCACATAGTAAAATTTTATCATTACATTTGAATTAATGGGAGGCCAATGCCCTCTGATACCGTGGCTTAAATTATAATTAAAATTAGTTGATTTTATATCAACATCGAGAATAATATTCAGAGCATACCGTTTTTTTAGGTGAAGTTCGCTTCATACACAACCATTGAATCTTCCTCTTATTTCTTCAATTCATGGAATTTCTTCTTCATCCAATTTTGGACTACCACAGGAGAATATTTTCCAAAGAAACTACATCTAAATTCATCCTTCTCTAAGACATTAATCTTCCCTCTATCACAAATATTCTTGACCATTGACCACCACAGATCAGATTCAACTTAAAAAAATCTAATGACATAAATTTTTATTATCTAAACATATCAATACATAGAAAATATTTTCAAGGTCTTTAATCCATCCTTCATCCATTGTTGTTTCAGAAGATCTATTGAAAAAAGGAGGGTGTTGTCTCATAAAATATTCCACTATCATCATGTTACTTTGTGGTACCTATGGTTGTTCTCATATATGGATAATACCACCATTTATTTCATATTTCAACTGATCCATTAATGTCACAAACTACTCATTTCTAATCCCTACCATTCCAGGTGGCAGATTCATAATGATATCTTCTTGTCAGTTCCACTCCACTTAAGCATCCTCGTTTCTTCTATGAAAAACCATTCTGAAAAAAAACATATCATAGTCAAAGAAACATTTTAATAATTAATAGCTATTTCATTTTAAATTATCTGTAGAGTAAGAATCATTTATTATATTCTATTATCAGCATCCAAACCCCTAATTTTATCTAGACCATCTTCTAATAACAACAATAAGGACTTGGCTTTATAACATTACATAATCCTAAATTTAGTCAATAAATCAATTCCTTTCACATTGAAGATATTTTCAAGTTTATATATTTTGAGAATTGGGACATAATACATTTTTAACATTCCACATTTATTCATAGTATATACCATAAAAATAGTACTCAATTCTTCTAAAATATAAAAATTTTCAAATAAAATATCATTTATTTGAAAATTAATCATAACATTTAAAATGGATCCATTCGTTGTCATAAACATCCTTATAACCTACTAAAATAAATCAAAAACATTGGATGAACACAAAATCTTAGTGAGGGATATAAAAATATGAAAAATAATACATTAATTTATGAACATAAGAAATCATTTAAAAAACCATACTTATCACCCATATATACATGATTTTTGAAACTGGAGATTCCAAAAAGATTTAAAAAACATGAAGAACATTATTAGAACCACAAATGTGTATTGGGTCATTACAGATATAATAATATAACTCACTCAACTACCTTATACATTTAAACCCTCACGAAAACATTATAAGGTAACCCTCACGACTACCTTATTATGTAACCATCACAGTGACAGTTGGACTAACCATATAAAAGAACTCCAACTTACACATACCTAATACATTTGTGGGAGATATAGGTTCTAGCTTTAATTGTATTCAAATAAAAATAACTAGAACAAAATAATACAACATGAATAATCTCATAAAAACATTTCTTTTGAATTTTGTAAAACAAAATTTTAAAAATGGATTCTAAAAGAAAATCCCCTTTGAAATATCATACAAGTGAATTGAGACAAAATATAGTGGATGGGATATGTATAAACACAATAAGTAAAAACAATTAAACATTATATAAACAAAAATAATCACACAAACAATTTTAATACCACATAAGAAATGAAGTAGACGGTCAACCCAAAGAAAGGATGTCTGGTTAAGAATTCTCTTACCTCGGGTTTACATTACTTTAAACATGTTTAAAAATCCTGTATAATGGTTATAAAAGTGTTATTAATATCTTAAAGAAACATATTAATGTTTATAATTCCTTATAATATAATTTTATAACATCATTTCACCCTTTAAGTTTCCGTATTTTGTTCCTTCCATTGTATTGGGTGCATTCTTTACATGATTTCCATGGAAGATTTGTATTTGGTTTTCTTATAATATAGTAATAATATTCTTGAAGTGGAATGTAATGTTATTAACATGTTTCCAGAATATATAATGATACAGTAAATCATTTTTATTATATATGTTGATTATTCATTAATAAAACATTAATTATATTTTTCTCAATCGTTTTTTGCGGTTCCTTGATAATCATGAACCTGTTTCATTATATAATTTAATTTCATGAATATAAAATCCTTACAAAACATTAAATAGGATAAATCATACACATTAAATTCTATTTAAACCAATAAAATGGTTTTAAAAATAGTTTTGAATGAATTAATAGAAATTCCAAACACATCATCCATGATTTTGGAAAACGAAACATCATGAATGGTGTCTTCATAAAAGGGGTAGTGTAACACCCCAAGCATCCTCGGTACAATTCTATCCAAATAATACAATAGCATGTGTTGTACGTACCTTCAAGTTCTAACAAACACCAAAACCAATCAAAGTAGTCGTTATGAATATTAATACCTACTTTTTGAAATTTTAAAAAATTTAACATTCAAAATGGACTTCATTTTTGAATTCGGAATATCGAAATTAGCCTATTTTGAATTTTTGGTATTTTTCTGAGAACTTCCAATTTTTTATGAATAGTGAAACATACTTAAAAACAAATTTTTAATCAAAATAATTTGTAGTTATAAATTATACTATTTAGTGGTTTTAAATTCTAATTATAATATATTTTTACCATTTTATCCAATGGTGTTCATTATAATTAATTTCACTTTAAAATTGGACATAAACAACTACCAATCTTTCGATATATATTATTTCTTAAAAACACACTATTTGTTGTGACAACGGGAATTAAATATAAAATTAATTAATGAAACTTATATGTTTTTAATTATGTAAAATATACATCATTTTTTAATTTGGAATATCAATTATAGCTTAGGGTGAAATTTTGGCATTGTTCCGAAAAATGTTAATTTTTTGATGAATAGTGAAACCACTAAGTGGTAGTTAAAAAACTGATTTTTCATTTAAATGAAACATTACCACTTCTGTGATTTGATTTTCAAAAATCCAACATACATTTTTGTGATTAGGAAGTAAATTTTTTTTCAATGGGATTAAAATAATTTTTTGGTGAATAGTAACTTTTAAGTTTAATTAATTGTGATTAAAGGTAATTAGTGAAATTTAAGTTAAAAATGAAATTATAAAAATACGAAAATACATTTACACTTGTCCTACCCTTATTGGATGAGTCATGGACGATCAAGAGAATCCATGGGTCAACTTGGGGACCCCATGGAGCCACTTGGGTAAGAAAATGACATTAATTACTTTTTATTTAATGTAAAAATAAAATTGTCACAAACATGTGTTGTTTTACTAAAAAAATTATTACATGGGGTTATATAAGTTAACATTTAGACCATAAAAACTCATTGTAAAGATAAAAAGATTTCCTACATCATGATATTTTTTTTTATAATTTTTAGACATTAAATAAATTAAATTTTTTATGACACCATGATGATGCAGCGATTACCACATTAATTAACGATTTTAATAAAATGAAATGATAATGTAAAATATAAGACTTAAACTTGTCAAAAACCTATTGGATGAGTATATTTCTATCCCTTATCACCTTATCCTCGAAATATATAATTTTGGGACCTTTGAAATCTGAAAATTACTTCATAATAATGTAACATTTCATTACTTTCCAAGAGTGCCCCTCCTCTCCTCATATAAAAGGCCACCACCTCTACCATGTTATTCACAGCATCTAAGCCATTTTTCTTGGCCAAACTCTACCCAAATACTCTCCCAACTTCCCTCTCGTACTCCTAGAAGCCTATCATTGGGAAGAAGTCTTCCCAAGGAAGCCTTTGGCTCATATCAAAAAGAGTTTCCCGATTTTAAGGTAATGTCTTCTCTTGTGTTCTTTTGTTTTATTTTGCTTCTCCAACCCCCTAAAGTCTATTTATTACTTTATTTTGTAACAAAACCAGTATTTTAAATATACTTGGATGTTTTTATGTGATGTATTTTATTTACACTAACACACACCTTCGTCTAATGGTTATAGAACATACTGTTTCTGTGGGTGGCGAATTACTGCCTCACGAAACGATGATTGTTCAATATTTTTTTAACACCTCTCATGGTGGACATTATGATGAAAATACTTTTATATATGATATATATTATGTTTTTATTTTCCTTTTGATTCTTTATTTTTCATTTATGGCATACCATTATGATTTCCATTATGGGTATATGCGATAATTTCATTTTTGGAAGTGCGGACTACCGCCCCTCAAAGTGATTTGAACCGTTAATGCCATATGTGGGATGTATAAACGATGGAATAAATGGTATTATACATTATATTATACTCTAATTATTTTATACCTTTATATAATTAAAATTTCATTCTATAAAATACGAAATAGAAATGAAAGTAGCGTTCATGCGTACGTACGACTTACTGTCTCCATGAATGGTGCATTTAATTTCTTACCACAAAATGTTATGTAATATTATAAATGCATGTATATACTGGATATATATGATATATATATCTACATAGTGAATATAATTTTAGATATAATGGATATTTCACCACATGAACAACTTTTAATTATAAGAAGTTTATTTTTGACTCAAGTACCAAAGATCGACAAAATGACCATTATTAACATAAATAATTACATAATGTTCATAACATGGTAATGAGTGATATAAAAGGAATAATTAACTTGAAAAAGGTTCTTAAACAAGTATAAATTAACTCTAGTTTATTATTCAGGAGGTTAAAGAATGGTTGAGTCAAGTCGGACATGAGGTAAGGGAACTTCTTAACCCAATTTCTATTCTTTGGGTCAATCTCCTACTTTCAAATTATGTCATGATATTATTATTTCCTATCATGTATTTTTACATTATTTATGTGTACTTATAGTGAATAAACATAATAGATTTATTTTATTTTAAAAAAATGATCTTTGTAAAGGACCTCTTCTCAATCTCCTTTCATTGAGGCATATTTTGTTTTATACACAACTTTTTTATACGGTGTATAAAACCCTTTTACATTAACTTTTATTCAAAAGGAATATTTTTATACGAAGCCTTTTTACTAAACAAAAAAAGGAATGTTTTGTATTACGTATGCGGTGACAACGACTTCTCCTCCGTCATTACCATTATTGAGGTTCAGCTTCCTCTACAAGCCATAACATTTTTCAAAATGAAAAATAAATATGAAGTTTTAATTTTCCATTATTTTGGTATTGAAAATGGTTTTATTATATCAATTTGTTGTATTGATATCTTGTAATTGAAATGTGGAAATGTTATGCTTCCTTTATGCATTTTTATGTGATACGATTATTTTATGGTGTATGATATGTTTAAACCTATTCATATGAGGAATGCATTGGACTTAATATGTGACGAGTGGAGCCCGCTATAACTCCTCGATGCATCGGCAGGTCTCATGAGACAAACTACTGTCTTGGCACGAGGCCTTGAGAAAATCTTATTTGTAGTCTTGGCACGAGGCCTTGGCTACGTGGTTATGATAGTCTAGAATTATGTATTCCATCATTATAAAAGTGGTTATTGATATTGCATGTGATTATTTGACCTGTATAATATTCATGTGAAGAAGTAAATGGCATTATCTCATTTTACTTTTTCCATATTATGCTGATGTTTATGTTTAAAAGGCTTTTTTTAGTTATTCACAGCCTTAAATGTTTATGTTTATTTATTAAAGCTTCCGCTAAATTTTTATCCTTACTGAGCATCTGATCTCACCCCTTTCAATGTTTTGTTTTTCTCAGTATGTGAAGAAATATTTTATGACTGACCTGCAGGGATATTCTGAAGGGCATATGGGTGTGAAATATGGAGACTATGTTATTTTAGTTTTTCACTTTATGATGTAATGTAACATTTATGAATGTATCTAGTGTTTCCAAGGCTATAAAACTATTCAGTCTTTCAAGACATGATCTTTTGTGATCATGCCAATGTTACGCAACAATGCACCGACTCCGGGTAACTTGGGTCGGGGCGTTATAGTTGGTATCAGAGGCAGGTTAGTACTAACCTTGGAAGCTATATTTAGATAAACTCTGATTAGAAGACATAGCCCAAATATAGACTTCGAAGATTAGTATAGAAGAACTTACTAGAATTTTGGTATTATAGATATTTTTGAGGTTTCCGAGCAATACATCCCTGTCTGGATACGAGCATGTAGAGGCGGATCTGGCACAGATGTACCTAGGGGTAAAACCCGAAAACACCACTTTGAGCTAGACTCGAACGGGAACTGGTGCATGACAACGGGCCTTGCTGCACTCTTGCTTACGAAACTTCCAGGGGACATGCTTAGGATAATTATCATTTTCATTAAAAACCATTATGAAGGATTTATGAGTATATACTTTCTCAAAGAATCATTTCTTTTTATGATTATGGATTATATCCATAAATATTTCAATTTATGTGTTTTACAAGTATGAAATTAGGTATTTTGATTCATAAACTATTATAGTTTATGCCACTGTTTAGAAATGGCGCTTAGTGGGAGGAATGGAAACCGTATAAATGAACGCACTCCATGTAGAGATTTCCCTCGTGCTCAAGATAAATATTGTGGAGCTGGAGATACAACTGGTGCTGATCAACTTATCACTATACTGGGACAACTCACTCAAGTTATGAATAATAACCTTACTCGTATGGAGCACCCTGATCCGCAATGTGGAGGATCAATGTTATACCGCTTCATGAGGAAACAACCGCCAACATTTAATGGGGGTAAAGATCCATTAGTAGCTGAGCAATGGATAAACTGCTCAGAGAAAATATTCCACGCCATGGGGAGTAGAAAAAGGGAAAAGGTTATCATGGAAGTTTACCATCTCACTGGAGATGTTGATCAATGGTGGTCATTGATTTAAATTACAAAGGATGATGATGAAGTATAGAATATGGAATGGAGGGAGTTCAAAGAGTTTTTCTTAGAAAAATACTTTCCTCATGACCATCAAGCATATATGGAAAGGCAATTTCTGAGTCTCAGACAAAAGGAGGATGAGAATGTCGCAAATTATGAGGCTAACCTTACAAGGTTAGCTAGGCATGCTCTAGATTATATACGTAACCTAAGAAGTAAGATCGATCGTTTCTTTGATGGGTTAAAATCGTTTCTCCTTAGAGAATTAGTCTCACTAGCCTTCTCATCGTACGAAGATATTGTCTCGTGTGCTATCAAGACTGAAAGGGAATTCTCTAAGTCTTATGACTTTAAAGTGAAGCAAGAGAAGAAGGGATCTTCTGATCAATCTAGAAATGGAAATAAGGGGAAGAAGGGAAAAGTTGAAAATCAGTCCTTCTGTAAATGTGGGAAGAAACACCCCAGTACTTTCTTGAAGGGAATGGGAGTCTGTTACAAGTGAGTTGAAAAAGGCCACAAAGCTCACAATTGCAAGGGAAAGAAAGTTGATGTCATTGTGGAATGCTATAATTGTAGATAGATGGGACATTATGCAAATGAATGTCCTAAGCGTCAGGGGAACGTACCTTAGAAGAGGCCAAGGGATCAAGTCTAAGCTTATGCTATCACTACTGCTAAGGTTGAAGCTCTGAAAGACGTGGTGGAAGATAATTTAATGGTTTCCTCAAGTTTAGAAAATGAATTATTTGATTCTGGATCATTGCATTGTTTCATATCTTCACAGTTATCTAAGAAAATTAAATATTTCCAATTTGAATTAACAAGATAATTGTCAGTCAAAACTCCTAAATGAAGTATTATTGCAACAAAGATTTGTGAATCAGTCCCCGTTATAGTACATAAATTTACTTTATCTGCTGATCTCATTGTCATAACTATGATTGAGTTTGATATAATTCTCAGTATGGATTGGATTTCGTACTATGATGCAAAGATTTATTGTAAGAAGAAGGAGTTTACAATTTTTGATGATGATGATAAGGAACACCTTATCTTTAGAGCAGAATCGTCACTACCTAATTCTTATTTAGATCCACCCCCAGTAGCTCAACTGAATTAAATTATTAGGGAGGATGAGAATGAAATTACTGATGGTGAGGAAAAAAACGTTCAAATTGAAGATGCACCTATTGTGAAAGAATATGTAGATGTGTTTCCAGAAGATTTACCTGGACATCCTCCAGAACGAGAAGTTGAGTTTTCTGTTGATTTAATTCCTAGAGAAAGGCCTATATCGAAGACCGCTTATAGAATGGCCACCGTGTAATTAATTGAACTAAAGAAACAACTAGAGGAATTGAGTAATAAGGGATTTATTCTCCCTAGTGTTTCTAAATGGGGAGCCCCTATCCTTTTCATTAAGAAGAAAGATAGATCTACGAGGTTTCCTGTTGGATACAGGGAGATCAATGCTATAACAATAAAGAACAAGTATCTCGTACCTCGCATTGATGATTTATATGACCATATTTATGGAGCTCAATACTTTTCAAAGATTTCCCTTCGATCTGGATACCATCAGTTGTGTGTAAAAAAAGAAGACATTCCGAAGACAACATTTTGGACAAGGTACGGACATTATGATTTTATAGTAATTCCTTTTGGATTGACTAATTCACCCTCTGTATTAATGGATATAATGAAAAGAGCTTTCATTGAAAATCTTGATGATTTTGTGGTGATATTTATTGATGATATCTTGGTATACTCCAAAATCTATGAAGATCATGAAAATCAATTGTGTATTATCATAAAGACTCTTAGAAGGAATGAATTATATGGGAAGTTTAGCAAGTGTGAATTATGGCTTCAGTAGATTTCTTTTCTTGGCCATATTTTCTCTAAGGATGGAATTTTTGTTGATCCTTCTAAGACCAAGGCAATCCAAGAATGGCCAGCACCGATGAGTATTCCTAAGGTACGCAGTTTTATTGGTTTGGAAGGTTATTATCGACGTTTTGTCCCAATTTTTTCCTGATTGGCTAACCCATTAATGAAGCTCACATGTAAAGGGGTTAAATTTGTCTGGACAAAAGAGTGTGATGAATGTTTTGAAGAACTGAAGAGAAGATTAGTCGATGCTCTTATATTGACTCTACCACCGGGGAATGATGGGTTCGTTATTTATAGTGATGCATCAATGAAAGGACTTGTTTGTGTCCTTATGCAGAATGATAGGGTTATTGCCCATGCATCACAGCAGCTAACAATTCATGAGCAGAACTATCCTACTCATGATCTTGAGTTAGCTGCTGTAATCATTGCCTTGAAGATATGGATACATTATATCTATGGTGAAAAATGTGATATATATACCGATCACAAGAGTTTGAAATATATTTTCTCACACAAAGTACTCAACATGAGTCAATGGTGATGGCTTGAACTACTCAAGGATTATGAATGAACGATACACTACCACCTGGGGAAGGCAAATAAGGTTGCAGATGATTTGAGTAGAAAAGATCATGGATTTTTGAATATGAAGAGAGTCGAATGGGATCTTATTTTCATGGATCTAGTAAAGATGGATATGGAAATCACCATGGAGGGTGAAACATCAAAACCTTTTCAAATGGTTGCCAAACCATCTTTACTAGAAAGGATAATGTGTTCTCAGGCTGATGATGAAGAGTTGAAAAAGAAGATTAAAGCTATGAATGATGGGAGATGGAGTGACTTTGTGTATGAAGATGGAATTTTGAAATTAGTGAAGAGACTTTGTGTTCCCAATATACCTGATTTAAAGAGGGAATTTATGGATGATTCTCATAGTTCCAATTTCTCTATATACCATGGGAGCACCAAAATGTATAGAAATTTAAAGGGACATTTTTTGTGGGACAACATGAAGAGGTAGATTGCTGATTTTGTGTCAAGATGTATGGTTTGTCAACGAGTGAAAGCTGGAAGGAAACTTCCTGGTGGAGTATTCCAACCTCTTCCCATACTTGAGTGGAAATGGGATAATATTACGATGGACTTTTTCATGGGACTACCAAAGACTCCTAGATGGAATGACGCAATATGGGTCATTGTTGATCGTCTCACAAAGTCAGCACATTTTCTTGCTATAAGAGAAGATCTACCACTTGAACGTCTAGCAAGACTATATATTAATAATGTTGTGAGAATTCATGGAGTACCCCTGTCGATTGTCTCAAATCGTGATCTCCGTTTTACATCATGATTCTGGAAAAGTCTTCAGAAGGCCTTGGATACTGAACTTCGTTTGAGCACTGCTTACCACCCTCAAACAGATGGACAATCAGAACGAACTATTCAAACCTTACAAGGCATGTTGAGATCATTCTCACATGACTTTCAGGGTATGTGGGATCAATATTTACCTTTGGTGGAATTTTTTTATAACAATAGCTTCCATTCAAGTATTCGGATGGCACCATATGAAGCGTTATATAGAAAGAGATGTCGCACACCAACCTGTTGGGATTAAGTTGGTGAAAGAAAACTTGTAGGCCCAGAATTGGTGGAGGAAACAATGGAAAAGGTGAAAGTAATCAAAAACCACATCAAAATAGCGCAATGTAGACAGAAGAGCTATGCTGACAATTGAAGGAAGGATTTGAAATTTCAGGTAGGAGATCATGTTTTCTTAAAGGTATCTCCATGGAAGGGAGTTATACGTTTTAGTAAGAAAGGTAAATTGAGTCCCAGGTACATCAGACCCTTCGAAATTCTAGAACAAATTGGGGTTGTATCTTACAGTTTGGAAATGCCGCCATGTCTCTCCAAAGTTCATGATGTATTCCACATATCACTGTTGAGAAAATAAATGCCTGACCCAACGCATGTACTCACCTATGAAGAATTAGAACTGGAACCCGATCTGTCTTATTGCGAAGAGTCCGTCAGGATTCTTGATATAAGAGAACAAGTGTTGAGAAACCGGATGACTCGTCTGGAAAAAGTTCTATGGAGAAACCATAAGATGGAGGAGGTAACGTGGGATCCCGAGGAACTTATGATGAAAAATCACCTGAGTCTTTTTATACAATTATATTATATGAAATTTCGAGGATGAAATTTATTTGAAGGAGGGGAGATGTAACACCCCAAGCTTCCACGGTACACTTCTCTTTGAATAATATAGTAGCGTGTGTTGTATGCAACTTCGAGTTCTAACAAACACCACAACCAATAAAAGTAGCTGTTATGAATAGTAATACATACTTTTTGAAATTTTAAAAATTTTATCTTTCACAATGGACTTCATTTTTGGATTCGGAATATCCAAATTAGCATATGTTGAATTTTTGGTATTTTTCTGAGAACTTCCAATTTTTTATGAATAGTAAATAATACTTAAAAACAACTTTTTTAATCAAAATAATTTATAGTGATAAATTAAAGTATTGATTGGTTTTAAAGTATAATTAGAATATATTTTTACCCTTTTATTCAATGGTGTTCATTAGAATTAATTTCACTTTGAAATTGGACATAAACAATTGTCAATCTTTTGATATATATTGTTTCTTAAAAACACGCTATTCGTTGTGACAGCGGGAATTAATTATAAAATTAATTAATTCAACTTATATGTTTGTAATTTTTTAAAATGGACATCAATTTTTAATTTGGAATATAAATTATATCTTAGGATGAAATTTTGGCATTGTTCTGAAAAACTTCAATTTTTGATGAATAGTGAAACCACTAAGTGGTAGTTAAAAAACTGATTTTTCATTTAAATGAAACATTACCACTTCTGTGATTTGATTTTAAAAAATCCAAAATAAATGGTTGTCATTAGGAAATAAAATTTGGTTAAATGGGATTAAAATAATTTTTTTCTGAATAGTAACTATTATGTTTAATTAATCGCGATTAAAGGTAATTAGTGAAATTTAAGGTAAAAATGATATTATAAAAATATTAAAATACCTTTACACTTGTCTTACCCTTATTGAATGAGTCATGGCCGACCGGAAAAGTCCATGGGTCAACTTGGGGACCCCATGGAGCCACTTGGGTATGAAAATGACATTAATAACATTTTATTTAAAGTAAAAATAAAATTGTCACAAACATGTGTTGTTTTACTAAAACAATTATTACATGGGGTCATATAAGTTAAATTTTCGAACATAAATACTCATTGGAAAACTAAAACGATTTCCTACATCATGATATTTTTTTTATAATTTTTAGACATTAGATAAATTAAATTTGGTATGACACCATGATGATGCAGCGATTACCTCTTTAATTAACTATTTAAATAAAAAGAAAAGATAATGTAAAATATAAGACATAAACTTGTCAAAATCATATTATATGAGTAGAGTTTGATCCATTATCACCTTATCCTCGATATATATAATTTTGGGACCATTGAAATCCGAAAATCACTTCATAATAATGTAACATTTCATTACTTTCCATGAGTGCCCCTCCTCTCCTCTTATAAAAGGCCCCCAACTATACCACCTTTTTCACACCATATAAGCCATTTGGCTCAGCCAACATCTACCCAAATAATCTCCCAACATCCCTCTATTACTTTTAGAAGCCTCACATTGGGCATAAGTCTTCCCAAGTAATCCTTTGGCTCAAATCAAAAAGAGTTACCAAATTTTAAGGTAATGTCTTCTCTTACGTTCTTTTGTATTATTTTGCTTCTCCAACCCCCTAAAATATTTTTATTAATTTATTTTGTAACAAAACCAGTATCCTAAATATACTTGGATGTTTTTATGAGAAGTATTGAATTTAAACTTACACACACCTTCTTCTAATGGTTAAAGAATATACTGTTTTTGTGGGTGGCGAATTATTACATCACGAAACGATGATTGTCCAATCTTCTTTTAACACCTATCATGGTGGAAATTATGATGAAAGTATTTTTATACATGATATATATTATGTCTTTATTTTCTTTATGATTCTGTATTTTTCATTTATGGCGTACCTTTATGATTTCCATTATGGGTAAACGCGATAATTTCATTTTAGGAAGTGAGGACTACCGCCCTCTCAAAGTGATTTAAATCATTAATGCCATATGTCAGATGTATAAAGGATGGAGTAAATATTATTATACATTATATTATACTGTAATAATAGTACTCATTTATATAATTATAATTTCATTCCATTAAATACGAAATAGGAATGAAAGTAGTGTTTGTGCGTACGTACGACTTACCGTCTCCATGAACGGTGCATTTAACTTCTTAGCTCTAAATGTTATGTAATATTATAAATGAATGTATATACTGGATATATATGATATATATATCTACATCATGAATATAATTATGGATATAATGGATATTTTACCACATGAACAACTTTTAATTATAAGAATTTTATTTTTGACTCAAGTACCAAAGATCGACAAAATGACCATTATTAACTTAAATAATTACATAATGTTCATAACATGGTAATTAGTGATATAAAAGGAATAATGAACATGAAAAAGGTTCTTAAACAAGTAAAAATTAACTGTAGTTTATTATTCAGGAGGTTAAAGAATGGTCGAGTCAAGTCGGACACAGGGTAAGGGAACTTCCTAACCCAATTTATATTCTTTGGGTTAATCTCCTACTTTCAAATTATGTCATGGTATTATTATGTCCTATCATGTATTTTTACTTTCTTTATGTGTACTTATAGTGAATACACATAATAGATTTATTTTATTTTAATTAAATGATCTTTTTATGGGACTTAGTCTCAATCTCCTTTCATTGAGGAATATTTTGTTTTATACAAAACTTTCCTTTATACGGTGTATAAAACCCTTTTACTTTTACTTTTATTCAAAAGGAATCTTTTTTTACGAAGCATTTTTACTAAACGATAAAAGGAATATTTTGTCTTACATATTTGGTGACAACGACTTCTCCGCCGTCGTTACTATTATTGATTTTCGGCTTCCACAACAAGCCATAACTTTTTTTTCAAAATGAAAAATAAATACCAAGTTTTACTTTTCCATTATTTTGGTATTCAAAATGGTTTTATTATATCAATTTGTTGTATTGATATCTTGTGATTGAAAGGTGGAAATGTTATGTTTCATTTATGCATGTTTTATGTGATACGATTATGTTATGGTTTATGATATGTTTAAACCTGTTGATATGAGGAATGAATAGGACTTAATAAGGGACGGGTGGAGCCCACTTTAGCTTCTCGAGGCATCGGCAGGTCTCATGAGACAAACTAGTTTCTTGGCATGAGGCCTTGACAAAATATTATTTGTAGTCTTGGCACGAGGCCTTGGCTACGTGGTTATGATAGTTCGGCATTAGGCATTCCATAATAATGAAAGTGGTTATTGATATTGCATGTGATTATTAGACTAGTAGATTATCCATGTGAAGAAGTAAATGGGATTATCTCATTTTAGATTTTACATATTATGTTGAAGTTCAAGTTTAAAAGGCTTTTGTTTTAGTTATACATTACCTTAAATGTTTATGTTTATTTATGAAAGCTTCAGTTAATTTTTTTTCCTTACAGAGCATCTAAGCTCACCCCTTTCAATGTTTTATTTTTCATATGATGTGAAGAAATATTTTATGACTGACCTGCAGGGATAGTCTGAACGGGATATGGGTGTGGACTATGGAGACTATGTTATTGTAGTTTTTCACTTTATGATGTAATCCACCATTTATGAATGTATCTAGTGTTTCCAAGGATACTAAACTATTCGGTCTTTCGAGACCTGATCTTCGGTGATCATGCCAATGTTATGCAATAAAGCACCGACTCTGGGTAACTGGGGTCGGGGCGTAGCAGGTAGGAGATGAAGTAAGCTGAGGAATTTTTTTCCATAAACATGATAACTTATACAATCGAAATGATTATGGATTTTTCCAAACTCTTGGACAAGGGGATGATATGATAATATAAGAAAATAAAAGTAATTGAAAAGAAAATACCAGAATAAGAAATATGATTTTTTCCCTCTATATATCTTCTCCACGAGATTCTCCTTAAGGCATTTGGTTTTGGCCTTTTGGTGAGACCAGAGGGTCATGGATGTGAGGAAGATCCTTTCAGAGGGTATTTTACAGGACTTAGACAATGATAAAGGCTTTAGATGTGTGAGAAGAATAAGGGAATGAGGGTGCTATGTGTAGTGGAGGCAATGGGTGATTTTGAATTATTTTAATCATTATTTTAATATTTTGTCCAAAACTATGACTAGTCTTTTTATTATGATAAAAATAGTAAATAGAACTTTTGAGTTCAAAAAATGAGGGCTTACATCAACCATGATGTCTATAATAGTGTATTTAACTGATAATTTGAATATTTGGTATTTTACCATACTGAACTATTCATCAAAAAATCGAATAATTTCAGAAAAATACCAAAAAATCACCCAAATTTTTTTTCAAATGTCTATAATTAAAAAATGAAATCCATTTTTAGATAATAATTTTCAAAATATGATTATTTTAATTTTTAAATAAAATCATACTTTATTCAAAAGATAACAATTTCCAAACTATGACTCATTTTATGTCACCAAGAAAAACAAATCGAAATATCATTATGAAAAAAAATTATACAATTTACTATTAATTAGGGTATTATTACTATTCATATTACTATTCATAAGGGTATATCACTATTCACAAAAAATAAAGTTTCTTCTATCAGACTCCAAATAACTTACTCATCATTACCATAGATGTCCGTTTTAAATAAAATTAAATCATAGAAGTGACAAGATTATGTGTAAAGGCTAGTTTTAACTATATACATAAAACAATGTTTCATGAATTTCTATTTATTTTTAAAACATTGTGGTGTTACCACACCTATAATAAAAAATTAAATGGGAAAATTTTCTAATGTAACATCACATTTATCCACCTTTTCATTGAATAATTGAAACATTATATCACCGTTTGTTGTGGATGAGTGATGAAATAATTTTTTATAGAATTTATAGCTAAATTATTTCCCTCATATATATGTGTGTGAGTGTGTGTGAAAATATAATTCCCCACATCCATTTATATTTACTTTATGAATTTCAATATTATTCAATAATGACAAGTTTATATGTTATCTACTTCACTATACTATACTATATGTTATCATTATTCTTTTATAGTTATGATATAAAATTTATTTCTATGCAGAAGGATCTAATAGATTTCTATTATTAATGATAGGCTAAATCACACCAAATATTCAATAAAAATTAAATAATATCATACCCACTATTCACGGATGAAATAAAAACGTTTTCTCACTAATCAATAGATTTATCACAGAATCAAATTAAAAAAAATGAATAGACTCTCATGAATCACATTGGTCCCCTATAATATAAAAATATGGCATATAAAATGTCCTTAAATTTGTTTATAAAATAGAGTAAAAGTAAAATGATACTTCATTACATCGTTACATCCATTATTTTTTAATATTACCATTTTTTGTAATACTTTTGGTTCCAATTTGAATTGGAACCATCATGCTGCCATTAATTTTAAAAAAAATTAAAAATTTATTAACTAAATTTAATGTTCATAAAAATTGTTTCATAACATGTAATGTTGGAAATTAAATCCACATATTAATGAAATGTTGAATTCCCTTTTCAGGAATTTAAAATAATAATATCCCCAATATATTATTTTTCTACTAAATATGGTGTTTACTACATCAGCTAACATCGTAAAGTAAATTTCTCCTCAATGATATTTTGTGTTACAACACCTCATTAAACTATTAAAAAAATTAATTATAAATCTAATTTATATCAAAATAAATTTAGAACTTGTAGCATACAATAAAATTAATTATTTAACTTATAATCATTAATTTTCCCATATTAATGATAAAAACTATTTTGTAATTTTGAAAATCTATTTTTAAGAAAATAAATTGAATAGTTGGACAAAAAGATATTTATAAAACAGTGAACCTTGTTATGTTAAAGTATTATTGAAATTTCACCATATTTATATTTCTCTAATAAATTTCCCGAATATATATTTTTTACTAAAACAATCATACAAAACATGATTTGTTTTAAATAAGAGTACGATATTCATAAGATTTATATTTAAAAAATCATTTTGATAAAATGATGTTATTACCCAATGGACTAGGTATAGGATCCAGATTATTCTAATTCAAAATTTTTATATACCTTACCTTCATTGCTAATAAATCCCTCACTACTTTAGTTATTTCATAAAATTATTTGGGTTCAAGAACAAATTAAACATTGATTCAATGCCAAAAATATTATTCCATGCATGATGTGGATAATTTTATTCTCCTATAATCGATTTCTCATCAACCTAAAATATCAAAAATATTATTCTAAAAATATTATTTCTTGGATCATCATCATTCTTATATTTAACATATAAATTATAACATAAATAAACTATTTTAAAATTTAAATTTTTGATTAACAAAGTGATATTCTATAAATATTTAAATGCTTCTTTTACTTTTAAAAAGTGCTTTTTAAACTTCATACATATTTTATAATAGTGAAATATTAAATTTATACAATGTTGAAATGTATTTTATTATATTTTTATTACTTTTACTTTTGACGGAATGGTGAAGAAAGATAAAATCTCATCATTTTCATTTAAACATATATGAATTATATTAATTACTTAAAATATAATTCTTAATATAACTAATTTGAATGTATGTGGGGATGTTTTACTCTTTAAGCAACATAATATTACATTTTCTATTTCACATACCTCATCAACTATCTATTTTGAGTGTATTAATTTCATAATTACTTATTGTATTAATTTTTTTATATCATGTCATACAATTAACTTTAGTCATACTACATTATCCAATATTTTATTTCTTTATTAATCTACCCAGTTTTAGGGGAGTTGTAAATGTTGATACTTCACGGAATATTGAATGTTTCTTATTATATTATTCTAATTCATTATTTTTAATTTTTTTTCAGATATCCTAGTGATATGTTTTATTTTATAAATTTTTATTCAATGAATCTAAACTCATTAATACAATTAATAACATTAGTATGGTGCATAATCTAAATTATCCATAACATTATAATATAATAAAAAATTAATGGAAAAAATTACCTTTCACAATAATAGAAATTCAGATTATTAGTTTTTACACATGTAAATCGTTTTCAATAATTTTTTTTATTCTTTAATTGGAATATATTATTTGTGAATTTTTTTACATTATATGAATGGAATGTATAATGAAATCAACTTTTATAATTAGGCATGTCTTTGGTTTTTTCATAATTTTATTATTTCAATGTTGGGTGATGATTTATATAAAATATTAATAAATTCCACAAAATGTTATTATATTAAAATGGCGCCATTTATAAGTATCTATGACCATGATTAATTATAAATTACATATTTTTTGTTATAATAAATCCCCATTTAGTTTTTAATTTCTTTTAAAATTGTTGTATGTTTATAAAATGATGTTCAATAAGTAATCCCTAGTGATAAGTGGAGTTCAGAAATCATTTTTTGTTGATATTTATGTGTGATGGAAATAACATTAGAACTATATAATTCATAATACATTAGGATACACATCAGATTAATGTAATTTTGTTGAAATTTTGGTTGCATCATGAGTATAGTGACCACTCTAAAATGGACTTATGGAACATTCAATTGGAGTCTATTGTACTGTAAAATGAGTATATACAAGAAAAAAGTGAAATCAATAGAATAAAAAAATATAGAAAATAATTCCAAAATGAGTTATTCCATACCATGAGAAAGAATGTTTTTATTAATATACTAATTATGCTTTTATCATGTATGATTAATATTTTATCGAAGGCTTTCTAATGAATAATTGTTTGATGTATGCCAACAGTAGTACATTTTTTGGCACCTCAAATTTTGGGTGGCAAGCTATGTGAGAATATTTCAATTCCATAAATAAAAATTAAGAACCCAATTTTGTCAATGGTAAATTTCATTATAGTTTATATCATTTTACCTAAGAAGGGAGACTAATATGTGGGGATGTTTTTATAAGTTAAATAGATTCCATGAAATATATATTTTTATATTAAAGGTTATGTTAATATTTTTACTTCTATTTCTATATATACTAAAGGTATAATTCTTAACCTTGAATGTTAGTTGTTAACAAATTCAAATCACGAATTAAGTGTTAATGCAATTGTTATTTCAGAATATGCAATAGTTTGGCTATTTTGTTAATAAAAATAATGCATTATATAATGATTTTTTTGGTCAAACAAAAATATGGTTGAGTAAACTAGAAAATCCAGAATGCAATGTTCCACTCAATATGGTAATTTTTTGTGACATTATTTATATAATTCTAAATAGAAATTAATGTACTTTTTGGTTGAATTGTCCAATACTAATTAAATCAACCCGAATACTAATTATTCATGAGTATTGGATATTTTACCCAAATTAGAAATATATCATTCTCAAAAAAAGAGTAGAATAGTAATTGTTCAAATTAGTTTGAATTATTTATCATTAATTCAAAAAAAATATAAAATACAAAAATAACATCTTGGAGTTTATTTAATAATAATATCAAGTTTTTTCATCATGCAGTTGAAGAATAAGATGATCGATAAACTAAAATTAGTGTAAGCTCTAGTTTTTCTATTATAGGGGGAGTGGGATACTCTGTGATTTTATGCTACGAGTTCTCCAATTTTTAACGGTTTTAAACATATTGGGTAAGTGTGTGTCCTAAATATTATAAATAAATATGTAGTACGCCTAGCTATTTAAATACATAAGGAAATTATATACTCCTTGTATGATCCTATTTTCTATGAATAAGTAAGAATTTTATATTTCAATTGTTATTTAATAAATCACATAATACCGTGGGAGGTATAGTGGAGTGTCTATTCAATATTTGAATTTTTTTGAATGGGTCATTTGAAGAAATTGGCATACCTTGATTCATTCATACCCCCTATGTTTATTTGTATATTCTTTTACCAACATTTTTTAACATATTAGTAAGGTATTGGTAAGATATTTCTATTGAAATGCATTGTAAAAATATTAAACCATATGGTAATTATGATATTCTTACATGACAATTCCCAGTTATAGAAGATTCCGATAAAACATATTTTTGTTAATTGTGAATGGATTTTTATACATTTTACATGCACTAGATCTCATTCAACATGGAAACAATATAATTATCAGAAGAGAATTTAAATATAGATTTATTTAAATGAAAAAAATAAATAATGTATTAGAGGTATCCTTTTTTAACACTATCTAAAAGAATGTGATGTCATGTAAACATTCAAATATTTTGTGGAAAAATTGTATCAATATCTATAAAGGAAATTAAAATATTTTTATATAAATATAAAAGGATTGTTTCATAGAAAAAAAAAGTTTTTGACTATGTAATTTAATGATACTATAGATTAACTCCTAAATTAGGTGAATGTAATTTTTGAGGAAATAAAAACAAAAACAGTAACACACCAATATATCTATATTGTATAGAGTGTCTACAGATGATCTCCGCCATGATTCAATTTTTATGTCATAAATCATAATAATAAGAATATTGACAAAAACCCTTTGGATATATTTAATAACACAATCATTTCATAATAGATTAGGAATAAAAAAATCCTTTGAAAATAAGAACACCTAGGATGTGGTATTTAGTACATTAATGAAACTCACATTTGATGATGATCTCAAAAGAAGATTCAAGCCTCAAAGAAATAAAAGTTATAGAAATTGAGTATCATATTGAACAAAAGGTATATATTCCTATTTCAATAATATATAAAGAATGTGTGCATAAAAATGATGGTAAAGACACATAATTTGAATGAATAATATACCATGAGTTTGTGCTAGAAGATATTGTTGAAGAAATTAGGTTCGGAGGGCCCAAGAAGAAGGAAAATGGGTTTCTATGTGATTATTAAATTTATATTTGAATGAGATAAGAATAAAATTCTTTGTTGAATATTGATCATGAGAAAATAAAGTATTGAAATCCAAAAAACTCAAAGAAGGAGGCTTATAAGAGCCCAAAAATTGAATATCATACCTAGATTATACATTGTTTAACTAACATTGTAATATATCAAATCAAAACAATCAAGGATCACTAAGGAGAAGTCATGAAGATGAAATAAAATCTTGAAGATCATGAAAGACCTCTAATTCGCATTATTTAGTAGTAGATTTAGAGTGAAAAGGATAATAAAAACGTTATGTAGGAACATGAGTATCCAGTAATGAAGATATAAAATTTCATTTCAGGGAAACATATATATAGTAAATGAAATGTTTTTGTGTAGTTTTATAGAAGTCATTAGGAGGTGACGATTGATAATTTTCCACAGTCACATAATCCCCTGAAGAAGGTTTATTTTGGGGAATATGAAATAACCCAAAATTATATAAGCATAATATATAAGAAAAAACTAATTCACTATGAAAATAGTTTGATTATTGTGTATCGATGGGGAATACAAAATAGTATTCTATATAGTAAAAAATAAAATCAATAAATTAGATAAATAATTGAATATGGGAAGAAATTTGAATCCCTCACATGTGTTCAATGTAAAATATATTTTTTTGTAAAGGATTCAGAAAGAAGATCATGGACTTCTTATAAAAGATAAATGTGATTTGACTATAGAGTTCAAGGGTATGAAATTTCAGAGAAATTAATCATTACTATGTAGAATAAATATAAAAAAACATTATATGCTTTTAATAATTTTTTTATCCATTAGGTTTGTAGGTGGAATGACCACATTCACAACCAAAGGACTGGATTTTATTATTTATAGCTTTATTAAACTATTAAGAAAATGAAATATCTTTCCATACCGTGAACAATTGTACGCTCCTATAAGAAATAAAAATAATATTATGAATATAAACTATAAAAATTGTCAATTGTATGGATACTGATACCTAATGATGAAAAATAACAATCGAAAATGGTTGAACTAAATAATATCATTAACAAGAAGGACATTCACATTTTAATGTAATATAAAAACATATTCTATAACACACTGTTATTTCATTATGAAATAAACTTTTAAACAAATCAAACATGTTTAATTGGTTGTGGTGTATAAAAAATAAGAAAAATAATATAAAAATTTTCAAAAGAGAAAAAGAAATACATAAAATTATATTTAGAAAAAAAATAATTTAAAAAAAATTGATTACTTCATAATTAAATGACTTACATTTACATTGGATACACTATTAATTTTAAGGAACCTATTTTTATTAATTATGATTTCTTGTAAAAGATTACTAATTTTATGAAATTACCTCAGTGAAAAATATTGATTATATTCATGGAATTAATAGTAAAATAAATTATACACATATGAGAGATAATAATGTTATCATAAATAAGTAATATATATATCTGAAAGTGGATAAATTATTTCTTTAAACTATTATTTTAATTCAATATTATATATTTTTTATTTAAAAGAATAATTAACAAATATTAGAATTTTAATTTGACAATTATTTACATTATTTTATGATTCTGAAATAAAATTTCTTTCAGTGTAATTATTTATGTTGTTTACACAATTTTTCATTTATATTTGAATAATAAAAAAATAATGTTTTTAGAAATGTGGTAAATTGTACGATATCATCCAAACATAATTCAAAAAAATTTATTAAACATTTTTCAAAAATACAAATATGTATTCAAGGAGTAAAATAATGAATTTAAAATTATTGTGATGAATATGGAAACCCATGCTTGACATTGAGAAATATAAGTAATATTTTATTCCAATAAAAAATATTATGGTAATTTTTCATTAATTAAATATTCACAATGATCCATTCATGTTAAACATACGCTGAATTTCTGAATCAATTTATTTTTAAATTACTAAAAAATTAATTATTATTGAAATCAATAGTATACCAAATTATGGTGTAAATTCATCTTAATATTAATTAGAAATTTTTTCAAAAAACTATTTTATTACATTCCCTATACTTATATTAATTTTTTCCCACCTCTAAAAACAGAACCGTAATAAAAATTTTTTCTAAAATAAGAATATTAAAAATTAGTATTAATTTCAAATTAATGTTTTTCACAAAAATATGTTTCCATTGAAAATTTAAGTAACCATAGTAAATAGTTAAAAAAGTTCAAGATATTAAATGTAGTGACAAGGAAACATATCTCTAAAATACCTTTTATTGAATTTATTAGATAAAGGGATTTTAAACACCACTATATTATCAATGAAAATGTTCTAATTTTATGTCTCCTTCCTATAAAAATGCCATTCATTTTTTCTATTAAGAATTTAAATAATTTCACCCATCCCAATTATAAAATTCCTAATAATCTCCCCACCAAAAAAATCCCATAACAAAAATGGAATGTTTAATAATAGTATCAAATAATGCCTTTATTGTATTATCTATCTATTAGGTTCATCTGGTCCAAAAAAAATTCTTCAACCTCAAATTTCTAATTATACCATTGTGATGAGATTTAGGCTCTCAGCATCGGAGATATTTTCTTCTTTATTTCCTTTTTATATTTTAATCATCTAAAAATTCATAAATTCATTATATAACGTTAATAATATTTTTAAATACATTAATTTTCTCCAAATTTCATATGATCTTAATGAAATAAAAAATACTTACACATTTTGTACATATAGAACACTATTGTTTGGGTTTTATTTATGAAAAACATGAATAATGATATAATGATTGTCTGATAATGATTTTGTATTGATAGATACTGGTAATAATATGTAAAAAAATATTTTAATAATTTTTAATGTTTTTAATGGTTATATAAATATTTTTATTCACCATTGTATGTAATTACCATATGATACAAATATTTCTATAAATTGATTTTTTTAATTCCATGGAAACACCTCATTTTATTCCATTAAATCATTGTGGGATTCTTTTAGTATATAAAATAAAATTTTCCTCCAAAAAATAAAAAATATGATAAAATAATGACTGTGATTCAATTATCAAAGCCCTTGTATAAGAACATGTGTGGAAAACTAAATAATTAAAAAAATATTTATTTTCATGATAAATTATTACTACATTGGGAATAAGTACTTATTTGTGAGTTGTATGCATTAAGGAAAATATAAATATTTTTATGAAATGTATTTATTAAATATATAAATTTATTATACATGATGTTAAAGAGTGAAAGTAATGAACAATTATGAGATTATGGTTTCTCATATCAATATCCATTCATTGAGTAATATTTTATATTATATACCTTTTTTATTTATATACTATATATACTAACTTGTCGTAATAATATATCTTGATTTTTTTAATTTGATTATTTTGTATAACTTATAATGTTATTTCTTTTGATAAGGTATTTATGTTAAAACTAGTATGGGTATTTTTCTAAAATCACCACAAAAAATGTGTTTTTGTCTTTTAGCAACTCTTTCTATTAAATATGAATTATTGATATATTGTTTCAATAATGTTCACACACACATATATATTTTTAAATAGGTATATTTTTATCCAAATTTTAATTTATTTATAAATATTTAAATTGATTCTTCTTAGTGTTTTCTATATGGGTCACATTTTACATTCAATATAAATGTGTGAAAATAATTGGTATTTAACGTTAATAGGTAGACTTAATTTTTCCACTATCATGAACATATGTCATTATGAATCATCCATTACATGATTATATATTTTTAAAATAAATTCTAATTTATTTATTCATTTTTTGTTACCAAATGAAAAATATTTTTCTTTTTGTTTTTCATAGAATATTTCTAATTCTTCTATAAAATAATTTTTCTTCTAATTAAATATAAAATAATTATTTTCAGGTTTCAATATGGATATTATCTAATTATATTATTTGAAATAATTTTTGGATGATTTATGATGATATTTTAAGCATATTATAATGAAACACATTTGATTCAAGTTGGATTGTAATGATTTGAAGGTATGATGTATTATTTCATGCTAATATGGTATATAGATGTTTGGTTTATCATTATGTGTTGAGTTAGTCTATTAAATACCAATAATTTATAGTTCATGTTTTTTTTCTCTTGATATAAAAAATTTGCACAAGCGATTAGCCTAATCGTATGGGTATACATATGGTTATCTCACACAAAAAAGGTTTATATTTTGTCAAATCAAGCCTACCATACATTCAAATGGAGGTTTTCATTTTGTATTATCTGATAATTATTTTTGAGATTATCATGGATTTAATTAATGAATCATATTCTTATATTTATTAAACAATCTTATTCCATATCATTATTCATATTTTGTTATGACATAAAATTATTGACTTAGGGCTCATGTTTACACCGGAACCATGATTCCATGATTTGATCTTTTTTAATTTGATATAATCTTTTTATATTATGTTATTTAATTTTCACCACTATTATGATCTCACACACACAACATCATATGTTTCTCACATATGAATTTTTTTTTGATATCTCTTGTATTTATGCTTATATGGAATCTTATCTCAATAATTTCTTATATTTCCATTCCATATGTTATGTACAATGATATTGAATTTAATATATTGTTAAATTTTGTATCTTGTGAATATTATAATTGGAAAATTATTATTAGGGATTTAATAAAATAAGGGACTAATACTTTAGGTTTTTTTTCGAGTGAATTACAATAAATATTCATATAAAATTTTATAATATAGTTCTATGTTAATATTATGATTTCTAAGCTGGTATTAGAAAATAGTTTAGTTATTTTTGGGGATAATTTTATAAATAATAGTAGTAATTAATCTTTTGAACCCACATAAGTCATATGAACCTAAAATTTCAATGATTCAAATAAAGTTTCATAAATTAAATCATTTTAGTATTGATTTTCCTTATGATATGTTTTCTTACTATGATTTATTATTGAAAACCCTTTTTACATTCAATTTCAATGTGATGGATGTAATTATAAGTAATTGATTTAACAATTAACGTGTTATGAAATTAAAAAACCATCCTCATGTGTAACCATTTGAAATGTGAGTGGGAATAAGATATCATGAAAATGCTCTCAACGAACCCTCTCATGGTATTTAAACATGTTCACCTTCTTAAATATTAATGTAAAAAAATAAATATTTAGTATTTGAAAATAATTCATATAATCTCTTTTAGGAAATCATATAATAAAATAAATTCTAATTATAGAACTAATACAATCACTACTACAAAAAAGGGTTTATCAGCCCTCAAAAAGGGCTTTAATAGCACTAAAAAAGTGTTGTGAAGCTCATCACTGATATGGGGGCGGGGGTCCTATTTATCAATACTAAATAAGAGCTAATAATGGGAGCCTTTATGAGTGATAAAAAGGTGCGGATAAAGGGAGACTTTATCAGCACTTAAAAAGCAATGATAAACGCCCTATCTGTTGCAACATAAAATTCTGCAGCAGCACAACCAAACAAGACCTGCAAAAAATTCAGTATTTCAACAAGTATACCCACCAAATATTAACACATAATTCATAATATAATTACACCAAGTATACCCATACAACAAGTATACCCATACACCATTAACACATAATTCATATGTTAATTAAATACATAAAGAATTCAATTTAGAATTTAGAGGGTTGGGGGTTGTTTATTGGGTTGGGGTGGCTGTCCAAGGGGGGTTATGGGGTGACCGAGGGGTATGGGGGATTACGGTGGATAGGGGTGTCCAGGGGGGGTACAAGAGGTTGGGGGCTGTCCAAGGGGGTTGGGTGGTGTCCAAGAGGGTGGGGGTGGTCGTCCTTGGATGGGGGGTGTCCAGGGGTGGGGGTGTACCGGAGGTGGGGTGGTGTCTAGGAGGGGAGGGTGAACCGTCCAGATGGTTGGTGGGTGTTCGAGGGGGGGGGGGCTATCCATGGGGGTGTAAAGAGAGGGGTGGGGTTGTTCAGGGGGTTGGGGGGATTTCTAGGGGGTGTGGGTGTCCAGAGGGGTGGGGGTGTCAACTCTGTGGGGTGGTGTCTAGGGGGGTGGTGGAGGTCCAGGGGGTTGGTGGGGTTGTCCTAGGGGGCGGGGTGGTGTCCAGGGGGTGGCGGTGGGGTTGTCCAAGGGGGTGCGGGAGGTGTCCAGGCAATGGGGTGGTGTCTAAGAGGGGTGGTTCGTCCAGGGGTGGGGGCTGTCCAGGGGGTTGGGGGCTGTCTAGCGGGGTGTGGGTGTCTGGGGTGGTGGGGGAGTCCAGGGGTGAGTGTCTAGGGAGGATATCTGGGGGGTGTCTATGGGGTGGATGTCCATGGGGGTGTTCAGGGGGTGGGGGTGTCTAGGAGGTTGGGGGGGCTTTCCAGGGGTGGGGGTGTCGAGAGGGGTGGGGGTGTCCAGAGGGTGGGGTGGTGTCCAGGGGGTGGGGGAAGTCCATGGCGTGGTGGGTCTATCCATGGGGGGTGTGTTGGTGTCCAGGGGCCGGGGGTGATTTTCCACGGGGGTGGGGTGTCTGAGGGGTTGGGGGAGGGGTCCAGGTGGTGGGGTGGTGTCTATGAGGGGTGGGGGTGCCCAGGGGAAGTTTTCCATGGGGTGTCTAGGGGGTTGGGGGTATTTCTAGGTGGTGTGGGTGTCCATGGGGTGGGGTGGTGTCTTGGGGGTGGGGGGTCCAACGGGTTGGTGGGGCTGCCCAAGGAGGGTGTGGTGGTGTCCAGGGGGTGTCCAGGTGTAGGGGAGGTCTCGAGGTGGTGGGGTGGTGTCTATGAGGGGTGGGTGGTGTCCAACAGTGGGGGGGGGGGGGTGTTCGGGGGGGGGGGGGTGGTGGATATCCATTGGAGTGTCCAGGGGGTGGGGTGTCAATGGGGTTGGGGGGTTTCCAGGGGTGGGGGTTTCCAGAGGGGTGGTGGTGTCCAGGGGGTGGGGTGCTGTCAATGGGGGGGTGGGGTACAGGGGGTTGGTCGCACTGTCCAATGGTGGTGGGGCGGTGTCCAGGGGGGTGGGGTTATCCTGGTGGTAGGGGAGGTGTCCAGGTGGTGTCGTGTTGCCTAAGAGGGGTGTGGGCATCCAGGGGTGGGGAACTGCAGGGGTTTGGAGGGTGTCCATTGGGGTGGAGGGTCTTTCTAGGGTGGTGGGGGTGTCCAGGTGGTTGGTGGTGTCTAGGAAGGGTGGGGGTGTCGTCCAGGTGGGGTGGTGGGTGTCCAGGGGGTTCGGGGGGCTATCCATGGGGGTGTCTAGTGGGGTGGGCTGGGCTGGTGTCTAGGGGGGTTTACTCATACAAAAATGACCCATGTATCATTATCCTAATTTATCAACACAGTCCGAATACGTTTGGTCATATTTATGTACGTCAGTTGTTGTTTTCACTTAAAATATTGTCCATTTAAATCAAAATAGAGACACTGTGAGTGATACCGGTCACAACATGCCTCAGATTGAAGCTAATTTGACTCGTACACATCACAAATGCACCCATTGATCAATCCCCTAATGTATAAACAAAATATGAATTCCTTTGGTTGGATTTATGTAGGTCAGTTGTTGTTTTCACTTAAACTTTGTCCATTTTAAACAGAAGAGAGACACTTTGAGTGATACTGGACACACCATGCCATTGTATTGTAGCATGGTTGAATCTTACACATCACAAATGACCCATGGATCATTATCCTAAACAATCAACACCATATGAATATGTTTGGTTCGATTTCAGTATGTCAGTTGTTGTTTTCACTTAAAATTCCATCCATTTTAAACAAAAGAGAGACACTTTTAGAGATTCTGGTCACACCATCCTTCGGATTGAGGCAGAGTTGACTCGTAAACATCACCAATGCACCCATGGATAATTATCCTAAAGGATAAACACAATATGAATTCATTTGGTCAGATTTCCATAGGTCGGTTTTTGTGTTCAAATAAAAGTTTATCCATTTTAAACAAAAGAGATACATTTTGAGTGATACCAGCCACACTGTGCCATAGATTGAGGCATGTTTGACTCATACACATTAAAAATGACCCATGGATCGTTCTCCAAATGATACAACACAATCCAAATGTGTTTGGTTGGATTTACATATGTCAGTTGTTGTTTTCACTTAAAATTCTGTCTATTTAAAAAAAAGAGACACTTTGAGTGATACCAGCCACACCATGCCTTGGATGGAAGGGGGTTGACTTTTAAAAGTGTCCAACACACCCATGGATCATTCTAGTAGGGTAAAAATAGTATGTATGTGTTTGTTCTGTTTTCTTGTAGGTTAGTTTTTGTTTTCACATAACATTTTGACCATTTTAAACAAAAGAGAGACACTTTGAGTTATACCGGCCATACCGTGCTTTAGATTGAGGCAGAGTTTACACATACATGTCACCAATTCTCCCACGGATCGTTATAATAAAGTACCAACACAATATTAATGTTTTTCTTTTGAATTCAATAAGTCAATTGCTATTTTCACTTAAAATTCTGTTCATTTTAAACAAAAGAGAGACACCATGACTGATACCATCCACACCGTGCCTTAGATTGAGGCGGGGTGGACTCGTACAAATCACCAACTCATACATGGATAGTTCTCATAAAGTAACAACACAATATGAATGCATTTGATCAGATTTCTAGAGTTCCATTTTTTCACTAAATATTTTTCCATTTTAAACAAAAGCGAGAAACTTTGAGTGATACTGGCCACATTGTGCCTCGGAAAGAGGTGGGGTTGATTCTTACACATCACCAATGCACCCATGGATAATTTTCTTAATAGGTCAACACAATATGAATGCATTTGGTCAGATTTCCATATGTTAGTTGTTGTTTTCACTTATAATTCTATCCATTTTAAACAAAAGAGAGACACTTTGAGTGATACCGGTCACACCATGCCTCAGATTGAGGTGGGGTTGACTCGTACACGTCACCAACACACCCTTGGATAGTTATCCTAAAGGATAAACACATTATGAATACATTTGGTCAGGATTTCTTTTGGTCAGTTGTTGTTTTCACTTAAAATTTTGTCCATTTTAAACAAAAGAGAGAAACTTTGAGTGATGTCGGCCACACCATGCCTCATATTGAGCCATGGTTGACTCGTACACATCACAAATGTCTCATGAATCGTTCCTATAATTAATCAACATAATTCGGATGCATTTGGAGTGATTTCCGTATGTCATTTGTTGTTTTCACTTAAAATTATGTCCATTTTAAACAAAAGAGAGACACTTTGAGTGATACCGGTCACATCATGCCTCATATTGAAGCAGAGTTGACTCGTACACATCACCAATGCACCCATGGATCATTATCCTAAAGGATAAACACAATCCTAACACATTTGGATTGATTTCTAATGATTAGTTGTTGTTTCCACATAATATTTTGTCCATTTAAAAAAATAGACAGTTTCAGTGATATCGGCCACACAATGACTCAGATTGAGGTGTGGTTGACTCGTACATGTCTGTCATGAACCCCTCACACCAAAGATGCCATTTTGAGCTGGAAATGGTGAAAGGGAGATAATGACCTCTGAGTCCCACCTCAAATAGGCCCCATAGTGGCGACTAGCACCAAGGGTGTGAGTTTTTACAAATATGGGAGGCATCACCCTTTTTATTATTTAAGATCGGGAAATAGGATGAGTCAAACACTAAAAGAAAAATGAACAAGTATATGGAAAATAAAACCAAACCAATCACACAAGAATGTTTAAACAGTTCTGAAACAAAGTACAAGCATAAGAAAACTCAAACAGTGCAATACCAAAATAAAAAAGTGTACAACAACTGCAACAACTCCAACTGTCCAGGCTAGTAGGGTCTTGCCCGACCCTGGTAGTCCTCCAAGAAACTTGAATGTAAACGTAGGGTGATCATACCTGTATACTCAGTAGGGAAACCTAAAGCTCTCATGCACAGGTAGGGAGACATCTTAATGTCCTGTGAAAACAACAGAAGAAACCAAAACCTAGCAAGAAATTATATCCACCCAACCTCACCAGCCATGCTCACAAAAAATACAAAGAAATGGGTATTAGTATATAAGAACAAGAGTATTGGGTACCCCACACCATTTCCCCTAGTAAGATTCTCCTCTTAATGGAGAACGTCCTAACGCTACCACACTCTTCCTACCTGCACACACCCGGGCCTCACTAACCACATATCCCACCCGCACACACCTAGGCCTCACAAACCACATATCTTTCCCTAAAACACTTGGGCCTCACAAACCACATATCCCACCCATACACACCTGGGCCTCACTAACCCCATATTCTTCCCATACACACCTAGGCTTCACAAAGCACATATCCCACCAGCACACACCTAGGCCTCACAAACCACAATCACATACCCACCCGAATACACTTGAGCCTCATCCCGAATATTCTTGGGAACAGAAAACCTGCCCGATGAGTCTTGGGATAAAACCACCAAAATCGAAACCTACCAGAAGAGTCTTTGGGGTAATGTCACCTCAAGCCATCACAACCTATGGAATAAGTAGTATGAAGGAGCCAATAACTAAGTGGAAAACACCCTCTCCCATGAAATGGGAGTGTTCGGCACTAGGTGCTCAACATGGGTGGGGTGCGACAAAATAAAAAGATATAGATACATATATGTATATCAAACACACAGACCAACCTATGGCTTTTAAACAAAGAAACAGAGCATGTACCTTGGAACTGCTACTACGAAGCATGCATACAACAAACAAACCCAACCCCATTTAGGTTTTCATGTTTCAATAGTATTAGTTTATTAGTTCCTTAACTACTAGGAAATTATAAAACTAGATCAAGTGATTCGTAGAAAAACAATGCCGACCAAAAATCAAATTAGATAGAACACAAGAACACAAAACCATCCTTTTAAACATCAATCAAACCCCATTTAAGGTTCCTGAGTTTAATTCATTATCATTACCCACAGTTCATTCATCAACTTTCCACTTTCTTTTAAAATCAAAACCCATTATTGCAGCCCATCTGCCACTATAACCACATCTCCACAACCATATCACAAAACAAGGCTCGTACCACATCATTTCCCCTTTAATATAATTTACCGCAGCCATGCTACCCATCCTATTCATAACAAACTAGGATTCACCCCTCCCTTTTTCACACACCACGTAACCAAACCAACACCCACATCTTCATTATTCTATTTTGTTCAACCGGGGTGATCACACAAGGGTTTCAGATATTCATTTAATCATCCAACGTTATGTGATTAACCAATTTCGATATTCCACAAAGTTTCCATCCACAAAAAGGACTAGAAAGATAGGGAAACATTTAATTGAGAAAGTAAAGGCCCCCACCGACCATGATTTTCAGTAAGAATATGCCTATTCAATTCACAACATAACAATAGGATAAACAAAGGTAAACATAACAACTTTACCATCCTCGTTCTTTAACCAGTTAATATCTTTTTATTGGTTTAACCGTATCTCATGAAAACAAGAGGATACCCACCCCACATGATGCACAAAAGAGAGAGACGAAGGTAAGATCCCTTCCTCAACGGTTTTTCTGACGAAACCATGGTGGTCGAATAATTCTCAAGAAACCGAGTCGAGTTTCCACGAATCTTCTTTAGATATCCTCTCTTAACACAACCAAGATCTAATCTCTTGATATTTGACATCTGCATGCTTAGATCTACCCATAACGGGCATAGATCTAAGAAACTGAGAGTGGAGGAGGAGTAGATCTAAGTAGATCTAGGAAAACAAGCATGAACGATCACATACCTCAAGGAACCGGTTTTGATTCCCCAATAAAAGACTCTGGATCACCTCCAAAACTTTTGGGAGAGGTTTTTATACCACCATGGAAGGGTAATCCCGAGTTATAGCCGATTAGGGGCTTAAACGAGGTGATTAAAGGCAAAAATGAGTTAGATCCAAATTTTTTGGATCTAACATTAAATGCCGGCAGGGTTAGTCCACACGGTTTAACAAACCTGCGCTAACCGTACGTTAGCTTCTACCTCGAAAACCCCTCCTTGCACGGTCATTCCACACAGTTAAGCAAACCGTGCATTAATTGTGCGTTAGCCACTGCCTCAAGACCATCCTTGCACGGTTTGGCTGCATGGTTTAGGCAAACCGTGCGCCAACCATATGATTGTTATTACCCTTTAGGTATCCTTAAATGTCCACCCAAACGCACCCCCAAGGAACCTTGACCTCATGGCACACCTCGATCTCCACATTTCACAAAGGAATAGACCAGAGTGGTCTAGGACATTACATCATATACCTCTCAAAACATTCCCATCCTCGAGAATTAAAACCAACCCATAAAAAGGGGAATGGTCCGAACAACCACCCCATAAGATACCTCTCAGGGATCTCGTCATAACAGGAATGGAACCACTATCCTAATCATATATGTTATTAATTACTTCTCCAATGTCGAGATATTATCCGCTTTAGGTGGTACTGACTCACCTGCACTGGTTTAATCACATATGCATTAATGTGTCTCGATTAATAATTGTGTCTTCCCACTTCCATATATTAGGATTTTTTTTCCAACTAACACTTTCCACAACACCGTACAACCAACACACTACCCGAACACATGGCTTGGGAATTCCTTCTCCCATGTCGACATATTTTCTGCTTTAGGTGGCACTGACTCACCCGCACGGGTTCAATCACATCCGTATTAATGTGTCTCGATTAAGGATCAGGGTTTTCCCTTTCCCCACACTTCCAGACATGTTACAAACTTCCAGAGAACAAGGAAACAAAACTTCTCACGACCGACAATCGAAGAATTCCACATATCAAAGGTACAAAGAATAACATCAATACAAAGTTCTGAAGACCACGTAAAACACAAGTCAAAACAACTCTGGGTACTGAGCATGGATCTGAGACTCCCGCTCCCATGTGCTCTCTTTGAGGCCTCCATGCCTCCACAACACACGAACCAAGGTGATGGTTCGTCTATAGAGCACCTTCTCTTTACGATCCATGATTCTGACTGGTCGTTCCTCAATGGTCGCGTCGTCTCCCATATCTAACTCTCCCCAGTTGATAACATGAGAGTCGTCATGTAAGTACCGACAAAGCTGGGAGATTTGGAAGACGTCATGAACCTTCTCCAACTGAGGTGGTTGGGCCAGCCGATATGCCACCTTGCTGACTCGCCTTAGCACCTCGAAAGATCCGATGAACCTAGGGGAGATCTTAATCCCCTTCTCAAACCTCTGCTTCCCCCATCGAGGGGAAACCTTCAATAACACGTGATCTCCCACCTTGAACTCCAAGGGCCTCCTCCGACGATCAGCGTAAGACTTCTGTAGGTCCTGAGCTGCTTTCATCCTCTCACGCACAATCTAGACTTTCTCTGTAGTTCTCTATACAACCTTTGGCCCAAGAACACCAGTCTCACCAACCTCTGCCCAGAAAATGGGTGAACGAAATGTTCTTCCATATAAAGCCTAAACAGTGCCATACCAATAGAATAGTGGAAGCTTTTTTGGTAGGAAAACTATACTAAAGGCAAGTGTCACACCAATGATCCTCTGAAATATAGAACGCTTGCTCACATCATGTCCTCCAATGTCTGGATAGTCCGCTTTGTATTCCCATCAATCTGGAGGTGGAAAGAAGTGCTAAGGTGTAGCTGGGTTCCAAAATCATGTTGTAAACCCCTCCAGACTCGTGATTTAAACCAAGTATCCTGATCTGAGATGATAGTCTTCGAGATTCCATGAAAACTCACCACCTCGTCTATGTACCTCTGTGCTAAGGTACTCACTGGGCCCGACTCCTTAATTGCTAAGAAGTGGGCTGATTTTGTTAGTCGATCCACCACTACCCAGATAGCATCATAACCACCCTGAGATCTGGGTAGTCTTGTGATGAATTCCATTGAGATGTAATCCAACATCCACTCAGGGACATCTAAAGGATGCAGTAAACCACTGGGAACATAGTTTTCAGCCATTACTTGCTAACACAATAGGCACCTAGCCACAAACTCCGCCAATGCCCGTTTCACCCTGGGCCACCAAAACTGTTCCCTCAGGCCTTGGTACATTTTTTAAACACCCGGATGTACCGCCAAGGGTGATATATTGATCTCATGGAGAACTACCTCATTCATTGCCTCTGGGACAAAAAACCTTCCATGAAAAAGCATCTGATGTTGGCTGTCCTCTGACCATCCTTCTGGAGCATTTTCCTAATCGATACGATCCCGCATTACTTTTGCCTTGGAGTCTCCCCACTGAGACTCTTACACCTACAACAACAAGGAGCAATGCACCATCATCTGAAACAAATTTCCTCTAACACCCTCTACCCTTACATCCAAATGCAAGGCATCCAACTCTCCCATCACCTACCAAGCATCAGCAGATTCCTGAACCACTTCCTTATGTGACTTCCTACTTAGGGCATTAGCCACAATGTTGCCCTTACCTTAAATGTAAGGGATATCCTAGTCATAGTATTGGAGAAACTCGACCCAAATCTACTGCCATAAGTTCAGGTCATGCTGGGAGAAGATATAATGTAAGCACTTGTGATCTGAGAAGACCACAAAGTGCTCCCCAAAGAGGTAATGTCACCACAGCTAGAGTTCAAACACCACTGCTACAAGATCTAGGTCATGGGTGGCATAGTTACGCTCATGGGGGTGCAACTACCTAGACCCATAACAGATCACACCCTTATTCTTCTTCAGTACACACCCCAAACCAAGGCCAGAAGCATCACAAAAAACCTCATACAACAACCTTTCCTCTGGAAACCTGAGTACTAGAGCACTGACCAACTTCTCCTTCAGGTAGTCGAAAGCTTTCTGGCACTACTCGCTCCGTAGGAAGACCTGGTCCTTCCTAGTCAAAGCTATCAATGGAGCAGAAACTCAAGAGAAGTCTGAAATGAACCTCCGATAATTACCTTCCAACCCCAGGAAACTATGAACTTCTGCAACGCTCTCGGGTGACACCCAAGAAAAAACTACCTCCACCTTCAACAGGTCCACTGACACTCCATGCTGAGACACTACGTGCCCAAGGAAGTGTACTTCTAGCATCAATAACTTACACTTCGACAATTTCCCATAAAGCTGGTGGTGTCGAAGGACTTCCAAGACTTCCCTGAGATGCTCAACGTGTTCCTCCTATGATCTTGAGTAGATTAGGATGTCATCGATAAAAACAACGACGAACAAATCTAGAATCTCATGGATGAAAAAGTTCATAAGTCCCATGAACACAGCGGGTGCATTCATAACTCCAAACAGCAGCACTACAAAGTTGAAGTTCCCATACATGCACCTGAAAGCCATCGTCAAGATGTCAATGTCCTTTACCCTCAACTGGTGATATCCAGATCGTAGATCAATCTTAGAAAACCAACCTTCTCCCCTCAGTTGGTCGAAGAGATCATCTATCCTAGGAAGGGGGTAATGGTTCTTGACCATTACCTGATTCATCCTTCGGTAGTCTATGCATAGCCTGAGACCACCATATCCCTTGTTCATGAAAAAAACTGGAGCACCCCATGGTGACACGCTGGGTCGAACAAAACCCTTCTCCATCAAATCTTCAATCTGAATCTACAACTCCCGTAACTCCGAAGGTTCCATCCGATAAGGGGCCATAGAAATCTGATGGGCTCTAGGCTGTAAGCCTATCCTGAACTCAGCGTCACGTTGGGGGGGGGGGTAGACTCGCAACCTCCTCGGGAAAAACATCTAGGAACTCCCTAACAACATCTTGGACATCCATCATCTCTGTATCAGTTGAAACCACTGATAACCTGCCTAACAATGAAAGGAGAGGCTTCACATGCTGGCTTCCCATATGATAGCTCCTCTCGCTGACAAAAGCTACACGCTACCCATCCATTTCGGAGAACATGACTCTTTTTCGGAAGCAGTCGATAAAGGCACTAACAGAAAACAGCCAGTCGATACCTAGGATGACATCGTATGGCTGCATCTGAAGCAAAAGAAGATCCCCAATAGATAGATGTGGTCCCAACATCATCCCATATCCCCGAAAAAAATAGGAAACGCTTGTCTGACCTCCAACTGGTGTACTCAACACCAGGGGTAAGGAAAGTCTCTCTACGTCTAGAACCAAAGAATGGGCTAGACCGGGTGCAAGAAAGTAGTGCGAAGCTACCCAATCAAAAAAATCAGAAACAAGAGTGCTGAATAAAGAAATCATACCTCGCACCACCTTTGTTCTGGCCGGAGCTGCCAACTCTGCTACATGAAAATTCCCATGCCTAGCTCCTCTTCCTCTCAGATGTCGACCAACTACCCAACCATGCCTTGGTCGAGGTCCCTGAGGAGCACCCTGAGGTCGGCCTCCTCCTGCAATGTCTGCCTCAGAGGAGAAGGGTATTGCTGCTGCTGGAAGGGCCCCGTTGGCAACTAGTACTACTGAGGTGGGCGCTGAACCTGCCCACCTGCACCGTACTGATCTCGGGTTGGGCACTGAATCTAAATGTTCCCGATAAATCCGGAAGAGAAACACTTCAGTCTTGGGCTCGTGAAAAAGGGACGAGGACCTGAAGATCTGAAATGGAACTACTGGGGACTGATCCCTACTGGTCTGAATCTAGATGGTCTTGTCGCAGGAGACCTCCTGCTGACTGCCTTCCACTTCGATGAACCCTACTGGATCCCCTCTCATGGTGCACCTCTCTATAAGTGCATCCTCTCTAAAACCTCTTCCTTCTTCTATACTACCATGTACGTCGGAAGGGTGAAGGGGGTGACAACATACTATAGCGAAGGACGAAGAGCCTCCTCCAAACGTCTCACTCGAGACACCTCATCCAGAAATAGATCCAGAGCAAAGCATAGGAGATCCTTGAACTTGATCCCCAATTCTCATACTGACATACTCCCCTGCTAGAGGGAGAGTAACTCCTGCTGCTTTTTTGCCTTGATCATTGATGAATGGAATTCCTCTCGGAACTCCTTCTCAATGTCAGCCCATAGAACCTCTGCCTCTGACCTCTCCCCAATGTAGAGCATCCACCACTGACACGCCGCACCTCTCACCTGACTGACTTCTAGGGAAACCCAGTACACCCTCGGATCACGGATCAAAGTAAAAATGATCCCTAGCTCCTCAAGCCACCCCTCTGTCTCCATATCTGAAGTAATACCCTCATACTTATTTAGTGTTTGTCACAGGAAAGAATAGAGAGTCTTATTCCACTGATCATCTTGCTCCTCTCGGTCAATCTTCAACTGATTGACCACCTGAATCTGTGGGGCCTCGACTGTCTGAGTCACCCGGGGACGACCTCCATTTTCCATAGCTGTACGGTAAACAAAGATTTCCTATGCCCAATTAGTAAGGTAATTTTTCAAGGTTTGATTTTATCACTCTATTTATATTTCTTTCCTAGAACACCCAAATCAAGTAAAACACAAATATGATGATGCATGTACCATCCCTAGGTTCTCTAACCTGCAATCAATGTAGTCTCACTTGGTCGTTTGGTAGGCTCAAAGTCCTTGCATCAGATCACATGGGGTACTAAAATCCAATGTCCTAGATAGTATTCCCTAGCCTTTGTCACGCACCAAGATCAGCCAACATTGTCGACCTACCATCCCATGCAATCCTCACTATGCCTAACTACATAATCCATCATATCTCTCAACCATCACCTCTGATACGATTCTGTCATGACCCCCTCCCACCAAAGATGCCCCTCCTGAGCTGGAAATGGTGAAAGGGAGATAAAAACCCCCGAGTCCCGCCTCTAGTAGGCCCTGGAGTGGCGAATAGCACCAAGGGTGTGAGTTTTTACAAATATGGGAGGAATTACACTTTTTTTTATTTAAGATCAGGAAATTGGATGAGTCAAACACTAAAATAAAAAAGAAACAAGTAAATGGAAATTAATCCCAAACCAATCCCACATGCATGTTTAAATAGTTATGAAACAAAGTACAAGTACAAGAAAACTCAAAGAGTGCAATAACAAAAGAAACAATACTAAAACAACTGCAAAAACTCCAACTGTCCTGACAAGTAGGGTCCCGTACTACCCTGGTAGTGCTCCTGGAAACCTGAAAGTAAACGTAGGGTGAGAAAACAAGTATACTCAGTAGGGAAACCTAAATCATTCATGCACAGGTGGGGAGAAATCCTAATGTCCTGTGAAAACAACAGAAGAAACCAAAACCTAGCACAAAATTTTATCCAACCAACCTCACCAGCCACACTCACCAAAAACACAAAGCAATAGGTAGTAGTATATATGAACATGAGTATTGGGTACCCCGCACCATTTCCCCTAGTAAGCTACTCTTACTAACGGAGAACATCCTGACACTACCACACTCTTCCTACACACACACACCTGGGCCTCACAAACCACATATCCCACCCGCACACACCTGGGCCTCACAAACCACATATCCCGCCCGCACACACCTGGGCCTCACAAACCACATATCCCACCCGGACACATGTGAGACTCACGAACCACATATCCCACCCACACACACATGGGCCTCACAAACCACAATCACATCCCCAATTGAACCCACCTGAGCCTCTTCCCGATGATTTTTGGGAATAGTAAACCTACCTGAAGAGTCTTGGGATAAAATCACCCCAATCAAAACCTACCCGAAGAGTCTTGGGTGTAAGGTCACCTCAAGCCATCACAGCCTATGGAAGAAGGGGCAGGAAGGAGATAATAACTAAGGGGAAAACACCCTCTCCCATGAAATGGGAGTGTTCGGCACTAGGTGCTCAACATGGGTGGGGTGTGACAAAACACAATGATTCAAATACATATATGTATATCAAACACACAGCCCAACCTATGACTTCTAAACAGAGAAACTGAGCACGTGCCTCAACACTGCTACTATGAAGCATGCATACAACAAAGAAACCCAACCCCATTTAGGTTTTCAGACTTCAACAGTATTAGTTTATTAGTTCCTTAACTACTAGGAAATTATCAATCCAGATCAAGCATTTCATAGAAAACCCTACCAACCACAAATCAAGTTAGATAGAACACAAGAAACACAAAACCAACCTTTTTAACATCAATCAGTCCCCATTGATGGTCCCCGCATTTAATTCATTATCATTTCCCATAGTTCATTCATCAACATTCCACTTTCTTTTAAAATCAAAACCCATTACTACAGCCCAGCTACCACTATAACCACATCTCCACAACTGTATGACAAAACATGGCTCGTGCCACATCATTTCCCCTTTAATATCATTTACCTTAGCCCTGCTGCCCATCCTATTTGTAACCACCCAGGATTCACCACCTCCCTTTTTCACACACCACGTAACCAAACAAACACCGACATGTTCATTATTCCATTTTTTCAACTGGGGTGATCACACAAGGGTTTCAGATATGCATTTAATCAGCCAACTTTACGTGATTAACCAATTTCCATATTCCACAATGTGTCCATCCACAAAACAGTCTAGAGAGATAGCAAAACATTTAATTGCTCAAGCAAAGGCCTCCAACGACCGTGATTTTCAGTAGGCATATTCCTATTCAATTCACAACATAACAATAGGATAAAAAAGGTAAACATAAAAAACATTCCATCCCTGTTATTTAACCAGTTATTATCTTTATTTATTGGTTCAACCGTATCCCACGAAAACAAGATGATACCCACACCGCATGATGCACAAAAGAGAGAGACGAAGGTATGAACCCTACCTCAATGGTTTTTTTGACAAACCCACGACGGTCTAAGAACGCTCATGAAACGGGGTCAATTCTCCATGAATCTTCTTTATATATCCTCTCCTAACCCAACCAAGACCAAATCACTTCATATTTGAAATCCACATGCTTAAATCTACCCATAACGGGCGTAGATCAAAGAAACTGAGAGAGGAGGAGGAGTAGATCTAAGTAGATCTAGGAAAACAATCAAGAATGATCACATAACTCAAGGAACCGGCTTCGATTCGCCATGAAATGCCTCCTGATCAGCTCCAAAATGCTTGGGAGAGGTTCTTCTACCTCCAAGGAAGGGTAATCCCGAGTTATAGCCGATTAGGGGCTTAAAAAATGTGATTAAAAGCAAAAAAGAGTTAGATCCAAAATTTTAGGATCTAACTTTATGTGTCTGCACAGTTAGTCCACACGGTTTAACAAACCATGTACTAACCATGCATTATCTTTTTCCTCGACAACCCCTCCTCGCACGGTTAGTCCGCACGCTTAGGCAAACCGTGTGCAAACCGGGTGTTAGCCACGTCCCTCAAGACCAGCCTTGCATGGTTTGGCCGCACAGTTTAGAAAAACACTGTGCCAACAGTGCGAAATCTATTACCCTTTAGATCTCCTTAAAAGTCCTCCCAAATGCACCCCCAAGGAACCTTGACCTCCTGGCACACCTCCAACACCACATTTCCTAAAAGAATGGACCGAAGAGGTCCGGGATATTACAATTTCACAAATGACCCATGGATCGTTCTCCTAAGGGATCAATACAATCCAAATGTGTTTGGTCAGATTTCTGTATGACAGTTGTTGTTTTCACATAAAATTATGTCCATTTTAAAAAGTAGAGGGACACTTTGAGTGATACCGGTCACACCGTGCCTCAGATTGAGGCAGTTTTGACTCTTACACATCACCAATACACCCATGGAACATTATCTTAGAGTATAAACAAAATCCAAATGCGTTTGGTAATATTCCCATCAATCGGTTGTGGTTTTAGCTTAAAATTTTGTCCATTTTAAACAAAAGAGATACACTTTGAGTGATACCAGCCACACCATGCATCAGATTGAGGCATGGTTGACTTGTAAATGTCCAAAATGACCCATGGATCATTCTCATAAAGGAACAACACAATCCAAATGCATTTGGATAAATTTATGTTGGTTAGTTGTTGTTTTCACTTGAATCTATGTCCATTTTAAACAAAAGAGAGACACTTTGAGTGATACCGGCCACACGTGCCTCAGATTGAGGTGGGGATACCTCTTTCACATCAACAACGCACCCATGGATTGTTATCCTAAATTATAAACACAATATGAATGCGTTTGGTCGGATTTCTGTATGTCTGTTATTATTTTAACTTAAAATTCTACCAATTATAAACAAAAGAGAGACACTTTGAGTGATACCGACCACATTGTGCCTCAAATTAAGGCGGGGTTGACTATGACACATCACCAACACACCCATTAATCGTTATCTTAAGTTATAAACACAATCTAAATGCATATGGATGTATTTCCGTAGGTCAGTTGGTATTTTCACTTAAAATTTTATCAATTTTAAACAAAAGAGAGACACTTTGGGTGATACAGGCCACACCGTGCCTCATAATGAGGCGGGGATAACTCGTACTCATCACCAACACACCCATGGATCGTTCTCATAATGTAAGAACACAATATGAATTCCTTTGGTCAGATTTCCATAGTTCAGACATTGTTTTCCCATACAAATTGTTTCCATTTTAAACAAATGAGAGACACTTTGACTGATACCGGCCACACCGTGCCTCTCATTGAAGAGGGGTTGACTCGTACACATCACCTGCACACCCATGGATTGTTATACTAAATTATCAACACAATAAAAATGCATTTTGTTGGATTTCTATATGTTATTTGTTGTTTTAACATAAAATTCTATCAAATTTAAACAAATGAGAGACACATTGGGTGAAACTGATAACACCTTTCCTCAGATAAGGGTAGGTTTGACTCTTACACATCACCTACACACCCATGGATAGTTATCCTATATGATCAAAACTATAGGAATGCTTTTGGTCGGATTTCCGTCTGTCAGTTATTGCTTTCACTTAAAATTTATTCCATTTTAAACAAAAGAGAGATGCTTTAAGTGATACGGGCCACACTATGCCTCAGATTGAGGTGTGGTTGACTTGTACACGTGAAAAATGACATATTGCTTGTTCTCTTAAAGGACCAACACAATCCTAATGAATTTGGTCAGATTTCCATCTGTTAGTTGTTGTTTTCACTTAAAATTCTGTCCATTTTAAACAAAACAGAGACACTTTGAGTGATACCGGCCACACCATGCCTCAGATTGAGGATGGGTTGACTCGTACAAATCACCAAACCAACCATTTATCTATATCCTAAAGGATTAACAAAATCCAAATGCGTTTAGTCGGATTTCAGTCAGTCTGTTTTTGTTTTCACTTAAAATTCTATCCATTTTAAACAAAAGAGAGACACTTTGAGTGATACCGGCCACACTGTGCCTCGGATTGTGGTGGGGTTAACTTGTACACATCACCAACACACCCATGGATCATTTTCCTAAATGACCAGCACAATCTGAATGTGTTTGGTCATATTTCTATAGGTTATTTGTTTTTTTCACTTAAAATTTTGTCCATTTTAATCAAAAGGGAGACACATTGAGTAATACCTACCACAACGTGCCTCAGATTGAGGCGAGGTTGACTCGTACACATCACCAATGCACCCATGAATTTTTCTCTTAATGGATAAACTCAATCCAAATGTTTTTAGTCGGATTTGAAGGTATTTTGGAGATTTTACTGGTATTTCTTATCCAATACCCAATGAAAATTTGTTCATCATTCATTCATGTTGCCTGTTCATTTCATTTTTTAAAATTGGAAAACGACTCATTGAAGAAAGGATATTTTATTTAATAAAAATTAAATTTTTACTACGAACATTTACATACAACAAAGTTTCAACTTTTGATCCCCTTACCCCTCTAAAAAATGACCACCAATTATACACATCCCCAAGTAAGATATTCATGTTATTTTTGTACAATCTTACATCAGGTATGTAGCCCGCTCATTTCTAAACAAATCTATATCTTCTTGTGAGTATGAGGATTTTTTACAGTTAGAGTTGTACTGGAAAATATATAAATAAGGAATAAATAAATAAATTAAATTAAAAAATAGATGTTTTTTAAAATACATCTTTAGGGCTGAAAGTTTGTTGATGAGAAATGATATCTTTCATAAATTTAAAATCATAATAACCACAATCAATATCGTTTGTTTTTTTGGACACTGCAAATTTTTTGATCATTAATAGAATAAGTAACTTTTGTTGATATGTGTTTGGATAGTTAAAATTTATTATATATACCCAGCTATTTGTCCAGACATAGTACATTTGTGGCTCCTTATTCTTAGCCCCTGTGCTCATTTTTTTAGACAATAACGATACAACACGCTATGATAACAAAATCCTTAGTAAAAGTTAAAATAAATTGTATTACATAATGTTTTGACCTAAAATGTAAGATGTAGTGTCATATAGATACACAAACTCCATCATGTGTGGTCTGTTAGTTGGATATCCTTGCATTGAATCTAGAAAATAAATCTTTGGAGTATCCATGTTCACTGCAATTTGAAACAAATTTTTCCTAAAAAAAAGAAATAATTAATGAATGAAGTAAAAATAAAATTGATATGCTTTAATCGTAGAGTATTACCCCTGCATGGTTAGTATTAGGAAGAGTCTGTCATTTTTAATCATTCTTTCAAATTTTTTCAACAAGTCATTAACTATTTCATCTTTTTTTAATGGATCTAATTTCGTTAGATGTGTTGATGTGGTATGAGGACTAATGAGTCTGAATTTTGGCTCATGGGGAAATTCCTTCAACTTTTTTTCATATATACATATGTAAATAAAATAAAATGAATTTAGTCATAATTTTCACATTTTATCATCTTTTAAAAAATCAATTCATTAAAATATAGCTCATATATAGATTTAAAACTGTGATGCCTAGACAACTTTTTTCAAAGATCTCACTTACATTTTTAGGAGCAATGAAATCTGGACATTCCTCTCCGTAAATATTCTTTTCCAGAACTACTATATGACTACTACCACCTGTTAGCTTTGTATCCACATGACTCTTCAGTGCTAGTAAATGTGGATAGAGAACATGTGGTGTTATTGTGATTTTAGTAGCACTCTGGGATCAGTTAGTCGATCCTTTAGAATCTTTTGATCCATATATTTTTTTTAACCCCCTTCCCTTTCTCTGTCTATAATAAAATTGATTGGTTCAGACCCATTTTTCATTATTTGATAAAGGATTAGCTTGAAAAAAAGGAAATATATACATCTTTGTCCCAATGTACTCTTACAAGTTATGAAGTCCATTCAATGAATGTCCCAACAGCCTTTTCGAACATATTAATATAATCATCATCATGTGGAATAGGTAGATCGACATTTGGATCATGAGATATAGTAATCATCACTTTCAGATGATCTTTTAGATTTGGTCTATTATGCAGCTTTTCCTTTGGGATGCTGAACACTATTGAAATCACTGCAAGGTGATATCTGGGTGTTGATATATATAAATCAAAGTAATTATCACCCTATAGAAGATCATTACATGATAATTATTGTTGTTTTTATGATTCAAATTTCATGGGAAAAATTATTAGAATATCGATTACCACTCCTAAGATAGCTCTTTGAGGGGAATGGCTCGCCTCAAAGCTGGTGGGGGTGGGGAGTGATCTTCACGCACTGGTTATTCCTGAGTTGCATCTTCTCCTTGCTTCCCACCCACAAATGTTGCTAGCAACTCAACCTACCATTGAAATTGTTCTTCAAGAGTATCAAGTCTTTTACTAATTTCTTTCAATTTTTCATCTCTATCATATATTTCTTTTTTCCCCATAATATTCTCGTGGTGTCACCCCAAACCCTGCACCTCTAGCATGACCGTATTGTTCTGGCCGCTTCAAAGACATCGATAATAGATCTGCATCTACTACAAGAGTAGCTAAACCCTCGGACTATTTTACATAGTAAAGTAACTAATTATATTTATGAAATAGTAATTTAAAACAAATATTTTTATAGTCGTGTCATAATTACACATATTTACCACACTTTTTGTGTGTTATCATCTACTAGCATCCCTTCTTTAGTCACATGTTCCTCCTTCCATAGAACATGAAATGGGATGGAAGTATCTTTGGTTTTCGACTCAACAATCTACATATAAATATAGAATGACAATTATGATGTTGTTTCTTGGCACCTAATAATATTACTTTTAATTTAAAATACGTACCATTTTCCTTTCTAGTGAAGTGTACCCCATCCTTGCTTTATGATAGCAGTATGTTGGTTTTGATGCATGTTCCTTATTTTTAGTACTGATTTTCAGTTTTGTAAATGAAATATTGATAATCAAAGTGTTGAATACATGTATCCTTAAACAAGTTATTATCACCCACAATGAACCTAAAACTTCTCATCCCCACAACGGCCAATAAATGTATCCCTTGCTTCTTGGGATATCTTGTGAGCATAGACAAGGGGTGGGTGTGGGTTTATTTTAAAATTGGAATATTTCAGATGAAATTTTGTTAAAATAGTGGGAAAACCTCTATGAATCATTCCTACCAGCCTTAGTACATAAATAATTTGTGAATCATATAGTATAAATGTACTTTTCAAGAGATTGAGAAGAGAAAGACACTACTTCATTATTTTATTTTCTAGTAAATTAATAAAATAATATCATAATGTTATCGTAATTTCTTCCCAGATCACAACCTTCAGCCCAGACACAACATGGTTCCATGAATCTATGTCAATTGAAACATGTTGCCAAGTGACGGTTCCAATGTAACTACTAAGCATATCCTTTTAGGGATTCACATGTTGGCCTCTTGCATTCCATATGACAACGAATTTGGAGCCTTTTCTTTTTGCCTTAAGAACCTTGGCTAATACCATCAAACTACGATGTACATGTGTTTTATGCGATGTCGGTCCATCATCCCTAAGAATTTAATCGATATCAATATAATATATATGTTCATCTGGAATGGTAGAAATGGAATGTGCTGATGGTTGTTGGACATCAACACTAGGAGCAACAACAGGTTCAGAAAAATGTTGTTTCTCTATACAATTAGCAGCCACAACATACGTAGCAGAAAAAGTAGAAGCAACAGCTTGAGAGACCTGTTCAGCCTTGAGGTTAGGAGCACTAGAACATGCAGAAGTCATTATCTGCAAAATTGGTTGAACAGTTAACTTATATTACATAAATTCAGTAATGATAATATAATAACCTGAGATAACAAGATCTATATTAAAAACAAAATATAACCTATTTATTGAACTCTCTTTCTTTTTTTCAAAGGATAAAATGATTTGACACATCTATATATTATCCAAATCCCTTTATTATGGTCTTCTCTAACATACAAAACTTCATCTACATTGGGACCGTTGCGAAATGATTGCGACGTACCACCAAAAGGATCATCCTCAAACAAAATTTTATCAGACCCTTCAGTAGTTTGGACGATAACATAACAATCGACCACTTTCGGTTAGCGGGATTTGGAACATAAAAAACATGTAATACTTGTTATTTCATTATAAACTATTCGTCTTTGTACCTTTCTTTAATAAAATCAACATTCACAAATCCCCATTCATTTATTTTAACACCGTTGGGTTTTTCAACACATTTGCATTGAAAATTGGCAATTGGAATGTCATATAATCCCACTCCCCTATTTTTTTGATAATACCAAAGTATGACATATTTGCATAAATTGGATTTCTGTCCTTAATACCAGAAACATGCATCGCTTCAGCAACAAGTGTAACTCCACTATTTTTTATGGTATTATCTTCATCATGTTCATATGTATAGAATTCTTTACAATTAATTACATAACCTTTGATAGATAATACATAAACACTTGGTCAGGAGGATATCCATCGAAGTCATTCTGAAAATGAATTCGGATTTACATCTAACTCCTTACAAATATGCTCCTAAAACCATCCTATAAACTGGTGATTATGTGTACTTGATTTCCAATTTTCAGAACTTTATGGAGTCAACTATCTAAGAATTTATTTGTGAGTTTCAATATATGGAACAGCCTCACAACTGTTATGAAAAAAATAACGGTGGGCGTGCTCTCGATCTGCAATACTGATTGTCACAGCATTTACTCCATAAATTCCCACACCCTCAATGCGTCCAATGTGATGCTATTTTGGGAGACCAATACTTTCGACATGATATAGGTATTTGGTACAGAATTCAATGGCTTCATCAACAATATATTTCTCCACTATGCAACCCTCTGGCTGACTTTGATTTTTGACATACCCTTTCAAAATCTGCATATACCATTCAACGGGGTACATCCATCTATAGTGAAAAAGATCAAAAAATTGAATCTCTCTCACCAAGTGAATCATCAAATAAACCATCATATTAAAGAATGTTGGCATGTAGAACATTTCTAATTCACATAATATGATGACAATTTCATTTTCCATAGCTATCAATTTCTCCAGGTCTAAGACATTACGACATATAGCTTTAAAAAAGAAACAAATTTTGGTTAATGTATGACAAATATTCTTGGGAATAATTCAATGTAAATCTATAAGAAATAAATCTTACATCAAAACATGGAAGTCATGTGATTTCAAACCATTTAACTTCAAATCATTCATTGACACAATTTTATTGATATTTGATGAATAACCCTCTATATCCTTTCATCATTGAAGAATTTTCAAAATGGATATCTCTCCTCCCTAGAAAAAGTGTATGCAGCTGGTGGAAGAACATCCGATTTTCACCCTTAGTGGGAGCCAACCCTTCTTGTATTCCCATGTCAACCATGTCCAACCTTGCCTTAATTCCATACTTTCTTTTTCCATGGGAATTTATCAACATTCTGATAATACTATCACATACATTTTTCCATATGCACCACATCAAGAAAATTTCCAACCTACATGAAATTCCTGTATTGTAATAAAAAAATGATCACTTTTTCTAACCGATTTTCGTAAGGTATTTTAAAAATGGTTTACCAAAAACAGTGTTCACATATTTTACTTTATTAAATAGCTGATCACTTGTTAGTAGAGGTGGTGGTGTGTTTTGTTATGAAATTCCATTTAATGATGTCTTCGAAGATCATTATTTATGCCGACAATGTTGAAATCTACAATGACCAAGAAACATAGATTTTGATGAATGTTTCAACATAATTGATTTTGTATCTTCATCGCACATGGGACACCCTTGAGTTCCTTTAATTCTATAGCCAGACAAATTTCGATAAGAATGGATATCATTTATCTTCCCATACAACATTTATCTCAATGTGAAGTATTCACTTTTATAAGCATTATACCACATAACACCTGAATCCCACAATAACTTCAAATCCTCGATCAAAGGAGCCAAATAAACATGAATATTGTTAACCTGTTGCTTGGTCCTGATATAGTCATAGATAACCTGATGAATTTCCACTTCATGCATAACCAAGGTGGAAAGTTATAATTTACCAACATAAGAGGCCATGTACTATGAGTGCTGGTTTGAAAACCAAACGGATTCACTCCATCTGTAGATAATGCAAGATGAAGGTTTCTCGAGTCTTTTCCAAATTCAGGATACTCATGATATATTTTCTTCCATTAAGGAGAGTCGGCCGAATGACGTAATTTCCCAACATTATTTATTTTATCTATGTGCCACAATAATTGTACTCCAGTTGCTTCACTTCCATATAGATGCCTAAACATTGGAATGATTGGAAAGTACCATAAAACATTCGTAGGACAAGATTCATATTTCATGTATCAATATGCACAAAACATTGGGCTTTCTATAAGATAATTGTTCTCTCTGGGAAACACTATACTGTCTTTCGGGCAGGAATGTATTCTTTTAAAAATCTTACCCATCTAGCATAGCATTTGTTTAGCTTCATATGTCCGACTTGGGAGCTCATTATCTTCTGAGAGCATGTTATTCAAGAGAAAAAGTAGTTATGTAAAACTGACATCACTCCATCTATTTCCTTCTTTCAATTTATACAACTTCATTACAGTTTACCATGCTCTATATTTAGTGAAACTAGCATACAATGGCGTCTTTTCACAACTCTTTAACTTCTCAAAAACTTTCGGGCAATCACGGTGTTTATCTTCATTTGTCCTTGTCATTTTCTCAATATGATCTTCATCATCATTGACTTATATAATCACCACCTCCATACAGTATTCTTCGTTATCCATATTTGTATTCATATCTGATGATCCATAAAATGATGTTTTATCCCATCCAGTAGCTACATTCACTTTTTCTCAGTGTTTATTCCAACATTTAAAATCTGATCTATTCCATGACATATCAAATATTCTTCCAACTCCTCTGGAGTAATTACTCTATAATAACAACAAAATAAACACAGAAAAAGGATTTGAGAAGGATCCTTTGAGTGATCATTTGCAAACTTGACGTACGGTTTCACTCTATTCTCATACTCTATTGTCAAACGATTAGCATCTATTCAATATTTATTCATCTCTATCCAATTTTGATCTCAAATATAAGTATTTTTTGTTAAAATACACAAAAAAAAGACTTCCAAATACAAGAATAATCAATAATGATACATATACCATTCATAGGTGTCTTCCCTATATTCAATATCATCATGCATAATATTTTTTGTAAGCTGAAGTTACTTACATTATATCAAAGGGGGGATACTAACTTGTGTCATATATAGTCTCCAATGTTATTCCATATGAAAATTTTAACAAATATTATTGTCCTATCATCCCATTCAATCCTCATGAGTGTCTAATTCCAAACTCCATATTAACTCTCAACTAATGCTCTCATACCACACTATCATAACTCACCACCACTAGTAAACGCTCCTAAAATTACAGTTAAAATAAGTGTAATTCATGAATACTACCTCTAATTGTACATAGGTAGGAGACTAGCATTGAGGTTATAAAATAAAGAAATTGGAGGTGTTTCCCTCATAAATCCCTAGAACATGGATAAACCACCAATAAACTTCTTATAATATGAAATAAAACCCAATCCATAATTCATGTGAATTTCATACATATAAAAGGTATCAAAAATAAAATATCCAAAACAAATCCCACACCAGTGGCTCTGGCGGTAACTCCTAGCCTCAAGATAGTAATTTTCCTCGTGGTCAACCAATCCATCTTAAAAAACATATAAAAATAATTATATAAATAGGGGTGAGAATACAAGTATACTCAGTATGATCCTTTCCAAAACCTCTCATGAAAATGCGTATGAATATATATTAATGCAATAGTGAATAAATAATAGAACTATTATACAAAAATATATGGTCATATATCAGCCAACCTCACCAAGGATCACTCACTCAATATCACATTCAAGTATAGTAACATAATATCAAAAGAAAATATATTAATAAATTACCCCACACTCACTTCCCCACTAATCGGGTTATTCCCTCACTCTAATGGAATATTTATTATGCTTAAACCCCTTCTATATAATCTAACTACCATATATCCACACATACACATGTCATAAATACATAAAAACTGATATGCACATCACAACCACACATTACATCCTCTTCACAGTATGATATCTTGAATATTAAGGACATAAACATCATACTCTCCTCCTACAATGCACAACCCCCACTATGTTTCCACACCAAATACACATAATCATGTCAACAAAAATATATATACACTAAAACCTTAAATCATTATAGTTTTTATATATACACTCACTGTGATCCATTATAACTCACACTATGTGTGACGGGGGAGAAGGGAAGATGGAGTGGTTCTATATGTGTTCCCTCTATTTCCAGGATATTGAGAAAAATACTTAGAACCAATGTAACCATATAGATTTCAATCAGGATCTTCGATTCTAGTGGTGGTGCGTAAGAAAGAAAAAAAATTTAATAAGTATATAGTCACACATAAATATTTCCTAAGGTTTTACACCAAACTAACACTGCAAACACCCATGTCAACCATTTCCTTGTTACTACCACCTTCTAATAACCACTTCCATTATAATTCCCCAAATAATCCCCAACAAATAACATAAGCATCCATATCAAATTTACCAACTTCTCATTTCATTTAACATTATAATTTCATGGTTTTTTATTACCATATTCATTTCAATTATTAACCATTTTAATGTAAAACAAATCATTAAATCACTACCCACTATAATCCATTCATTAATCATTAATAACATTTATTCTATCTTTAACCATTTATTAAACATAATTATTCCAATCACAATCATTAATCATTTAACAATCCATTATGTATTATTTCCAACACATCACCCATTACTATTTTCATTTATTCCAACAAAATTCCATTCCAAAAGAAACTATTACACCACCCTATATGAACTAAATTTTCATGACATAAAATACCACTAAACACATTCTAAATTCCAAAAAACGTCTTATTTTCTGCCTAAATAGCCATATCATTTCTATCATAACCACACAATAATCCATACATCACTACCATATTAATTACCACACCACATGCTCCCAGTCACATCAATAAACCATCACCCTTATAATAATAGTGATCAATACTCCATAAATAGTAGCATGAAAGGGAAAACATGTAAGAAATTCACACTAAAAAGAGATTATATCATATTAATCTATGGGAATCCCTATATAAGTATAACCTATCGATCTTTACACCATGAAAAAACTACTTCATGAAATAACCAAAATTACACTTCAAAACATATCCACCAAAAATTATCCTAAAATAGAGAAGTGGGGGATTTACCTAGAGTAGATCACACCCGCAATTGAGAGAGAGAAGAACCGTCGAGCGGTTGGGGAGACGTTTGCAGTATGTCGGATGGGGAAGGCGTGACCGCCAGAGGAGGAAGTACATGGGAGGAGCCTCCAACCATTGAGAAATGGAGGTGTAGGGTTCGTGGGGGAGTAGGGTTGAGCAAAGTTGACGAGAATTAGGGTTTGCAGGGAGGAGGATCCGCTGAAAGGGTTCGGGGGGGGGGGATAAGGAGTAGGGCAAGCGACATAGGTCTGGAAACGAGAAGATCGTGTGGGGGGGGGGGTTCGAAGGGTTATAGTACCACGAGAGCTTGAGGGCGTGATAAACAGAATATACTAGGTGCCCAATTTTATAAAATATGGCACCATTTTTTTATGAGTTCTGAAAAAGCAATGATAAAGGAAACCTTTATCAGTGATAAAATTTGACCACTGATAAATGGAGGCTTTTTCAGTTCTTTTTCAGTGGTGATAAAGAGTCCCTTTGTCAGCACGAAAAAATCACTGATAAATCCTCCTTCTATCATTGATAAAATTTTAGCACTGATAATGGTAACCTTTATCATCGCTATTTTTTAGCGCTGATACGGGGTTACTATATCCTTGCTTTTTTCATAGCGCTAATAAAAGGTGTCTCTTCCCTTTTCCGTTTTGGTAGTAGTGAATAGAATGTATATTATTTGTTCAATAGTATTAGAATAATGAGAATATTCTATTAGTTCTATTTCATTTATAAGGTGAACTGGATTACTGGTAGAATCATATTTTGAATTTTAGGATAGGCGGGTAGTTGAATAGATTACATAAGACGAGTATAAAATGGTATTTTTCAATAAATACATCCCCCAGACACTTCTCTCTTAGTTTGAGAGGGAATTTATAGACCTCAAATAAATGAAAGATGAATCCATTAGTAATTATGTAAAAAACATTACTAGACAATCATGGTAACCTTAATGTTTTACCATTTTTAATTCAATAAAAAAATCAATTATTTATTTAGTTTCATAAAACTATGTATACCAAAAAATAGTTTCCTATATTTTCTCTTAGAATATATTTAATTTTATTGATAATCATGTAATACACAAAACAACAGATTTAATGAACTCATTATTTTGTCACTTTTTCAACTACTAATTAAATGATGAAAATTTTAGATATTATATATAGTAAATTAATATATTATATATCCCCTCAAATATTTTTACACTTATCCAATATATTTGACATAAATAAGATAATTACAAAGACAATAAGACAATAAACTAATTTTTTTATAAAGGTATTTTTTCCGCCTTTTGATGAAGATACACTTCTAAATCAAATTTTTGACAATTTTAAGATTATAATTTGTTACATTAATCATAATAATTTTAATATTAACAAAAAAAATTATCTCATGGTGATGTTTTCTAATTTTTCAATAAAGATTAATTTTTTAATGACAGGTGAATAATTATGAATTTTACTTTAAAACATCATTTCATATAATATATTTACAAGGATAAATTAAACCATAAATTACTTTTAATGATTTATTAAATTATGTTTTTGTCAATTTATCTTACATGGGTCATTAGAATCAATTTCACATTGATGTTAAATATAAAAAAACATATTCTTTTGGACCCATTTATTTAACAACCCTATATTTTCATCTTGTCTGCCAAATTAAATTTAATTTAATATCAACCACTTTTGTTTTAGGAATTTTGAAAAATGGATTCCATATTTGGAATAAGATTAATTTATAATTTTAAATATGGTATACATAATTTTAGATTAATAATATCAGTATATTTAATTAAAACTAATTACATTAGTTAAAGTGAAATTAATATTCACCATTAACTAAACCCTATACCCAAGGCCAAATATGATATAGAAATGTGTAAAAATAGATACTTCATTCCCATATTAAGACCATATTCTACCATAGATCATCTTTATTCCATTATTGATCTACTTTAAATAAAAAACGTTGTGGGGTTCCTTTCGTGAAAAATATTACTAGAGTTCCACTCCTCCTCCACTATAAATGGCTTCCTTTACTCACATTTCCTAAGACCTCTCGAACAACTTATATGTAACGTATTAGATTTAATCAAGGTATAAACCATTTTAAATATTAGTCTAAATCCTTAATGAGACCAGGGTGTGTAAATGTGCACCCTATTTCAGGTCCCAAGCAGTAATTAAAATTATTTAAATAATTTCATGGGTTTTATGTAAAATAACACATTCAAACATAACTCAGTATTCGGGTAAAAAATAATTAAAAAAATTAAAAATAAATTTAAAAATAAATTTTAAAGAAAATAAAAAGAATGTAAAAAGGGATAAAAATAAATTTTAAAATAAAAAAATAAGAGGGTTATGAGAGAAGTAGTAATAATTAAAATTTTCATTAGTCCAGTTCTATAATTTATATTTCCCTTTATTTCCCAACCATATTATTTTACTTTATTTCTATACATTTCAGTTTTTCATTTTTTTAAATTTTCTTATTTTTCATTTTTATTTTATATTCAATATTCCTTTATTTTTTTTCTCCCCCTCTTCTCTCCTGTGGTGTTTCACCCCATGTAGCACGCCCCTTGTAGTACACATCCTCCTCCCTCATCCTTCAGAAGCCCACCATGACTCCATTCCTCCTTTGTTTTCTTCACTGTTAGGTGCACTGTAAACATCTCGATAAAGAAAACATTATGCTCCAAGAATTGTAAAATCTCATAAACTATCAATAATGGAATCTTCCATGGATAGTTTTTAGCTAAAATTGTTTTTTTTCTAAAATCATCTGATTTATTCCTTTCTAGGTAAAATCAAAGATCATAATGAAGTATAGGATCCTATTCGGTTATGAGTTTTGGAATCTACTCTCATTCCCATTATTTTGTTGCATATTTTAGATCACATGTTGTGCTGATCGTCAGTGTCTATAGGTGATATTTAATTATTCATAATTTAATTTAATTAAGTTACATGTCTTGACTATCTCAACATTGTTTGAGATAAACTTGTTTTTTTTAATTTATTTCAAAAGAGTTTGATACCCTTTTGGGTGTGCTGACATAATTGGTATAAAATTTTGTTAGCACTAAATAATTTATTTATTAATTTCATGTGTTGCAAGAACCCTATTTGGTTGAGTATTGAATCAAATAAATTATTTAAGATAATTATGAACCATGAATTTTATGGTTGTGTTGGTTTGTTTCTGCAGAACGTTTACCTTTTTTAAAATTCATAACGTTCGATGCTATCATAAATGATTAAAGTGATTTTTTTTATTTTTCTGATAGTCTGTTTTGAATGTTAATGTTTAGCTTTAATGACTAAGAAGTACATGGCTCTTTGTTTCTTAAATTGTTTTGTTGTAATTACAAATGTATATTTCGTGATATAAGATTCTTATAAATCTAATTAAATATAGGGCTATGAGGAAATGTGTGTTTCATCTTAAGGACTACACTAAAACTCTTTGTTCCTGATTGGTTACCACACTACACACTGGGGAGGGGATGTCTTAGGATTTTCTAGATGAGGATTTCTCTTCGTTTTCTATATACTCAAGAGTGATACTATATAAATATGATATAATCAACAATGAATCTATTGGAAAAGTGGTTACGCCATTCCTTTGGTGATACTTGACCCCTGATATATGATACTCAGGGAACACTCATGATAAAGGCATGCCTCGATTGATACATGGTCATTCAGAATATTTCCTCAGACTGGCACGATAGTATTGGATAACTTAAAGGATGTAAAGTAGCAATACCTTCAAGAAACACACATACTACAACTCAGAACCTTAATATAATAACAATGATAATGCATGGATGGTTTTATTTGATGCATCATTGTTCTCTTTATGAGTGGAGATACCTTTATGGTTCTTTGAAGTAGACTTTGTTGACCCATTAAATAGACCTTAATCTAAAGCAGAATCATAAGGGTATGATCCATTTTATATGACTACATTGTTATAGCCTATATATATATACATCCTTCTTCATATGGGTAATTTATTTAGATTCCCAGATTAGTCCAAATCAGGTGTTATGGATGAGTGTCGTTGAGAACCCGGGCCAAGTTAGACTTATTTTATTTTTTATTTAACTACATGAGTTTTTCATACATTGACAAACTTCTTTCATTTACAGCACGAAATAGAATGGTGTAGACATCGTGGGTGTTAGCCTTTTGAGATTATGTCTCACACCCTTCTTGAGGACTGTTTAATACCCGAGTATTCTTTATGATTGGTGGTATGGATAAATGGAAAATGATGCTTCTGATGCATGAGTGTTTCTTGTTGTTCTGGACAGAGCATGGGGGTAGGGGACCAAGCCTTTACTTAAGATGTTGATTTTTCAATTTTTCTCATTTTCATTATAGTATGATATTATTCTTGTATTATTTCTTCCTATACTCATATTTTAGTACAGACATCATAGCCGGACAACATTATCTAACTAGTTTTATTTATCAGCTTCCGCACTCTTCATTTATTTAGTTGGGATTATTAAATTGTGTTTGATGTAGATTGATTATTAATATGAATATGCTACTTGTTATAAACTTTTTATCTCTCTCTATATATTACCTATTATTTATGAGGTATAGTACCCCCCACAGAAATATTTAAAAGACTCTCATTACTATTCGGATGTATCTTGCATTTGGGGAGATGCGCTTGAGGTCATGTGGCCAACCCGACTCAGAGCACCCTTCAAGTGGATCCCAGGACTGGAACACTATAATGTGGTATCAAAGGATTATTTTGTCCTTTTTATACTATTTGGGAGAGACATGATACTAGGATATCAGATTTTGGAATTATCCCTATGATTGGATGTTACTAACCCATGTTGAGGGAAAACACAAATTCATGGGTTGGGAATGAAATTGTAGATTATGAAAATTATTTTTTATAAGATTTCACTATTAGGAGAGACACTTTTTTAATTTTTATTGATATTAGTATTATTGAAATAATAATTTTTACCATTTCATCTTAAAGATATGATGGATATACATTTACATGCATCATATTGGGCACTATATGGATTAAAATGACATGCATAGTTCAATGTCATATTTACTTTTAGCATGCATATATCTATTTTCGTGTGAGTTATGTTGTTCCTAGTTGTAATGGATAATGGTGTTTGTTTTGATATTTTATACCAATATCACCATGATGAATACTTTGTGGAATTACCTAATAGAGTGGCAACAAGAACATTCCAGAGATGGTGGGTCCCAAACCACCATAAGTGCCTCTTGTAGTGCCTTCTGCAGTGTTACATGTAGTCCCACTATGGGGAAAATGTGTATTTGTGATGGGGGTATTTACCCATCGCAAATAAGTAGGATTTTGTTACGTGATTGCTTTCCCCGTCGTAAAAGAACTGGCGCGCGTTGCGCGCCAGATCGCGGGAAAACTATTTGCGACGTGAGAATATTCCCGTCGCAAATAACCGGCTGCGGTAAAAGGTATTTGCGACGGGAATATTTCCCCATCGCAAATAGTATGTGGCAGGTAGTTATTTGCGACGGGACCCGTCGCAAATAACTATTTAACCGTTGACCGTAATAAATGTTGGTTAAGGTATTTGCGACGGGTACCATCGCAAATAACACTATTTGCGACGGGAATCCCGTCGCAAATGGACCCGTCGCAAATAATCTAACCTATAAATACCTCCATCCGTTTTTTTCAAATCATTCTCAAACTCCATCTTCTTCTTCTCTCAACGTTTTATTTCTAAAGTTCAGTTTTTCTCAAGTTTAATTTTTTTTTCCGGAGTTGATATTAATGTTTTGAAGAACGATCAGAGCAGATCAATTTTCAAGGTATTTATGTTCATTTTAATTTAATATTTATTTTTAATTTTTTATTAGATTCAATTTTTCTTAATTAGTTGTAATTTAATTATGTTTACATTGTTTTGTTACTTAAAAAATTTAAATTATTAGTATTGTTCATAGTTAATGTTAATTAGGAAAAATAAGTAATAATTTTTAATAATTAAGAATAAATATTAATAATTAGTAATAAATACCAATAATTAAAAATAATAACATTATTACATTATTAGTATATTTTATTATTAATATTAAAATAATATAATTTTTTATATATATACAATTCTCTTTTCATCTGTGTGTTTGCTCTCTTCACATGTATTATTTGTATGTGGAGATAGAAAACGCACAGATTAAAGGAGAATTGTATATAAATTAGAAAATTATATTATTTTAATATTAATAATAAAATATACTAATAATGTTATTATTTGTAATTATTGGTAATTATTCCTAATTATTGGTAATTATTCCTAATTATTGGTAATTATTCATTTAATTACTAATAATTAGGAACAATTACCAATAATTATCAATAATTAAGAATAATTAGAAATAATTAGTAATAATTACCAATATTTAGTAATAATTACCAATAATTAGTAATAATTACCAATAATTAGTAATAATTACCAATATTTAGTAATAATTACCAATAATTAGTAATAATTACCAATAATTAGTAATAATTAGCAATAATTAGTAATACTTACCAATAATTAGTAATATTTACCAATAATTATCAATAATTAGTAATAATTAGTAATAATTACTAATAATTACAACTAATTAGTAATAATTAGGAATAATTACCAATAATTACCAATAATTACCAATAATTACCAATAATTTCCAATAATTAGTAATAATCAGAAATAATTAGGAATAATTAGGAATAATTATTAATAATTAGGAATAATTAGAAATAATTAGGAATAATTAGGAATAATTAGGAATAATTAGTAGTAATTATCAATAATTACCAATAATTAGTAATAATTATTAATAATTAGGAATAAATACCAATAATTACCAATAATTAGTAATAATTAGTATTAATTAGTAATAATTACCAATAACTAGTAATAATTAGTAATAATTAGTAATAATTAGTAAAAATTAGGAATAATAACCAATAATTAGTAATAATTAGAAATAATTAGTAATAATTAGTAATAATTAGTAATAATTAGTATTAATTACCTATAATTAGTATTAATTACCAATAACTAGTAATAATTATCAATAATTAGTAATAATTACAAATAATTAGTAATAATTAGTAATAATTACCAATAATTAGTATTAATTACCAATAATTGGTATTAATTACCAATAATTAGTATTAATTACCAATTATTAGTAATAATTAGTAATAATTAGTAATAATTAGTAATAATTACCAATAATTAGTAATAATTACCAATAATTAGTAATAATTACCAATAATTAGTAATAATTACCAATAATTAGTAATAATTCACAATAATTAGTAATAATTAACAATAATTAGTAATAATTACCAATAATTAGTATTAATTACCAATAATTAGTATTAATTACCAATAATTAGTATTAATTACCAATAAATAGTATTAATTACAAATAATTTGTAATAATTAGTAATAATTAGTAATAATTAGTAATAATTACCAATAATTTGTAATAATTAACAATAATTACCAATAATTAGTAATAATTAGTATTAATTACCAATAATTAGTAATAATTACCAATAATTAGTAATAATTATCAATAATTAGTAATAATTACCAATAATTAATAATAATTAGTAATATTTAGTAATATTTAACAATAATTAGTAATAATTAATAATATTTAACAATAATTAGTAATAATTAACAATAGTTACCAATAATTAGTAATAATTAATAATAATTACCAATAATTAGTAATAATTATCAATAATTAGTAATAATTAGTAATAATTACCAATAATTAGTAATAATTAAGAATAATTACCAATAATTAGTAATAATTAGTAATAATTAGTAATAATTAGTATTAATTACCAATAATTAGTATTAATTACCAATAATTAGTAATGATTACCAATAATTAGTAATAATTAGTATTAATTAGTAATAATTAGCAATTATTACCAATAATTAACAATAATTACTAATAATCATCAATAATTAGTAATAATTAGTATTAATTACCAATAATTAGTATTAATTACCAATAATTAGTATTAATTACCAATAATTAGTATTAATTAACAATAATTACCAATAATTAGTAATAATTAGTAATAATTAGTAATAATTACCAATATTTAGTAATAATTACCAATAATTAGTAATAATTACCAATAATTTATAATAATTACCAATAATTAGTAATAATTACCAATAATTATTAATAATTTCCAATAATTAGTAATAATTACCAATAATTAGTAATACTTACCAATAATTAGTAATAATTACCAATAATTACCAATAATTACCAATAATTACCAATAATTTGTAATAATTACCAATAATATTAGTACTATGAAAATAACAAAAAATTTATATAATATTAAAATTATCAATATTTGTAACATGTTTTGCTTTATCTTAACATATTTAATTCTTAAAGGGTCGATTTTTAGGTCTATCTCAATAAAAAGTTTGCGTCAGTCGTGTATGATCTCAACTCTATAATTATCCTAGCTTGAGTGTTTTTTCTAACAAATTATTCAAAACCAGTAATGCTTTTATAGTTTATAGAGAAATATGGAACAACGAGGTCGTCAACAATCATTATTAGGTGACCGCATATGGATAAATCAACGTAGAAATCCAAACGGTTCTGGTTTAAATCCAGTATATGTAGTGGCTGTGGAGACTTTTTTATTATTTGCGGCATAAAATCCAGAATTTGTTTCAGAAGGCAAAATAAAATGCCCTTGCAGAAAAAGTGCATTGAAAACGTTTGACATGTTTGACAAAGTGGGAGAACATCTCTTGCGTTTTGGTTTTCAACCAGATTATGTTTTTTGGTATCAACATGGTGAACGCAGTTCCAGAGTAGGTGATACCAACATGATTCCGGATCCATCCCGGTTTCAAGACTTAGTACATGATGTTGCAGGTTCATCTGTTCAACATACAGAAACTCCGGCTGATATAGCTTCAAATCCTGATTTGGCACCGTCTGAATTTTATGAGTTGTTGAAGTCTACTGAGGATGCATTATATCCTGGCTGCAAGATGAGCAAATTAGAAGCAGTTGCAAAATTTATGGCTATCAAATCAGATAACGGAATGTCAAACACCTGTTTTGACCAGATATTTTCTTTGCTGAAAACAATGTTACCCGAAGGAAATGTTTTACTTACAACTTACTATGAGAGTGAGAGGCTGGTTCGAAATTTGGGACTTGTTAGAAGATTCATGCATGTTCAAATGACTGCATTTTATATTCTGGGGAAAATGAGTCGTTGGATAGTTGTCCCACATGTGGGCAACTGAGATATAAAGAAGGACAACACGGGAAGTCTGGTTTGATTCCTGTAAAACAGTTGAGATATGTTCCGCTTACATCCAGACTTCAGTGTTTACTCATGTCTAATAATACAACGACAATGATGTCATGGCATAAAGAGAATATTTCAACCGATAAAATCTTGAATCATCCAGCCGATGGTGATTCAGGGAAACATTTTGATAGAGTGCATCCATCCAATGCTTTAGAAGCTAGAATTGATCAACTGGGCCTTTCCACTGATGGTTTCTGTCCGTTTGGACTTATGGTAGTCAATATTCATGTTGGCCTGTTTTTTTAACTCCGTACAAATTACCTCCATGGATGTTGATGAAGGAGCCATATATCTTTTTGACTTTAATAATTACAGGACATCCGAAGAAAAATATTGATGTTTATTTGAAGCCATTGATTGATGAATTAAATTTATTGTGGAGTACTGGTGTCAGTACATATGATGTTGCAACGAAACAGAATTTCATACTGAGAGCAGCATTGATGTGGACAATAAGTGACTTCCCGGCTTATGGGATGTTATCTGGCTAGAGTACACATGGTCAGAAATCATGTTCTTACTGTATCGGAGAGAACAAAGCATTTATGCTCATTCATGGAAAGAAACCTTGTTATTTTGACTGTCATCACAGATTTCTTCCAGGTGATCATCCTTTTCGCAGAAACAGATCTCATTTCAGAAAAGGAACAGTTGAAAGGGATGGACCTACAAAAATGCTATCAGGTTCGGAGTTAAAATCAGTTGTATTTTAATTACCTCCCATCACTTTTGGTCCCACAATAAACCAACAGAAAATTTCTGGTTTTGGGAAAGAACACAATTGAATTAAACGTAGCATATTTTGGGATTTGCCATATTGGTCTGATCTGTTGGTCCGACACATGTAAGATGTCATGCATATTGAGAAGAACTGTTTTGATAATTTGTTTCATACAGTTTTGGATACTCCAGGAAAGAGAAAAGACAATGTAAATGCACGTTTAGATCTTGCCCAAATTTGCAGGCATCCAGAATTGGAACTATTTGAGAATGTCAGAACAGAAAGGTTACTGAAACCAAAAGAAGCTTATACACTGTCAAAAGAAAACCGTTTATTATTTTTTCAGTGGATTGCAGATTTGAGACTTCCAGATGGATGTGCTTCCAATTTGGGTAGATGTGTAAAGAATGGTCATATTACTGGATTAAAAAGTCATGGTTGTCATGTTATAATGGAGAGACTTCTACCCATTGGATTAAGAGGTCTGTTGAATTCTGTGATTTGGTATTCCATAACAGACATGTCTCATTTTTTTTCCGGAAATTTGTGCGGCTACAACAGATTATGATGCTCTTGGAAAACTTGAAAAAGATGTTGTTGTAATAATATGTAAACTGGAAAAAATATTTCCGCCGTCTTTCTTCGAATCAATGGAACATTTAATGTTACATTTTCCATATGAAGCCAAATGTGGAGGTCCGGTACAGTTTCGATGGATGTACCCATTTGAAAGATGCATGATAAAATTGAAAAGAAAACTACGTAACAAAGCATCTGTTGAAGGATCTATTGCAGAAGCTTATTTTCAAGAGTAAATATCTTTTTTCTGCTCCCATTATTTTGAATCTCTGTATCCTTCAAAACACAACCAAATGGGACGGAACGAGAGGAATATTGATGAAATCGACAATCAATTATCTGTTTTTAACCAGTCAGAGCTTGGTTTTGGTGGAGTTTATGATCGCTGGCTTTCAGATGATGAACATCAGAGAGCTCATACGTATGTTCTGCTCAACTGTGAAGAGATGACATTAGTTGTACTGTAAGTGTTTATATCACTTATTCTATCAATTATGTTACAGTAAATAACTTTGGTTTTTATAGGATGTATGATAATCATATCAAGAAACAAATTCCACAAATTACAGCAGCTGCTCTCGAAGAACGTCGACTGAAATATTTCTCTCAGTGGTTTCAAAAACCGGAAACATAAATTCTTTATCTTTTAGCAACTCATTCAATGTGTAGTTTACTATATTGATAATTATTTCACAAATTTTCAGGTGTCTCGACATGCTGATAAAATTGAAAAACGACTGTGTGTATTGAGTAACCCACCTTCCAAACTTGTTAAAACTTATAATGCAAATGTGGTGAATGGATTTCGATTCCACACACAAGCATATGGGGAATCGAAAAAAACAACGAACAGTGGAGTTAGCTTGAGAGGATCTCATCATCGAGTAAATGAAGTTGACTTTTATGGCATACTTGATGAAATCATTGAACTCTTTTATCTTGGACAACATTACATAACCATGTTCAAATGTCGGTGGTTAGATACAGAGAGAGGCGTGTGTGTTCATCCGACTCATGGAATCATAGATATTAAATGTAAAAGTGTTCTCGCAGTAAATGAACCATTCTTATTGGCTCAACAGGCATATCATGTTTATTACGCAAAGTACTGTGCAACATCAAGAGACTTGATTGATTGGTGGAGTGTAATAAAAATCAAAATTCGAGACAATAAGTTTAGTCAAAGTGAATGTTCTTTCACTGATGTGCAAAGAATTGATGTTTTTCAAGAGAGTACTCAAAATCAATCTTTTTTACAAAGAGACATGAGTATCGATGACGACACCACACATTTAAGAGTCGGTGATGACGATGATGTTAATGATGTCACAAATGAATTTGAAATGGTAAGAGATGAAGCAACTGTAACTCGAATGGATATCAATGATGTTGAGGAGGAATATGAAGATGCCATTGAAATATATGAAGATGATGATGAAGATGAACACTGATAGCATTCCATGGTATTTATATACAATCATAATATGTATATATGTATATATAATAGTAATTATATATTATTTTCTAACATTAAAATTTTCTATTTCAGATGGACGACATCACATTTCGTGAGTTGGCTGATGCTGACCTGACTTTCGATGCGGATGAGTTGCTGACAGATGACCCTCAGCCTGCAGGCGCTCCAGGGAGTACGCGGAGGGGGCGCGGTCTTGCACGATTGATGATTCCTGACCCCATCCCCGAGCGACGTCCAGGTCTTGGGTTTGATCCACGCACACAGATGTGTGATAACCTGAGTGATAACCTGTGGATTTGACTAAGATTTCATTAATCTATTCACATAACAAATGTTTATTATTTTTTCAGTTTTCCGCATATAGCAGTCGGACAGGGCAGCGCTATTTTGCGCAACTATTTCTCTCAGCCGTGGACCACATGGGAGCAGATTCCCATTGATGTGAAGTAGGCCATGTTCGGCCATTAGTTGGTACGTATGTAAATAAATAATTTTAATTTTGAAAATTAATTCATTTCTAACATGATATTATGTTTTATTTGTAGGGTTTATGGTATCCGATCGAGGATACCATGCGTGACGCCATCCACGAGGGTTGGGAGGTGGCCATGCGTGATCGCCGTCGTCAGTTTTTGCACAATTTAAGAAAAGCTACGATGAAGAAAGCATGAGTGTCAGATTTTGACGAGTCATGTAGAGCACACCGACCAGAGTACATTTCATCCCATGTATGGGATGGATTATGTGCGCACTGGTTGAGTGGTGCCTTTCAGAGGAGATCATCGGTGGGGAGGCAGAATTGGGGGAGACAGGAGGTGACTCATCGAGCTGGGAGTCGTTATTTCAGTACTCATAGACAGCATCTGGTACGTACATTATTTATAAATATTTTATATAACATTAAATATTAACAGTTTATTTTTTATTCTTATAGGCTGTCGAGCACCCCGATATTACAGAGTACGACGTATATCGGAGGATGTATAGTGATCCTGCTACTGGGGAGCTCAGAGGTGATCGTCAGCATCACATCGTGGTTAGTATTATTTGTTTTCAAGTTTAAAAATTAACTACATATAATATATTCAATATCATAATTTTAAATTGCAACTATAGGAGTCATATGAGGCCGCAGCGTCACTGGCCCGGCCTGAGAGTCAGGCCGAGTCATCAGATCAGACCACTGCCCGTCAGTTTGATGAGGCAACATGGATGCAGGCCACCCAGTATGCCTTTGAGAAGGGCCGGGTAGTTGGTATCAGCTCTTGACTGAATCGAGGAGATTATTATGGAAGTGCTGCGATGTCGGCGTCCAGCTCGAGAGGAGATCGTGCATCTTCTTCTACTACACAGTATGAGGATCAGTTGCGATCTCAGACTGCACTGATAGAGAGTCTGCGACAGGAGCAGGAGCAGATGCATCAGCAGCATGAGAAAAAGCGTCGACGCCAGCAGCAGCTGTACGAGGAGCAGACGAGTCGGTGGCAGCAGCAGCATCAGGAGCAGATGTAGTACATGCGCCGACTCACTCATGCTTTAGGGATGGAGTTTCCTCCACCACCATATACAAATCCCCCAACTCCCCCCTCCTTCAGATTAGAGTTTGTATTTATGTTATAAAATTTGTGAAATCAAAATATGATTTTTTTTCTATTCGTAGTTTCTATCTCATTATAAAATATTAAAAATATTATATTTTTAAATTACAATATTAATATGAATAATAATATTATTTATATTTTATAATATTAAATTATATATATATATATATTAAAATTTTATAATATTATAATTTAATTATATTTTTTTGTAATACTTGAATTATTTTAATATTTGAATATAAAATAATTCTATTATTTTTATATTAATTAAAATAACTTATTAATATTTTTTTATTTATGAATTATAATTCTAATATTATTATATTAATTAAATCATTTATTAATATTCTATTATTTTTTATTTTTGAATTATAATTCTATTATTATTATATTAATTAAAATAATTTATTAATAATTTAATTTTTTTATTTTTTTATAGTATTTGCAATGGGATACTATGCTCGTTGCAAATATTAGTATTATTATATGCATTAAAATAATTTATTAATAGTTTTTTATTTATTTTTTAAAATAGTTGTTGCAACGGGACCCGTCGCAAAAACTATTTTAAAAGTTTTTTACAAATATACGGAGTACTATTTGCGACCGGGAGAATAACCGTCGCAAAAAAAGGCTTTAGCGACGGGCTCGCCGCAAATAAGTGTTGTTGTGACACCATTTTCAGCAACGAGTCATTTGCGACGGGATCCCGTCGCAAATGGCCCGTCGCAAATACGTGTTTTTCTAGTAGTGTACCAACCACGGGTCCTCTTGTATTATTACTTCCTCCCGATGTTATAATGGTACTTGATGCTCAGTTCAGGGATATTATCCTTTGGTTTATGAAGTCAGTTCATAATGTTCCTAGAGCTTACACGGGACATCCTACAGTTGTACCCTTCCATTGTCCCCATATGTGGCGGAGCATACACAAGACATTATACAGAATCATCCTCCAACCTTCTCAAGGATTTGTGGTATACATGGGGTAGAGACATGGATCGAATACATGAAGTATATATTCAACCATCTTGAGACGTGTACAAAGAGGAGGGTCAAACTTGCAGTCTACATGCTTCATGACTTCTCCATGAATTGGATGGATGTTTTTTATCTGGAAGAGAAGACCATAGACATATGTTGGGAAGAAATCTAAAAAGATTACTATGATCCCTAATTTCCACATAATCTGTTATATGATCAAGCAAGGGAATTTTTACATCTTCATCAAGTATCTATGATAATGTTAGAGTATTCAACTTGTTTTAAAGATATTCAAATTTTTTCTCCATATCTGACTGGTGATACATAGACAAATGTGGGAGAATTTGGGGACGGAATTAGATATACTATCAACTCATTGCTGAACATATTTTTACTGAATACAATTAAATAGATCTTGAATCATGCCCTAATTTCAGAATAAAATGTAAGGGATGATAAACTTCTGATCTAGGGAATTTCAGTTCCAAGACAGGGTGATAGTTCATTAGGCATTAGGAACCACCACATTGAAGGTAAACATAGGGAATATGAAATCCTAACAAAATATACTGAAAAAACTAACGTATGTCATCATTGTGAAAAGAACATCCATAAGACTCCCTAGTGCATGAGGAACCCAATGGAGTGCCACGATTGTAGAACGATGGGCCACCATCAGCATTTTTTCATTCTTTCTAATCAACATCTAGTAGTCGAGGAACCTTACCAGCACCTCTATCATGTGTTGGATCTATGACTTCATTTTTGGACGTACGTTTGTTTTCCATCAAATCATTAGGCCATGGTAATAATGGAGGATGTGGTTGAGGAAATCCCATTCCATACTATCAATGATAGAAGAGAGGACATACTCAAGCTAGTTAGGTAGCATATCATGGTCGTGGTTCATGTCTTATGTATATAGTGAAACCAACACTAGAGGAACAAAGCATAGGACCATCTCAAATTAGAGGTACTATTCTGGTAGCCTGTACTTTACATTCATCCCTTCTTGATAATGGTGAATCACATTCCATTTTATCTGCTACTTTTGTTGAAATCATTGGTTTCATAATTGAGAACCTTTGCAGAGTCATTTCTCTCAAAAATATTCTTGGGGTACAAAGAGAGGGAATACACTAGTTCCATGATTCCACCCATGAGATAGGTGCATACCATTTCCTCTGGAATTTTTACATCCTCAATTTCTCTAGCCTCAATACCATTCTTGTTATGAAATGGCTCTCTCTTTATCTTGACCACGTGGTTTAATATTGGCTTCGGGTGTCCTTCACATCTCTAGAGGGAGACACATGTCACCATAAATGAAAATGGCATATTTAGTAATATCAATCTATATTTCAATGTAGGGTATTGGGAAGAGTGGAAAATAAATCATCACATCACATAATGATTAATTAGAAAATGAAGATAGTGGACTTCCATTCTGTTATGGATCATTTAGAGGATTTCCTCCATAATGATTTATATGGATTATGTCCCATGAGGTCCGTGGAGTTCACTATCAAGTTACTTCTAGTTGCAGAACCAGTGTCTATTCCTCCTTATAAGATGGAACCTACACTAAAACATGAAAAAATATCTTTAAAACCTCTAGGAATAGGGTTTTATCAAACCTGGCACATCATCGTGGGTTCACCAATTATTTTCACCAAGAAGGTGGATATTACCCTCAAATTGTGCATTGATTATCGTCAACTTATCCAGATTATGGTAAATAATGGATATCCATTGCCTCTTATAGACGAACTCTTTGACAATCCCCCAAGATCAACTATTCTCTCTAAGATTGATCAGAGGTCGGGATATAACCAGGTTCATGTGTGACTAATTGACATTCCATGTATGGTATTCCGTAGTATGTATGGCTTGTACGAGTATCTGGTTTTGTGTTTCTGATTAGAAAATATGATGGAAGTCTGCATGGCTATGATTAATCGTGGTTTTCAGCTGTACCTTGATTCCAATGTGGTGGACTTGTTTGATGACATATTGGTGTATTCGTGTTCCTGACATGACCTTGAAAATTATATTGAGATCACACTTAGTACACTGAGATATCACCAAATTTATGAAATGCTTGGGAAATGCCACTTCTAGATTGATAAGTTTTACTTCGTGGGAAATATAATTAATGAGGAATGAATTTCAATTGACCCAGAAGAGTTGAGCGTTGTGGATTCATGGAAGAATGCCAAGAATTTTTTAGAAATACATTATTTCTTTGGGAATGCTGGCTATTACATGTGTTTCATCCAAGATTTATCCCACTAATAATCACCTCTTATGGCCTTGCCTAATAAGGGTTTAATGTTCATCTACTGAGAAGGTTGTAAGAAATATTTTTCAAGTGTTAAAGGGAAGACTAACATCAGGTCTAATAATATTTCTGCCCGAGCCAGGAAAAAGGTATATTGTTAACCATGATCCTTCAGGAATCAGACAAATATTAGTTTTGATGAAAGGAAATTGACTCATGGCCTATGGATCTATCCAACTGATATTTTATGAGAGATATTATCCTAAATATGACATTGAGTTTGAAGCTTTAGTTCATGATTTATGTTGTTGGAGAAACTACTTTGTTGGGTGAGGGAATTGTGTTTACATGAATCATAAAATATGGAAATATATCTCCACACAACGAGAAATGAATTTGAGGCATCATATGTTGGTCTAATACCTATAGTAATTTGATTTTTTCCTTGCTTATACCCCTAGTAATAGAAATGTTGTAGCTGACACTTTGAACCACATGACGCAGACACATGTCGTCCAAGCAGCCAGCAGTGAGTGGCAGATGATGGCTTTGTTTTCTTTGGTTAATTTAGAGGATTAGGAATAGTCAACTAGTTCTAACTGCTCTTATAGTTACATCCTACCTTTTGGAGAGAGTCTGTCTTCAACAACATTCTGATCTAGAGTGGCTTATTTTGATGGAAATCATCACGGGAGAGAACCCACCATCTAGTTGGTTTATTGATGGAAGTGGAACATTATTCTATCATGACCGAGTGTGGTTACCTTTATATATTCAAGAATAAACAATAAAATAATATCATACCACTATTTCTGTAATTCATCCTTGACCTGCCATGATGTATAGAGACATGTTTCTTCACTACTAGTCACTGAATTAGAAGAAGTGGATATGGGTGATTGTCGGTACATTAACCATATTCACATACTTACTATCTAAATGAGATACATTATCTATTGATATGTTGGGAAGGATTAATATCTATGATATAGTGAGAATTCATGGAATACCTCATTCTATTTTCTTAGAATGAAATCTCTCTTTACTTCATGGTTCTGGAGAGGGTTATAGAAATCACTGGGTTTGCAGGTACTCTTGAGTACTTCATATCACCCATAGAATTATGGGTAGTCTGAGAGGGTCATACATGTGTTAAAGGATATGTTATGGGAATGTATCCTTGATTTTTGAGGTTCTTGGTAGAAAAAAAATTTCATGGTGAGTTTACCTATAATAATAGATTTTAGAAAAAAATTTCAAATGGCTCAATATGAGGACTTATATGGTAGAACATGTCGTTTACCTTTAAGTTAGATCAAATAAGTAGAGGCTTATCTGTTGGGTCCTCACATAGTTAGTGAGACATCTGAGTTTGTTTGGATAATTTAGAATAGAACGACTACAACTCAGTCCATAGAGAAATATTATACTGATTTTCACCTCAATCCTCTCGAAGACGAGGTTGGAAATTGAGTATTTCTTTGTGTTTCTATATGGATCGTCAATAGAGGATCATGAGATAAGAGATGTTATCACTGATATACATCGGGCCCTTTGAGATAGTATAGAGAGTTGGTCTAGTAGAAAATCAGGTAGTGTTACATTAGAGGTACCATTCCATGCATGATGTCTTCCATGTATCTCAGCTTTGACAACATCATCTAGACCTATATCATTCATTTGATCCTGACGATGTCGAGGTTAAAGAAGATGTATCCTTTGAGGAGAATCTGATTCGTATCATTTATCATAGCAAAAAGGTACTCTGAGATATGTGAGTTCCTTTGGTCTGAGTGCTATAGAAGCTTGGAATGATCTAGATGAGACCATGGAGTAGGAGACCAATGTTCATGCTCAATGGTTGGATTTTTTCATAGATTACATTCCACTACCCTCATAAGGGAAACTCAAGGACAATGTTTCATAACAAGTGGATTTTGTAATGTCCCTACATTAATCTAGGTATGAACCGTTAAATGTTTTAGTCTAAATTCTTAAAGTGACCTTGGCATCATGCCTGTCTACAATGTTTTAGGTCCTTAGAAGATATTAAAATTATTAAAATAATAGCTGAGGTTTTACATAAAATATAAAATTTTACCCTACCGTAGCGTTTAGGTTAAAAAAATGAAAAAAAATTAAAATTTAATAAGAATATATTTTGAAGGAAATTAAAAGATAGTAAAAATGGATAAAAAGATATTTTAAAATAAAATAAGAAGGGAGATATGAGAAATGTAAAAATAATGAAAATAAGCCTTATCCCATTTTTATTATTTTTGTTTCATTTTTATTTTCCATCCCTTTTATTTTATTTTATTCTAATGTATTTCCTTTTTCTATTTTTCTTTATTTTATTTTTTTCTATTTTATTTTATTTTATTTATTCCATTATTTTTCTCTCTCCCTCCCCTCTCCCTTACTGTGTTTCCCCCAGTAGTGCCCCCTTGTGGTGAGGCTCCTCATTCTCCTACCTTCCTTTAAAAACCCAATTTGGCTCTATTAATACTCCATTTTCATCGCAATCATGTGAAAAGTAAATTTACTGTTAAGAATAACGTTAAAAATCAATTATCATAGGATTTCATCCACTATCAAGTGTGCAATCTACTGTGGATGTTTCTTTTACCCAAAATTGGGGTTTTTCTAAAATAATCCAATTTCTTCTGTTTAAGGTCAAATCAATGATTGTCATGGAGCATATGATCCTCTATATTAACATGGTAGGGAATCTACTCTATTTCCCATCATTTAATTTCATGCTTTATATTGCACATCGTGCTTCTCATCGGTGCCTACCTGTGATATTCAATTTTCCAATTATAATTAAATTAAATTACTTGGATTTACTATTGCATCCTTATAAAAGATAAATTAGTTAATTTCATTTGTTACAATATCATTTGATACCCCTTTTCTTGTTCCAATGTAATAGGTAAAAATTTCATTATCCTCAAAAAATTAATTTATTAATTTTATTTGTTTGAAGACCACTCTTTGGTTGTGTTTTAAATAAAATAAATTATTTATGATAATTATGAAGCATGAAATTTGGGGTTTTGTTTGTTTGTTTGTGCGAAATTATTTCTATGTTAAAAATTATTATCATGATATGATATTATATAATACAAAAGTACATTTATTTCTTATTTTACTAAAAAAGTATTTTCTCTATGACTGTTTGGCATGAATGATCAAAAAGTACATGGCACTTTGTTGAATAAATTATTTTGTTGCAATTATATATGTATATTATGTAATATCATCTTCTATAAAATCTAATTAAATTCATGGTGGTGAGACAATGTGTCTTCTTTGTTAAGGGTCACACATGGACTCCCCATTTAGGATTGGATACCACACAACACACTGGGGATGAAATTTCTTAGGTCATTCTAGAAATGGGTTTCCTTGGGTTTTCTATATACTCATGAGTGATACTATTTCCCAAGGTAAAATCAAGGATGGACTGAGTGGAAGAGTGGCTACACCATGCCTTAGGTGATACTCAACCCATGATGTGTTATTCCTTGGGCAGACTCATGATAATGGCACGCCTCAAGAAATACATGGTCTTTTGGATGATTTCCTTGGATAAGCTCGATGGGATTGGATAAATTGAAGGGTGTACAATAGAGTTACCTCTGGGACAAGATCAGACTCCAACACTTAAATTTTATATAATAATAATAATAATTCATGGAATGTTTTATTTCATGACACTTTGGGTTCCTTGGGAGTTGTGATACCTTTCTGGTGCTTTGATGCACGCTTTGTTGACACATAAACTTGACATAAGATAAATGACAAGCTTGGGGGTTTGTTCCTTTTTGTGTACCATATATTTTTCTATTCTTTATATATATATATACATACTGATTATTACAATTGATTTATTCATATTAAAATATTAGGTTATAGTTGGTGGTATGGACAAGTGTTTTTGGAAACCCAGGAAAAGTTATGATTATTTTATTTTTCTAATTTAATTGATTTCATTTATCATAAATTGGCACACTGATTTTTTTACAACACGAAATAAAATGGTTTAAAAAGTATTGGTGTTTTCATACTATGATTATATCTCACACCCTGATTATACGCCATTTGGTACCTATGTAGAGTTTATGCTCGCAAGTATGTATAAAAGGGAATCATGCTGCTTCCGATGCATGAGTGTTTCATTCGGTTTTGGATGGAGCTTGGGGGAAGAGGAATGAGCCTTTTCTTGAGATGTTGTTGTTTCCATTTGTGTAATTTTCATTTCATTTTTATATCATTTATGTAATATTTATTTCAATGCTTTTATTTTTTTACAAACATAATATAATTCCCTCATTGTGTATCTAGTTTGATTTATCATCATGTACACTCTTCATTAATCAAGGTGGGATTATTTAATTTCTTCTACTACAGCCTGATTATTTATATTTTTCTGATACTAGTTATAAACTCTTAATATTCCACTCTATATTACATATTACCTATTTGGGTATATTATTTCCCATAGAATCATTAAAAAGACCCTCACTTCTTGTCGGCAGCCTCTGGCATTCAGGGAGATGAGATTGAGGTCATGTGGCCAACCTGGCTCGGAGCACTATTCCAGTGGATCTGGGGTTAGGGATGTGATATTAGGATAAGGAAATATCTACCTAATTAACTCCCCAAAATCCTTCCCTATATCATTTAATACTCCATTTTTTGGAGAAATAATCCAAGTAATCCTTTTGGTGGAAACAAAAATGAGTTACCCGATTTAGAGGTAAAATCGTTCTGAATAATAATTAAATTTATTTTCATTATCCACTCCCTAAAATATTATTTTTAATTTTTTTATATAAAATATATTATAATAAATATAATAGGATGTTGTTATTATATGGGTTCAACTAACAATTACACAGACCTCTAACTAATTGTTAACGATCATACTATTTACTTGTAAGGGAAACACTACAACCTCACAAATGGATGAATGTTCATTCTTCCTTTACCAACCCTAATTGTGGTAATTATGATGGAAAATATATTTAAATATCTTATATGTGGTATTTATTATTTCAGTAATATTATTTAATTAATTTATGACCCATATCGTTATACATTCTATTTAATATTTAAATGAAAACCTCATTTATCGAATTGTGGACTGTCGCTCTCTCAAAGCGATGTGATTCATTCAAACAGTACATGGAATGTATAAAAGATGATATTATTTAAAAATATGTGACATAAAAAAAATATTATATTCACGAAATAATTTCCTTTCATTAAATATAGTATATCACTTTCTTTATTACCCTTTCACAAGTATAAAAAGCGATAACGTCTTTCATGTATGTGTCCACTATCACAACGTCAACAAGATGTAACTCTACATACATCACAAGACTCCAATATATAAGAATATATGAATAAATTAAATGTTATTTGTGATATAATAACCATTTTGTAACAATTTATAAATTCTTAACTTTATTCCATAGTGATCAATGAATAGTAACGTTTCTCATGCGTACGTATGACCTACCATCTCCATGATTTTAATCTTGGTTAATTTTTCATTAAAATATTTCTTGATAAGTTTTTATAGTATTATTCATGTTACAGTATGATAATTATTTCATATCTATTATTATTTATATGTTTATATAATGGTTTATTTTAACGTTGACGACAAACCTATGTTTATTTAGCATATGAAACGAATTTTGTCAAAACACCCTACATAAACATAATTTTGTATATAATCATATAAAACATAATAATATGTAATTTAAAAGAAATAATAAAATCAAAAACCTTTATTAATTTACTAAATAATTAATATAAGTTAATTATTCAAGATAATAAAGAGACACGTGACATTTCAGACTGAAGGTAACAGATTGCTTCTCAATTTACATTCCCTTTAGAATTATTTTTAATTCTGCACCAATTCACATATTTTTGTTTATATAAAACCCTTTAATTTATTATATCCGGAATATATTTACTCTCAAGATATTATAAAATTTATTTGAAGTTATTTCGTCATAGGAAAGTATGATTTAAATGTTTCAATGTGTTATGAGACGCTTTGGAATGTCTAATGATCATTTTACTCAAGAATATTTTAATGATCATTAAGTAGAATTTCCATTCCTCAATATCAATAACCATCATTGTTATTTATCCTCCACTAAGTAATTATTAATAAATCTAATCATTATTCAATATAAATATTCAATAAGGAATATTATTTATTTTTACTATTCATTATAACAAATTCTATGGACATGAAATGATGGCTGGGACTTGGACTTAAATTTCCCCTAAATACTTTGACAAGTTATCATTGGAAAATTACATTTTCCAAATTAACCAGGTTTCTATTATTAGTATTAACAAACTTTTGAATGGTCTTTTTGTTAATGGTTTTAATTTACCTTAGAAATCACATCCAAAAATTAATCATTTCTAGATTGATATTTTACATAATATTTATCCATGATATTTTGTGTCGATAATTATATAGATATCGTTCTTTATCAGTTTATTTAAAAGGTGAAATGTGTTTCAGTTTTTATCCATAACATATTAAATTTTCTATATCTATTTATTTTAATTTAATGTTTTATCTGTTATTTACCTTTCCATGTTAATTATTCTCATTGGTTAATTATTGTTTCTATTTTACATATCCTTATCATGCATTTGAGTTCTCCCTTATTATGATACCTTTCCCCATGTTAAGAAGTGGAAATATATTAATATGATTTCAAGGTTTTAGTGTGTTTCATCTTATTACGTATCATTTTTTGTTTTCATTTCCCAATTTATTATGGGATCAGGTATGTAATATACATTTCCAAAACTACTAAACTAATCCATGCATCGATATTTGATTCCTTCTAATCATGCCAATGTAATAAAATAATTCACCAGCTCCGGGATTTTAGGGTTAGGGTGTTAGAATTGGTATCAAAGAAATTATAGTAGTTAACATCGATACTATATTTAGAAAAAATAGATTATGAAGAATAACCCTAAGAGATATATTATGTATAATTACAATAGAACATCCAATGATTTTGGTAATATTGATAATTTTTCGGTATTCCTAACAATATATCCCTTCTAGTATACTACAAGCAGACATGGTTCTAGAATAGATATACGTAGAAGAAACAACACCAATAGGGTGTCCTGGGCATGACTCAGGATCAACTGGTATACGATAATGTACCTTACTACAGACCTATTTTGACAATCTCAGGGGATACTCTTAGGATAATTCATACTAACCATTACGAACGATTAAAATGTGAACGTGTCCTCTATGTAGGAAAATATATGATTTATTATCAATAAATTTTTAATTTATGTTAGGTGATATACCACATTTGAAATTCATGATTTCATTACCTAATATAGTATATTTCATTTTTTGGAAATGGAATTTATATGGAATGATGATATTAATACCGATGGAAAATGTACATATTTCCCTACTGAAGAAAAAAATATAACTGCTTTTTGAATAGATAAAATTATGAAAATATCGGGACAACATAATCATGTTATGAAAAATAACTATGCATTAATTGAGCAACCTATTCCATTGGGAGAGTCCCCTACGATGGATCACTTTATATTAATGAAGTCCCAATATTTTAGTGGTACTAGTAATCCAATTATTTATGAGCAGTGGATTAAGACTCTCAATAAGATATTAGCAACATTGGAATATAGTGAAATGTAAAATGATACACTTGTAGTGTACTGTCTCTACAGTGATGCAGGTCAATGGTGGACCTTGAATGAAAATACTAGGAGGGAAGAAGAAATATAACTCATGTAATGGAGAAACATTAAATAGAAATTAAACAATAAATACTTCCCTCTGGGTAAATAAATTGAGATAAAAGGGAAGATCATTTTATTAATGAAAAAGGAAGAGGTTAGTATCTTAGATTATGAAGCTACCATTATATGGTTATCCAGATATGCTGTGAATTATATATGAAAAATAGTGTGAAAAATATGCCACTTATTTCACTGTCTAAATCCAAATATATGAAGGGAAGTGATTTCTCATAATGCTTCATCATGAAAGAAATAGTTCTATGTTCCATCAAGAAAGGGAAGGAATTATCAATATCCTATATATTAAAGGGAATCCATTCCAGAATATGGAATCTTATCACCATGAAGAATTTAATTCATCAAATAATACAATGACGTTTGATCATTGTCCATATTGTAAAAACTATAATAAAATCCACCCTGGGGAATATTTTAATGTACTAGGATTTTTTTGTAAGTGAAGAGGAAGGGGTCACCAGGCTCATGAATGCAAGGGAAAGAAATTGATCAATGAGTTCTAGAGGGACAATTTTAAAGAGATGGTACATTATGAATGTGAATTCCACAAGTCATAAGAGAATATACAATAGAATAGGCTAATGGGATATGGCCAAACATATGAAATTACTAAAATGGAGGATGAATTAAACAATGATGTGGTGGAAGGTACATTAATACTATCTTCAAATATTTCCATTTTCCTCTATGATTCTGGACCGTCACACTCTTTTATATCTAACTTATTTTCTATAAAAATAAAACATTTCCCTTTTGATTTAATAAGAGAGTTTTAAAACAAAACTCCTAAGGGATGTATCATTTTAAAAAATATGTGTCGGTAAGTCCTAGTTCTAACATATAAACATTATTCATATGGTGATATGGTTATCATTCATATGGTTGACTTTTATATTATCCCCAGTATAGACTAGATCTCTAAAAATGATGAAAACATATATTGCAGGAGGATTGATATTACAATTTTTGAGGATGATGTATAATCCATCATATATATAGAAAAATATTCATCACCTGATTTTTATCAAGATCCACCCCTAGTAGCTCAAATGAATTAAATTATTATTGATGACGGGGGATAATCATGCGTTGTGGAAGGAAGTCTTCAAATAGAGAATGCACCTATTGTTTATGAATACATTTATGTATTTCCTATGGAAGTACCTAGACATCCTCCATAGCATGAAGATGAATTTTCTAATTATTTATTCCCTAATGCATAAACAATATCAAAAACTACATATAGAACTCCCATTGTGGAATTGGTAGAGTTGATGAAAAAAATATATGATTTGGTTAATAAGGGATTTATTCTCCATAGTGTTCTACCATTGGGATCCCATGTCCTATTTGATAAAAAGAATTATTGAACGATGAGGTTTTGGAATGATTATATTGAATTCAGTGATATTAAAATAATGAATATGTATCATATTCCTTACATTGATGAATTTTTTTATCAGCTTCATGGATCCAAATATATTTCAAATATTGATATTCGTTATGGGTAACGCAAATTTTGAGTGAAGAAGGTGTAAATTCTGAAGACATCTTTCAGAAGAGGTGTGTACATTACAAGTTTACATTAATTCCAATTGGATTGACTAATGACCCATCTTGTTTTCTAGAACAAATGAATATAGTATTCTAAAACTATCTTTATTATTTCATAGTGGGTTTCAATAATGATATTCTGGTGTATTCTAAAAGCTATGAGGACCTTAATAATCACTTTTGGATCATTCTTATGACTCATAGAATGAAATTTTTATATGGGAGATTTATGTAGTGTGACTTCTAGATTATAAAAGTTTCATTTATTTTCCATATTTTCTCCAAGGATGAGATAAAATTTTATCCTACAATGAAAAAGGCAGTTATATAACGTCCTACACAAACATCGAATAGGTACAAAGTTTCATTGGTTGGGTATGTTACTTCCATTGATTCATTAAAACATATACCTGAATGTTTAAACCCTTAATCCAGCTTACACATATATGGTTTAATTTTTTTCTGCACAAATATATGTGAATATTTATTTAATGAACATAATAATTTATTTCACAATGATTCGATTTGGAATAATTGATCTAGTAGTGATGGGTTTTTCATAGAAAGTGATACATCAAATAAAGAACATGGTTTTGTATTAATGAAAATTGACAATGTTATTTTATATTAATCATGTTATTTCATGAATAATGAACACAACCACAAAACCCATGCTTTTGAGTTTTCAGTTCTAATATTACCTAAAAAAATATGGAGACATTATCTCTATAGTGAATGATGTGACATATACAAAGTTCATAAAATCATAAAATACATCCTCTCACCGACTGAGCTCGATATTAGGGAAAGAAAATGGATATAGTGACTTATTTATTATTATTTATCAATACCCTACCACAAAAGGGAATGGAAATATGGAAGAACATGCATTGAAAAGAAAGGATCGTGGAGTTATATCCTAGTTGAGGATTGATAGGGATCCTATGTTTATGGATATAAGAATGGAAGATACTTTAATTTCAATAGAAGGGGATACATAACACATTATTAGAATCATTACAAAACAACCTTTATTTGAGATGAAAAAAAATTTCAATCTGAATATGAGGTCTTTTAGAAGAAAAATAATGATGTGGATGATGGAAAATTACTTGACTTTTTTTAATATGTTGTTATAATGCTTCAAAAATGATATGCATTCCACTGAATCCTAATATAAAAATATAATTAGTGGATGAAATCTATAACTTAAATTTCATTAAACATCTTGAAATAAGAAAGATATATATAGATTTTATGGAACACATTTGGTGGTATAATATGTACCTGGAAATAGCTGAATATGATTCAAGTTGTTTGTTTTATCAACAAGTGAAAGCAATGAAGTAGTATCCTAATGTAATCCTATAACCTCTTCCTACTCCTATTGGGAAAAGGGATGAAATTACAGTGGAAATAATCATAGGACTACTAAATACTCCAATAAAGTATTATGAAATATGGTTTTTTTATCACCTACCCAAATCCAGATATTTTTTTCCATATGAGAAGACCTTCCTATAGACAATTTCACAAGGCTCTAAGTTAATGATGTTTTATGATATCCTTGTGCACCTCTATCAATTTTATCAGATCGAGATCCCCTATTTACCTGGAAATTCTTGAAGAGTATTTATAAGTCTATTGATTGTGTGCTTCACATGAGCACTATTAACCATATTCAAAATCATGGATATTTTGAAAGATCAATTAAAATAATGGATGACATGTTGAGATCTTGCTCAATAAATTTTCTTGTTATGTGGGATTAGTACATACCTTTGGTCGAGTTTTCTTATTATAATAGATTCCATTTAAGTACTCATATGGCACTGTATAAAGCATTATATGGAAATAGATTTTTTACTTTAATTTTTTGGGATGAATTTGGAAAAAGGAAGAATAGAGGACATAATATGTTGGTTATAAGATAAAAAAGGAAAATTATATTCATGATAGGAAAAATAGTAAAATTGACAATCAAATAAATGATTTAGTGTTCCAAGTGGGAGATCATGTTTTTGTAAAGGTATATCCCTAGAAATGTGTTATTATATTTAGTAATATTTCGAACCTGAGTCCTGGGTACATCATACCCATTGATATTAATGAAGGAGTTAGAATAATTTCAAATCATTTTTCAATGATGCCAAATCTCTCAAAGGTACACGTAGTGTTCCATATATCTCTACATATGAAGTACATTCCAAACCCAACACATATACTCCCCTATGATGGAATAGACATGGAATGTGAACTTTCATACTTTGAACAACTCATCCATATTCTTCAAACCAGAGTGAATTTATTGAAGAACTGTAAGACTCCTCTAGTAATAATACTCTGGATAAATCACAAAATTGATGAAGCATCATGGGGAATAGAGGATTCTATGAAGGATATCTACCCACATATTTTTGAATCTAATACCGTTGAAATATAAAGGAATAATGTTTTAAAAGGGAATAATTTTTCATCCCAATACATTATCATATTTTCCTATAATAGTAAATTTAATTTTGTTGATACATTTTAATACACACAACCCTCAATTTGAAGAAAACAATATTTAGTCCCATTTTAAACAATAAATAAAATAATAGATCATTTAGATATTTTATATAGTAAATTAATTTATTATATTTCAATGAAAATAATTATTCACTCATCTAATATATTAATAGGAATATGATTAGAACAAACCTAATAAAACATATAAAACATATGATATTTTATAAATGTAGTTTTGATGCCTTTGGTTTGAGAAACATTTTTAAATTAAAAATTAATCATTTTTATAAATTTAATATCTAAAGGTGAACATAATTTTTGGATTATGAACATAAAAATTATCTTTGGGTGTTGTTTTTATATTTTTTTTAATGTTTTATTTTTTAATGAAATGTGAAAACCTCTAATTTTTTGATCAAAACTTCTTTTTCTTGTAATTTAATTATGAGGATAATTTATATTTTAATTTACATATAAATATTAATTAATTTTTTCCTATTTATCTAATTAAGGTCATTATAATCAATTTAACATATAAATTAAAATAAAAACATAGCAAATCTTTGAACATTTTTAGTCTAAAAACCCACATTATCGTCCCATATATGGGATTAAATTTAATTTAATTTATACCTATTATGTTATTGGAATTTAGAACATTTGATTGAATATTTTTAATAATCAGAATATATAACATCTAATAACTTTAACTGAGTTTTCAGAAAAAATATTATATAATGTAATGAATGTTAATTATAATTATTAAGGAGAAATTAAAATAAAAAAGGGACTAAACCCTATAATTAAGGAAAAATATGACCTAGAAATTTGTCCAAAAGGAATTGGATGGAAATAAATATAACATATAATCCATTATATCATAATTGTACCACTTATTATAAACATTCTGTAAAAAAACATTGTGGGGGTCCTTACTTCCAAAATAGTACAAGAGTGACACTCCTCATCGACAATAAAATGATTTATGTTCCTCATACATACTAACACCTATAAGGAAACATATGTTAGTTAAATATCTTCCCAATTCACATACCAAAATACCTACCTTAGTATTTTAATACTCACTTTTTTCATAATTAAATCCATTGAATCCTTTCCGGGAAAACCAAAAAGAGTTTCTCGATTAAGAGGTAAAGTCTTTTCTAAAGGTCTTTAATTTTTTTTCCACTGTACACTAAATAAACACTTATATTAAATGATTATATAGAAACTATAGTATCATAAATATAATAGTAATTTTTATGATAATTTTTACACCTACACTTTCACACACCTCAATCTAGTGGGTAACAGTTTTAGTGTTTACATCTATGATGAACTACTACCTCATCGAACAACGATTGTTCATTTTTCCTTTAACACTTCTCATAGTGACCATTACGATGGAAAATATATTTAAATATGTTATTGATGATATTTATTATTTATTTAATATTATTTAAATATTTTACAACAAATATATTTTTACATTCCCTTTTTGTCAAAATTCTATATTCGATTATGGAAGTGTAGACTACCACCCCCTCAAAGCAACGTGATTCATTCACATAATACATGGAATGTAAAAAATATTATTTTAATTAAAAATATGTGACATAAAAAACATATATATGATATTAATTAAATATTAACGATTTTATAAATATAATATATCATTTTCTTTATTAACCTTTCACACAATTAAAAAGTGAAAACATCGTTCAGGGTTGTGTGGACTATGGTTGCCTCGACCGGATTCGATTCCTTTAAATGAAAATAATCCAATATATAAGTATAAATGAATAAATTGAATTTTATTTATTATATAATTATCATTATTTAATCTTATTTTGTTACCTAACTTATTTTCATAATGACCATTTAATAATGGGAAAATTACTCAGGCATATGAACGACACATCATCTCCATAATTTTAATGTTGGATCATTTTCCATAACCCTGATTCAATATTTGATTTAAAATTATAACTTATATAAAAAAATTATAATTAATTCATGAATATTATTATGGATATGATTATATAATTACCCATTTTACCATATTCATCCTACCAAATGGATTTTAGCACATGTTACGAATTTGGTCAAAACACAGGATGTAATCTAATGTCATTTTGTAATCGAATAGAACATTGAAATAAGTAAATTAAAAGTAATAATAAACATGAAAATGTTATTAATCTTGTAAATATTTAAAATAACATTATTCATTAGTAATATAAAAACATGTGTGGGCATTATGACTTAAGGTAAGTGAGTTCGTCTCAATTTACATTATATTCATACTTAATTGTTATTATATACCAATTCATTTTTATTTTGTGTATATACCACCATTTAACATGTTATATCATTAATATAGTTACTTTCATGATATTATATGTTTCTTTAAATTTTATTCCATTATATGAAATTGTGATTTTAATTTTGTATATTATTATGGGAGGCGTTGGAATGTTTAACGATTATTTTCCTCAGGAATGTTCTAAGGATATTTAAGTGGTATTTCCATTATTAAATATCAAAATTGCATTTTTTTTATATATCCTCCACTAATAAATTATTGATAAATACTTATTGTTTATTCAATAATGATATTTTATCCTGAATATTATCTTTTTGGCTATTTGATATAAGAAATGATTTGTACATGCAATGATAGATAGGGTTGGAACATTATATATCCACATAAAGCATAGATATGTTTTCATGAAAAAAATATGTCTTCCAAATAAAATGTGTTTCATATCGTAGTTTTAACTATATTTTGAATGGTATTTTTGGTCTAGGGTTTCATGTGCCAAAGAAATGACATCCAATAATTATGTGTTTCCATCATAGATATTTTAGTTATTAATTTTCTATGAGATTTTGTGTTTATAATTCTATGGATATAGTTAATTCTAGGTTTTGTGACTAGATTGTATATGTTTTAGTTTCATACTAGTCCATATTAATTTTTCTTTATCTATATATTTTAATTGAATAGTTTATTAGATATGTACGTTTTCATATTAATTGTTCTCATTGATTTCTTATTTTTTCTATTTTACATACACATATTATACATTGGATGTTACCCCTATCATGTTTCCTTTATCAAGGTTATGAAGAGAAAATATTTGAATAAGGTTCCATGGATACATTGTCTTTTATTTTATTAATTATCATGTTTTTACTTTTCCAAATGTATTATGGGCATCCTGTACATAATCTAGCCTTGAATAACTATCAAGATCCCAACCGAGTCGTAATCAAATCGATGCCAGACCCGGTCCATGGAGAGGACCAAAGGGAATTACTTATCCCCACAGGCTGGAACAAGTGTCTGGATATCATAAATAATGGTTTGGGAATGATTTAATCAAGTTTAGACACATAAAATAACTAACAACAATAAATATTCTAAATATGAAAATTCATTCGATACAAACCTGAAACAAAATTCATAAATCAATTACATGGTTCCAAATAAAACCTAAGAGGGGATAACTAAATAGAAGCATCATTTCTAGCTGAAATTCAACTACATAGAATGATTAAATCTCCCTCAAGACATCTCCAAAACACCACACTACGGAAGTAAATAACTACCAAAACCACCATCTCCAAAGACCTTTCCCTTACTTGTGTTAAACATTACTGTATCTACATACAGCCAAATGTGTATATGGGGTGTCAACGTAAACAAAAAAGGATGAAACACGACAATTTTCTATGATATAAAAATTATAAGTGAAAAGAAAAATCATGAATGTTTTCATAAATAAGAAATTCTACGAACACTTTTTAAGGGAGGTGAATTTAAATGAAAGGGGTTTTCCAGTGGGAAAATTTAAAGAATGACCAATTTTATTGAAAACACATATGATACTAAAATTACTGGCCAAAAAATTTGTATGTCGATGGTATGTGAAACATAACCAGTTATCACGTGTCATGGGAAACACCCCTACACACTAGCTATCTATGGGGCCCTTGGTTCCTCATATCTCTGTGAAATATGTCTCAGAACCCCAACCAATTACATTGTAGAGAATTATCCACTAGAAGGGGACACCCCAAAGGCCTAGTGGTATCCAACTGATCATAATTATTTTGATAGTGTTTCCATCATCAATCCCACTAAGTGAATCTAGGAATTAGCTACTTCCAAATCAATAGTATACTAGTCCAAGCCCTCCCAACAAGACTATTGAGATTCCCTTTTGTGGTAAACCAAGTTTAATATGTTATAAAATGAATTTTTCACATAAAAACTCTATTTATAAATCTTACACACAACAATAAGTGTTGAAACATGTTTCTCACCCCAAATATAGTTTAATAAACCCTTTAAAAATTTTATAAAACAAATTTGGGAGGGATTACCGGGATTTCCAAACAAAATCCTTTCAAACCCCGATATTTATGGCAAAACACCCACCAATACAATAACAAAACAGAATATAAATACTCAAATCCATAATAAATCAATATAAAAAGTTACAAAATGTCCATAAATAACATTTTATGATTTACAAATACAAACTACTCAATTTCATGTAAAAAATATTCCTTAAAAGTAAACACTTAATCAATGCAACCATAAATTGTTTTTTCACTATACATAATCGGCAAGTAAGATGTCTAAATATTTAATTCACGAAAAAAATCATGAATGAATTTTTACACATTGAACCACCTACCGTGGATGTCAAAACCGCCCAAAAATTGGAGATAAACATTAGCTACACCACAATAACAACACAAAAATGTGTAAATGATCCCAACTAAATAATATTGAACCATGAGACTCAACATTAAATAATAAGAAAGAATCCCTAGCTACTTGAAAATTTGAACCATGAGAAGAAGGGAAGAATCCCTAAAGGGAAGGGACAAGGGAAAGGGAAATTCACTTATTGATGATTCTTAAAGTTTCTCCCACAAAAACACCTTAAAAATAGAATCCAAAGGATGTTGAGGAATCTTGGAGTCCTTATATTTATGAAAGGTTAAAATGGAGATAGAGAGGGACACATTTGGTTTAATTCCAAAAGGAAAAAAATATCAATAATAAATTATTCTTATGAACTAGATTATTCCACTTTTTTTCTATATGGTTTATTAAAATATACAGCTAACCATGCAATTAGATTTTCCCCCAAACTACTTCTCTTTATATCCAAAATTCTTGATGGAATATAGGGAAAAAGATATTTAAAAAATAAAAGAGAAAATTCAAATAAATAATGACACTGATGCGAAAATTCTCCCCACCACGAAATCATTACACCCTTGAAAGTAAACGTAAAGCGTGATCAGAAAAAAAAGAATATGTACATTTTCTCAAGCCATGAATTAAAATCCCATGTCTCGTGAACATCATTCCTATACAACTAATGGAACCATACTAATGGAATAAAATTCCCCAAAGAACTTTTTATTTGGAATCCATTATTCACACTAGCCATTCAAAAACTATAAAATTAGGCTCGATGTCTAAATCTTCCAAATTTAGCACATGGGACAGATCTAGATGATACTTATCTAATTGGGAGACATGGAGTACATTATGAATTAATTCCAAGTGGGAATTAAAATAATATTTATATGCTACCTTTACAATCCTCCTGGTGATCTCAAATGCTCTAACATACCTCAATGTCATCTTTCCCTACTTTTAAAAATGACGATGGGCCAAACGAGGGGCCACCTTCAAGAACACCTGATCAGCCACAATGAACACAAGCTCCTAAATCCTCTAGTCATCATAAGATTTATGGTGTCTCTAAGATGTCTATAACCACTTTCATATGAACTTGACCTTCCCAGATTTCTCTTGCACATGGATTGACCCCAAGAGTGAGCTCACACCTACCTCATCCCAAAATAGAACGGACTAACATGACCAATCATGGGGCACCTCAAAAGTATCAATTCAAATAGAGGATTTATTAATATTATTATAACCTAGTTTAACCAACCCCAAAGGGATATCCTATGATAACCCTGCTTTTTATTACTACATAAACATGATTTATTACATAAAACATCACTTGATACATCAAAGAAGATCGAGCGGTTTAGTGTCTTTGGCACTTAGGATCATTACATAACAGCTTAAAACATGAAATACAACATCTTTGTTGAAAACTTCTTTTAAATGACCAATAAATTCCCTCGTACATAGCATTGCATGGGATAACATAAGGACATGCATAAGAAAAGGGTGAGATATAAAGCCCAGTAAGGGAGTACACATGGAATAACATGAGGAGTACAATAAATGTTAGACAATAGGAATATCAATATAGCATAAGAAAAAAATTAACATAAAGGCATGATAAATCATGATAATCATAACATGGAAATGTAGCAACAACACTTAACATGGAATTAGCATGAGCCAAGGCTCATTGCACATGGAGTAGGAGTAAATCCTCATTGCACATAAATCACGAGTAAACCCTCGTTTCACATGAATTAGTATGAGTCAACACTAATTGCACATGATGTATCATGATAATATACTTTACCCAATGCATTTGAGCATTATAAGGGTGCACCCTTCTTAAACATTTCATTTCATGCATAAGTGTTCCACATGGATCATAAAACATGGATTCATCAAACATAATCATTTATTCCATGATAAAGGAATGTGTAATTATTAAATGAAACCTTATAATAAATAATTAAATGTGCATAAAGGTGAATACCCTTGATGGAGAAATGGGAATGGTATTCACTACACAATGGCATTGACTTAGAAAATCGGGGCGATTTCGGCAGCGTAACGGCATGACATTAGAATTCATAAAAAAGGGTTGATGAGAGATAAAGGGGTTCCTCATCATATAAAAATGAAATGGAAATTATGGGGGTCATATAGATACATGTCCAAACAAATTTAATGGAATTTTGATTCATGATACAAATGTATTGCTTGAATGTAAAAGAAGAGAGAGAAGTTCCATTCAGAATTTCGGCCTAGTAACGTGTGTACATGGGAGGAATTTAAGGAGAGAGAAAGGGGTCTCTCATCATTAAAAAAATAATATTTCAGTCTGGGGGAGGACTGAAACCATACCCCAACATTCATAATGTAATTTAAAAGGGCAAATTAACATAATTAAAATTGGACAAAAATGAGAAAGGAAGAAAAAAAACCGTTACTTGGAAGTGTGCTTCCAAAGGCTAAAGAGAGGCTTGTGAGAGGATTATTGGGAGCTTGGGGAACCTTGGGAGGTTTCTAGATAGAGTGGGGCAGAGGTCGGACGATCTCCAAAGTCTTTGAGTGAGGAGGAAGTGGGATCTTGGGTGGGTTTATATAGGAAATATGACGAAATTCTTTATTATTTAGGTTTGGGACCCCTTATATTAAATTAATCCAAACCACAAACCATCCCATGGTTTTTCCCACGGTTTTTGGAAAAGCGAAGAGGAAAATAATATTTTATAAGGCCAAGGTCCGAACATCTTAAAATATTAGTGTTTCTTATCTGGAGGTGAGTCACACTCCCATGGAAATTAATTTAAAAAGACAAGATGTTTAATAAGTCTTGAGGAGTCCATTAATGCTTTCAAAAGTAAGAAAAACAAACCTAAAATCACAATATTTTAATGGTAAAACATATATTGGTCGAAAATAAAGATTATAGTATTTTATTAAATCACTATTGGGTCATTATGATGTCATAAAACACATTATATATTTAAACGGTATTTAATTTTTACTCAAAAATTTGATTGTCTCAGAAAATAATGAAAAATTCACCGTTGGAAAAATTCAACATCTTGATTCCAAAAATAACATTTATTTTATCTAAATAATTTTTCAAATTTCTTAATTTTCACTTTTAAAATAAAAACCGACATTTATAAAAAATTCACGGGTTTTGACAAAAATGGCGTTCAAACCATAATAAAAATTATAATTGAATTAATCACTTACATGATAATTTATATATAATAAAATTAATCTAATAATAATAATAATAATAAAATTTTGTTAAAATATTATTTAATTCAAAAATCCTTTAATTTATTAAAATATATTTCTTAATTAAATAATAACTAAAAACACCATTTGTACTTTAAAAAATATTTACAATGTATCAATAATGACAAGAAATTATATTCATTATTATATAAAAAATAATGTACATGAACATAGTACTATCGATTAGTTACATAACCCCTTAAAAAAGCCGCATAAGACCTAAGGGTAAGCTGTGCGATGGTGACAGACTATTGGGGTGGCTCGGAAAACATCGCTCGAGTGGAAATTTCTATCAACTTCCACATCTCCCGTAGATGGTCTCGTTTGAGCTTGACATGGTGCAGCTCAGCTTGGGCTTGGTCAAGAGCGAAGCCCAAGGACACCACCTCTTTTCCGAGCTCCAATAAATGGGCTTCGTATGAGGCAATTCTACTGGATGAGGCCATCATTTCCTTTGTCTAAGTAAAATTGGATGTGTTAAAGCCCTATATTTATACTAATCATGTGATCACTGTTCAATATCTATAAAAGGAACTGTCACAATTCTTATCATAAAACAAAAGAATTTGACATTTTATAAAAGCATTTTATATTAAGAGACATTGAATAAGATCAAGAGGGATTTTCCATTAATGAAACTTTGGGTCATTACAATATTCCCCCCTTAAGAAATTTTTCCCTCAAAATTTTCCCTTTCCCATACTAAAACAGATGTGGGTAACTCAGCTTCATCATTTCCTCCGATTACCAAGATGCTTCTTCAAACTTTTGATTTCTCCACAACACCTTGATGAGGGGCATTGTCTTATTTCGTAGAAATTTTTCTCTACAATCTAAGATATTCACTGGTTTCTCATCATAAGAAATATCGTCTTCCAATTGTACCACCTCAGAAGAGATTACATGTGAAGGGTCCGGTATGTACTAATTTAAGAGGGATACATGAAAGACATCATGTACTTTTTCCATAATAGGAAGAAGTGCTAGTTGATCGGCCACAACCCCTACACGATCAAGAATCTCGAAGGGGTCGATGTAGCTTGGACTTAACATCCCTTTCTTTCCAAACCTCATGACCTTATTCCACGGAGATATGTGTAGAAAAACCATGTCTCCAACTATAAACTCAAGGTCTCGTCGATGATTATCTGCATAACTCTTCTATCAACTCTGGGCTACCTTGATATGTTGCTGAATGGTTTTCACCTTCTCCACCATTTCCTAGACCATTTTTGGTCCAAGCAGCTTACGTTCACTGACCTCATCCCATCATGCCAGTGTTATGCACCTTTTCCCATACAGGGCTTCAGATGGCGCCATTTGGATGCTCGAGTGGAAACTGTTATTATAAGTGAACTCGACCAGAGGTAGATGTTGATCTCATCCTCCTTTAAAGTCCATTGATCATGCTCTCAACATATCCTCAAGTGTTTGGATAGTCCGCTCGGATTAGCCATCAGTTTGAGGATGATAGGCCTTACTAAAGTCTAGTTCACTATTGAGAGCATGTTAAAGACTCTTCCAAAACATAGAGGTGAATCATGGATCTCGGTCAGACACAATAGATAGTGGTACTCCATAAATCCTTACCACTTACCTGATATATATCTGTGCCAGTTGATCCAATGAGAAATCATCCCGAATAGAAATGAAGTGTGAAGTCTTTGTAAGATGATCCAGAACAACCCATATTGCATTGTTGCCTTTGGATGTCCTCAGAAATCCGGTGACAAGGTCAATGGTGATGTTTTCCCATTTCCATTCTGGTATGGGAAATGGTTGCATCATCCCCTTAGACTTATGCCTCTCTTCCTTCACATGATGTCACACCAGGCACTTTGATGTATATTCAGAGTTCTCCTTCTTAATATTATCCCACCAATAGTTTTCTCTGAGATCTCGATACATCTTTGTGCTCCCAGGGTGAATATAGAAATTTGAACTGTGTGCATTATCCAAAAGTTCCTTCTTCAGCTCTGGAATTGATGGAACACATAGTATTTTCCCAAACCTCACAATTCCTTTTTCATTAACATTAATCTCCGAGGATTTATCTTTTTTTTATAGCTCCCACTTTATATTGAATTCCCACATCATCATTTTGAGCATCCTTTAACCTTTCCAAAAGATACGGTTGAGCAATCATTTGTTAAAGGATTGATGATGTTCCCTTATCTATGATTCCCATGTACATCTTCATCAAATCTAAGAAGATTGGATCCTTCTCAATTTTCATCATTGATAGAATCACTGGATCCTTTCTACTTCGGGCATCTGCCACCTTGTTCACTTTCCCAAGGTGGTAATGGATTGAATTTTCATAATCATGGATGAGATCTATCCATCTTCTCTGGTGCATATTTATCTCTTTCTATGTGAATATATATTTAGGACTCTTGTGGTCAGTATATATCTCACATTTCTCTCCATAGAGATAATACCGCCATATTTTCAAGGAAAAGATCACCACCGCCAACTCCAGATCATGCGTTGGATAGTTTTTCTCATGGATTTCCAACTGCCTTGAGGCATAGGATATCACTTTATCATTCTTTATCAGCACACATCCTAAGACATTCTTCAAAGCATCACTGAATACCACAAAAAGCGCCACACTTGTGGCTAAAGTGAGCACGGGCACAATGATAAGCCTCCTTTTCATCCCTTTGAAGCTTTCTTCGCATTCATTACTCCAAGAAAACATTACTCCCATTCAAGTTAGCTTGGTTATAGGGTTGGAAAATTGTGATAAATTTATCACAAATCTTCAATAATATCCAACCTACCCCAAGAAGATATGCATATTTATTAACAATGTTGGCCTCGAACATCCCTCAATTGCATCTACTTTGGAGGTATCCACAGATATCCCATTGCTTGTGATGATATGGCCCAAGAATGAGACCTCTTTCAACCAGAACTCACACTTTCTGTACTTTTCATGGAGCTTCTCCTTGCGAAATGTCTCTAGTATAGTTTTTAAATTCTCCTCATGATCCTTCGTGGTTTTGGAGTATATTATAATATCATATATAAAGAATACCACAAATTTGTCTAGGTAATCTTTAAAGACTCTATTCATCAAGTCCATGAAGATTTCCGGAGCATTGGGGAGTCCTAAAGGAATATCTATGAATTCGTAGTGCCTGTATCTTGTACGAAATGCAGTCTTGGGGACATCTTCCTTCTTCACCCTTACTTGATATTATCACGACCGCAAATCTACCTTGGAGCAGAATTTTCCTCAACACAGCTGACTGAACAAGTCATCAATTCTTGGGAGAGGATACTTTTTATTTGTCGTGATTTTGTTATGTTCATGATAATTTATGCCAAGCCGCATTGACTCATCCTTCTTCTTGACGAAGATGATTGGTGCACCCCATGGTGAAGCACTTGGGCGTATAAACCCTTTATCTAGATTCTCCTATAGTTTTTTCTTCAGCTATACAAAATATACAACATCAATTCTATATGGAGTCTTGGGTATTGGTAAAGCCCTGGGTATAAGTTTAATTGAGAATTCAACATCTCTTCTAGGAGGAAGACTAGGCAGTTCCTTGGGAAACACTTCAGAGAATTCCCTCACAATAAGAATTTCTTCAAGGATGGTTTCTTCCTTGGACTCAATCATCTATGCCAGATACGTGTGCTCATAAGGCATTAATATCCATACTTGAGATGATGGAGCTAAAGGAGATTCTTCTTCCTCCTTACACTTGTAATGAATTGGGGGTCGATTCTCCATATGGAGTGCGATTTCCCTCTCCCAAAAATTTATGTTGGCTCTATATAAGGAAAGCCAATCCATGCCAAGAATTGCATCAAATTCCACCAGAGGGAGTATGAAGAGGTTCACAGGGAAATTCAATCCACAGATTATTACATGGGAGGTTTTATATTCATGGGATGAAATGATTGCACCATTTTCCGTACTCACTGACATCTTCACTTCCATGATTTTTTGTGGTGCTGGGATTTTTCTACTAAACATGTGAGATATAAAAGAATGCGTAGAACCTGAATCAAAATGTACGTTCGCTATTCTTGAATGAATAACTAGCGTACCTTTCACCACATCATTTTTGGGGTTCACATTGGTAGAAGTGATGAAAAAAGCTCTTCCTTTCTGCCTTGGAGGTTGTTGGTTGTCTCCGAAAACCCTTGGATTAGGGCACTAATTTGAAAAATGACATGGTTCTTTGCATTTGTAGAATTGAACAATGCGTTGAGGTTCGAATGGAGCGTTACTCTCCTCTGTTGCAGCCGTAGGTCTTTCTTGCCGACAGTTAACAGCTAGGTGCCATTCTCTTCCACACTTGAAGCATTTCCTCATCCCTTTTAGGCAATTTCCAGGGTGCTTCTTTCCGCACTTTTGGCAAGTGGAGTGCTTGATCTTCTTAGCACCGTTGGATTTATCCATTGTCCCACCAGCATTGAAGTCCACCTTACACTTCTTATCCCCATGATACCCATGTGATTCTCTGATCTCCATTTCGACCTTGAGGGCACATCGGACAATTTCCTCATAGATGTCGAAGTCACGGATTGCCAATGATTTCTATAGGCTAGGCTACAGCCCGCCAAAGAAGCGCTCAACCTTACATTCGGGGGTAACAACAAAGCTAGAAGCATATCGTGCAAGCCTTGTGACGTTTTCCTTGTACACTCCAATAGATTCTTCATCTTTTTTCTTGAGGTAAAAGAAGTCCCTTTCCATCTTAAGCCGGATGGTGCGCGGAAAATATTTATCGAAAAACATATTCTGGAAAATACGTCCATTCAAATGCCTCGATCTCCTCCTCAGGCATCGTATTTTTTATCAACGTCCACTGTTGATCAGCTTCTCCCTCCATAAGATAAGTTTCCAGGAGAACCTTATATTGTTTAGAACATTGAAGGATGGAGAATATCTTTTCAATGGAGTTGATCAATTGTTCAGCGATCGTGGGATCCGATGATCAACTAAAAGTAAGGGGCCTTTGTCTCAATAAGATCTCGATAACAACTTGTTCTTTCTTAGGGGGGTTTGGATGTTCCTCTTGAACCGTGTTTCTATTCAAAACATGAGTCAGCTGAGAGAGAAGTGTGACAAAGTTCAGGATTCCTACTCCCATTGGATTGGGCATCTCATTAGTACAATCATCACATAGATCTTCACAACAGTTGTTAGCCCGAGTCCCCTATTACTGGCCATTGGATGGAATAAAAGGAATGTTAGGGGTAACACATAAAGTGTAATCCAAATATAAAAGTTGATGACTTATAAATAAACTTTCATTTCCTTAACTCTTGAGTCTATAGGCTTCAATCTAGGCTTTTCATGATCTACCTTCTAACAAATATTCTTAGGGGAATTTTTTTAATTCCCATAATAAGGGTCCATACTAACCTTGTGAATTCACCAAAGCATATCCCCCGGGAGTGTTGTAACCAAGAGTTCTGAAAGGCCCATTGTCATGCACCAGTTCCCATTCGAGTCTAGCTCAAAGAGGTGTTTTCAGGTTTTACCCCTAGGATACATCTGTGCCAGAGCCGCCTCTACCTGCTCGTATCTATACAGGGATGTATTTTCTTGAAAACCCATTTACTCAATACTCACCAAAACTAAGGGACATTTATATTGTACTTTTTTTTGTCTCTAAGGCCTTACTACGGTTTTCTAATCCTATTCCAAAAAATAACCAAACCTATCCTTTGATACGAACTATGACAACCCTGCTTTTTATTACAACATAAACATGTTTTATTATATAAAACGTCACTTGATTCAACAAAGAAGATCGAGAGGTTTAGTGTCTTTGGGGATTAGGATAATTACATTACAACATAGAACATTAAATACAACATCTTTATTGAAAACTTCTTTTAAATGACCACTACATTCCCTCGTACTTAGCATTGCATGGGATAACCTAAGGACATGCATAAGAAAGGGGTGAGCTATAAAGCCCAGTAAGGGAGTAAACATGGAATAACATGAGGAGTACAATACATGTTAGACAATAGGGTTGTCAATAGAGAATAATAAAAACATGAACATAAAGGCATGATAAAGCATGATAATCATAACATGGAAATGTGGCAACAACACTTAACATGGAATTAGCATGAGCCAAGGCTCATTGCACATGGAGCATGAGTAAATCCTCAATGAACATAAAGCATGAGTAAACCCTCATTGCTCTTGAATAAGAATGATTCAACACTCATTTCACATGAAGTATCATGATACTATACTTTTCCCAATGCATTGGAGCGCTATAAGGTCGCACCCTTCTTATACATTTCATTTCATGCATAAGTGTGCCACATGGATCATAAAAAATGGATTCATTAAACATAATCATTTATTCCATGATAAAGGAATGTGGAATTAATACATGAAACTTTATAATCAATAATTAAATGTTCATAAATGTGAATACCCTTGATGGAGAAATGGGAATGCTCTTCACTACACAATGGCATTGATTTAGAAAATCGGTGCGATTTCGGCAGCGTAACGGCGTGACATAAGAATTCATAAAAAATGGTTGATGAGAGTGAAAGGGGTTCCTCATCATATATACATGAAATGGATATTAAGGGGGTCATATAGATACATTTCCAAACAATTTTAATGGAATTTAGATTCATGATACAAAAGTGTTTCTTGAATGTAAAAGAAGAGAGAGAAGTTCCTTTCGGAATTTCGGCATAGTAACGTGTGTACATGGGAGGAATTTAAGGAGAGAGAAAGGGGTCTCTCATCATTCAAACAATAATATGTCAGTATGGGGGAGGACTGAAACCATACCCCAACATTCATAATGGAAACTAAAAGGGAAAATTAACATAATTAAAATTGGTAAAAATGAGAAAGGAAGAAAAAAACCCTTACTTGGAAGTGTGCTTACAAAGGCTAGAGAGAGGCTTTTGAGAGGCTTCTTGGGAGCTTGGGGCACCTTGGGAGGATTCTAGATAGAGTAGGGAAGAGTTTGGACGAACTCAAAAGGCTTTGAGTGAGGAGGTAGTGGGAGCATGGGTGGGTTTATATAGTAGAGATGAGGGATTTCTTTATTATTTAGGTTTGGGACCCCTTATATTAAATTAATCGAAACCACAAACCATCCCATGGTTTTTGCCCATTGGTTTTGGAAAAGGGAAGAGGAAAATAATATTTTATAAGTCGATGGTCCTAACCTCTTAAAATATTGGGGTTTCTTATGTAGAGGTGAGTCACCCTCCCATGGAAATTAATTTAAAAAGACAAGGTGTTTAATAAGCTTTAGGGGTCCATTAATGCTTTGAAAAGTAATCCAGACAAACCCAAAATCATATTATTTTAATGGTAAAACATATATTGGCCGAAAATAAAGATTATAGTAATTTATTACATCACTATTGGGTCATTATGATTTCATGAAACACATTTTATATTTAATCGGTATTTAATTATTACTACAAAAATTGACTGTCTCAGAAAATAATGAAAAATTCACTATAGGATAATTTTGATTTTATGATTCCAAAAATAACATTTATTTTATCTAAATAATTTTCCTAATATTTTAATTTTCACTTTTAAAATAAAAACCATCATTAATAAAAACTTCACTGGTTTTGACAAAAATGGCTTTCAAACCTTAATAAAAATTATAATTGCATTCATACAATTACATGATCATTTATATATAATAAAATTAATATAATAATAATAATAATAATATTTTATTTAGATATTATTTAATTCAAAAAAAACCCTTAATTTAATAAAATAGATTTCTTAATTAAATAATAACTAAAAACACCATTTGTACTTTAAAAACTATTTACAATGTATCAATAATGAAAAGAAATTATATTCATTATTATATAAAAAAATAATGTACATGAACATAGTACTATCGATTAGTTACATACCCCCTTAAAACAGCCGCATAAGACTTAAGGGTAGGTGTGCGATGGTGACAAACTCTTGGGGAGGCTCGGATAACATCGCTCGAGTGATAATTTCTATCAACTTCAACTTCTCCCGTAGATGGTCTCGTTCGAGCTTGACATAGTGAAGCTCATCTTGTGCCTGGTTAAGAGAGAAGCCCAAGGATAACACCTCTTTTCTGAGCTCCGATAAATTGGCTTCGTATGGGGAAATTCTACTGGATGAGGCCATTGCTTCCTTTGTCTAAGTAAAATTGGATGTGTTAAAGCCCTATATTTATACTAATCATGTGATCACTGTTCAACGACTATAAAAGTAACGGTCACAATTCTTATCATAAAACCAAAGAAGTTGACATTTTATAAAAACATTTTATATAAGGATACATTTAATAAGATGAAGAGGGATTTTCCATTAATGAAACTTTGGTTCATTACATATCCCAAGTTCCTCCAAAATCCAAAACACATGCATAATTCATAACCTCCCGAATATAATTTTCCTCCTCCATATGACCATCAATTTGAGTATTTTATGTCATTATCATGTTAATATCTGACCCCAAAGCCCTGTAAATGCCTTAAAACCCCTTTATTAAAATGGGGGATGTCTATATGATACCACTAGTTTTGGAAGACCATGAATCCTTACAACAAACCGAATATAAAATCATCCCAACTCATCCAATTTAGTTGTATTACTGATCAGAATAAAGTGGTCTAATTTTTTTAGGTGAGCAGTCACCACCCAAATGACATTAAAACATCAAGGTGTATGACGTATGGTGACCTAATCCATCTTCAAGATAGGAATGTTCAACGGCTGAATCGAACTAGAGGGACTTTGGTGCTCTACATTAACTTGTTTACAAGTGTGTCATCTTGATATGAAATCAGCTACGTCTCATCTTATACATGGACACTAGAACTACTGAATAATTTCATAATAAATTTTGGTATCCCCAAGATGAATGGCCCACTGTGATAGGTGGCTATCCAGCATCAACACCTTCCTCAGAGACAATGACACCAATGAAATATCCTTGTGGCACAAAATCCCCTCACGACAGTTAGTCTAATAAAAAGATGTCTCCCAAACAAGAATAAACATAATGGACCCCCAACACAACTCATAAATGGACTTGTCCTAGTGAATCAGTTCAAACAGAGAATTAGTCACTTAAAAGCTTTCCAATAACATACCTCTACTATGCACCTTGGTCTCCACATGCATCTCAGTTATGAGTCCCATTGGATTCCACTCATAATTGGACATCCTCAAAGCCTATACTAGCACTTTTCTACCCAATGAATCAGCCACCATATTATATATCCATGGGGTAGAGAAAATATCACAGTCGAACCCATGTATTTCCTCAATTCAGCGATGTTGCCACATATTAAGATCGTTCTGTGAGGAGATGTAGGCTAGTCTCTTATGATCATAGTAGACCAAAATTATCTCCGAAAATAGTTAGTGATTCCTATTATTCAAAGAATTCATCATATATACCAACTCAAAATGATGGGATGGTTAATTATTTTCATCTGGTTAGAGTTAGCGAGACCCAGATTCCACCACATGATCACCCTGCAAAAGCACACACCTGAGACCCATAACTGAAGCATCATAATAAACCACATAACCATTCCCAAACTCTTGAGTGGTTATCATAATGGAAATATTAAACCTCCAATTCATCTCCATGAATGATTATTGACATTCTGGGCTACATTCAAGATTCACCCATTTTCAGGTGAGTACGGTCATGGGAAAATGAAGCCGAGAGAAATCCAGAACAATCCACATGCAGTAACATGATAGGTTGGGGAAATTCTTAATCTTGAACAAATTATTTGACTACTACCATGACATAACTAAACCAATCATCTCCAGGTCTACCAAAACCCAAAATTACGTGATGAAATTACCTTGAAACATCACTTTTCGGATCTAGAATGTTCAATTGGACAACATTTCATAAAGGTGATGATCCTATAGAGTTCTCGTAATAGACAACTAATGATGATCATGCTCCTCCTCAGATCTAGAACAATCTAGGATGTAATCCATGAGTACTACAACAATATAGCATTGATACTGGGTGAACACACTATTAATGAGTGCGATAAAAACCACTGGAGAATTTGTTAATCAGAAAGGCATAACTAGGAACTCATTGTAGCAGCACCTGCTTTAGAAATATATTTTTGGATTATCATCCACTCTCACCAAGACTTAGTGGTAACCAAAAAAAATCTATATTAAACAACTAGTTTCTCCCCTTCAATTGATCTAACAAAAAATCAATTCTAGGAAAATGATACTTTTCATTGATGGTTAACCTATTCAACTTCTAGTAGTAAATCCACAACCATAGGGATCTGCCAGCCTTCCTCTAAAAAAGAATAGAAATAGACCAAAGTTAGTTACTCGAGAGAGTGAATCCTTTGTATTATAAGTAGTTCAGTTGTATCATTAATTCCATCAACATGGTAGGGTACATACTATATGTGGGAAGAGATATATGTTGTGATCATTTAACCAAATAAATCGAGAACTCCACATCCCTTTCTGGGGTAAATCCGGAAATAATCCTATAGAAATACTTTCAGGAACTCATAATCTACATGATGTAATCCATCCTTATGAGCACTACCATCATCATCTAGTGTGTATGAAAATAACTGGAAGACAATATTTCAAAACTCTGGGACTGGAGGCCTCACCTAACCAGACTAAGGTTTCCATTCCCCAAGAAAATCCTGAAGACGCTGATCATGTTCCATGAAACTCCCCCTCAGCCTATAAAAATAAATATGTGCTCGGATTTTCCCAAGAATGTTCATGTTGAGGAATACTATGAAAAGGTCCACATCCAATACTAAGATATCCCATTCCATCTCAAACCATGACACGTAAAGCACACAAGATGGGAACTTGATACCTTGATCCTTCTTCTAACCGAACAACATCACCAAATAAATCACAAAATACAAAAAATCTGTTGAAAAATTTAATGATTCAAAAGACATGAATATTTAAAATATATATAACCATTTATATCAAAGAGAACAATAATTATGGAAGATGAAATTAAAATGGTTCCCAGAATTGTCGATGACCCTTCATCTAATGCCACAGGTGGCTGATCCTCAAAATGAAGATGTCTGGTCTCTTACTAAGAATGATTACTTACATGTGGCTCTACCATAAACTGGATCTACCCAGAAGATGAACTGGTACTACTAATATGACCACCAAACCTATATCCAACTATCTTAAACAGTTCTATCTTAAGTGACTCCCCCTGGAAGCCACATATCCAATCTCACTCTAGAGTGGACGTGTCACCTCACAAAATTCCTGCATGTTCCCAATATATCCACACTAATAACATGGCCCCAGAGAATATGTACATGTTGGTTGGTTGTATCCTACACTCCAACACTGTTGGAACACAGAAAACCTTGCATTATATTCCCCAGACTAAAAATGACTGAGAATATGGGCTAAACTACTGCCTCCCTTCCTCCCCCACTCCTCTCACTTCCTTTCATTCTCAGATGAACTGCCATTCTCCATCACTAATATTATCCCATAAAAACTATACCCCCCCTTGTGACCAATATCTACTATAAAATACTGGTCAACCACCAATATGTAGGCCTTCAAATCGAAAAAGAATACCAGAGAATAGTTCTTTCGCTGCAATACCTTTTCAAACCTGGGAGCCTTCATCTACTCATCATAGGTTATCTCAAGGGATTATCATTCTAGCATGGAAAATAGGTCATTATACTCCATCACTGACTGGTCACCTTGAAGAAGGGACATAAACTCCCTGGATTTTTCATATTCTAAGACCTCATGATAATAATAGTCATTGACGATAATCTTTATGTCCTTCCATCTCATCTTCTCATGCTTCCTACCTTGATGCACTGATTCCCACCACCTACCACTATAAAAATCTAGTATAAAAGTGGTTCTTTTCACCATAACCACCTTAGGTGTGTCAAGAAATATGAACATGATCTCAATATTCTCAATCCAATTCTCTAATTCTTGAGGCTTCAGGAAACCTTAGAAATATAAGGCTTGTTAGTTATAATCTCTTAGGCATTTTCCTTCCTAGGACCATGTTCATATTATCTATCTATTGTAGGAGCAGTACCCAATCCATTCCCAAGATCATGGATAGGCTGTAAAATAGCTTCTATGAACCTTTGATCAAGCGGTGATGGAGAACTCTCTATGGTTTCCTCCCATGGGTGCATGGATGCTTTTCCGAGAGGCTTGTTGTTAGAAAAATAAATAGTCACTAGAAGAAATCCTTAGTGAAAAAAATTTGAAAAAAATATTGTAATAATATAAAATGTAATTAAATAAAACACATCACAACAATGAAATAAACAACTAATTCACCCACACCCAATTTCCACGTATAGCTTGCATCCTACACGTCCCATATTGAAGAGAAGTCAAAAACAATCCCCACATCACATGTTAACTTGTGGCCTCTCACAAGAGGTGCATGACATAAACTGTAATCGCAACCAGAACTCTAAGCCTCGATAATGCTATCTCCTATCTATCGATACTAATCCCAAATAATATGAACTAAAGAGCTTAACCTACCTCTAATACCATTTTTTCATGAACCAAGGATGGATGCAATCCAAATGGCATCCAACATGGTCTATGTCATGTCCTGAAGGGCGTTCCCTATCCCCACTGGCTCACACAAATGCCCATGTATCATAATTAAAGGTTTAGGAATGATTTATGTAAGTTTAGAAACATAAAGCAACAAACAATAATAAATAAACCGAATCTAAAAATTTAATACAAAAAAACCATAAAAAAATTTAGAATATAAATAAATGGTTCCATAAAAAAAACTAGCAGGGTGATAACTAAAAAGGTGAGGAAAAACAGACTCAAATGCCACTACATGGAATGGTGGAATCACCTTCACGACATATCCACAACACCACACCATGTAATGAATCCAGAAACCCAAACCACCATTCCCAATGACATTGACCTTACCTTCTTCAAATAATACCAAGTCATCTTACACCCAAATAAGTAAGGGGGTGTGATCCTAAGCCCAAATGGATTTTTAACAACAGGTTTTCATGATATAAATATTTTTATACAAAAGAAAAATCATTCATGTTATCATAAGAAGGAAATGCTAGTAATAGTTTTTTAAGGTATGAAAACATAAATGAAAATAGTTTTCAATGGAGAAACCATAACGAATTAAAAGTTTTAATTAAAAAACACATGGTATTGAAATTACAAACCAAAAATTATGTATGAAGACAATAAATACATCATAACAAAAAATAACTTGTCACAGGAAACACCCATAGGTACTAGCTACCTGTGGGGCCCTAGGAAACTCGTCTCTTGGTGAAATATGTCTCCAAAACACATCCAATTATGTTCTAGTGCATTAGAAACATGGAGGTAACACCCCAATAGACTAGTGGTCTCCAAAAAATTATCATTATTTATTTAGTGTTGTCATCTCCCATCCTTCTAAGTGAAATTGGGCCTTAACCACTTCCAAATCAATAACATATTAGTCCTATTCCAACCTACGAGTTACCTGATATTCCCTTCTTTTGTGATCAACCATGTTCCACATGTTATAAAATACCATTTTCACAATATAAAATTGTATTTTAAAATTATACACACACTAAAAATTACCCAAACATGTTTCACACACCCATTGTCGTCCACTAAACACATTAAAAATTTATACAATGATTTTGAGAGGGATAACAAGTCTATACATGAAAACACTATTAAAAATCAACCTTTAAGGAAAAAAACCACCAATTCCAAACCAAAATATAATTGGAAGCCCTATGACCATTTAATAAAAAAATTTGATAATTTAAAATTTGGGAAAAATAAAAAAATGTGGTTAACAGATGAAAACTACCCAGTTTCATGTAAAAAATGAAACTATAAAATTTAACACATAATAAGTGCTACCAAAAATAGATTTTTAAACACAAAAAATAAGAAAGGAACATTATCAATATAAAATTAAAGAATAAAAATTCATCACATAATGTTTACAGATGAAACTAGATACCATTGATGTTAACAACACAAAAATTGGACCAAAACTTCAACCACACTATAACAGCACCATAAGAGAGTGAAAATGATTCCTAATAATGAATATTGAACCAATAACATCAATATAAAATATTATCACTAAAACCAAAGTTGTTTGATGTTTAAAACCTCAACAATGAGGGATGAAACCTAAATGTGAAGGAATAAGGGAGGGGGAAATCGACTTAATTTATGATCCTTGATGTTTTTCCCCACCAAAACCCCTTCAAAAAATTGTTTCCAATGGATCGGGAGGGAGTTTGGAGGACTTCTATGGCAGAAAGAATAAAAATGAGAAGCAAATGGGTCTATTAAGATTAATTATGGATGGAAAAGTGGTAATAAAAAAATAACTTTAAGACATAGACTATGCACATATTTTATCCACATGGTTTATTAAAACATGAGGCTAAATGTGTGCCTATTTTTATCCAACCATGAGCCTCCGTTTCAATAAAAAATTCAATGGGGACCTATGGGGAAATATAGGACAAAAATAAAATAGAAAATACCTGAAAATATAGACACAGATGTGATAAAAACTGCTAATGCAATCAGTCCTTCCATATTTGATTCCTTATAATCATGAAAATATAATAAAACAATACACCGTCCATGGGATTTTAGGTTTGGTCGTTACATTAGGTCTCTAAATTATTTTAAATATAAGAGAAAATTGTATCTAATATTATTATTTATGTTATCTAAAGGTAGAAATGTAAATTAGAGACACCAAATATTCTTTTGGTTTTTGAGTTATAAAAATAAAAATAAATCAAGGAAACTATATCAATAATAAATCGAATGTACAAAGGAGGACTCAACATCATCTATTCTATAAATTTGGAAGGAAACATAGGGGATTATTCATGAATGAAATGTTAAATACATCATGTGTGGATGAGAAGGTCCCTAAAACATGAATATAGAGGGGATATGAAGAGGAAAAAATTAAATTGGTTAATGGAATGTTCAAACTAATGCTCCACCCACACTCCAATTATTCAATTATAATAAATATGTAAATTATTTCACTCGATGCATGACTAAAATGGTTAATATTGATAACTATATTCAATAATGATTAAATAATTTGGAGGAAAAGAAAGCATATATTATCACAAATATTTAATTGTGTTACAAGAATGGAGTGGTGAAAGGTAGACATACCATTCAATAAATAACTACTAATTTAGTATTTGATCTAATTTCATCGAATTATTTTACATTAAGAAATTATCAATGGGTATCACATAACCAAATTAATTTTTAGATATTAAATTTATGGTAAAATATTTTTATAGTAAAATTATTTTGACTGAAATTATATAATATAATAAAATATTTATTTTTTAGAATAGGAATTCTAAAAATATTATGTTTTTTCATTATAGATGAAATTAGTATCATTTTTGGAATGGAATGTATCTCCCAATATAGGTTTCAAAGAATTTAATGATGTGGGGAAGTAAAATTTACTAACTTGATTCAACCATTGATAATAAATCAGTTAGATAGTAACTATAATTAAAAGTTATATTCCTATTTCAATTAATAATTATATAATGTATCTAGTTTATTTATTCTAATTTTGTAATAAAATACAAGAGAGTAAAGATATGTTACTGATATTACATTGTGATTTAATATGGGGTTCACAAGTTCTTTTTGTTTAAATGAAATAGAGGTCACTATTCTTTGCATTTCTTATCAAGAACATAACCAGACCGCATTAAGAAAAAGTAATATCTACCCATATTTACGTTTTTTTATAATATTTGAGGTGATAAAAACCTTCATAATGATTGAACTATTATCCAGATATCAATATTTAAGGGTCAAAGGTTTGATATACCCATGAAAATGTTTCCTATAATGTATAGACACTATTGATTATATAATGAGGCTATTAAGACCCCCCCCCCCCCCGCCACAATCCCCATGGATCTAATGAGTACTATATTTAATGATTACCATGGTCAATAAGTAGAAGTATTTATAGAATAATTAATTTTAATATTCAATGCTCATGGAAGATTATGAGAATTCTCTGTTGATTTAAAAACCCATAAATAATATCCATAAATATTAAATCATTTTAGATTAATATAGAATATATATAAGTATAATACATTCCTAAAAACCATAATGTTTTAATTTTTTACTAGATACATGAAAACATATTTTTAATCTAAATACTACATTTCCCCCAATAAAAATTCACACATAGTTCTCTTATGGATTTATCATACTGTGTATCCATATTTACAACATTTTGGAATGGAAAATAATAATTGGTGAGATCATTTAATTTATAATGGTAAATGTGGGTGATAACATTAAAATATAATAACTCAAGAAAAATTTTGAAAAGGGTATTATATCATAAAGTCAAATCCAAAAAGAAATAAATTTCAAATGTTTGGATATAACTAAGGCATTGGAATTACGAATGAGCTGATTAATAATAGTGAGGATCACTAAACAATCATAATGCATAAAATGAGAACATGTTCATTGTAATATTTTATAAGACAATGGATTAAACATAATCACAAAAATTATATATTAATTCTATTTGAAATGACATTCATTAAATATTCAGAATGGGATAACCCGACGCGTGCCTTCTTGGGATTCGTCTAACTACTTGTATACCATCATGGGCTTGGGATAACTTCCCTTGCACCCTTTAAACTAACGATATATTAAATAATAACTATTGAATTAAATGGATATTATAGACTCACCAATAACATAATGATAATCTATAAATATTTATTCCCTAATAATATATGTGAATTCATAATTCCCCCCTAAAATAATTAATTTATGGAAAATTATTATTATTTATTTAAATTACTCATTAAATATTCATAGTTAATCCATATAAATATTGTATATTGTATCATTCGAGTAAATCCCCAACAAAAGGGAATGCTCATTAAGGGATTTATTCATAGATGAAAATCTCATTACTTAATTAACTAGAAAGAAACATTGCAAACTTGAATAAATATTATTTATTATGGTACAATTAAGGAACTCATAAAATTAATAATGAATTGGAATAATAATATCTTTGAAAACCTATAGAAACATGTAAAATATTTCTGTTAAAAAATTATGTTCATGACTGTGGGAAAATGTTGTTATTAAGTAAATTTTATAAAAATATTCTTCTCATTATTTTATAAAAAATGTAAAAATTAATCCAGATAGTCAATGTTAAAAAATTACTTTTAAAATGATTTATTTTTATAAACTTTATTAAATTTTCAATAAAAATCATTTAAGTATATATAATAACATTTCAGAAGAAAGATAATGAATAATTACAAGGAAAATAAAGATTATCGACTGAATATAATAGATAATATTAGATCCATATTCAATAATCACTCTAGTAGAATTTCAAAAAAAGTAAAAAGAGATGGTATTAATAAATGTAAACCTTAAAAACACTATAAGAATAAAATAGAGGTGGTTATTTAGGGAATAAACCTAAAATTTCTTAAATGAAATATTGATCATAACCAATCACAAATAAAAGTAGGATTATATGATAAACACTTATCATAGTCCTATACTATGATAAAAAACACTCTAACAAAATTTGTAATATATTGAATTATATTATAAATATATTTTAGAATCATATTTATTTGTATCTCTCTATATAATATTCGCATATCATTTCTTATTATTAGTTTAATAATTATTCATTGATAACATTAATATTTGGGTTTCAATAGTCCTATTGTCCATTGAATTTTTGGTTAAAATATTTAGGTACTTACACCTTGATCTTGGTTATCTAATATTATTAATTTATAAATTATAGTATTTATTTATGGAGGTGAAAAAAAATAAATACGTCGCTTCATGGATGCGGTAGTCCACATGTACTCACTTGTGGTATTTTCAATTTTTAATAGATAAAAGGTACAAAAGGTATAAAAGAATTTATATTATAGATTAGTAATTCTTATATATAAATAATATTAATTTATTATATCCTCATTTTTATCCATCAATGAGATAATTCTATAACAAGATATACCTATCAAGTAGGTGATAGACTGTACGTATGCATGAGCAACATCTTTATTTTACGTTAGGATGAATGGATGCGAATAATGATTGTGACATAAAAATGATAAAATTTAACTATAATATTTATATTTATTATACAATGTTTATTTTTTTATGACTGTGACGAGGTAAAAGTGGAATGAAACATAAAAGAACATGGTAAATACATTTTCAACATGCATGAGAATCCTCTTTTATATTTCCTCTTAAGCATTCATGGACTAGTACTTCTATTAAAACAGAACAATACAGATGTGAGTATGTGATTTATTATATCATATAGGTATATTTGGGTCAATATAGGGTGCTCAAATATTCTAATGTATTATTGAATGATGGTGACATTCTATAAGTGAGAGCATTGAAACCCTTGAATATATTTTGAACTCTTAATTATAACGAATTTTATTTCTAAAAGGAATATATCACTAAATATAATAATATTCCAATATTAGATAATAGACGGTTTAAATCAATGAATGTAATCAAATGTAGACATTTTTTAAATATTTATATAATTATTTCTTAGCTTAACCATTTAAAACATTTAACTTATACAAAAACGACTCTATTTTTATCTTGGTAACATATTTTTATAATAAAAAATATTTCAATTATGAAAAAAAAAATTAAATTCTAACTAATTTTTTTTATATATTTAGTTTTTAATGGTTGAACGAATTAATTACTGTATCTATTCACTAAACACATAAGTCCATTTTTTAGAAAAAAAATCCATTAAGTATAAAAATGGTTTTATTCTCATTAATTTCATAGTAAAATTTAATAGATAAATGTTAAACTATACGATTAAATATTATATATTCAAATATATACATAATAATTTTAAAATACAGATTATTGTAATTTATTAAGATAAACATAACATAAAAATGTTAAAAAAATTAGAAAAATATATCTTTTTACCTCTAAATAATTTTTCCTTTATATATAACTAATGGATTACCAAATTATGAATGATAAATATTGATTATAAATTTCTAAAAAACACAATTCCATAACACTAATAAAAAAAAAATATGATAAATTTTTGTTTTTGTTAAATTATATATATATATATATATGAAAAAAAATTTATAAGAAGAAAAAAAATTCAACCAGGAATTATTAGACTATAATTATTATCAGTTATTAACCTTTACTTGGAACTCACCATGTGATTTTAATTTATCATTTGAAAATCAATCGATATCATTCGTAAAATGTATGCAAATTATTAAAAACTAATAATTCAATAAAATAATTTAAAAAGGTCACTTTAGAATCAATTTAATATTTATAAGTGCACCTTCCAAATTTTTTACGTAGATTTTTTATTTTCATATTTTATATCATTATTAATTGAGTTTTTGTTTTATTTTAATTACATGATATTGAATTCCTTGAATTTATTTTAAATAAAACCATATTTTGAAACCAAGTGTAGATACATCCTACCACCATATGATAAATTAAAAATGGAAAATATGTTACACTAATAAATGAAGTTGGAATACTTACTCCTCATAAAATCCTTTGTATGCCACATTTAATCCCTAAACTTATGATTCTACTACAAATCGTTGACTATGTTTGTCATTCATTTCAAAAAACAAATTATCATTTCAATCCAAAATCTACACAATTTGTTACCCATATGAAAGATCATCTTCCTATTGTAACATATCTGAATATACTTATGAAAACCAATTAATGATAGAATAAAATTAATTTTATGTTTTTAATATGAATTTCATATATATATATATATATATTCACTATAAAAATGATAAATAATTTTTACATACAAAAGAATATTATTTTAAATAAATTATTTTCTAATAAGTTATTTATATAAAACAATTTCTAATTTTTAGTTTATAAAAAAGAATTTATATTTTTATAATAATAATGATTTTAACAATGGATGTAATTTTGGGATTTTTGGGGAATTTTTTTGGTAGATAGTGAAAAATAAAGTGTTTTGTTAAAAGGAAATTTCATTTCAATAAATTAATTAAATTAAAATGAAAAATATTTTAAACATGAATTAACGTAACATAATTAATATTATATTTTACCCTCATAAATAATTTTAAATCAATATTATTTTTTATTTTAGTAGAAGATTATTTTAGGGTTCAAAAATGGGTTTTTTAGCAAAGCTACGTCAAAGTGAATTTTTTTCCAATTATTAATTAATTAATTAATACCTTCTGAGGAATTTATTAAATTAAATTTTTATATATTAAATAAATAAATATTAATTCTTATTCATGAACATAATATTATTACTCATATTCTTAATTAAAAATCATATTTTTGCAGAAAAGTAAAATATTGGAAACCCTATTTTTCATCACATCTACAGGTTTAATTTTAAATTATATTCTCACCTTATAAGAGTATAATTTAGTAAAATGAAATAAATATTTTTAGAAAAAAATAATTATTTTATATTGTACTTTTAACTTAATCTTTGACCATAATGAATAATGAATGTAGTAAAAATTAATTACTGCGGCTAAGGTGAAAAATTTTATACGGGGACATAATAAAAAAGATAAGGATTTAAACGACCACAAAACTTGTATAAGATATATTTAATGTACATATTTTGTTCATATAATTTCCATTTCTTGATATTGGTAAATTTTGTAGGATTTTGGCACATGAAAAATGTGGGTACATCTTTTTCTTTAAAAAATTTATAATTGTGCCACTCACCTCACTTACAAAATCCCACCAACTCTCCAATCCAATTAAAAAATTAATTTAAATTTATATTTGAAAATAATGCTAAAAAATCATCCATTATTTCATCCACATTACTCCATAAAAACAGTTTTATCAGAATTCCATTTGATGAATGTTTTTTGTGCTTACAAAAGAAGGTTGTCCGAAGAAGAGGTAATATACATAATTGAAATTTTTTATTTTAATTTTTCTAACACATCCATATAATATTATAATATTAATTTTATATAATAACATATTTTTTCCCATTTAATTATCTATTATTATTTTAATTTAATAACATAAATCCTTCTCTTGTTCTACAAAATGGAATACAAAATCATCATTTGTGTGTAAGAAAGATAACTATCTCATGAACAGATGCAATTTTTTTTCTATCACTACCTCAAAAATGTTTTCAAAATAATGGATTCAAAGTATATATATGATATTTCAAACATATATATACTTCTGTTTTCATTATATCATATATTACTTCTAAATTTACATTTTATGGGGGATATGATATCACATCTCTTGTGTATGGAGGACTACCACCTTGGTAAACAATGTAATTTATTTTTTAACTATCTCATTACATCGATGTTAATAGTGATAGTTTTCATGAATATATACATTATAAAAAAATTAATTATTATATTAATGGAATATTTATATTTATTAAGTGTAAATATATCGTTTTATTTTTTTATAATGAAAAAATGACAATGTCATGCTTGCGTATGTGTGGACTAGTGCATACACATTGTGATGTGAGTCTTTCCACGATAATGAATCAGTTGGATTCAATGAATAAAAATATTTTAATAAATAATATTCTATTTATTATATATGATCATTATTGAAATATAAAATCACACATACCATCTTTTCATAATGATAATTGAAAAATAGAAACATTACTCATGGGTACGTATAACATATCGTCTAGGTGATCATAACATAGTTCATTTTCCAAAACCGTCTCCCATGATATAATTTAATGGAATAATATTTTTATAAAATTGATTATTATTTCATTATTATTATCTTTGTGATGTTTAAATAATTTCCTCTTCGACCACAGTCATCATACAAAATCCTTTTTTCACATATAAGCCGAATACTATCAAAACATCTGAAGTGAACTTAAATGATTAAAAATCATCATATATCATGGAAATTGATTAAATAAATTGAATAATAATGTCAAAAATTGTTCTTAAGATATTAAATAAATAACATATATTCACTATTTGGGATGACAAAAAAATTACAAGAAGAATCAAACTTATGGTAAGGGACTTCGTCTCAATTTTAATTTTGGTGGAATATACTGATGATACACACCTATATTATCTTGTGATGTATATATACGGAACCTTTTACATGTTATATCATGATTTTCTATATTACAATTAAATTATATTATTTTATATGGCTTCAATTCTAATGATTCAAAAAGTGGTCAGGTTATTTTCATTTAAAAAATCATCTTTTGTGGATTTAATTCAAAATCTATTTATATTCCATTTCTCTCTTTCTAAAATTATTTTATGAATTTTATTTATGTGTTTTACAGTTTCATAAATTATTGTTTTATATATTTCAATTTTTATTAAAAAGATCATTTTAAGGATTTAATGACTTTTTGTACAAATGATAGAAGGAATGTTCTATTCTAATGTGTACAATGATAATGATTTTTTCTTTCCGCCAAAAACATTATTTTATGTTTGGAGTATGTAGCAATACTTCATTAATTAATTAAAGAAAAATTTGGTATCCCAATTTATTGAATTACTTTATAATTAAAATGGTTCTTATATAATATGTTTTTTATATCTGACCATGTTATTTAATGAAATTAAAGTAGTTTTAATGGGTTTTATGATGAAGACATATTTTTTAATGATTTCTGATTATGTTATTTGTTATATATAATATTAATAATGAAGGTGGTGTTTTTATAATCCAGGAATAGGCTGTTGAATTATTAACCAATGATGGGTGGTTCTATGATAATCCATAAACAAGTGGTTCCATGAAAAATTATGGATGAGTTGTTCCTTAACAAACTATGGATGAACAACTCTATTATATCCCTCAAATTCATTCTGTACTCTAAATATGAAAATTGTACATATTAGTATTTCCATTCAAGAATGGGATATAAATTATGATATATCATGTTACTTATTTGATATATATATATATTCATTATATTGATTATAAATGATTTAATTGTTAAAAAAGTGTGTGTTATTTCTTTGAACAAGATTTAACGAATTTCACTAAAATAAAATTTTGATAAATTTATACATTTCAGGCTATATCAAGTCTTTTCTTTGTCCTAACATCCTAATTATTTTTATGTACCCTACTTAGCATTTTTATGATAATCCCACATTATAAAATTTTGTTCACATGGTTTAATGATGGGTATGGTAAATGAAGAATTCATTTTAGTAGATGTGATGATTTTTTATGAAAATATTTCAAGGTCTGCCATAACAGATAAAAATTGTAAATAAAATAGATACTAAAAGGAATTTTAAAATTTGTATTGTAAGGTTTTGTTAGGTATGACTTATGACCTAATTGCCTAAAAATCTAATCCAAAAAATATCCTTAAACCTGAAAGAAATTTAATTCTTAACTAAAATTAGATATTATGTGATTTTTAAGGATGAATACTTACTATTGATATCATAGGATATTTTTGATAAATCTTGAGTTTAGTATAATGTTAATATAATGAACTTGATTGTATTTACCATATGGTTCTGTGGAAATGATATAGGATATAAAATTATCTTGTTTCTTTATGTAAGATATGTCATCAAAGAATGTTTATTTAGAGGATTTTCAGAACATTTAGTGTGAATGTAGATAGTGGATAATATCATAACAAATTAGCATCCTGAGATAGTTTAAATTGGAATAGAATAGTATGGTTATATGACATCTCAGTTGACACTCGCCACAAAAATTAGTGGTATCCATGATAGAGAGTTTCTATTTCATCTAAAAAAAGAATGATGATAGTGGATAACTTAATTAGACATTATCCCCCATCATTTAGTGGATCAACTGACCTAGGGTAGATAAGGTATGGATCAATTATGTGGAGATGTGATTTGAAGTCACAGGGTACTCGAAACATCAAAATGTAACCCAAGATCATTATTATTTTGAAGGTGAAGCTAATCTATGGTGTATTATAGTATATATTAATATAATAAATGTGGTCTTCATTCTATGGAATGATAAACATTTATAGATCATTTATTTGAGAAATATTTCCTTATGATTGTTCAAATCATAATTGAGAAAAATTTTCTAGAATTGATGAAAAATGTGAAGATTAAAAGGATATCTACACACAAACATTTTCAATACAATCTAAATACACACTTAAAATTGTTAAGGACATACATTGAAAAATTATTATATATTACATATGGTCATAACTATGTTTATAAATACATTCAGCCATGGATGAATTTAATATCTACTTGAATTTTGTTGATTGTGTTATGAAATTGGAGATGGAGTCTTGTAACCCATAAGTTACTAAGATTAAATGAGTAAGAAAATATCTAGATGAAATGAAATAGAGAATCATCCATTATAGAAATATAGAGGTTTGAAAACCAGGTCTCCATGTAGTAATAATGTTGGTAAGAAGTACCTGAGATAAGGTATTATGTTGTCTTATAAGTGCTTCTAATGTTGTATGATTGGACATAAGGCTTGTGATAGTAAGTAATATAATTGTATTACTAATTAAAATAAAATGGTGAGAGGATTCAATTGCAATGAGTAGGAGAATTATGCTACTGGGTATATAAATCCAGTGAATTTGGGAGAAAATATTAAGAAAAAAATCATAAAAGGGTGAAAAAATATCTTTCTACTATAATGGTTCATGTTGGTCCATCATGTGATGTGGTGATTGGAATGTTACATGTTTATTCAAGTCATTCAAATACCCTATTTACAATTACTCGTTATATAAAAAATTTGTTGAAACCTTTCAGGTAATTTTTTAATAACTTCTTGTTAATGTAAGATTGAAATTTTGGTGGAAACAATGTGTTTATGTATTTAAAACACCCTGAATTATAGTTATATTAGTATTTTTATAAGTTTTGTTATATTTCCTACAAATTATGTTAAATATGATATATTGTAGTTTTATATAATTCTTAGTGTGGATTGAATTTCAATTTATGATGTCAAGATATATTATAGAGATATTAAGGTTATGTTCAATGATTTTATAAATTTTATAACTAAACCAAAACCATATAAATTCATTAGAGATTAAATTTAAAGTCACTTATCTCTTATAATTAAATAGTAATAAATTTTTAAAATTATTTATGAATCAGTAGTGAATAAATACATGGATGTATTTTTTGATCATTTACATTATATTATTCCTAATTAAGAAGTTGATATTTCTATTGACATAGAATATAATGGTCTTAAAATTATAAACTACATTATCGAATGGATCTAGTTGATCTTTTAAAACTGAAAAATCAATTGAATCACTCATTAGATTATGGTTTCATCAACCCAATCACATCACTATTAGCTAGTACTATTTTTTATTAGAATGAATTATCGTTGAAGAATACTTTTCATTTTATATAGGGATTTTAATAACATCATGCCTAAGAAATAATATAGTTTTCATTATATAGATAATTTATCTAATATACTATAATAATGAAAATATTTTATAATAGTTCACATCCAGTTAGGGTATGATCAATTGAATGAGAAAGAAGAAAATTTTTCCAAGACTTGTTTTTAGTTGATATATAATAATTATGATTTTATTATTATTCATTTTGGGTTGTCTAATGGGAATGATTTATTTATTATCCTTGTGAAAAATTCTTTCCATGAATTATTAGGTAATAATGAGGTTATTTTTATTGATGAAATTTAGGATTATTATAAACAAATATGTGGAACATGAAGGACAACAATAGATTGTTTTGAAAACCCTAAATGAAAATAAAATATATTTAAAATTTACCAACTATTAATTTTGGGTTAACAAAATTTATTACCACTGAAATTTTGTTTTTAAATATGGTATAATACTGGACTATGATAAAGATAATACTTTTGAACAGTTTCTAAGACCTACCAATACCACAATGATTCTTGTTTCAATTGTTTTAGCTTGTTAATACTGATGGTTTGTAAAAAATAGAGCCCAATTGACCATGTAATTGTATAATATAATAAAAATATTTATGTTCAACTTGTCAATTGAATATCAGGATTTATTTCTGGACTATAGAGAGGATTAGTGAATTCTCAATTTTAGCCCTGACTTTGATAAATGAAAAATTGTTCATCTACAATAATGCTTCATTGAGCAGGGTTTTTCTACCTTTAGGTTGAATTTTTTTAATTGTTAATTGTTATTATAACTTGTAAAAACGTTAGTTAAACGAACCTACATAAGATCTGAGATTAGCTATTATGTATTTTTCATTTAAAATTTTGATGCATGTTTTGTATTTAGCAATGAGTGAAATATATATCGATCATAAGGTAAAAAAGTATGGATTCTTTCATAATGAATTGAATATGAGAAATAGAATATGGATGTTATTTATCGATAATTATTGTTACATTATTCTTTACCATCCATGAAAATAAATCAAACTTGTTGATGATTTCAGTTAAAAAAATAGTGATATGTTAACCATGTTTCATCTTGACCATAAACATTTGGATAATGATTTGAAGCACTTCAGCCTAGAAGTTATGGATACATGGAAATCTTATATTTTGATCTAGGTTTCAGGGATGTCAAATATTTTATAAATAACTAAGATAACATAGAATTAGGATCATGATTTGTATAAAAATAAATATCCATATAGAAGAGAAAGTTTCCTAATAATAATATTAATGATGTATGTGTTTTATGATTGAAAAAAATATTATGTACTCCATGGGATTTTTTGTTTAATAAATAGTTAGTCATTAATTCTCATAGTTATCTATGTTACATTCATCAAGGTATCACTAATGTACATGGATACCATTAGTAGTATTACTAGTCATATATAATGAAATGAGATATTATTGAATTTACCATGAAATGCTTGACCTCAATAAAGTTTAAATTAGAATGAAAATAAAAATGGAATGAATCAATATTTTCACGTTATAACGTTTAAATGGGAAAATTATATCATTACATTATATTTTCTGATTTCCAATTAATTTTCAAGGTAACAGTATGATTAATGGTATTGTTTAGAAATTTGAAAGACATACACTTTCACTGCATGTCATAGACAATATTTATTTAGTCTATATTGCATGATACTTTATAATGGACATAGTTAGGTTACATGGAGTTCATCATTCCATTGTACTAGAATATAGTGCTAGATTAAAATATAATTTTTGGAATGTAATTTAAAAGATGTTGGCCAATAAATTAAATTTTAGTATAATTTTTCATCCATAAACCAATGGTTAGTTATGGAGTATGATTTATAAAATATAATATATGATTCATTATTTTTTAATGTATTACAAGTTATTTTGGGATAAACATAATTACATGTTTGAGTTTTTTATGATTGTAGTTATTATTCTACTATATAGATGACACAATTTCAAGAATTATATGTAAATAAGTGTTAAATGACATATCTCTATGATTATGTATGAGACATGAAGTTGATGGGACCGGAGTAGGTAGAGTAAATGGTTGATAATGTGTAGTTTATTTAGTAACATATGAGGACATCTCAGAGTATAAATAATTGTTATATAGATAATCATAGTAAATACCATTCATTCTAGGTAGGTGGTCATGTTTTTCATAAAGTATCTCGATGGAAAATTATTCTAAATTTTATTAAAAAGAGGATGTTAATTCCATAGTTAAATGAACCATATTACATCCTAGATAATTATAGATTATTTTTCTATAGAGTGTATTTTAATCTTAGTGTATCCCATGTACATAAATTATTTCATTTTTTAATGTTATGGAAATATGTTCCAAATTAATCACTTTTTTATAACCTAATGTTGTTCAGTATGAATTAAAAATTTATTATTGTGAAATTTTTTTAGATTTGTGACTATATAGAGAAAGTATTGTGCAATATGATTATTAAATAGGTTATAGTTTTATGGAAAAACAAAATGGTTGAAGAAGCAACATGGGAATTTGAAAATTCTATTAGGGAAACAAATCCCCACATGTTTAATAATTAAATAAAATTTTGAGGACAAAAATTAAAAATGGTGGTAATATTATAAAAACACAGGTAATGATATAATAAGTAATATTAATGTCTATTAACATGAATTTGTTACATATATTCATGATTAAAATATTATGTAATTATAACATAAAAAATAAATAGTTTCAATTAATGTGTTTTCTTCTTATGTTTTTTATTTAATATAAACCATTGTTAAAATTTATTATTTAAAATAAAAATATTATGTTAAATTTTTATGTCATAATATAAAAATAATTTTTGAAGGATTTGTTTTTGGATTTTTATGAAATTTTTTATTTTTTAGAGATGTTTTGAAAATAAAAATTTTTGTAAAAAAGTTATTTCATTTCAAAATATTAATAATTTAAATGTAAAATTATTATTTAAAATATTATTAAAAGTTAAATATGTGTTCCTATATTTATTCTATTTAATTAATTATGAATTAACTTTAAATTTGATGGGGAAAAATTCCCCAAGGTAATATTGTTTGTTTTTTGGGTTGATTATGTTTGTTGACAAAATGAGTTTCCATGATCTGTTATGAAGTCACCGAGATATTTTTGGCTATGAATGTTGAAAATGATCTAGTACAATGTAATGGATGCACTGTAACTAGTGTAGAAAGTTTTTTACAGATGGTGATGTTGTTACCAAGTGTTTTCCAAATATATAGTGTCCAGAATTTGGAGGATGGATAATATTTTAAAAGATGGATTTCCACAAAGGCCGTATAAAAATGTTGAAAAAGACATGAGTTACGCAAAGTCTAGGGATTATGAAGGGTATTTCAAGAAGAAGAAAAATATTGGATGCGGGACTTTATGATTACAATGAGATTTGTAAATGATGAATTTTCCTAGTGCTATGAATGATATGGAGCATCAAAAAGTAAATATGGGAGCATCATGAAATGGTTATTCCATTGATGGAATCTTTTAGAATCTATAGAAGCACTTTTAATTAGGCCACTGCCCCCATCAGAAAAGCTATGATATTTAACGAATATCATAAAGCTCCAGATTCCTAAATGTCATTTGTGAAGGTGGTTGTTGAAATAATGTCCTTAAAGGAAGGTTTTTCATGAAGGCTATAAAATCCTACCGAAAATAGTGAGTATCCTAATAGTATGTGGGTTCACGAAGGATACAAATTTTTTCATAAATTAGGGATATTTGAAAAGACTAATTGATCTTTTTGATATAGGTGATCAATTCAAATGCAATGAGCATCGTGAAAGTAATGTAATTAAAAAAGGATAAGGGGGAATAACGAAAGAGGTGAGCTTTAGGAAGTTATGGAGAATCACAAAAGTATTCAGAAATAGATTTCATAGTAATTCTATGATAATGTGGTATTCATGAGTTGGATGAAAGTTGGAATTGCATAGAGCTTTTATCTACAAATGAGGATGTATTCATTTGTGATAATAAAGGGACCTACAAGTCCATAAACTATGGGTGAATCTCTTACACGAGTAGCGAGAAAAATAAGTGGAAGAGGGTGATATTTTCCAATGACAATGTGCCAGAGAAGGAGACCTAGGGTGTGACACGTGGGAATGTAGTGAGATAACCCTAAACCTTGTAAATGTGGTGAAGTTGGGTATATATGTGATCTAGAAAATACCATGTAATTTGTAAGTGCGCCTAAGTGTATTTGGTACTATGTGACATCTTTTTTGTATACTCCATAGATATAGCCTAGTGAGGGTGAACCAAGTAAAATTTCTATTTCTCATGGATTATTTCAATTATGTTCATACATTTCTACCAGATATAAAGAAAACGGTGTTTTTTAACGATGAATCAAGATCAAAAAGGGTTATTTTATTAATTTTTCATAACTAGCTTAACAACAATTCCTTACATTATTTTTCATAATTGGTTTAACATTATTGGATATTATTATTTGTTTATTTTTGGTATTAATGATGGGTTTTTCTGAAACCCATTTCAAAGTGAATAATATTTTTAGTTTTTTATTAATTAATAAAATCCATATTGAGGAATGTTTTAATTGAAGATTCAATATTATATGTGAATAAATATTAATTTTTATTCATACAATTATTATTAATATTGATACAGTGTATATAAAGTCATATTTTTCTTCAAAAATACACTTCTTGAAAAAAAAAATTTCAATGAGTCTTAAATTTTAATTTTAATTTATTTTTTCCACATATGTGAATTGAATTTTGTAAATTTATTAAATATATATATAATCCGAATTATTTATTTTATATATTAAGTAAAACAGAATTTTTCACCATAATGAAAAATTAATATGTAATAATTAATTAACACTACTATATTGAAAACGGGTTTATCAGTGGAATAATGTAAAAATATAGGGGTCAAAATAATCTAATCACTTGAGTAAATAATATTTAATACAGATATATCATCCTTATAATTTCTAAGGCTCATGAATGTTCGATTTTGGGGAATTTTGGTTTTTGAAAAACATGGGTACACCTTTTTCTTATCAATAATTATAATTATTTCACTAACCTCCCTTATCAAAGGCCACCTCACATGCTCTTAAATTAATAACATGATATCCCATTTTATAAGCCAATACCTTCCCAAATATCTTCTCACTTACCTCTTTAAATCCCAAATCCATTAGTTTTATAAAAATTACATCATATATATTTTTTTCCTTTCCAAAAGAGGTTTTCTAATAAAAGATGTGTGTTGCTTATCAGTGATTTTTTATTTTATTTATTATCCCACCTATATGACGTCATCTTAAATTATGATTACATAATAATAAAGTTATCTCCCGGATATTTAGATGTTATTATGTTAATGGAAGAACCTAAAACTACCTCTACTTCCATTAAATGGGATACAAAATCATATTTGTTGTGTACGAAGAATAATCACCTCACGAACTGATGTCTATTTTTTTCCATAATTTCCTCTAATGGACTTCTATAATGAAAGATTTAAATATATATATATATATATATGTGATATTTTTAGAATATTTATATTTATTGAGTTATAATGTGACATCATTCCACTCCTCATTGGCTTGAGATGAGGAAGAATTCATACTTTTCATTAGGTGAAATCCCCAAGATAATAGATCCTTGTGATAAATTACAAGGTATTCATAAATAGTTGGGGATGGTTTTCCATTTATTATAAAAAACCAAAATATGTGTAAAATATCTTTAAGAACAAAATAATGTGTGGAAAAAAACAATAAAACTCAAAATTTCCAACTAAAAACCATACCCAACTATAAAAAATCATTATATCATTGTACAAATACGAAACCAAAACCAATATCAAAATACAATGAAAATTACCAAACCAAAAAATATAAACAAATCTAAGACAACAACTCCCCAACTCTGAACATGTTCTATGCTCCAAAAATATTTTACATCCCAAATCATTATGAAACTAATGAAATGATTCATCATTCCATTTATTATTTCTCAATAACCAATATCTGTAACCACAGTAATGATACCAATAATGGGGTGAGTAATGTATCTAAGTAGGTTGTATCCAAATAACATACCAAAAAATTCCACTAGCATTGAACAAGTTACCAAAATTATTTAAAAATAATTATATAATGTAATTTAAAATAATTTCTCTAGTTTATTTGAGAACTAAATTAATTACTACCCAAAATAGTCATTCATACTGAGATAATTTCGAATGAATTTATATTTTTTTAAACCACTATATATTTATTTTTGGAATACACAATATGTGATTCACACACACAAACCCACACATAAAAGATTCAATAAATGTTTCATACTCACGAATAGTTTCTCATCCCTCTACCAAATCATCACTGAGTGGAAAATTTATTTGTGCCCTAATAGAAAAATCCCCTTATTCAGGGCCACATCCATTGTACTGAAACAATAGACACCCATTATTTAGGGTCTGGTTGAATGTATAAACTCACACAAACCCATGTATTCCAAAACCATTTCAAACCAACTATTTGTACCTTTTTCAATAAAAAAAATGTTATATTGGAAAACATTCAATCAGACCATTTCTATGAATCAAAATGAATCCATTTTGTTTAACATTATTTTAAAATCAGGAAACGAGGAACTTTACCTAACAACAAATTTCTAAAATTTAAAAAAACATCACTAGAGAGGGGTTCTAACTTTTTTTTTCACATCAATTTCACAATCTATTTCAAACAATTAAAATAATATGAAACTCACCCTTTATTTTAAAATAATAGTTGTTTATATTGAAGACACAAACCTCAGAATCTATGGAAACAATGCATAACAACACAAACCCTTCAACAAAGCTATGATGAATCTTCCAAAAAAATCCTTAGATATTGTTACCTAACATTAAAATATACATGTCACAACTATATTGGTATAAAAATTCCAATATCCATCCCTAATAGATTTCATATATCATTCCCAAAGAGAAGAAAATAAAAATATATGGAATGATGATAACGAATCGAGACTTACCATGGAATCTGGGCTCCCAGTCACTAAGAAACACCAAAGGATCGCTATCATATATAGTGGAATGATCTCCAAATGAATTGGGGAGAGAATAAATATTTTTAGGGTTGACATATTTTAAAAAAATAATTTTTTTGAAGCAAACAATAATTATATCCAAAATATTTTGATCCATTTTTTTTCTATTCATGTTTAGGGAGCATGGTTAGGAAAACCATAAAAAACAACGGATATGCCCCTATAACCAAAGGAACTACTACTATTGGGTGGACTCAATACTTCAAAAAACTATATAGCTAACCATGAACCTACCCAGAGCCTGATACCTCTATTTTCATTGTTCTTCATAAATGATGCACGGGTTGTACAGTCTATCCCCAAAATATATACCACAAAAATTGTCTAAAAACATTCCAAAATTCATCTAAACTCTCCCAAACATCAAACAATAAAACTAAATAAATAAGATACATAAATAAAGAAGTAAGTAATTGAATTAGGGGGAGTTAAAGTTTCCCCAGAATTAGCCTTCTTCCCCACGAAGGTAGAAAAATACCATTGGTCTAAATGTGTTTTGGAAATTTCTCAATAATTTTCATTTCCCATTACTATGTGTTTTCCTAAATCCGAACATGTATCCAGAAAACTCATAGTAGTTTTATTATTTTCCCTTAGATGACATTATCTTACCTATCCACAATTTGTACCAATATATGAACCAACAATGAATCTAGATCTAGGTCCATATGATCCTATCAAATAACATGGTCTAGATAAGGCTAATACTTTTTAACTGAGATACATGAACATCTTAAGCACTCCACTAAACCATGCTGAAAAATCTAATTAATATTACACCTCACTAACCAGTCTATGTGTCCCAAAAGGGAATTTCTATCATGGATATAACAGCACCTAATTTCTAAAATGGTGATTCTTGTGTCTTGGATATACTCTCAATAAAACATGATCACATTACTTTAATGCTGAAAACCATATATGATGATCCACATAAAATTTATGATAAATCCGATCTATATCCATTCTCATCCTGATCAACTGAATCTTCTACATTTTCTCTTGCACAATACTCAACACTACTGGTGATGACTCACCTATATCAAACAAAAAATGGTGAAATACACCCATGATCCACCAAAATCCATTACAAAAGATCGTAGAATGTGTTCACTAATTTCTATCATCCACTATGATTTCCCATCAGTATAGGGATGACACGTCATACTCATTTTCAATATATTTCTATGTCTTTGTTGAAAAGATTCCCTAAAATGATATATGAACCTCAAGTCTCAGTCTGATACTATCAAAACTAGTGTGAAATTCCTCCTTAATATTTTTTGGATATAGATTTTAGAAATGTCCATTCCAAAATGGGATTCAAAATTTCTATGAAATTGGCTGATTTTGTGAGCTAATTTACTATCACGTGTACATCATCATGCTTATGAACTATTCATAATAGAACTATAAAAAATTCATGGTGATCTTATCTGATTTAAAAAATACGAATAGGTAAATACTGCAACATACCATGTTACCATTTACGTTATTCCTTTACCTGCTGATAGGTGAGATGCCTTGAAACAAAATCAGCAACCATTCCTTTTAGGCTAACCCAACGAAACTATGATCTCAAAGATTTATACATATTCTATATTCCACGAGGAATTAACCATCTCGAATGGAACTAATAATTAAGATTTTATTCCTAAAATTCCATAGGTATGGCCATATGTTTTCAAATCCACCCAACTAAACTCCCATATACCATGAATCCCCCAATTATCTCCCCACCATTGAGTTTTGACTTCATCACAACACATTATAACTCATATTATTGTAACTATATAAGTGTCTCTAGAAAAACATGAACAAAATAAATTTATAGAAATCCACAACACTACCTTAGTCTTCACAATCCATATGCATGTCATCTTTTACTAGCTTCAAAAACCATTGATCGGAAGACCTTTTTTCCAAATGAGCATCTAATTTTCATTTCAACTGCTCCACCACCGAATTTTATTTACCTAGTTTATGGATCACTTCAAAGTAAAAAATTTGGAGATATATCATCCATTTTAATTTTAATTGTTTCAAGACCATTTGTGAGAAAATGTTTTTTTTAAATCATATGGTCTATAAACAACATAAATTTCTCAGCAAAGAGGTAATTATGCCAAGTATTCAAACCATGGACTATATAGAATTTCTAAAAATCATGTTTTAGGTAGTTCATCACATAAAATCATAACTATATTGAGTCATAAAAAAACATAGATATCCATGAATAAGAAAAAATACCAACCCAGATCCAGAAGAATCATAATAAATCTCACACATCAGACCTCATTCTAAAAAAAAAATTTGTGTTGATGTAAATAGATCCTAAAGATGATGAAAAATAAACTATCAATTCTCATTCAATTAGATCTGAACTATCTTTATCTATCAAAGATGACATTGGGTAAGGGAGTCATGAAAATTCATGAACAATGCCTTGGTAATAGCCATCCAACCTATGAAAATTATGTATCTCAATGAAATTATTTGGTATTTTTCATGAGATAACAACCTCTACCTTTTCTAAACACACAAAAAAACCTATTAAATGATTACATGGCCATGTAAACAGATATCATATATCAAAAAATAACAATTTTCTAATTTTTCATAAAAACAATAATCCTAAAAAATTACTATCAGTTCCCACATGTGTTTCACATGTTTAGCCTTTATTCTTGAGTACATCAATTTATCATCCACAAACAACACCACCATAAAATCAATATTCCTTTAAAATTCATCCTTCATAAATTCCATAGAAACTATTTATTCATTCTTAATTCTAAAAGAAATAACCACATACCCATAATGGCCAGATCAACTCCTAAAAGATTTCATTGGAATATACTCTTTCCAAAACCACAATTGATCATATCCCGATAAGATTAATATTTTAGAGAACAATTCAGCTTCCCTTAATTGATCAAATAAATCATCATTGTATTGAATTAGACATGGAATCATTCTCATAAATGGGTTTTTCTTATGATAATAAATACACGACTAAATATTTCCATTGTCCTTTTCAAAAATAGGATTGGTGTTACCCAAAGAGATGTTCTAGAAAGAATGAACCATTTCATTTCTATATCTTTAAATAGAACATTCAATTCCCATAATTATGTTTTTTCCATCTAGTAATATAGATGGAAAATAGGAAAATTCCATGATAATAGATAAATCATAAACTCCAATAATATTTTGGTTGGAAACCTTAATAAAATTATAGAAAAATCATACATAATCTGATTAACAACGACTTGAAAAATACTACTCTCGATACCATCCAATTATATCAAATTAAACACAGTTAACTGATACAATATCTTTCATACTCATGGTTCAAAAAATACAATTGCGCATACCTTTACAGTCATTGCCCCTTAAATTCATTCTTCATACAATTTTCATTCATAAAACTAACCATTCATGTATATCAATTATAATGAACCAAAAACACAATACCATCTGAAATGATACCTGAGCTGAATCACCACTATCTTAAAGACTGTTCTAGTTCTCCATAGGTAAAAAATCACCCAGGAATTAAAAAAACATTTGTAATTATTTCTCTATAAAAATATTACAATTACAGTGTACAATGAGTAAACATAATTAGATATATAAATCAGTACATACATATATAATACACAGAGACACTAAGAAAACTAAAAGTGGAGCATAACAATTAAAACCCATCTTCTGGTGGTCCAAGACCACCCACCATGTCCCATGTCACCCACCCTAGGTCACCATGAATAGTCCCACAAATGAAGCATAGTTCAATAACACCTATTATAAGATAATAAAGGGCTACCAAAACAAAATGGTACAAGAAAGGTGTGAGATAATGATCCCAATATGATTCGATCAAATATTCTATGTATTTAATTCATGTGGTAATTTATTAATTATAAAAGAGTATTAAAAATGGGATAATGTGTGAATTGGTTTAAGAATATATTTTGAAACATTTAAAAATAACTTTAATAAAAATCCTTTAAAACATGACACTTTACCATTTTAAATTTAAACGTTTTCTTGAAATTAATTCAAACCCATTTCAAAAGATAAAATCATTTAATTAATAGAATATGAGAATATTCACTAGATATTTAATGATGAATAAGAATGAATACAATAAATTCAATTTTTATAATACTAAAAAATTAAGAGATTATGGAAACTGGGGTTCTAGATGGTTTAATAACCAATTAAACAGATTTCAATTTTAAATAATAAATATTTACATTTCAAAATCGTATTTAAAAAAATCATGATATACATTTAAAATGGTGAAATATTTCAAAAAAAAAGGTTAGTAATCATTTTTTATAAATACAGAAGCCTTGTAAAACTGTTACAATAGTGGAATATATTCAGTTGAAATAAAAACAAGCAAGCTATATGATCATATTACTAATAAGGTATAACAGTTCCATGCTATAGGGACCCCACACTCAAGTTACAACGTACTTTAATTTGGTATTTTTTGGCATTGATCCTATTGACAAGGGGTCATGGTTGTTGTTTTATGTTATTGATTTCATGCTGGGTTCCCCCTAATCAATTAAAAGGCGTAATTTTCTAATAGGAAAAATTAATTTTCAATCAAGAGGACTCATCCCCTTATTTTAAGGGATGTGATGTGTTGATGTTAGGTTTTAAGTAATTGTAAGTTATAAAGTATCATCCAAATAGTTCACTAACATCCTATGGATTTCATGTTCTCTTGTACATAATCAATGAGGGGAAATTCTTTTTATATAATAAGTGAAATTCATCCTATGATCTATTTAAAATATTCCAATTATCCATTTAAATACCGAAATGTGTTTTTAATAAAAAAAATTCATTTTTTACATAGATAATACCTGAACAATTCAACAAAACAATTATATATTTTTTTACAAAATGGTATTTGAAATCATTTAACCATTCAATTTCATAGTATAATTTTAGAATTTAATTAATCAATTTAATTTTCAAAAAAAATCCATCAATTTTATAAAAAACCCAAATTCAATAAAATTATGGCCTTTCAAAATTTTCCATCAAATTTCAATTCAAAACCTTTTAATTAATTTCAACAATCAAAAAGAGTATCCCTTCAATCCTCTATTCACAATTAAATGTTAATATGACTAACATTCCATTCAAACAATCTTCAATTCATTCCATTTCAGATTAGAAAAATTATTCTTTAAAAGTTTAATAAAACCCATATCATTTAACAAATCATCAATAGAATTCCAAACGGGTCTTTAAAATAATTTCTTATTTCAAACAACCCTTATGTTTTTAAAGGATGAAATTAAAATTTAAAAAATATATAAACTTTAAAACATGCGTTTACTCAACTTATCATGAAGATATATCATTTATTTTAAATAAACCAAGAACACAAATTACAAAGGAAGAAAAAAATCTATTAATGGGGGTTCTTGGTTATTAAATAAATTATTGAATTTTGAACTATCTCAAAAAAAATCAATTTTTTCAATTCAATTAATTAAATTAATAAATTTCATTCTATAAATAAATAACCAAGAAAAAGCACTAAATTCCAGAAAAAAACCATTAAAATAAATTTTAAAACAAGTCCAAACAAACATGAAACTTAGTAACTCAAAAAAATAGTGGGAGAAATAAAATTCAAATCCATTTATTTCATAGAATATTAATTTCAAAGAGGATAGTTTGAATGAAGATTTTATGAGGAATTAAATGAACAGTAGTCATAGAACATGATTTAGAATTTATGAAACCAATATCCATAAATTTATCAATAATATATGAATTAAAATATTACATACAACCGTAGAATCAAATACCTGAAATATTAAGAAACCAACTCAAATGATTCTGAGATGTGTCACCTTTGATGGAGATCACCAGACCTCAAAAAGACTTATTTTTCAATAAGAAAGAAGATATTCTATATCTACAATTGAAAATGAATCATTCAAGATCCAAAAAACTCACGGATTTAATAAACATTAAGAAGAAGTATTCCAGAGAAGAAGGTGGATCCAATACCGAGAATAAAGGTATTCACTAGAAGATGATCATCACTTCAGTTGGTTATTCGATCGACAAAAAAATGATGTTTGGGAAGTCGAACCAGCTCTAGAGGACTCCCAAAACCCTATGGATCAGATATTGATTGAATGATATATGTTTGGGGTTGATTTGGGGGGTTTCAGTTAATTAAATAAAATTCTCATATCATTATTTACAACATGCATAGTTTCCTATATTTTATCGCATGGTTAATACTAATTGTGTGCCTAACCATGAACCCAAATCAGAGCCCCTAGAGGTGTTTCATGGTATGAATACACAATTTGTCAAACTAAGATCCACCAGTGGGACCACCTTCCATCTTGGTTGAACACTCTGTATAACTATGCTCAAGAAAAGTGAAAACCTTGAATAAGCCCAAAAATCTCAAAAAAAGTATGTAAAAACTACAGAAATGAACAAAAAAGATACCCAATAATTGGTATAGAAAATAAATGGGTCAAAATGCATAAAAAAGTTACAAGATGTTATAACCTCAAAACCAAAGGACTTTCTAACCCCAAAAGAAATCCATTCTAAATTATAGAACATACACACCGCATGAACTTAATTATTTATCTTGTGAAGTGATCGGTCCCTAGTCTATAATGAGGCTCAAAAAATACATAAAAGCATAAAAAACACCAAATTCAAGACACCAATATCATCAAATTTCCCTAAAATAGTGAAATTATTGACACCTAGCATTTGTCTCCCCACTATTTAAAGAGTCACTAAAATTGTGTAACATAAGAAAAGAACAAACATTAAATCCCAGGAATAGATTTCAAAAAATCTATTAGGAGAAACAACAATGATAAAACATAAAAAATAAATTTAAATAACTAATAAGGATTTATATAATGGGTATATACTCAAGAGTAACTCAGGATTATCCAAACGGATCTTCATACCTCAGTGCGCTCAATAAAACAAAAAACAACACCACCATGTGACTTGTGTATGAAAAATCCACATCATCCTTGTTATCTATGTCCAATCCTAATATCTATCCAAGTACAAATGTGATGAGATTAATAATTAAGGTCAGTGCATGGTAGGTCACTACACTCTCTCACATGAGATCATTGAACACATTAATATTGAGCTCAAACCATCATTTCAATACAACGGGTCACTAAGAGACAACATACAAGATATCAAGAGAAGGAAACCATTATTTCATCAAAAATACACTAATGGTCATAACCATGTTCCATGACATACCATGGAAGAAACCCAAACCAATATTTTTCCAAAACATAGAATCCTATAGAAGGAAAACCCAAACAGTTTTCACTCCGACGATGGAAACAACAAGATAGAAAACAAAATCACCACCAACGCATGAAGATATTCACTCTAATACCTATGAATGGAGACTTTTTATCATGAATAATCTTCTTCACTACATTAAGAAGTAGATATACCTGGCCAAAACATTCATTTTATATTTAAAAACTTATAAAACATAATATGGTGAACCAAATGACCAAACCATTTACAAACACTAGAAGCATTCAAAGCACACTTATGAGAATTATCTACTGATCAATAGTAGAAACAAATTATATTACAGTTCATTTAAAAATTATTCTGAATTTCCTCGATTGGGAATGTGGAATTTTCCCATTTCTGAGGTTTTCCTAGCTTCACATCAGATGAAAAGACCCTTTCAAGCATCTCTATGTAATATATAAACAATTCCATAGGCATAGTGGTTAAAAGGTCTACATGTAAAGCTTTCAAAAAAAAGTCATCCTTGTTAAAATAATTAAAAACCAGACCAGGTGTGAATCATATAAAATTTTATAAATTCTTATCACACTTCACAACTGATAGATAATCTAAAAAGAAACTCATGAACATAGAAACTTTCTCCTTATTTTCATCATAAGTATATTTCAACTAAATGGATAGTGAATTATAAAATTATGAAAAAACTATTTCATACATACCATAGGTAATTAAATGTTCCAAACACATCTAGTCAGGTTTCTTTATATAATTAGTGGGTTTACATTACATTCAGAAATTTAGGAGTCTGAAGATTATCAATGATCACATCAACTTCATCAAGCCACTACACTGCCTCTATAGAACCTCATTCACTATTATAAAAATCTGGAAGAAATTATATTAATTTATGGATGAGTTTCAAAGGTCAGAAAGTCTCTAGCCCCACCACATGATATATAGTTTTGTTATTGTGGCTATCAAGGGATTTAAATTCTTAAAATCATAAAGAACTACACTAAGGTTCGGACTATAGGACCAAAATTATATCTTTAATGAATAGATTTATGGGAGATATTTTTAATCAATAAAAAAGACATGAATTCAAACATATTAATAAAATAATTATATAATATAGAATTTTTTTTAAACAAAGTCACAACTCAGTTTAATCAATACATTATTGATTTCAAAACACAAAACATTTCACCATTTATAAATCATTACACTTTCCTTTCAAAATGATAAATCTTTTTAAAAATGAATTATGGTTTTAAAACCCATTTACTAGATATTTTAAATTATTCAATGGTTTCAAAATCCTTATCCCATTTTCCAATTAAAAAAATAATTTCCATTTAAATATTTATAAACCACCATTTATCCATAAAACATTATTTTATCACATAAGAGATGAATAATTGATAATTAATTTTTCATACCAATAATTTCATAAAAATAATTTTTTTAGTTTAATTAATTTCTCACCATATATAAGAAAAAATTAATTTAAGACACATTTTATTTTTGAAAATTGACATAAAATTATAAAACATGGATTAAATTTTAATCAAACAAATGATATCATGAAAAAACCCACATCCATAACCCACATAACCAACCTCATGTAAGTGGTGTTACTTTTAAGAAAACAAAAAATATATCATGTTTAGAAACAAATTAGAACTAAAAATTTCTTATTAATATGCTGTAGTAAACCGTTGACCAACCACAAAACTATTCATTGTTGGATTTCCAAATCAACAACACTTATTCGTTACAGTTTACCAGACTCTAAAAACATGGTTCCATTGTGGTCATTCTACCATTTTTCTTCAAGAAAACATAAGAGCTCCCCCAAATAAAATACAATCTCATTGGGGATATAACTATATAATTTCATAAAAAATAAATAAATCAAAAGAAAGAATCTGGTCCCAATATCCCAAGTAACTCAAGTCTCACTATGATGGGGTGGTGATCAACCACCCAGTCACCTACTACCTCTTGAGTATCAACACATTCTTAATCTTATTTTTATCATGAAACACCAAAAATTACATAATGATTTCAATGTCCACTATTAAAATTTAATGAAAGAAGTCCTTTGATATAATCAATAACAAACCATCCGAGAATACCATATAAATTCATAACTGAGCTGATTATCACTAACCAGATGAGCATTCCTATTCTATATGGTCTAACCATAATTACTTGAGAATTAAATAAATCTATTGGGAATGATTTCTCCCTAAATGATTTTCAATAAAAGAGTACAATTTAGAAACATAATATGATATATAGATAAATAAAAACATATCATGTACAATGATACACTAAGAAAACTAAAAGAGAAACCGAACCATTAAACCTATTCTACACGTTCTCCATGACCACCCACCATGCCTTAGGTCACCCTCCCATGGTCACCATTCACAGACCCAGAATGGAACTAGAATGTATGATAACCTCTATAATATATTAATGGGATTCAACCAGTAAATTGTACAGGTAATGTGCAAGCTAAATATCATAGTAAGATTCCAGCAATGATTATTGGAAATTACTTCATAAGGTAACTGAAATATAAAAAATGAGGATTTAAAATGGTAAAGAATGATTATTTGTTTAAGAATATAATTTTTAACATTTTAAACCCATTTATTAATCTATACTTGGAAAACATGACATTTTAACATTTAAAAAAAATCATAAAAATAAATTAAAACCATTTCAAAATATAAAGTATGGTTATAATGAAAAATTAGAATGTTCCCTTAATATGTAAAAAATAATAATAATCCATAGAATAATGTCAAGGTGCATAAAATCAATAAATAAATAAATCATGGAAAAACTATTTCCGAATGTTTTAATAATTTCTAAAGGGAATTCCATATTAAATATATAGGTTTTAAATTTCAAAATAATATATAAACTGATCTTTATATATATTTAAATTCATTTAATACTTGAAAACAAATGGCTTAATAATTTTTTTTAAATAAATTCAAAAATCATGTAAAAAGTTACAACAATGGAATATCTCCAGTAAAACTACAAACAAGAGAGAAACATGATCATATTCCTAATAAGTTATGATTGTTCGAAGATATATGGAACCTTACACTCAAGATACGACAGTATATACATATGTCTATTTAAATTAGGTCATAGAGGACTCATCACCATTTCATTAGGGATGTGATGTGCTCATATTAGGTTTTAGAATATTGTAATTCATAAGGTTTCATCCAAATATTTCATTTACTACCTAACGATTTTATGTTCTCTAGTAAATAATAAATCATGGGAAATTCTTTGTATAAAAAAATCCAATTCGTCCCATTCTCCATTTTATATATTCTAATTTCTTATTTAAAAACAAAATCGGTTTTTTATAAATAACATTCCTTTTCAACCAATATAAACCAATATTGTATCTATCAAAAAAATATCAAATCCATTTTAACAAATAGGTATTTAAAATATATTCATAATTCAATTTCATAATCAAATTTCAAAATTTAATTAAATTTAATGATTTTCAAACTAATTTCATCAATTTTCAAAACAAACAACAATTCCATGGAAAACGTGTTTTTCAGAATTTTCTGTCACATTCCAATTAAAAACCATTTAAATAATTTCAAAATTATTAAAGGATAACCATACCCAAATCCTTTCATAATTAATCAATAAAATGATAAATTATCCCTTAAAAATCATCAATTCATTCCAAATATGTTTAAACAATTCATTATTTAAAAGTGTTATAATACCCACTTGCTTTCAAAATTCATCATTAAAATGAAAAATGGGCCTTTAAAATAATAATTTATTTGAAAGCATTCAAAAATCATTTAAATTAAGTATTAAAAAATAAATAAGATTGAATAAATTTCAAATAATGTCTTTACACAGTCATTCCATGAATATAAATAATTTATTTCAAATAACCCGATAACAACAATTCCAAAGAAAGAAAACTGTCATTAAAAGGGGCTTATAAGTTATCTAATAAATTAAATAATTTTAATCTATTTTGAAAAAATTAAATAGTTATATTCAATTAAATAAAAATAGGGATGATCATTTTATAAATCATAATATGGGCCAAAGCCCTAAATTTCACCAAAATACCAGTTAAAATAACATTGATAACAAACCCATAAAAACATGGGATTTATTAATTCGCATAATGATCATAGAAATAAAATTAAAATCAATTTAATTCAATTAATCTGGAAGTTAAAGAGGATTTGGTCAAAGAAGCTTTTATGGGGAATTAAATATACAAAAATCATATAACAGGTGTCTGAAATTTGGAAACACATATTGACACATTTATCAATAAACGATGAATTAAAAAATTAATCAAATGAATATAAAAACATATATCGAATATTAGTAATCTCACCACCATAAATATATTATGTACTTCCTTCATTAGTGATCACCAGATATATGAAGATTGATATTGAAATAATAAAGAATATTTCCTAGATCTAAAATTCCACATAAATCACTAATGGTCCACCAAAATCTCAAGTCTTTCACAAAAATTAAGAAGAATGAATCATGTGGAGATGGTAGTACAAATATCATGAAGAAAGGAACTCACTATAAGATGATCATTACTTCTGTAGACTATTCTATCCTCTATGATATGAGGATAGGAAATCCAAAATGGATCTAGAGGGATCCCAATACTCTATGGACAATACAATGATAGAGTTGGAAAATTTTAGTTTTGATTAGGGGGTTTGTGGTGTTTAATTGAAATTTTTGTAAAATTAATTATGACAAGTTTGTTTTCCCAGGTTTTGTCTCATGATTAGTAGGAATTGTGCACCCAAAAAAGAGCCACATTAAGTGTTACAAAACTTTTCTACAAACATTGTCAAACAATGTTCCAACCACACAAACCCCTACTATCTAGTTCGAAAAACTTCATAGACTATGCTCAAACCATCAGAAAACCATTCAAAATCCCATCAACCTCGATAAAAGTCTATAAATGACCCGCGAAGGCAACCAATCACTGGGTAATCAAATCAATGGGTCAAAACACATAAAACTAATTAATGGGATTTTATAATAAATTATTTTGGCCTTATATATTACTAACTAATCAATTCCTAGGATTACATCATAGATATTCATCACAGTAAAAGTAAAATCCCAACTCAATTTGTCTCCATCAATTGTTGTGAAAAAATATTTTCACATAAAGGATTACATTCTCATTGACCAAGTGAAGTTTGATGTTTCAAAATATAAGGCATCATGTCAATAGTTAAACCTATAATATCAAGAGATCGAGAAAAAATAAATGAATGGGATTAACCCATATAAAAAAACATCCATAAGGATGGAAATGAAATGAATCAAACCACACAAGGATGATGGTCCAAATATGTCATCTATAATCACTTTCTCTATACCATATAGCTTTTTTCTAACTATACCTTTTTATTTATTTCCCATTTTAGATTTAACTGGTCGAGGAGTCATGTTATTTCTAGAATCACCATGGATATCTCTTTCATGAAGATAAGATTTATTTTTCAACCCTCTCCACTTCATAAAATACAATATTTTCCAAACATGCAATGGGGCACGGACTCTAGACCTTATAGAACAATGAGAAATAGCACTAAAGATGCCTCGTCTAGTTTCAATTATTTTATACTATAGGTGGTGGAATATAATTTCTATTTATGCGGTCAAATGATCCACATTGAAAAAATATAGGTCTTCCCTTGGTTTTGGAGGAACATTATCTAATCTAACCATTTGATTTCAATTTACTCAATTACCTTTAAAATAGGATTCCATATCCCCCTTTTCATGTTTGTTATAACACTGACCATTCCTTATATGAATCAACATGCTCCCCCCCCCAATACTATCTGAGAGGTAATTTTCGGCCACTATCACAAAATTGTACATGTTTTATAATCAGTAAAATAAGTCATTAATATATTTGAGTGAATATCCTACATCATCCATCATTCAAAAATGAGTTCCATCAAGGAAGAACTAAAAGAAATTATCGTTTAAAAGAGGACTAAATCAAAAAAAATTATCCACATACTCAGTCACTGAGAGATTCAGAAACCTTAATCTATAAAATTATTCTATTCATGTATTCCTAAAAACGAGAATATATGTTTTCAGAAATATTCTCAAAAATCCTCCTTTAAATTCCTTGGAATAATTTATCTTTGATAGATAAATACTACAACTGGAATGAAAGATCCTATATTATAGAAATTTCCATCTTAACTTTAGTCTCTAATATTATTCCAATGGAATCAAATATTTGATTCATCCTATTTAGACACACCTATTCCTTCTATGGTATTAAATCACCTTAATAGTTGTGTGGATTGTACTTATGGACTTAAAAGGAATGACCAAAATTCCTTTGTTCATCCCTTTGATTCCTTATATCCATAACATGATAATCTTAGAAAATACTTCGAACCAGTTGTTGGTGAACTTTTGGTTTAGGTTAAACCACATTCTCCGAAACATGTTCATGTTGGTTTCCACAACAGCTATTGGGTTCCATATTCTATAATAAATAAACACACCATAAGTCTCATTATGTTGCGTCTGAAAGCATAAAATTCCCATGTTTACCATATGAAAACAATCACATAAGGCTTTCACATGATTCCATAGTTTCCCATAATTATTTTTTTTAAATCCCATCATTAATTCGAAAAACATGACATTTAAAAAATATCCCTAACATACCCTTTCAAAATCTCACATTTTTAAAATAGTTTAATCATTTTTCATAAATCAACATGTTTTTACTAGATTTTAAATCATTGATAATAATGTAATATGAAATCCATGTAGGATGTTATTTTATAAATTATTATCATTAACCTATCATTGCCTAAACACATGAAAATGATATTTTAAATCCTATAAGTTTAACTAAAACACTTTTGTAAAACAAATCTAGTAACATGATGTTCAGAAAACAAATATGTTTGATATTCCTCTTTGTGCTCCACTGTCAACATCCCAATATTCATACTAATATTTACCATCCCTACACTCAGACTAAATGAAAAAAAGATTCCAACTCCATGTATAATATAACTTAAACCCAAGGATAAAACAAACTTATACCACTTATAACATCCTTCCCCTTCTCATTGGATTGAGATGATGAGTAATTTCTACTTAGCCTTAGGTGACATACCCAATACATCAAATGATAGTATTAAATTTAAAAATATTCATAAAAATTTAGGGGCTGATTTCCTATTTCAAACTAAAATAACCAAACTAAGTATACACTATCCGAATAACCACTAATTGATTCATGAGAACAATTTATAAAAATCAAGAGTACAAACTAAAAAAATATGATATTATAACCAATAATCATATACAAGGGCAATGATGAGACAAAACCTTTAATCAAAGTACAAAGAGGATAAAAAATTCCACAATGCTAAATGATTTTGAGAAAACAACTCCACGACTCCCAACATAATCCATGTTAAGACCCCGCAACACATCCCAAATTATCAAAAGCATAACTCAAGATATTTTTAACATTTACATTACACGCTTCTAGGTAAAATATATATGTAATTTCACATAATTAACCACATAAGCGGTAATTAATTAGAATCATTAGGTATTCCAAAAATTAATTTTCTACTCACGCCTGTAGAATAGATCAAGCTATCACATTTATATAAAATTAAATTACATAAGACAATTTAAAATATTTTCGTCAATTTATATAAAAAAAGATATTATAACCCAAAACATTATTTGCAACCAATAACATTTACATGGAAAGTAAAAAAACTATTATTTAAAACAATTCACATTCCTTTTAGGCATACTCATTTCGTGATTCACACCCACACCCACACATGCATGATTTACTAATAGTTCTATACTCATGAGTGATGTATCATCCCTCATTAAATTAATAACTATGTATCCAATATCTTTGTTCCCTAATAGAACATTCCCCTTATTTTAGGTCACTTTCCAAATACCCCAATGTTACACACCCATTATTCAGGGTCATGTTGAATGCATGAACTCCACCAACACATGTATACAAAAACCATGTCAAACCTGTAATGAACCTGACTTTTTAATTATATTTTTTTTCATGAATTGATGGTTATTAAAATTTATTTAATATCATACTAATAAAAAATAAATAGAAACCTTTTAAAAATTTTCTCTTTAAAGTTGATCATTTAATTAGTCAACTATGAAATTAGTTAAAATTCCAAAAAATAATTTACTAAAAAAATAATATAAAATGGAAAAGCAAAAAATATAATGTATGGATGACCCCAATCTACTAAAATAATCACACCCACAAAAAAAATGTAAAAAATTTAATTAGTATACATGTCAACATCTTCTTCAAATGAAACCATAAGATACATTTAGTGATTTTTTAGTGATATAAGGATGTTTTATTTATTGGGTATAAAGGGAAATGTAATTTTTGGGATTTGACCATCATATGACCATTTGTTAATATGAATGTTGAAAAATTTATCATTGTTTGATAATTTTACCATTATAATTAGTATTTATAAGTATTAATGTAAAGGTTTAATTAATAAAATAATAATAATTGATGGCCTCAACATGTATAATCATACCATTTGAATCCCATTTGTTTGAATATAGAAAATTGGTATCATCAATTGATTTTATCCTTGAACAAGCCACAACCGAGATTTAACAAGTGATGGTATGATGAAGTCACCTATGTGATCTATTCGTTTTATGGGAGAAAACCACATTCATTATATTAGCTGATCTAACCCATGAAACTAATAAAATTGTACCCTTGGCCCATAGGGTGTGTATTGGGGTAATAATGGGTTACATGTCCAGCCCATAGTTATTTAAATTTAAATTTACTCTATATAAATAAAATTATATTCCATCAATTACTTTTACAAATAGTTATTTGTAATAAAATAAAATTTTAATTAAGTTGAATTTGATAATTTTATTTTTTTTATGCAAATGAAATATATTTGTATTTTTCTAGATAATAAATAAAAATTTACAATGGAAAAAATATTTTTAATAATATATAGTTTTAAAATATATTAATTCACTCGTATAAAAATATAAATGATGACATAATTTTATGGAATAGTGGAATTGTATATGTTCATTAATATTATCAATGACTTAAAAACTATTATTTCTAAATAACTAATGGTTTTAAATTTAAATGTTACAATTTTCATATTTTAGTAATTATTCTTGAACAATGGATATTATTTTTGAAATTATTTGGTCAAAATCTGGTAATGGGCAAATTATGAGAATTTTCTTAATAAATTATTATTTTCATGAATACTAAAAAATATTGTTTTAGGATTTTGGTATAATTTATGAATTCATATATATGCAATAATTTTTTATTATTTAATTAGAAAAACTACTATATAAAATAAAATAATTTGTTAATATTGTTTGTTTTAGTAGATTTTGTTCAATTTCTATAACAAAATGATACTTTCCAATATCTTAAAAAGAAATTATGTTTTTAAAAAACAATACATTTTGGAATATTTATTTTTCATTGAAAAATGATGAATTGAAATTATCTATTCAGTTCTAGTGGATTAAATTATAATAAAATGTTTCCGAAATGTCCAAAACAATTACCAAAAAACATGGGTAAGGAAATGTTTTGGAATTTTCCACAACCTAGTTTTCTAAGGCCTGTATTTAAAAATTATAAAACAATAGCTTAAATTTCTCTATAAATTTCAACAAATATTTCAATTTTCATTCACCTAAAATCTATCCTCCATGTTTTTATAGTGATTTTACCTGCCAAGGAGACTCCCAAAGGTTTTATCAATCCCCCCAGGTTCCATACTGAAGTGTTAGGAACAACCATTTTTGGTAAAGGAAGTATCCACTTCTCTTTTCCATTAAAATTACCTTTATATGTTGTATGTATTTCAATTTCCAACCTAATTTATTTTTTCCACATTATTTTATCCCATTATAGTATAAAGAGTATTTTATGATGGGATTCTCTTTTCCTATCTCATTTTCCAATCTCTAAAAATTTGTTTTATACCACTTATGTTTCAAATTTTACATCTCAAATATTACATTTTTACTTGTTAAATTAAATTTTAATTAATATTTGAATACCCAAAACACTTTTATACTTAATAGTTATTAAACATGATTTAAAAAATCTAATTTTAGTTAGGGGTTTACATATATGAAACTTTTATTACATTTCATGTGTAAAATATGATGAAACTATAATATATTTAATCTCTTTTGCATGATATGTTTTTTATATAAAAACAATTATTTATTATTCATGAGTTATTAATGAAAATATTTATTATGACCTATGTAGATCAAATGGAATTAATACATATTTAATGTATGTCGTGATTTCAATACAACGTATTGGGTAAAGAATATAACCCCTTGAGATGTTAGGATTTATGATACCTTGGTGAATAAACTTGGTAATTTTTATTTACAGTATAATGGTGATAATACTTTGTGATGTGCTTATGAATGTATCGTTTACTTTTTATCCACATTTTCATGTTATGATTAATGTAATTATTTTATATTTATTTCACCTTTTCATTCCATATTTTTATGCTTCATGTTCTCATTGATATGTCTCATGATCACATCATTTTTGAACCTCTTGATTATTTCTTGGATGAGATTCATGTTTAACATTTTTCATTGATGTATGTGATTAGGATATTAGATGCGGTAAAAGTAACATAGGTTCAACCCATGAAAATGTATTTATTCTGGATTGAGAATAATTTATTATATTTTTGGTTATTGTGTACCTATATTCCATGAAAACGAAAATTTAATAGATCCTATGTGTGTGTCGTATAATGAAATGTTATGTAACTTCATACTGGGATTCCATTGTTGGTATTAAGGGATGGTATAGTTATTTGTTAAAAGTATAATCTGAAAAATTTAAGAATAATCCAAAGGAAATTTCTAGATATAGGAAAACATATGGGTAGTATTTTAAATATTATGTGAGGGATGTCCATGAAAATAAATCCTTACTAGGATATGAACATGTGGATGTGGCTCTAGAACATATGTATCTAGGGGTACCACCTCAAATCATTAATTTGAGATATACTCGAATCGAAACTATTTCATGAAAATTGGCCTTACTGCGTAACTTTTTTTTGACACTCTCGAGGGAAATAATTTTTTATTTAGAATATTTCATGAACCATTATGAATGTTATACATAGAATGTAGTTATTACTACTGGATGATAATAACATATTTCAAAATGATGTTTTAAGAAATAAAATTCTTTGGAAATTATAATATTCATAAAATTAACATGTTTCTTGCTATGGTTTTATTCTTATAGAACAACTGTAGGAAATTAGAGTAACCATGTAAATGATGAGTGCAATAGATGACTCACTGATGGTGTTTGAATGGAAGATGGAATGGAAAATTTTAGGAGAATAAAGAATCCACTAACTCAAGTTATGAACAATTGCATGAATCGATTTGAGAGACTAGATTCACCATGAATGGGATATCATTATGTTAAGTCCTTAATTTTTCAATGACCACCTTCTATGAGTGGATCTTCTAACCCTTTTATTATTGAAAAATGGATAATCTCTATAGAAATGTTTTTTGGTAGTCCATTATTCAGAACAATAGAAAGTCACCTTGGCAGTATACCTATTATAAATAAATGAAGATCATAGGTAGGAAATTATATAAAACATGAATCCTAGAATAGATATTCATTATAAGTATAGGTAAGTGTTACGGGGGTATTGTTGAATAAATATTTTCACCATTTTATGTGAGAAAAAAAAGGAATTTACAGAACAGAAGATTACAGAAAAGGAATCTGTAGGAAGGTATGTGATGAAAAATTAATTACATGGTTGATACATAAATATATTTTTTATGTATCCTATGGTAATGTTTGATAGATTATTTGGTGGACTAAGCCCCCACCTGTAGTGGAATCATGAAATTTGGGAATACAAATGCTATGATAAGATAGAGAAGATTGATATGAATGCTGAATTAGAGTTAAAAGAGATGTAGTTATCACATAGATTCAATACAAATAAGATTCTAGTGTTACCAAACTCTATGAGGATCTATTATAATATAACAATAGGAAATAAAGTTAAACATAACAGTTGAAACAAATATAGGAATAATAATTTTGGGAAATGCTTTCTTGGGAGTGGAATGTTTTAAATATTTTGATGAGATGGCTATATAGGAAAAAAATATCTTTCTATGATGAAGCATAAACATAACAACACTAACAAAAAAGTTTATGAGGGAGTGGGGCCAGCCAAAAGTTCAATACTTCATGTGTGGAAGACTCCTTTACATTTCCAATCAATTTCAAAATTTGATGATAATGGAGGGAAACCACTGTCAACTATAAAATATACGAAGGGAGAATGTTAATTATTTTTCTATCATGATGGAAGATGTAGAGGTTTCAAATGATGTGGTGGAATGTAATATCATTGAAATTTCCAATCATGTAAGTTAATATTTTTATTCTTGTTCTACATATTCCATTAATTTATGCACTATTTCAAAGAATATGGAATTAATACATAAAATTCTACAATTATAGTTATATTTCAAGGATTTTCAATGGATTGTCCTATAATAAAAAGTGTGTAGAAAATATAGTATTAAAATTCTCTTGTAAAATATCATCAAAAATATAACAGTAATTCTCGTGTTGGAATTCAACAGTATACTAGGGATGGAGTGGCTATTAGTGTATAATGCGAAAATCAACAGTATAAGAAATGAAATTTTTGTAGTCATGAATACAGCACCTATAGCCATTTTCAATTGATATATATCCTAACATGTGTTTTATCTAGAAGGACATACTATTTCCTTGTTTGTGGTGATAATTAGTGATTATGAAGAAGGAAATGAATGAATAATGATAGATAATATCCCCATTACTCATGAATACAATTACATATTTTTTGAACTATAACCTATAACACCACAAAAACAATTAGTATTGTTTTTCATTGATTCTATACCTAGAATGTAGGTGATATCAAAGACCCCATATAGAATGGAAAATATGGAGTAATAGAAATTAAAAAAACCTCATGATATTTTGTTGAAGGTATTTATGTGACCAAGTGTGTATCATTGGAAAAAATATATTCTCTTTGTGAAGAAGATGAATGTATCAATGAATTTATACATTGATTATAAATAACCCAATGGGATCAGAGTAAAGAACATACACCATGTCCCCAAATTGATTATTTAATTGAGTAGCTTTATTGAGTTCAATTCTTTACCATGATTGACCTCCAATATATATATCATCAATTGATGGTTATAAAATAAGATAATCGAAAGACTAACTTCCAAAAAATATTTAGGAATTATGATATTTTTGTTATTCCTTTTTGCAAGGAAAATTATTATTCTATATTTACAAATTTTATGAATATAATCTTGATAGTGTACCTTGATGAATTCATGGTGGGTTTTATTGATTATATTATTATATATTATAAAAATCATGTACAGTATGAGGATTATATAAGAGTTATATTGGAAACTCTAAAGAATGATTTTTTTTGTAAAATTTAGGAAATGTGAATTTTTTTTAGAAAAATTTGGATTCCTGGGGGACAGTGTAGGAAACGAAGGAATATCAGTTGAACCTTCGAAGAAAAAGGATGTAGGGGAGTGAAATCATCCTACAATAGTAACAGAAGTCTATATTTTCCATGTTTTAATAGGATATTATATGTGGTTTGGAAAGTAATTTCATGACTTTGTAATACACTAATATTCTTTAATATAAAATGGGAAAAGTTTAATTATAAAATTGAGAGTTAATAAAGCTTCTAAGAACCATATAATGGATCAGTTACTACCCATGTGTAAACTCTACCCAAGGTTGAAAAATATTTGTTACATATAGAGATCCATCTTTGAAATTCCGTGGGTGATTCCAGATGAAATATGAAAAGGTGATTTATTATACATATCGATAGGTAATGTATCATGATTAGAATTATCCTACAAATGAATTGGAGCTAGCTATAATTATTTAATATCTGAAAACATATCAGCACTATCTTTATTGGGAGAAAAGTTATATCTATATATATAGACCACAAATTTTTAACGGATATATTCAAACAAAATGAATTGAAAATGAGATAAAAAGATATGTTTGTAAATTCCAAATATCTATGACTATCTGATTCATTACAAATTTGTAAAAGAAAAAATAGTTTCTGATGAATTGATCTAGAATGAACCTGTAGTGATGGAAATGATGAGGATTCATGGAGATAAATTGATCAATGAATTTTTATTATTAGTCATGGTCATTGTAAGATAATTGACACCATAAACTATATCCAATCTGATTTATCAACCACCATTACTAGATAATATCATGATATATAAATGATAAGACCCTTTGATACAATTTAAGTTAGTGGATGTGAATAATTATATGTTTCCTCCATTCAATATTGACTTATAAGGTGTACACAAATATCACAAAAGGATATTTGTTCCATATATTTCAGATATAAAGATGGAAATGATTGATTAATCCCATAGCTATTCATTCCCTTTACATCCTAGAATAACTACAATGTATATGGAGCTTCATGATCATTATGGGTGGAAAAATATGAAAAAGAAAATTTTGGACTACACTGAAAAGGTGTTTGGTATGTCATCATGTGAAGGAGGAGTGACAACTTTTTAAAGTTGTATTGAAACCACTACCCGTACCACAATGGAACTAGGATAATATCACTATGGGATTCATCACTGTTATTCCAAGAACATCCAAATGAAATAATGCGATATGGGATATAGTTGATAAATTCACCATGAAAAACAAATTCATCCATATTTGAAAAGATTTCTATCTTAACCGACATTCCAATATGCATTTATATGAAATGGAAATGTTTCATGGGGTGATAATTTTTATTACATTTGATCGTGACCCATGTTTCCCATCAAAATTTATGAGAAGCCTTCAAACATCACATAATATATAATTGAATTTTTGTATGGCCTACAATTGTCAAATTGATGTCCATTATTAATGGAATATTAAAACAATGAGAACATTCTATGAACATGAAAAATAGAATATAATGTTGAATGGGATCAACACCTCATATTAGTTGAGTTCTCATACAATAACAACTTCCACACAAGTATTCAAATTGAACAATAAGAATCTCTATATAGGAAGTGACATTTAACTTCTATATATTGGGACGAAGATTGAGGTAGAAAGTTGCAGGGGCCCAATCCTGTGAAATAGAAGGTAGAAAAGTCCATTCCATCCAATAAAAAATAATGGATTATCAGATTCATAAAAAGAGGAATGATGAAAACCATCGAAGGGACTTGGGGTTTGATGTTGGGGAAAACATTCTATCATATATCTCAATGGAAGAGAGTATTTATATTTAAGAATAAGTGGATTAAATATCACCACGTAAGAGATTCATGCAGTTTGGGAAGAAAGGGAAGATTATCCCTGGGTACATTGGCCACTATGTTATCCTTCATCACATATGAGAAGTATCTTATCAGCTATAAAATCAAACAAATATTTCTCATGTTTAAGATGTATTCTATGTATCAATCTTGAGAAAACAATTCAAGATCCCTAACATGTTCTGAACCTATAGGTTTTAAAACAAGAACATAAACTCTATTATGCAGAGTAGTTGGTGGAGATCTTGGATCTTAGAAACAAGGTTCTATAAAAAACTATCAACATTGTAGAAGTGCAGTGCAAGAACCATAAATATTAAAAATCAATGTGGGGAATATAAGAGACAATTAGAAAGAACTACCCTCACCCTTTCACAAATGAGATAATGAGTTTAAATTTCATCAATGAAATTTCTTAACGGTGGATGAAAGTAACTACCCAGACATTTTAAATGAATTTTTTTTCATGAAAAAATGATTCGTTATATGTTATGTAATATCATTGATTAAAAAACAAAAATAAAGTCCAAAAAATATTTTATAATTAACAATGATCAATACATTAGTTAGTTGTGAGTGAAATCAATACATTAAACATTACAACTAGAAAAAGAATATAAAAAAGAAAAGATAATATTGGAATATATGGATCACCCAAATCTGGTAGCATCATCGCTCTGAAAAAAAAATTATATATATGTAAAACATTAAATCATAAATACAATAAACATCTTATTAAAATATAAAACTAAGAAAAATTATAATTGTTTGAGTGAAATAAGGATGTGGTATTAATTGTATGTAAATTTAAATGTTATCGTTTGGATTCAATAGTTATATGCCAATTGGTCAAAATGGACATTAAAAATAATACCCATGCTTGATAATTTTATCATTATAATTTGTGTTTATAAGTATTAATGGATAAGGGAAATTGATATAGAAACAACAATCAATGGCCTCCACCAACAGAGTTATCCCATTTGAGGCCCATTCATACGAAATTGGGAGTGAGGTATCACCAATGGGGTTCTCCCTTGACAAAGAAAAATACGAGATTCAAAAAGAATATCATGAAATAAATTTTCTATTCGATAAGTTTATTTTTCTAGAGATTACAGGTCAGTAAATGTTTTCCAAACAACACACTAAAACTATTACAATTTCGCACCTTACCCTTAGGCAATATGGTGTAGTAATAGGGGGTTACATTTCTAGACCATAGATACATAAAGTGTAATTTAATTTATATAAAAATTGTTATTCCATAAACTTCTTTGATGAATTGTGGTTCTTAATAAATGAAAATTATAATTTAGATGAAATTTTTAGTTATATTTTTGGAATGAATTCAAAAATAATTATATTTCTCTAGGGAATTTAAACAATTTTGTAATAAACTCAATTATTATTAATAATAAAAATTTAATTTATATAGTCTTTTAAAACACTATTATTAATATATAAATGACAAAATAATATTTTGTAATAGTAATTTTTTATAAGTTTTATAATTTGATTGTTACTTAAAAAATATTATTTTTATATAAATAAATCATTTTTTTTAAAAGTTAAATTTCTAATATTTTGAAAATTATTTCAAAAAAATTAAAAATTTATTTTAGATAATCATAATAATATTATGATTTGGTCAATTTATTAAAATTTTCTAAAATACTTTATATTTTCATGAATAGTAAAGACTACAATTTTACAATTTCAATATATTTTATAACATCATATTTAGCTCATAATGATTTTATGATTAACTAAACACAAGCCATGACCTAAAATATGTAATGTTATTAATATTACATATTTTAATATATTTTAATAATTTTCTAAAAATATAAGTTACCATCCAAATTCTAAAAAAGATTTTTTCTCAAAACAATTCTATATAGAATATGTAATTCTCCATACTAAAAACATTATTAAAATATGGTGTTCAGTTCAGGTGGACTAATGTATCATAAAATGTTACTGAAATTTCCAAAAACATAGGTAAACCCATGGGTTGTTCAATGGTTTTTCATTTTCCACTTCTTAGATATCCATGTTCTATATTATGAAATTATTAAATAACCCCTACACTTTTATTCTAATACCCAAAATTTCAACCTTTCACTTCAATCACATTCCATACTAAAATAATTTCATGTGATTTTTCATCCCATGACCCCCCTGGTTTCATCAACCCCTAGGGTTCCATCCATATATTTTAGGAAAAACCATTCTAGCTGATGGAAATATCCAATAATCTTTTCAGTTGATGTTACACTTTTATGTTATATATATTACAATTTCAGAACAACGAACTTTTTCCAACCTCATTTTATACCACTAATTTATGAGAAGTTATTAATGATGGGAAACCACTACCTCCCCTCATTTTTTCATTTTTCTACAATTATTTTTTATAACCATCATTCTAGATAATTTACATATCATATTGCCTTATGTTTCATAAGGAATCATGTATTCCTTTTTATTTGAATACCCAGACCTATGTAATTTCCAATAATTATTCCATTATATTTAAATATGATCTAATAATTTTTTTATTTATATATATGAAACATGAATTTTCCTTAATCGGATAAAAATGATGCAACAATATTGTCTTTAAGCTCTTTTGTATGCCAGGATTGTGGTAAAAACACATTCTTTATTGTCCATTGGTTATTAAATAAATGTTTTATTATGACCTATGTGGATCCAATGAAATTAAAAAAAATTATGGGTGCTCCCTGATAGCACTCAAATGCATTTGATAGTGAATTTAATCTCTAGATATGACATGTATTACAATACCTTTGTGAATAACCTTAGTAATTTTTATTTATTAAACCATGTTGATAAACCCGGGGGATATTCTTATAAACGTATCACATAAATATTGTATATAAATTTTCATATTATGATTCATGTTATTATTATTATTCTATGTCTCTTGTTCATTCCTTATTTTTATATCTCATCTTCTTGTTGATATGTCTCATTGTCACATGCTTTTTGTTCCACATTCATATACTCTACTAGGATTCATGCAAACCCTTTTACATTAACATATGCCCACAAGATATGATATGTAGTAAAAATAACTTATTTTGAACCCATGAAGCTGTATTTCAAGTGGATTTATAAACATGGTTTATTTTTTAATGTGTTATGTACCTTTTATCCATGAAATATCAACTTGAAAATAACCTTTGTTTGTACTATATATGGAAAAGTAATGTAATAAATGGTGGTATTCAAAAAAAATTAAAACATTTCAATAAATCATGTCATTTATTGAAAAAAAATATATCAAATCGTTTACCAGAATATATGGCAATTCATATTTTAAAGCCACATTTTAAAATCACAAAACATGGAACTTTTAAGAATGGCCAATTTTCAAAATTTCACAAACTATCATAAAGATGTTTTCAAACATAATTTTCGCATCATAGTCTTGATAATTTTCAATTAATTTTTAAAATTTAAAAATATATCTTCATTTATAATAAGATAAGTCATGATTGAATCCATCTACCTCAGATAATTTGTAGACAACAAATAATGACCCTAATCCTTCAATAAAACCTTGTTGAATCTCCAAAAAACTCACCCTAGATCATTACAAATAACATAAAAAAATACAAATATCATCAATAGTTGAATAAAAAAACCAATATCAATACCCAATGTATTGGATCTATCATTCTAATAGAGGATATAACAAGACTCTATTGAAAAACATCCAACAATTAAGACTTGCCATGGAATCTGGGCTCCCACCCACCGTGTAACACTAATGAATCGCTCTCAGATCAAGTGGAAGGGTATCCACAACCTTTGGGAATATATGAAATAAATTTAGGGTCAAATTGGAGAAAAATAGTGAGGCTTTTATGAATATTTTAAATAGATCCAAAAAATTTAGTTCTAAATGTTTTTCCAGGCCTGGTTACGGTTCACAGTTTGGAAAATAGTTTTCAAACCATGCATACACGTATTTCCCAAAAGTACATATACTTATAGTTTCCAGAATTTTTTGAAAAAAATTATGTTTATCCATGATCTTTCATGTAACAATAGAATGTTTTAACATTGTAATTCCCTTCATTTAACTATGTTATATAATAACATGAAATCACAACATAATGAACAACAATGTATTGTGTGACCATTAAACATAATTTTGACACTTGTGATTTGAATTTGTAAAAGATGACATACACGATTACCATAGGTATGAGGTTTAGAGTCTGATAAGACAAACATAATTTTTGGGGGAATTGTAATTGTACATTATGAATAGTAATGTTACACTTATGTATAGTAATATGACCCTTATGAATATTAAATATACCAAAAGAATGGTAACCTCACCCTGGAATATATTAATACAATTTAGGAATCTTATAATTGATAATATGATCATAGTAAAAATATTGGTATTTTTGTAAGTAATAAATAATTTATTAAAATTAATTTATTAATTTTAAAAAAATTATTTTCCTTAAAGATGTTCATAAATTAACAATTTTATTTCTTCTATTTTTAAGATAATTTTATAAAACCTTATGTAATTTTAGAAAACATTATAAAATCAGTTATAGATTATAAATCTGTATTTTTCAAGTAAGATATGATTATACTTAAAAAATAAATTAATTTTTTTTTATAAATTTATTTTACAAAATTTTAGTTCATTTTTGGATTATACACATTGAAATATAGTTAGGGATATGATTTGCGATTTTAGTAGAATTTTTAATTAATTGTAAAAAAATCTCAAATTAATCTAAATACATTATTTATAGAGTCATGGCTGATTTTATGAAGATGTAAGCCCAATTAATTCTAATTCACATACACTTATTACTATTTTTGGTCATGTTATTATATTTTCTGAGTGGACACTCAAGAGGGGGGTGAATTGAGTTCGAATTAAAATTTCTGTTAAAAATATTTATCTAAAATTCCCCCAATTTAAAAAAAAATTATATTGTAGTGAATTTATACAGATTGTAAAGGATCCATTAGTTTCTCAAAGATTGATTAGGTCTCAGTTAATTTAATCAAAAGACTAACTTAAATTTTGAGACTAACTTACCAGTTCACAATAAGTATAAAAACTTGCTAATTTAACTATCAAAGTAACATTAAAAAAATTGTATTTCAACGTAATTAGTAGTGGAATAGAAAATATATAGTGTAATTTAGACTTAACAAAAAATACATAGCAGATATAACCAAGAGGTTTAGTCTCAAGCCGAGACTTACTCCTCTCAAACAATTTATATAAATTTGATCCACACCCTAGAGCGGGGTAAACAACAGTGCAAAGACTGTCCATGTACTAAGACCTCTACCATAGTTCTTTGTGGGAAAAAAAACAATAGCATACATGCTATCTAGGTCTTACTTTACCCCTACCACTAGCCACAGTGGGATACAAAAGATTTAAGGATGATTTGTGTGAGGATTTAGAGATCCTCTAGTTTAGTACATGAGATAGTGTGAGTATAAAATATACAGAGTACACACTACTCAAAATGTAAATAAAAGAATCACTGAGAGAGTAGATATAAGTTTTAGAATGATCTAGTGATTTGAGTAAAGATATGGACTCTTTGGATTGATGTAAATGAAGCTCTAAGTCCTTCTCTGGTTTTTTTTTGAAAAACTGAGGGTCATTTTCTTCAAGTTCAGTTTGAGTGCTTGAGTGCATGAAGAGCTCGTTGTAGTTCGTCACTCCTTGACTAAGATACAGATTATGTTCTCTTCTAGAAATGAATGGATTTGTGTGTGTCCAACGATAATCATTCCTTTATTTTCCACACACTTCACGTGCCTTCTTACTTACATTCTGTCTTGTCGTTTTTCCTTCGTTTTATAGTTTTCACCTCCAGCAAAAAGAAATGATTACCTTTTTACAGGTACGAGGTACGGTTCCCTGACATGCCATCAACTATAATTAAATAACATTAATTTAATTAATAATATCACATATTAACATTGCTTAATAAATAAATAATATTAAGAGTATAGAGTTTGACTGGTCAGTCTTTCATCATAGCCATCATAGCCATCTGTCGGTAGAAGTGTAACGATGGACTTTTTATAGTAGTGAGTGCCTATCGGTAGCTCTTTTTCCTTGTACCGGTAGCTCCTTGTATCAGTAGATGTTACTATATGTATCAATAACTCGATATATCGGTGACTTCTTGTATCAGTATCTCTTTTTCTATTAGTATCTCTAAGTACAAGTGACTTTTTGTATCGGTAGCTCCTTGTCTATCGGTATCTCTAAGTACGAGTGACATCTTTTATCGGTAGCTCTTTGTCTATCGGTAGCTCGCTTGTATCGGTGACTCTTTGTCTATCGGTAGATCGCTTGTATCAGTGGATATTTTGTATTCGTGACTCTGTATCGGTGAACTATGTATCGATATGTTGTGCATACGGGTAGCTATGTTCTGTACTAGTGAAGTGTATATCGGTAGACTTATTCTGTCAATAGCTCATCATCTATAGGTAGCTTGTTTACTTCCTCGGACTTGATCTATCATTGGTATGTGCTTACTGGTGTACTTATACAAACCGGTATCTCTACGTACCGATGATATTTTCTTCTTAGTGACTATGACTATTGGTAGAATATGTACCAGTAGATCTGTATCAGTAGTTGTAAGCATATCAGTGAGTTAACACATATTTGCTTTATACAAAGCATATCCGATTGACTTAGAATTATATTAAAATTCATATAACCATAAATAAACATTGATTAACATATTGCAATGATTATTTTAACATTATTATCAAATATAGATAATGTCATAGATTAAAAGAATTAATATACAGATAAACAGTAGTTGGAAACATTAGTTGGGATTATTAATGTATGTGAAAGCATACTTGGGATTATCAAAACAGACGAGGTCAAAAATCTCCCCCTTTTTTATAATCACAGCGTATGATATTATAATCCCAATTTAATTAGTAATGTATCTAAGGATAGTGCATTATATTGAATTGTATCAGAGAAAAAAATATATTATAAAGAATATATAGAAAAGATAAAATAGGGAACAAATGTTTTAGAGGGAAATTAATTAAACTCATAAAAGATAGTATTTCTCCTCCTTTATCATAAAAGTTATTATTCCCAGATATGTTTCCCTTAGACAGTATTTATCCCCCTTGGAGATTATCAAAAAGTGTGACAAGAGGGAAAACTACATGAAAAGATAAGTAAAAGATGGTAAAATTAAGTAGGATCACATATATATTTCGTGGAGTAAACAGATAAAAATAAATAAAAAAGAAATGCAGGTGATTCCAATCAAAAAACCTAGCCACTAACCATCCACATCCTCAGCATGATATTTCCCCTTGGGATCAAAAGAAGATTCAGGTGAGGTGGATGCGGGTGGAGGCTTAGGAATTATAGAGATGATTAGAGGTGGCTGAGCTACTGAAACTATTCCTGGTCTATACTGTGTAGCTTTCTGAGTGATCATTGGAGTAAGGTTTCTGATGGCTTAGGCTAGAGTCATCTGAACAGGAGAAGTAGTAGAGGCATAGGCAGGTAAAGCTAGAGGTATAATCACCAGCCTGGCATCGACATGCAATAAAGGAAACAAAATATTTCTAAAATCCATAATGATTCCTCCTCCTCTCTCCATAGCAGATATGAAATCATCCTTGTTCTCCATAAACTTGTCCAGTGCAGGGGTCAACTCTCTGAGCTTGCTGACTTGTTCTTTGAAGGCTTGATTGACAAGATGGAGCTTCATGTTCTCTAACATAAGCTTGAAATGGTTGTTGAGATGATACTTATTATAAACACTTTGGAAATAGTAGTCTACCTTGGCTTTCACATATTTCTGAGAGGCAGAAGCTTCTCTCATATAGTCTTGGACTATCTTTATTATATCTCTAGTGGTATCAAAAGTAGAATCTACCACTTTTCTCAGATCAGATGAGTCCATAGAGCCCTGGTTGATGCTTAACCCAGATCCTCCTTCATCACAGCTCTAATCTGATCCAAATCCACTAAAGGCCTCGAATTAATAGAACCAATATAGAAGGTTACTATTTCCTTGAAATTTTTGGTCAACCCACTGATAAGATTTTTCACTTGGGAATCCTGGGTGTTAACATGATCTTTCAAAGATGTATTAAATCCCTCAAATACTGATACCATCGTACTTAAAACACTTTTTAAATAAGCAAAATCCTTTTCTGCTTGAGGTCTAGAACTCATATAAGATTCTAAAGAGATAACAGACTTCTTCGGAACTACAACATCCTCTGGCAGTCTAGATACTTGAGTCTGGAAAGCTGTAACATCATCCACTATAATTGCCACAAAGGTAGAGACATTACCGCCAAGAGAGAGTTCAAAGGACTTTTCCAAATTACTCATCTCTTCAACAAAGTAGTGGTTTAACTCGGCAATAGAGGCACTAAAAGACTTTTCAGATATTTCTTTAAGGATTCAAGATCAGTCCTGGTGATCATATCAGCTGGTGCAAACACAATAGGTGATATTTTAGATACAATCATGGCTACTGAATCATTCATAATTTATTGAATATATGACACCAGTGAAGCTTCCATTTTCCTTATTTCTTCCACAAAACTGATTTTGAGATTAGACTTGAGCTTTTCCAAATCATGCATTCTGTCCACATCTTCAGGTAACAAATCAGTCTGAACATCATAATTGATTTTTAGTCTATTGAGGGATATTTCATTATCAGAGTCTAGATAATCCAATCCAAAAAACACAAAACCTGCGTCTTCTACCCAATCCATAATTTCAACTTCCACTGAAACACTGCCAAACCTGATTGGATTCTCCCCCTGAGTTGGTGCATTCTCTTGTAAAACAACAGCATTCTCAGCAGGTCATTATTCCTTAGAATAATATTCTACAATCAACTCCATCTCTTCAATAGCAAGAGGCTCCTCTGGAATAGGTAAAGGTCCTTCTATCTCACTTACTACATCCTTAATAGGAAAAACTGAGCATCCAATAAATGGACTTAGACATAAGAAGACAGAATCAGAGGCTTCAAATTCATTTTCTCTTTATTCTTCATTCTCAAGGGCTGGCTAGTCTTCCTCATCAACATGTGTTTCTTATTCAAATAAATTTTCCTTTCTTAACGATATAATTTCAACAACAGTACTTTGGGGAATGTCCAGATCTCATCCATCATCCATAGAAGTATCCTCTTCATCAGACTCATCATTGTACTCAGCTTCTTCTTCATCAGGTCCTAGACAATGATCCCTCACATCCTTAGGACTTGAAGGATGATCCAAAAGATTGAACTTATCATATAGCATCTAATCATCATTATCCTACTCCATTATCCATGGATTATAGTTTATCTTCATGTATTTACAAATTGTGTCTGTGCTTTAAAACATATTCCTTACCACCACTTTGTCATCTTGAGACTCAGCTACCCCTTTCACTTTGATCATCACTGAGATCAACATGGAAAAGAATAATGCATTGGTTTTTGATTTAGTCCTGGTCATATCCTCCATTTGAATCATTAGAAACCTGAAAAAAATCATGTTCACACTATGTCTCAAAATATGTATCATATAGATATCTTGATATCTTAAATTTTCAATGTCTCCCCTCCATGGAATTAAAACATGCTGAACAAATTTGAACAAAAATATATTCTATCCATCCATTTCAGTAGCTACCACATGTCTCTGATTGCCACTTCCTGTGAGTTCCTCTAAGGAAATCTCATAATCCATTATCTCTCTTGTAGGTGCTACTGATTTCAAGAAATTTTCAGACAGACCTTCATGTGGGAACTTTAGGTATTCAGCCCATTCAACATATGAAAAAGATATTTCCATTCCATTCACAAGTGGAATCCTTCGGTTCTCATCTTCTGATTTCTCAAAGGTTACAAACTCATTTAACTGTTTCACTACCATCAGATAGTAGAGGCCATTTTTGTTTGAAAAGCATTCTACCAACTTATGATCTTCTAGAACCTAGAGAACTAACGATTTACTAGACAACAACCATTCCTCACATAGCTCTTTTTCGATCAAAATAACTCTATTTTGTAAATGAAGGTTCACTGGTCACCTTCCTCACATTGTTCTACCAACACACCTACTTACTTCTCGCTTGGTGTTCTGTTTCTTCGCATTCGGCTCATCAATGACATCTCTATGTGTAGGGATTTTGGTTTTTTCCATCTCTGATTCAAGGAACATAGGTTTTTCGAGAGATTCATGAGCTAAGGCTTGAGGGAAAAGGGCTTGAGTTGGATCGAAATGTAATTAGAACTTAGTTGTATCATTTAGTAATCATAAAATAAGTAATCAAAATATAATAAGTATAGTACAAATGATATATATTCTGACAGAATACAGAAGATTAAAATAACACATGATTGGTAGGGTATATCGGTGAGGATTCCTAATCAGTGAGGTTTCATATTAGTGAGGTACATCGGTGAGCAATCACATTAGTGAGGTACATCGGTGAGGTATCACATCGGTGAGGTATATCGGTGAGGTATTACATCGGTGAGGTATCTACCGGTCAATGTTAATCATTACTAACTCATGTCTAATGTAAATTAACCTATCTAAATTTTAAGGTTTGGTGAAATCATCTTCTAATTGATGTTCATTACCTATAAATTCAAGAGTAATATCACCTTTTGGTAATGATATCTTAAGAAATGGTTCCTTACACCAATATGTTTAGTCCAAGAGTGAGATACAAGGTTTATAGATATATTAATTGCACTAGTTTTATCACAGTTAATAGAAACATGCTTAAAAACATATCCATAGTCCAAAATAGTGTGTTTCATCAAGACAATTTGTGCACAGAAGCTACCAGAAGCTATATACTCTTCTTCGATAGTAGATAAAGCTACTAAATTCTGCTTCTTACTACACCAAGATAATAAGGATTTTACTAATAAATGAAATGTTCCAGATGTGCTTTATCTATCCAACTTACAACCAGCAAAGTCAACATCTGAATAACTCATTAAGTCAAAGGATTGTCCTATCAAATAAAACAATCATAAGTTTGTTGTATGATTATGATACTTAAAAATTGTTTTAACAGCAAGAAAATGTGATTCTTTAGGATTAGCTTGAAATCTTGCATACATACACACACTAAACATAATATCTGGTCGACTAGCAGTAAGGTAAAGTAAGCTTCCAATCATACCTCTGTAGCTTTTTTGATCCACTGGTTTCCCAGTTTCATTAATGTCCAATTTACAAACAGTACTCATGGGTGTATCACTTTCATTAATACTTTCCAAACAAAAACATTTCAAAATATCCTTTGTATATTTACTTTGATTCAAAAAAATACCATTTTCATTTGGAAAAACAATGAAATCCATGAAAATATTTGAGTTCTCCCATTAAACTCATTTCAAATTCATTTTGCATGTCCTTTGAAAAATCAGTACATAAAGAATGTTTAGAACATCCAAAAATAATATCATCAACATATATTTGTACTATCAAAACATCTTTATAAATTCTTTTGATAAAAATAGTTAGATCAGCAATCCGTTTAGTAAAACCTTTTGAAATAAGAAAATTACGAAGTCTATCATACCAAGCTATTGGAGTTTGTTTTAAACCATATAAAGATTTAGATAGTTTGAAAACCTGATTTTGTAAATGGGGGTTTGTAAATACAGGTGTTTGTTCAACAAAAACATCTTCAATTATAAAACCATTTCAAAATTCAATTTTGACATCCATTTGATATAACATGAAAATCAGATGTGTAACATTGGCATGTAAGATCCTAATAGATTCTAATCTATCTACATGGGGAAAGGATTCCTCATAGTCTATACCTTCCTCTTGATTATAGCCTTGAGTAACTAACCTAGCTTTGTTTCTAGCTATATTTCTAGACTCATCAACTTTGTTCATAAGAAACCATTTAGTGCCTATGGTCAAGGTTTCCTTAGGTCTGTTAACTAATCCACACACTTTGTTTCATTCAAATTGATTTAATTCTTCTTGTATAGCCATTACCCAAAATTCATCATTGATTGCATCGTTGATATTTTTAGGTTCTAACTATGAAATAATGACTTGATGTTCAACCTGGTTTCATAGAGAAGCTCTAGTCTGTGTCCCTCTATCAATATTACCAACAACAACATCTAAAGGATGATTCTTCAGCATCCTAGTTGATCTAGTAAATGTAGGACTAGAAATTTCAGGTTATTCTCTAAGTTCTGGTTCTGTAGAAGTAGATTCTGGAATATGTCCAGAACTGGATGTCTTTACAATAGGCTCCTTGGTTTTATCATTAAAGTCTAGAACAGACACATCTTCTTCAATATTTTCAAGAGAAGACTTAGGGTCATGTGGATCAGTTTCATCAAACTTGATATGAATAGATTCTTCCACACATTTGGTTATTTATTAAATACTCTATAATCTTTTCCAGTTATAGAATAACCATGAAAAATTCGATCATCACTTTTAGGTGAAAACTTGTAAAGATTATCCTTTGTATGGATAATAATGACTTTGCAGCAAAAAACTCTAATGTAACTAACCTTAGGTTTATTATTATTTCACAACTCATAAGGGGTTTTCGCGAGAACGAGTCTATTTAAGACTCTATTAGTAATATAACAAGCTATGTTTATAGCTTCTGCCAAAAAATAAACAAGCAAGCCATAGTCATTATGCATAGTTCTTTCAATATCTTGAAGGGTTCTATTTCTTCTTTCTACTACACCATTATGCTGAGGTGTCCTAGGGGTAGAAAAGTTGTTACTATAGCCACTGTGTGAGAAATAAGATTCAAACTCATGATTTTAAAACTCACGACCACAGTCACTTCTCAGGGTCTTAATCTTAAGTCCACTAAGGTTCTTGACAGACATGGAGTATTTAATAACGTAAGATCAAGATTCACTTTTGTGAGATAAGAAGTATACCCTAGTATATCTAGAAAAGTCATCTACTAAGACATAGACATAGTGCTTCCCATTTAAACTAGAAACTCTATAATGTCCAAACAAATCCATGTGAACCAACTCGAGAGGCTGATAAGTTTAAACTTCTTTATTTGATTTAAAAAAGCTTTATGTTGCTATCCCTTTTGACAAGGATTGTAAAATTTATCTGATGGGAATTCAAGTTTGGGAAAGTCTCTAACTAAGTTCTTCCTAATCAGTTTTCTAAGTGAATGATCATTAAAATGTCCTAATCTTCTGTTCCATAGCCAAGATTCTTTATGAAAATCATTTAATCAAGTTAAATTTTTTTAGCTAAAGATTTCAAATCAACAGCATAAAAATTTTCATTTATCAAGGCAGAAAATACTAAAACATTTTTGGAATTAAAAACATTACAAGAATAATTTTCAAATTTGAAATTAAACACATCATCACATAACTAATAAATACTCAACATATTATATTTAAGTCCACAAACAAATAAAATATTAGAAATTAAAACTAAACCAGTGTTACCAATCTGGCCTACACCAATTATTTTTCATTTTGAGTTATCACAAAAGGTGACATGGCCTCCATCATCATTGATTAAACTCTTGAAGCATGAGAAATCTCTAGTCATATTCCTTGAACATCTACTATCCAAGTACCATACCTTCTTGTGGGAACTCATTATGAAAATTCCCTACAAAATAGGTTTAGATGGAAAATGATTTTGGTACCCAGATTTTCTTGGGTCCAGATAGGTTAACAATCAAAGCTTTAGGTACCTAGATTTATCTTATGGGTGTCAAATAGTTTACAGAATCGATAGATTTTGAAAGATAAAATTTACTTAATCTATAACCATATGAATAATTATTTGTAGCATACAAATTTCTAGAACTAGAACTAATAACATTATGTCCAGATTTAGAAAATAATCTAGTTTTAGTAAACTGTCTCTGTCCAGGATGATAGCCTATTCCAGTGGTATATTTTGGTGCCACTTGTTTTCCTAACATTTGTGTGACTGTAACTTTTCCATTTGTGAATTTTTCTAAGTCCATCCTTAATTTCTAACTTGAAATTTTCAGTTTAGTATTTTCCATTAGTAATGGAGCATTCTTTTCCTTTTCTATATAAAGTGCAGATTTAACAGAACTCGTCAGAGCATGTTGTTTCTTCAAATCTTTATACGTGTCCTTCAATTCATTACATCTTTCCTCTAGCATATTATAGTATTCAAATAATTCTTCACTAGACATGTTTTCAGATTCAAAATCAGAATCAACTCCAGAATAATATGAATTTAAAGCAGGAGTATCCAATGTTACCTCAGATCTGTTTTTCATAAAACACATGTTAGCATGATTCTTTTCAGAGTCAGAAACTTCATATTAATTTGTGTTGTCTTCTGAAGCACTCCAGGTAGCATTCGTATATTTCTTATATTTTTTATCCTTGTAGCCATATTTCTTTTTGAACATTAATATTGGACAATCTTCTTTTACATTCCCTTTCCTTTTTCATTCATAGCAGACAATTTCATAACCCTTATCAGGCTTCTTCTAATCATTTTTCTAATAATTTTTGTTGTCATATTTTCCTTTGAAATTTGATTTTCTGAAGAAGATATTCTTCCTATAGAACTTCATGAATATCCTGGCTATTTGAGCCATCTCAACATCACTATCAGAGTCTGAATATTCACTTGTTGAGCTTTCATTAGGTATGTGAACTTTCACCAAATCCATACTCTTTGAGGCAGTAGACTTAAAAGCCACTGACTTACTTTTAGGTTCATCATCTTCTTCCTTATTCACCTCTAGTTCTTCCTCATACATCATTATCTTAACAATTAGCTCTTTGAAAGGTAGTTTGCTGATGTCGCACGATTCTCAAATGGAAACAGATGTGCCTCTCCATATTTCTGGTAAGCATCTCAATATTCTCATAATTTGTTCCATTTCTAGAACAACCTTTCCAAGGGATCTCATGGTGTTGATAATTTAATTGAACCGGAGATACATATCACAAATAGTTTCATCATGCTTCATTTTAAAATTATCATATTGGATAGTATAGGTATTCATTAACATTGGTTATTCCCTCATGCGAAATATCCAAAGCTTCCCATATTTCATAAGTAGTTTTGCAAGAAGATATTCTATTGAACTCTTCATCTCCTAAAGCACAATACATGTCATTCATAGCTTTACAATTATTATTGTATATAGTCTTAGTAGCTTCTTCCCAAGTAGTTCTTTCAGATTCTGGAATTTTATATTGATTTTCTAGAGCATTCCACATATCAAATCCCATAATTTCTAAATGAATTTTCATTTTAAGCTTCCATTGGGCATAATTTTTACCATTAAAGAAGGGTGTTCGGTTAGTAGCAATACCTTCTAATCTATTATCCATAGGTACATTATAGAAATGAAAATTTAAAAATATAAAATTTAGAACTAACAATAATTTAATATCATTAAGATACAACTAAAATCACAGTTAAAAATAGTGTTTTTTGAAATACTTTAAAAAAAACCCTCTGATACCAGATGTTGGTCGGAGTGGACACTCAAGAGGGAGGGTGAATTGAGTTCCAATTAAAATTTCTGTTAAAAATATTTATTCACAATTCCCAAAATTTAAAAACAAGTTAAACTGTAGTGAATTTATACAGATTTTAAATGTTCAATTAGTTTCTTAATGATTGATTAGGTCTCAGTTAATTTAATAAAATGATTAACTTAACTTTTGAATCTAACTTACTGGTTCACAATAAATATAAACACTTGTTAATTTAACTATCAAAGAAACTTTAAATCAAATTGTATTTCAAATTAATTAGCAGAAGAATATATAATATATAGTATACTTTAAACTTAATCAAAGATGCACAGTAGATGAAACCAAGAGGTTTAGGCTCAAGACAAGACTTAGTCCTCTCAAACAATTTATATAAATTTGATCCACACCCTAGATCGGGGTAAACAACAGTGCAAAGACTGTATAGGTACTATGACCTGTACCACGGTTCTTCATGGGAAAACAAAACACCAGCATACAGGTTGTCCAGGTCATACTTGACATCTACCACTAACCACAGTGGGATACAAAAGAGCTATATAATATTAGTGTGAGGATTTAGAGATCCTCCAGTTTAGCACAAGAGATAGTGTGAGTATAAAATATACAGAGTACACACACTACTCAAAATGTAAAGAAAAGAATCCCTGAGAGAGTTGATATGAGTTTTAGAAATCTCTAGTAATTTTAGTGAAGCTCTTGACTCTTTGGATTGATGTAAATCAAGCTCTAAGTCCTTCTCTGGTATTTTTTCTGAAAAACATGGGGTCGTTTTCTTCAAGTTTATTTTGAGTTCTTGAGTGCATGAAGAGCTCGTTGATGTTCTTCACTCGTTGACTAAGATGCAGCTTCTGTTCTCTTCTATAAATGAATGTCTTCATGTATGTCCAACAGTATTGAGTCCTTGCTCTTCCACACACTTCATGTTCCCTCTTAGTAACATTCTGTTTTCCCTTTTTCCTTCCTTTTATAGCTTTCAGCTCCGACAAAAGGAAATGATTACCTTTTTACAGGTATGAGGTATGGTTCCTAGACATTCCAAAAACTATTATTAAATAAAATGAATTTCATTAATATCATCAGATAATATCATTTCTTAATGATTAAATAATATTGAGAGTAAAGAGTTTGACATGTCAGTCTTTCATCATAGCCATCATAGCCTTCTATCGGTATAAGTGTAACAATGGACTTTGTATAGTAGTGAGCGCATATCGGTAGCTCTTTGTCCTTGTATAGGTAGCTACTTGTATCGGTAGCTGTTACTCTATGTATCAGTAGATCTATGTACCGGTTAATTCTTGTATTAGTAGCTCTTTGTCTATCAGTAGCTCTAAGTACCGGTGACTTCCTATATCGTTAGCTATTTGTCTATCAGTAGCTCTAAGTACCAGTGACTTCTTGTATCGGTATCTCTTTGTCTCTCAGTAGCTATCTTTTATCGGTGGAGCGTTTTCTATCAGTATCTCACCTGTATCGGTGGATATTTTATATTCATGACTCTGTATCGGTGAACTTTGTATCTGCAGCTTGTGGATACCAGTTGCTCCATTCTGAACTAGTGAAGTGTATATCGGTAGACTTATTCTGTCGGTAGATCATCTTCTATTGGTAGCTTGTTTAAATTGGTGGAATTGATCTATCAGTGGTATGTGCTTACTGGTGGACTTATAAAAACCAGTAGCTCTGTGTATCGGTGACCTTTTCTTATCGGTGACTATGTCTATCGGTAGACTAAGTACCGGTAGATATGTATCAGTAGTTATAAGCATATTAGTGACTAAACACTTATATTCTTTATGGAAATCATATCCGATTGAGTTAGAATTATATTAAAATTCATATAACCATAGATAAACATTTATTAACACATTGCAAATATTATTTTGACGTTATTATCAAATAGTTATAATTTCATAGATTAAAATAATAAATATAGAGATAACCATTAGTTGGGATTATTAAAGCATGTGAAAGTATAATTGGGATTATTAAAATAGGCGAGGTCAACAGTTATCATCACTATTTTTGTTCTTTAAGGAAATTAATTAAATAATCAATTAAATATTATGAAAACCATCCTCTCCTCCATTGTAAAAACCACCCACATTACCCTCTTCTCTTCACTCCTCTAAGGCCAAGTTCCTTTCATAAATTCTTCTCAAATCTCTCCCGATGATCCTCCCCCCATATCCAATGGCCCATAGTCCTTTAAAAATTCAAAATCCTCTTTCCTTCAGAGGAACTCAATGAATACTGAATCAAGAGTAAAATACCTATTTTCTATTCTTTCATTTTTTTCAAGTTCATTTGTTTACTTTTCTATCCTTACCAATCCTCATCTATATTTTATGAAACCTCTAGTACCTTACATGTAATATAATTTTGTTATGATAATGTAATATGGTAATATCATCTCTTATTTATTGTTCTTTTCTTCTACTACTAATGGAACAATTCTAGATGTGTTAAACTACCACATTCAAGTATAATGGGTTTCCAATTTCTGTTACCATCTTTAATTATTGTCATGAAACCATTTTCATGGTTTAACCAGACCATAATATCTATATTATGTCTCGTCTATGGTTATAGAATCTTTTTTTACACATGGTTTTTATTTATATACAAAACATGTTATTTTGGCCAAAAACTGCAAATTAACCCAAAAGGTTATCACTAATGTTTAACCTACGATTAATCTTCACATAAAGTAACAAAATAAAAATTTTAACCATTTAAACTTAAGTATTATCAATATAATAATATAACTCTAATTCTAGACAACCATCTGCATTTTAAAAGATTCTTTATTTGTGTAAACAAGTTAAGTGGTCGTAAAAAAACTATAAAAACAAATAGACCCAAACAATGAAATTGAACCACTTAACTTATCAAATAGGTCATGAATGAACTCAAAAATTTTATACTATATCTTTTAAATATATAAGCTGTTTAATAATAATTAATTAATTAACCTAATTGAATTATTCAGGTCATTAAGATCAAGGTAAGAACACCTTCGGGCTTATGGTAAGGGATCCTCTGCATTTCTCTTTTATTCATGATTGTCCTCTATGTTATGACCTTTTATGTGTAACCCCTATCGATGTGTTATGATTTATCACCTCTAAAATACTTTATTTGTGATGTATAAGTGATGATAAATACCTTTTCTCTCTCATTAATCCCTCTTATATACACATGATACCAAGCTGATAATTCATAAGGAAATCTAAGAGAACCTATTTTATTCTATCGGGTTACATTATCTTTATTTTGACCAAAGTTAAGTTATCTTATATATTTATGAGAATCTTAAAAATTATATCTACATGAAAATAATTATATATTTATGGCCCATAAGTACTTTTAAGAAAATCAATACCTATATAAAAAATTTCATTTGGACGGGATGTATCTTTTAAAGGAAACTTATCACCATCCCATGGAAGACCTGTTGTACACCTCTTGATAATGGAGGCATTGGCATCAAAAACATAAATTTGTTCAATGATGCCCTGCAAGCAAGATTCACTTGGCGTATCATTAATAGCAACTCTAAAGATTCTGAATTTTTAAATCATAGATTCCTAAATAAACTTTTAAAAGGAAATTTTAATTTCATTAACTCCTCGATCTGGCCCCCTATTAGAAACTCTTATCAGAAGATTATGGCTAACTCTAGATGGATGGCCAGCACTGACTCCAACATTAAATACTGGTGTGACAACTGGATGGGTAATCCTTTAATTTCTATACTGCCTCCAAATAACACTCCTGTAGACACCAGCCATACTATTACAGATGTTATGCATCTTCATAGGCATGATCTACCCAACAGCATTGCTCAAATCATTGAAAATTATACCTTCTCTATTTCTGGGGACTTCCTTGTTTGGGAACCTGCTCCCAATGGCATACTTGTCTCGAAACATTTCTACATGCAAAACTTCTTTGGCAATGAACCTAATTATAAATGGATGAGCACCTTCAATAAGACTTGGATCAAACCCTTTAGGTTCACCCTTATTTAGCGTATTTCTCAAAATAGATTGCCCACTGAAACTCGACTTCAAGCCTTTGGCATTCAACATTTCTCAAAATGTCATTTATGTAATTAGCATAGGGAGGATTCTGATCATCTTTTCTTGTCTTGTGCTACGACCTCGGCTCTATGGAACTACATCTTTGATCTTTTAAATTGTTCATGGTCCTTATCTGACCCGATTTGTTTACTTTTTAAGAAATGTACTAAACATGAAGCCTCTCAGCAAGTCATAAATTTGTTTCTTGTGGTATTGGCGTAACTAGTACATGAAATCTGGTATGTAAGAAACGATCTTATCCTTAATAATCACTCTTTCAGTCTCAATGCAGGAAAAGCTCGAATTCTCATTGCGATACATGAAGCTACCTCAATTAAAAAAGATTTTTGCAGCAATTATATTGGAGACTTTGAGATCCTCATACGTATCCATGTCCCGGGTATTTTCCCGAAGACCAAACACCCCTTTGAAGTATTCTGGAAACCTCCGATGCCGGGTTAGATTTAAGTGAATGTCGACGGTGCCTCAAAAGGCAATCCTGGACCTGCCAGCTGTGGGGCCATTTTTAGAGATTCTGTGGACCATTTCCAAGGTTTCTTTTATAGTGGGTGTGGAATTCCTCATCCATTGAAGCAGATATGCTAAGAGTCATCCATGCTATCGATTTTTCTCTCCAAAGAGGATGGCGAAAACTGTGGATTGAAAGTGATTCTACCACCATTGTTCAATCCATTTGGAACAGAGTTATTCATCTCACCTGGACGCTCATAACACATTGGATGAATTGCCTAAATTCAGTTCAGGAGATTGACTACATTGCCACACATGTCTTCCGTGAAGTGAATGCTGTTGTTGATGCCCTTGCCAAAAAAGGTGTCCACCAGAGCATGATTTGGATGGATGCGCTGCCAGCTGATTTACTTAACCTATTTGAAAGAGATTGTAATAAAATCTCATCTTTTTGACTAATGTCAAATATTGTTTCTTTAATTAATAAATGGTTATTCGATCTTTGACCGAGGCATTACCCCCCAAAAATACTACCCGATAAAGGAAAATATTTTAAGGTAATTTCCTTAATTAATACCCATTTTCAAGAAAATCCTATATTCAATTTTGATCCAAATATTTATTTATAAAATCATAATTTTTATTATGAAAACCTTCTTGGTTCACTTCTGGATTGGTATAAATTTTTTTCTCTATTCTATTTTAAAATCAGTTTAGCATTTTCCTTAAATCTACACTAAAATGTTCTAATTCTAATGTTTCTTATATACAGTTTTTTACAATTATTCACATCTATTTTACCTCAAATATCATTATATATTCATTTTTACATTATTAATGTTCATTTATGGTTTAATTCCTTTCTTTCATGGAATCTTTTATGATACACCCATTTATTTTTCTTTACAACATGATTGTGATTCCAATTTCATCCATGGGTACCCTTATGTTTATATATGATTGGTTTTTTATGATTCCTTATTTGGAAAACAAATTCATGAAAATGTTTAGATGGGTGTGCCTAGATATTGTTCCAATGGATTGTGTAAGGCTGTCTCTCCTGATACATTATAAGCCACTGTCTTAGCAGCTAGACTTGGCTTGTGCTACCACGTGTGATGTTCTTGGAAGTTATCTTTGACATGTGCAACCTTGTGAAACAGCCTTGGTGGTTAGCCTTGACTCATAATAAATTAATGTTTTATGTTTCTAATATAATACTATGATTCTATTTTTATATGATCCCATGTTTATATGTTATGATTCTATAATTCCAATGATTTTTTAATCATTATGTCGTGCCTTCTAACCCGTGTGCTAAATTATTATTCTTATGTCTACTACCTTAATAGAATATTTAGCTTATCCCATTGGTTTCTGTAATCCTAAGGTTTTCCTATACAGATTTATGATCACAATGGAAGTTTTGATCCCTCTATTAAGATTAAATATTTAAGTGTTAATTTAGTTCCATATTTTCAATCTTATGTACCTAGTCTTCAAGGACACTTGAATTTATGATCCATCGATTTTACTCTGATGTATGACTATGTTTAAAATCATGTAATGATATATGTAAAAGTCTAGTGTCACTTTAGCTGGTATCATAGGATGGTCTAGTTATTTTTTGTGATTAGAAATAGTGCACTTTTTTAAAAACATAGGAATGAGACTAAGTATAATAACACTATTATAACTTTTGGCAACTATATAGTTAGTGGTTTATAAATAAAATACATGCGGGTATAGACACAAACAAGTTGAGGTGGATTTGGCACAAATTTATCAAGGAGTAAAATCCAAAAATACCACTTTGATCTAGACTAGAATGGTACTTGATGAATGACAATGGGACTTCTTAAACTCTTGGTTTGATACCCCTGAGGGATATTCATTGGTAAAATAATAGGATCATTATGAAACACAAATAAGGAAACAACAAAAGATTCCATAAGAACATATGTTAGGAGGTAGATCATGAATAACATTTACTGAGGCCTATAAACACATAACATAATGAGATATGTGTAATTTCTAATTTACCCTTTTAATGTCACTAGTTTCCCTCTTATGTGATACTCATCCCCAATTTTTTTATTCTAGAGAATGGTTAGTAAAAGGAGGAATCGGGTTAAAAACCGATGCGAAGGACAATGTGATGACTGCCAAAAAGAGATCCCTCATCAGAGGGGTGCTTAAGAAAGACATATTTTGATAATGTCAAAGCAGCTATCAAAAATCATGATTAATAATTGGGACATTGTTTAATTGCCTAATGATTTAAGGAAGAGAAATATGAAATCTCATGATGGTCCATCTGATATAGGTGATAAGTGAAAGGCAACCCAATTTCCATTGTGCAATAACTATGGAAAGAGGCACCAAGGGAAATGTCAAAATGGGACTAGGAGATATTTTATGTGTGGAAAACGGGGCACAAAGTAACCAATTTCCATGAATAATTAAATATGTGATTAACTAAATAAAATTTCCTTCTACTGAATAATTAATTCTTCTATGTCATAAATTTTGAGATGTTGGACATTATCCAAGACGATGCTCTATTGTTAGGGCTGAGAAGTTTGATGAGAAAAAAAATATCCATGATCAAGGGGGTACTAAAGGTCATATGAAAAAGTGGGTAGTGATGAATAAATTACATATAACCACTACTTAAAAGTATTTTATGTCATAATGTATTTCTATTCATGTCCTATTAGTATATCCTTCATGTTTTCTAGGAACGCTGAGTACCCACCTGAAATGATAATATATTATAAGGGAAACATCTATGATTATTGTATCGAATGTTGATATTTTTGGGAATGTTGATCATGAAATCATTATAATTATCCATAATCTATGTCAAAATGACATAGTGATATCCTATTCCTCAAATAAGATAAAAATCTATGAGAAAAATTATCTCACACATGGTCTGGAGTTGCCAGCTGTGATCTTTGCATTAAAAAACATTTTGCATTATCTCTATGGGGAGAAGTGTGCGAAATATACTAATCCAAAATTTTCAATTATATATTCATACAGAAAGATCATAATATGTTCTAGAAAACATGGTTAGATCTCCTCAAATAATATGACTCCTCAATCCACTATAATCCTGGTAAGGAAAATAATATAGCAAATGCTCTAAGTAGAAAGGATACTACATCTTTATCAATGATAATAATTGGAAAGGATCCAATATTATTTCATTTGCTACTAATTGACATTAAAATCAGTAAGGGAGAAATATTATCAATTCTTTCTCAATTTATTGCACAACCATCCCTCATGGAGAAAATAAAGGACGCTCAATGAAAAGATGTGGAAATTCAGAAAAGGGAGGAATCTAGTAGAACTAGGGAATCCTATATGTTCTGGAGTGATTAAGATGTAGTTCAATGATTAGGGTCATGATTATGTGTACCATATGATCCAGAGATAAAGAATGAGATTTTGAATGATGCCTATAGCTCAAACTTCTCTATTCACCCAAGGATCAGAAAGATGTATCGAGATCCCAGAGAGAACTTTTGGTGGGATAATAGGAAGAAGGTAATTTATGAGTATACATCAAAGTGTCTAGTATGTCAACAAGTAAAGGTTAAAAGACATAAGTCCAAGAGGATGATGCAACAACTACGCATACCAATATATAAGTGGTACAACATCTACATGGACTTTTTCACTATAATTCCAAAGAAATATAGAGGAAACATTTCTATATGGGTCATTGTGGATCTTCTTACAAACACAACTCACTTTATCACAATTCAAGAGGAATTCTCATTAAATCAAATTAGAATGATATATATCTATGAAGTGGTAAGTCTACATGTAGTAACACTATCTATAGTATCTTATCGAGATCCGAGATTCATCTCGATGTTTTGGAAAAGTCTCTAAAAGGATTTAAGCACTAAACTGAACATCAGTACTACCTACCATCATCAAATTAAGGTCCAATATAAGTAGAATACTCATAAACTAGATGATATGTTGAGAGAGTGTTCTATTGAAATCAATGAAGTATTGTACCAACATATTCCACTGGTATAATTATATTACAACAATTATTTCCACTCAGGCATCTAAATGGAACCATATGAATTCCTTTATGGGAAACGTTACAGAGCACCAGCATGTTGGGATGAATTCGGTGAGCGTATGTATCTAGGACTTTAAATGGTCAACGAAATGATGATGAATGTGAAAATCATTCAACATAATATCAAGGCATCCCAAATTCGACAAAAGATTTATGCATACAATCATCGATGAGACCTTGAGGTCAAAGTTGGAGACATGGTATTTCTATGAATATCTACATGGAAGAAGGTCATGAGGTTCAGGAAGAATGGAATGTTTATTCCAGGGTAAATTGGCCTATTCCAAATCCTTAATCGAGTCAGATCTATGGTCTATTGACAATAAATTCAACCTATCATGGATGAAGTACACAATTCCTTCCATGTATCACTCTTAAGTATATACATACTAGATCCTTCTCATGTACCCTCTTCAAAGGTGGTACAGTTGTAGGATGATATTTTCTTACGAGGAGAAGTCAATGAAGATCTTGGATCATAATGATAAAGTTCTAGGTAACAAGTCTACTCACATTGTCAATGTAATATTACGAAACCATATGTATGAAGAGTCAACATGGGAGTTGGAGGAGGAATGAAGGAAAAGGGGGAATAATGTAATGACCCCATGTGTTATCAATTAAATTACCATATTATAATAATGTATTATAATCACATGAAATCACAACACAATGAACTAGTAAGTACTATGTGGCCTTTAATCAATTTTTTTGACATTGTTTTGATTTGAATTTCAAAAATTTGACATAAACACATGCGATCAATAAGTTTTTTGGAATCCGATACGACAAATTTAATTTTTTGTGTATAGTAACTTACCCTTTTGAATTGTAATTTTACCCTTATGAATACTAATATGACCCTTATTAATAGTAAATAGGAAAAAAATAATAGTAACTCCACCATTGAATATATAAATAAAATTTTGGAATTTTATAATTTGTAATATGATCA